>OX381709.1:46848571-48048571 GCA_947462335.1 Harmothoe impar | reverse complement strand
ATACTACTCTTTCCCAATCTGCCAAAGGCATTTCTGATCAGTGCCAATTCGCGCCCCTTTCATAGCCTCTCTATCTAGTCAGGGACAGACACCCAGCGACCACTCTGCGCTCTCCCAGTGTTGGTGCAGGTGAATTAGAAGTTATTCACATGGCGCTATCTGCGTCCACAGTGCGGGAATGCCGAGGGTAGCATGATTCAGCATCCTGTGTCCATATGGAATATTCTATACTAATATTATTATGTGAACGTGGAGGTTAGTGGGATGATCATTTTACTTTTACAAAGAAGGAAAGGCGAAAGGGCTGATTTGATCCTTCAAAGGATGGACCTGGGTAACTTGATGAGTAGATGCGAACTCATATCCTTTTAAAAAAAGTACATCATTTTGATGTCAAACTATGCTTTCCATCACATAGGTGATTGGCTATACATAGGGAGTGCACATCATCGTGTGGTTAGCTGCCAAGAACGCTCGGTATCAACATACTTAAGGTTTTAAAGATGATACACTTTAATGGCAGTTAAGACACTACCACCTACGGCAATATGTTGGGGAGTATTCTTTAAACATGGGGAGGGGGGAGCGCACCACCAAAACCATGTACCCCTTTGAAGTTATAACACCCGCAAGCTACCGAACTATAGCTTTAAACCTGCGATGTATATTATTATTAGTTTATTTAGAGCTATTTTTAATGTTAATTGTTATGACATTTAATCAAATCGAGTTCCAAACGTTACTTGGATAAAACATAGAGAAAATACTGGCATTATGTTCTATATAGTTTATCATACATCTGCTATTAATCAAAGCTATATGGTTGAGGAAGCAACTCTATCATGGTGGTATCGACTGGAAACAAAATAATTACAGGCAACTAAATATGCCTATATGTCTTCAGTATAAATAAAAGAATTTATATACATACATGGTGACAATGAAAATGCTGCAATTTCGCGCCTTCGTTCTGATTGTTATCTCAGTTAGAGGATATCTGTATTTGTATACGTTTAAAAGAAATTGGTTTAACGGGATATGACCTAAGTCTATACTAAACATATACTAACCTTAATGAAATAGTCATGACTAATCACACTCAAATTAACAGAAAAATGTCTACCATTGAATTAATACGCTGAGTAAAATATGCATCTATAAAATTGATGCATAACTTATTGATAACTATCTGTACACATGAGATATTTATAGATATCTCAGACTTGTTGTAACCGACAAAATACAGTACTTGTTCCTGTCAGTTGCAGTTGAAATACAAATCCTTGAATTGAATTGGGTCTCAAAAGAAAGGGATTTATGATAGTGAGAGTTTACTAGCTGGTAAGGGGTCCGGGAAGGGGATATGGTGAGGAGAGACGATTATATACAGGACCTTCTGGAAACAAAATGCTGAATTTTGTCTCATTATCGCGTGGGACATTAAAAGGAACTTTCGTTAAGAAATGCCATAAATATTTTTGTAATGGGATTTTTATGTTGAATCCTGATTGTTTTCCTCTTCGTTCTGATTGTTATCTCAGTTAGAGGATATCTGTATTTGTATACGTTTAAAAGAAATTGGTTCAACGGGATATGACTTAAGTCTATACTAAACATATACTAACCTTAATGAAATAGTCATGACTAATCACACTCAAATTAACAGGAAAATGTCTACCATTGAATTAATACGCTGAGTAAAATATGCATCTATAAAATTGATGTATAACTTATTGATAACTATCTGTACACATAAGATATTTATAGATATCTCAGACTTATTGTAACCGACAAAATACAGTACTTGTTTCTGTCAGTTGCAGTTGAAATACAAATCCTTGAATTGAATTGGGTCTCAAAAGAAAGGGATTTATGATAGTGAGAGTTTACTAGCTGGTAAGGGGTCCAGGAAGGGGATATGGTGAGGAGAGACGATTATATACAGGACCTTCTGGAAACAAAATGCTGAATTTTGTCTCATTATCGCGTGGGACATTAAAAGGAACTTTCGTTAAGAAATGCCATAAATATTTTTGTAATGGGATTTTTATGTTGAATCCTGATTGTTTTCCTCTGCCTTTTTTCTCTAAGTGGAATGAAAGAGAAACTGTTATCCATGCTTCATGAGCAAACAACTCATCAAAAGTCACTCAGTCATACCACTAATCTGTCATTTTTGTGATTGAACTTTGCCTTCGGTCGGTAAAAATTGAAAGAAATTACTTTAAATGAGTTTTAATTTCTGCTCGATAACTCCCATAATTGAGCATCCTATAACTACATGCAAAGGTCAGCTAGATGATAACTGCAACTTTTCTCATATCTAAAGCTCATATCTAAAGCTCTGATCTCTAATAGTATACATAGGTGTATAATCCTGTGTACAAGTGTGGTATTTTCATAACACACCAAGGGGTGTGCACACACACCGTTATTAAAAGAAATAGCATACGCATAAATTACAAGAAACACACATGAATCGGGAAAAGAAACAAATGGAGTAGCTCCTTTCCTCCTGGCACACTTTCCTACCACAGCAGGGCCCTCTGTTTCAATATGAAACATAAAATTCATATGTGGCATTATCTGCAAGAATTGACCTAAGTAGGGTGTACTAGGGTCCCTCTTCCCAGAGCACGTCACATATACTTTGAAATTCAAGGCAGAGTGAATCTAGCATGGACCTTGATAGTAAAAGAACTATAAGAAAGCATCTCGTTAGCCTATTTTCTGTGCTGGAGTCCTTTCAGGCTAAAAATAAAAAGAGGTGTGATTCAGGCCATCCGACCCTAGATTCAAAATAGGACCAACGCTACAATTTTTCTCCCCATTTTTGTATTTTAGCCTATTTGTCATTTCTTTGATATTCATATTTTTCTACATTTTACAGATTTCTGGCCAGGAAGAACACGCTTTTACTGACTTCAGTGGCCTAAATAATTGTCTGACTTCAGGAAACTGTTTTTTCTTGTGTTAAAAAAAATCAAATTCCTATTTACTAGAGGAATCAGAGAGTCATCCTGAGGACCCACGAGTAAATGGGGCAACTCAAGACGCATTCCTTGCAATATAAACATTATTAAAAAAAAAAAAGAATAAATATAACTACTCACCTACCCTAATCTTCAGGACCCCGTTGCCTGAAACACACCTTATCGTTTTGGCCTCATTGAAGGGTGCCTAGAACTGATTCAGCCAAAGTATGGTGGAGCTCAACCCTAGGCAGACACACCAGTTGCTATCCTTACAGCATTATCTTATCTTGGAGGCTCTTTATCACTCACTCAGCTCATAGTTTCTGTTATCTTGAGCTGCTCTATTTGACTCAGGGATACTGCTGCTGTTGGGGGGGGGGGACAACTGCAGCTGCTGTCCTTGGCTGAATATAGCGTCCTACTGAATTGTGCTCTCAATTGCTATGTTGTTCGACTAGTATAATGTTCTATATGAATGTATAGTTTTGACAAAAAAAAGACACTAAAGAGTTCATAAACAGCAGCTCAATATGTCTTTTTGTAAGAGGTTGAGACAGCTTTGCGCAGGTGATAGGCTACCTCTAGTAGCTTAGGTTGATAGTTCTGCTCAATCATGCAATCATAATTTTCCTGGGCATAATACATTGATTGAGCTTTTCTTGCCTGGTGGCAGTGGGTCCTGATTGCACTACAATTGACCCGTTCCTGTAATGGCTATTCGTTGACTATTAACCTCCATTGCTACTGTAGCAGCCCCTAGCTACGATAAGAAAAACGCCGGTCTAAATGTACCTATAGGCCTGCCATTTAGCTACCAGGTGGGGACATGTATCTCTATTATAGCCAACTCTACTTAATTTTACTTGATACGTGATAGTGACTGTCCACAAGTTATGTCACACAAATATCACCCATTTTCAACACCCACCCTCCCCCCTTCTCACGCTCTTCCCCACACCTCTAACATTGTATGTCACTCTCGGGCGTGGCGTAATTTGTGTGCGGCCCCTTCGACGTGATAATGCCATACATGACCGTGTTTACCGACGACATGAAACACTTATTTTAAGGTAATAAGTGAGTTAATGATGTAAATGACCTGCACTACTTTCTAGATTAAAATCAGTATGCATACTCTGTACTTACAATGTTTGTGTAGGTAATTTAGATAATGGTTCAACTGCCCACGTCCGACATACTTAATTGAGTAACGGCCCCGTCGACGTGATAATGCCATACATCATGATGTTTAGAGAACGACATGAAATACTTATTTTAAGATAATGAGCGATTTAATTATATTTACCTGCACTACTTTCTAGATTAAAATCATTATGCATACTCTGTACTTAAATCGTTGTGTAGGTAATTTAGATAATGGTTCAACTGCCCACGTCCCACACTCTTAAGTAATAATTACTGCTATAATGACCCCCGTGCAGCAAAGATACGTCATTTATGTCACGGTATACACAGTCATTTAGGGAGTGGTCATTTTTTAACAACAGGGGGGGTCGGTGGATTTTCGCGCGAGCGGGTCGAAATTTTTTTGGTTCCCCCCGCGGAAGGGGTCACAAATTTTTCGGTCCCCCCCCTAGGCAGGTTGAAAATGAGCGCGGCCGACCCCTTTGAGCTATAGTAACGCACGGGCTTTTTCGCTAAAAAGAGGTGTAATTTTTTTGGTCCCCCCCTCAAGAGGGGTCCAAATTTTTTTGGTCCCCCCCCTTCAAGGGGTCCAAATTTTTTTGGTCCCCCCCCCAATTCCACCAACCCCCCCCCTGTTGTTAAAAAATGACCACTCCCTTATCCCCTCATAATTATCGTCGATGATGAGTGTATTTTCAATAGTATACTTGGGAGGTGTCATTCTTCGAAGATGGGTAAGGGTGCATGTTGTTGTTGTTGATATTTTATTTGGCAAGCAAAGTTGTTACATGGGAACTTTTTCATTTGTATGCCAAAGAACATCATCTTAGTGATGCAAAAAGAGTTTATAATTATATTGTCGGCACAGGAAGGCCTAAGGTCCAGTTTATATGTATCAAATTACGGCTCATATACTCGAGTTTGCGACCCAAGGGTGCAGTAGACTTTTCTTTGGTTCTCCGCCCCCCCCCCAAATTCCTACACGCTCTTAAAAACAGACCACTCACTTATTGAAGGTGTAAACATGCAATTCATCAGTACAATTCAAAAGTACTTTCAATTAACCATTGACGAACTTCAGTTAAGGTTTTGCGACAAATAATAATAGTTTTTGTTTACAGTTTATACTGCGAGTGTAAACTTCTTAAATAATTGCGTATATATAAATATTGGGCGACCCAATTAACCCATTAGTGGGCCACACTCACGACGTTGCAACAATGAAAAAACGTATTATACCTTCAATAATTCTAATAAAATCATGGGGGTTTAAAAAATGATCCACTTTGTGACATTTGGGTATGGCTATTCTGTGGTCTTCCCATGAGCCTGAGCCTATATATGATGTGTCTTTTCACAGCCATTGGCCTTAATCGTTTTCTATATTGTATAGTTCCTCTGTTCCCTCCTTGCCCATCATCATTGCACGTAGGGTAAACAGAATCCGACCAAATAGGCGTGCTGTGGTTTGCTACTATTTCCCTGCACATTGCTATACATATTTTATGCCTGGCTTTGCAGCTAGCTTCTCCCCCAGCTTCTGATTAATGCAAACCTAATTTAGACGCAGCACGTGTACACCTAGGTAGCTCTTATACTACGAATCCTCACGCCATTCACTGTCTTTTGGTAGATAGAATTATCTCATGATGTGGGACTAATTGCAATACAACAGATATATCGTGTTGCATGTATATGGAGAACCCAAAACTAACTTTCTCTTAATGCATTGCTTTGTGGTTTACCTAAAGTGTTGTTTTATATATATTGATGAAGAAGTCACGTCTTACTTTCATCCTTCCACCCAACCTTACTCCTACAGGTACTCTAGTTGGGGTTCTAGGGGAAATTCTGAGCTTCACACAGAAAGGTTCTCCAATAGTTCATACTCCAGCATGGAAGATGGGAAGGGTGGAGGAAAGGACTGTCACAACAATCTCCAAGGCTCTAGATAGAGGTGGAGATATATGTGACAGTAACCAAACTGTGGAGATCCCAACTCCAAGGGTAGGCCTACAGCAGGGGTCCAGGATCCACTGCTGCCTTCCACTCTATACTTCTGCAGCAGCAAGTTAAAGAATGGGCTACAGGTGCCCTGTGAGGCAGCCCTTGTCAGGTGGAGTCTGAGCTGCTATAACCAGTACAGCCTGTGTAAGAACTCCGTGGTATTTAAACAGGCCATCCTCTTCCACCTGGCACCACAGTACTGATTAGCAGCTTCTTTTGTTTATACATTGTTGTTCATCAGGCCGTCCTGTTATAACACACCAGCACTGGTAAACATCCTATGGTGTTCAAACAAGGCAATACAACAATCTCCATCAGTGTTACAGTGTAGGGTGTTCAGGCTATTTTTATCAAGTACAAAAAATTTGCATTCTTTATATAGGGTATATAGACGAGATATTAAATAAGAGAATTCTGGAAGAATTATGACTCTAGCACAACTAGAACATGGTTAAATTGATGTTTCTTTGCAAAAAGTAAGGTGTTTTGAGCGGACAAGAGGGTCCTGTCTGAGCCTATACGACTACAGCAGTGGATTGGTCCTGAAATAGCCCTCCCCTGGTGTAATACAAGTGGTGGGGATCCAGGTCAGTGAAGGGTGACTTACATAGGGAATGTACTGGTTTTCATCAGAGATAGATCCACATATGTGTAAATCCGGTGGCTATTTCTTTTTCCATCACTTTGGGATTCAGGAAGTAAATAGTTAACATAAATGGGGTTTTAATGTATATACCTACACATTTAGGCTCCCCTATTTGAAAGGTGATTCTATGCTTTTTAGAACATTTTGTGCTATAGATCTAGGTCTGGCAGTCCGATTAACATGTAGGATATCTCTAAATGTACTATATCATGACATTACAATGTGATCATTTCTAAATTGACTACCCAAATAGGCTCTCCCGGAAATCCATTCTAGTGCAGAGTGTTTCTAGAGAGTTATCAATTACTACTGCCATTATGTGGGCCTGCACAGGCAGCACACACTCCCTAGTTCCTACTTACTCCTTCATATAAAATGACTAGCAAAAATGCACAAATCCTTGAAGATATTACACATTATGCAGGTTGCAACCATTGCTTTCCATTGTTATGCACATCTTTGTTTTTATTTGAATTAATTAGACATAAGATAACTATTACTGAGAAGTGAATGGCTAATAGCTGAATGTCTGTGCGGTGGCAGGGCGGCCTGAACGGCCTATACAGTGCTAAGCCTAAGAACGTGGTAGAGTGTAAATTAAATACAATCTTAACTTTAAATAGCTCATGAATGCAATGCATTAAGTCTTTAATTCTGATAGAGAATATTTTGATCTATATGCTCAATATGCATTCAATGTACGCAAATGAGTTGATATAAATCAAACAATGAACCCATGGCATTATAACAGGTTAGGGGTAGATAGCGGTGTAAAAGCGTGGTGTTAAACAGGTTGAGGTGTTTAAACAGCCCGTAGTTGAGCAGGTACTGAGCAGGTGTAGACAACAGTCTAAAAGCGTTGTGTTTCAACAGGCTGGGGTCTTTGAACAGTCTGTACTTTAAAGGCGCAGTGCCCCTATATATAGCGCTGATTACCTGTCCCGACTCCACTCCGACTGCCGCTGGAGGGGTACTGAGACCTGCGGGTTTAACATTAGGTAATCCTGCACCTGCTTATAAAGCAGTACTCTCGTTCCCAAATCCTTCCGAAGGAAGGCTCTGGTAACTGCCAAATGTTGGGATTTTGCTGGTTCTGGGCAACCCCTGCTGGTAGCTTGGAACCAGCGAACAGGAACAGGAAATGGAACCAGAAAGGCTGATGGTAAATCTACCTAAAACTACCATCATACATTCTGGTTCCATTTCCTGCTCCTGTTCGCTGGTTCCAGGCTACCAGCAGGGGTTGCCCAGACCCAGCAAAATCCAAAGTTCAAGGTCATTTGGCAGTTACCAGAGCCTTCCTTCGGAAGGATTTGGGAACGAGAGTAATAAAGCAGAGGTTGGAATTTCCTCTGCTGCTACCACGCGCACCAACTGACCTTTGTCTCCAAGCAGAGTCCTAGCCCTACCGCCAGGTAGGACAGTGTGGGCCACTCTGACTGCTACCTGTGCTACCTGTGTACAGACCCCTGTCCCTTCCTTGCTCCCCACAGTGTTGTAGGTATGCAGGCCATGTGCTTTGAGGACCGCAGCAATGTTGACACAAAGCAGAGGGGGGACTTTGCTAAATGTGGGTAAATCTCCAGTTTAATGCAAAATTGTGTGGTCTACATCCCAGTAATATTATTTATTATGCAAATCCATTAGATTATGGCATTTTAATGCATTCAAATGCATGCATTTTCACCAGAATGCTATGCTCAAAGCAGAGGGGGAACATAGAGTTGACTACCCTGTTTCTGTGAACAGAAACACCTGACATCCCCCCCCGAGGTTTAGCTCAGTGGTGGCCCGTGGCTGCTACTTCACAAGGTCTGGACGGGGGGGGGGGGGGGGTAAATACAGGCCGCCACGTGGTTGGGTAGTTTTACCATGATAGTACCATATCCCCTTACTGTATTTTGATACATTCTAATTGGGCCCTTATAATTTCCAGTCTTCAATATAATGTACTATAATGATACATTGTATGTGTTGTATGACAGTGTCGATATCATTTACAGAGATATGGACATCTATTTTTACAGTAATTCCTATCAGTGTATTAATTTAACTGGGTGGGATATGGTTCATATAATACCCTACAAGGTATCAACCACGTGGCTTTTGTTTGCCCCCCCCCCTCTGCTGTATTATTACAACTCTAAGTCGCCCTATACCTGGCCACAGGTGCACAAACACTTCACTGGTCAAGGTCCATTGAACCTAGCTGCAGAGAGAGCCCAGAAAAGCCCGGGAGAGTGGAGCAGGGAAGGTGCAGGGAAGGCCAGTAGTAAGGTGAGGGTGAGGCGTGAGAGTGAGGCGGATCTCGGGGAGGATTACTACAAATGCGTCCTTTTATACTGTAAACCAACAGTATGTACTCTTCTGCCTATGTACACTAAGAGAGTGATCGATTTTTAACAACAGGTGGGGCGGTGGGTTTAGTATAATCCCTGATAGCAGACTAGAAGGGCACTAGAGAAATGACCTCTACCCTCCTTTAGGCCACTCAAAAAAAACTGTTTTTTTCCTTTTTACATTTTTGATGAAAAATAAGTTAAAATTGGATAAAATATTGGCAATTTTGGTATCAAATTAAAGCTTATGCTGCCAGTGATGCAGTCAGCTAGGAATAACTTCCATTATAACAACTTTTACTGATCAATAAACTCCGAAATACTAAAATGTGAAAATCGATCGCGAAAAGTCCAAATTTTCCAATGTATTTGAGCCCCGAGTAAAAAAACAAACTAAAAATAAAAAACGCCCTCGTCATATTTTTCACTGCTTGGTGATGAGACACTTTTTTTTGAGTGGTCTTGGCGTTATACGCCTGTTGGGTCTTTTCAAACGAATCACTCTGGGTGAGGATTTAATGAACTCTTTGTTTCTTGTCCCTCTAGGTGTCAGTATGATGTGGTGGACAGTTCGGGTGGTGACCCTGTACCTCAGTCTGCTGCTGGTCAGTGGGGTGGGAAGTGCCCACTTCTACTGGGACTACATCGTGGTGGGCGCCGGCCCTGGAGGCCTCCAGCTCGGCTACTACCTCCAGCAGGCCAACAGGAACTATATCATCCTGGAGAAAGCCAACGTATCAGGTAAGGTGAACTGCTGTTTGGAAGGTGTTGTCAATCACTGTTTCTATAATCCAGCCAGTGGGGATCAGTCAGTGCTAGTTATGGGTGATTGGTGCATGTTGGTCCATATGGGGATTGTTTTCACAGTCCTGCCTGGGTGCCCCTGGTAAGTGAAGCTATGATGGGACACATATTTCATTTTTTTTAACTTTCATAAAACCAGTCAGAAGTTTAGAAGTGATCCCCATTGACTGGTTTTACCTGGATTGACGACCCTACTGACTGCAGCCAGCACAGGGCACTGCGTTTGTTTGATCCCCAATAACCCATAAATAACACTGACTGGTCAATCCTATTAAATAATAGTTGGAAAAGGAATGACCGATCAATAGGGCACTCTTGAATGGGTAATAGGATAAACAATTTGAGAATGCTTGACTCTGAAAGTAGGGTCCAGCATAACCTGACATGAGTCCAGCATTGCCTCTTTTTTCCATCCTAGCCATTATAAAATATGTCGTATGTATGGGCCCTTGTTATATTAAAGGGCTGCACATTCAACACTCTTCCAACACTAGTTAAAGTGCCTCCAGACTAGTGATAAATACGCACACAGTATTTGTGTGACCTTACATCGCTAAATGCTGTTTTATGTCACCATTTCCTATTAAATGAATGAAGCAGGGGATTGAGCCCCACCGGTGGTCAGTATTAAGCATTGTAGGAAGCACACATTAAAGGCCCAAATCTCGGTACCCGTACAGCGACAGTCGGAGTTGGGCCTGGACAGGTAGTCAGCCCTATATATATAGAACGCGTGTTGTGCTTGAAGTGGACTATCAGTATCACCCCAAACCACATACCCCTAGGAATATAGATGAAGTAAGGAGAAAGGAGAGAAAACGAGAGGAAGGAACTCCTTGCCCTTCTATACACATAGCACCATCAGTGGGCACTAGCATGATGATTGTGGGGTTCCGGGAGGTGGGTGCCTGAGATATGTAATGCCCCCTATCTAACGACCACACGTGGGAAAGGGTCTCCTCAAGCCTGGGTTAGTCCATAAATCCCCACCGCCCAGTCCTAACTGCTGGCCAGCGCCTGTCACATAAATTACCACACCCTAACTGCATCCTTATTTACCACCCAGGCCTCCTTGGTATATTCATTCATGGATGTGAAAAGCATGCTATCTGCAACTCCCACTGGCCAAACCATAGCGACTCTTTCACCTGTTTTACCATGCCCTTTTTAGAAGAGTTCTGTTTTTTTTCAGGGGGTCCTTCTTCTTTTTTTTGTTCCAATCAGACCCGCCGCAATTGTGTTTTGGACTCCTTTCCGTTTCCTGGCAGGATCAATCCGTGAATTGATTTAGAGAAGACAGATTTTGTGTGTTCAGAGATGGGAGGATGTAGTTGGTGGGGGTAGCAATAACGAGGACATGTGGATGGGAATAAACGGCAAGGAGGCTAATGAAAAAAACACACCTTTAAATGCAGGGTGGATAGGTTCTCATAGAGTTCTATACTGGTACACTTTGTACATTAAAGGTCACAATCTCATGGAGAGAATGCTGTTCAAATTGTAGATGATACTTTTTTCATTGTTTAGCTCTGCGTTTCAAATGCCTGATTATCAACAGACGCTCGCATGCAGAACGAGGTTATCTAAAAAGATACACCTCTTGTTTAAAAGTAACAATACTTGCTTAGCAGTTATCTATTACCTTTCTATCATGTATTATCATCACCTATGAAGTAGAGGTTGTGAGGATTAAAAGAAAAAGGCTAATTCTTATTTGAATCCAAGAGATGGTAATTGTTGGAACAATCGAATACCGCCAACAGCCATCCATCCAATAAATTACATTCCCTTTTTAGGAATCAGCCCTGTAGGCAAAGAGTCAAAGCATGTCCCAGTCAGAATCAATCTGTGGATAAAAATAGAAACTACTGGAGCAATAGGGAAGGTTGGAGGTTCGGATATAGTGGGTGAGTGAGGGCAAGCATACATGCATGTTGCTTCTACATGTACTGCTACAGCACTGAGAGTGGGACCAGGTGGAGGAGAGCTTTGTATAGCCCCCCACCCCCACTGACCATACTTGTCAGTCCTCCTGAAAAGGTCATACATTTGTCCTCAGGCACTTTGGGTCATGCCCTGGACCTGGTTGGGGAAGGGGTTGGAATGGGGGGAGTGGTGGTAGGCAGAAGGTACTGGAGCAGATTGTGGGAGAAGCTGCTCAGAGCTGCTCTCATTCCATGACCACCCAAAGGCCAGCTGCTCATTTACTGGGCTGCTCCCCCTTTACCCACCCTCCCAACCAGTCATTCATCCATCCACAAGACACATCCGTCCTCTTATTATTTTCATTAAACTCTTCCTGCCCTTGTCTGCAATGCTGCAAGATGCATCTCAATTGGGATTGTTTTCAAATGAAATCACAACCTGATTGAAACGATTGTACTCCCTTAGGCTTTGCCAATTCCAATGAAACGACACAAGCATATAAATTAACCAACCAATATACATGAACAAAAATCAAACAGAATCTAGGTGGTGAAGGGAAAAACATGGGTGTCCGCTAAGACTGTCGATCTATAGCTTGAAGGTGGATGGCCGCCGTGCCCAGGCAATTGAGACCAAAGGGGTTGTAGATAGAGGTTGGGCGCTGGGATAAGTGTGATAGGAGGGCTAAGGGAGCAGGTCAGATAGTGTTAGTGGGTAAGGAGCTCTCCTAGGGTCCTTAGATCCGGACCAGATGCTAAAGCTCTAGATTTCATAACATAGTAGAAGGGTGACATTGCTGACGTGATTGGATGCTAGAGTATGCTTTCTCCACGACTTGAAATTGTGTTGGAGCATCTTAATCTGGTCTTATTTTAAAATATCAAAGAATTCTGCAATATTTCTAAGACTATTATGTGTATAGATATATATTTATCGCTTTTCACCAATGATCTCCGCCAAGAAGGTTACCAGAATGTCCAAGGGGATGTCTTTTCCTTTAATGCTTTATATTTTATATTTCAATCATTTCCATTAGATTAGTTACGGAAGAACACCTATAGTCCATCTTCATATCATAATGCCAATACTTTTAAAAACGAATGGCAGCAATGTGTTTAGGACGTACTGTTATACACACATTAAGGGTGTAGGCATCTGGACTCAACAGTCCCGTCTAGCTAAGTTAGGTAGACCCATCACTATTATTGACCCTCTCTATGCTCCCAGGTGACAGGATCACCACCCTTGAGTCGCTGCTGATGTTTTAGAAATCACTTATTAATATGAGGGCTTACAGAGCCTTGAACTACCCCCTCTCGTTCTGAGCTGCTAATCCAGCCCAAGGAGAAGCAAGGCGACAAGATATTACACCCAACACTAGGCGTTCTTCTGAATCATACTGAATTGCCCTCTAGATGCATTTAGATTCAATCGTACCAATGAAGATAGATAAATATTTTCAAAACTATGAGTCTCCCTGAAATAATTATTGATGATGCAGACCATATTTATAGGTATGTTAAGTGTCTAATCCATTGCTTTGAACCTAACCTTCTGGATTCCTCACTGGACTTTTTTTTTTAAATCATCTAAGGGAAATACATTTGAACCTTACCTTCTGGATTCCCCACTGGACATATTTCTTAAAATTATCTAAGGGAAATACTTTACTTCAAAGAAGATTCTAATTAAGTCATTCAATCTGCCCAGTAAAGAATAAACGTTATACAGCATTACATAACGTTTCTCGATGGCTACCTAATGTGACAAAACGTTATATAACGTTAAAAACGTTATTTTGACATAAAATAACGTATTTCTGTTTGCTGGGTGGATATTAATACATCAATAAGTTATGCGTTGGGCAGCGATTTCTTGGGAGACCAGACATTGTCAGTCCCACCTCTGTTCCCTTCGTAGCCTCCTGTACACTCAAAAAATAAACTTGTCTCCAGACTCTTCAAAGTGACGGTCATAAAATAAACGAGTCAAAAACTTGTCTAAGTGACAAGGAAGCGGGTCTTCTAACTGGAAATAGAAGACCCACTTGGTATGTGCCAGCCCAAAACCCGACATTTGCCAGCTCCAGATTCTATTTGTGGGATGGTAACCTGATACATTAGACAACTTTTGACTCGTTTATTTTATGACAGTCACTTCGACGAGTCTGGAGACGAGTTAACTTTTTCAGTGTAGGCATGATTGTATTATAGGCGGGCTTAATCCTTTTAAAGGACATCTGCTCCAGTCACTAAAGGCCTTCTACAGTTCTTAGAATGATTTAGAAGTCTACTTCCATGGCTGATAGGTAACCACTTGTGACGAAAACAACGAAAACATTGAAATCTTGTGTGTTACTTTATGGGAGATTTTCCAACTGGCAAAGAGTAGAGGGAATACATTAAGCCGAATGTTTCTTCTGGCATCTCTTTAGTATTGCAGGTGGGAATGAATATATCTCATCTGCCTACACCACCTCTCGACAACAGTAACTCTTTCCTTGGTGAATTTTACCTGAGAAATACCATGTTTTCATGGAACACCCACACATATACAGTTCTATATTTAGATATTCTACGAATAATTATGCTTAAGACACGATTAGATCGTGATGTTTAACATTGACAATGGAAGGAGACCTCCAGTTTATATTTCTGATACCCTATACTTCTGTCCTCACCACCTCTCATCTGTCTACACCACATCTTGACAACTATTTCCGCGGTGAATTTTACCTGAGAATTAGCATGTTTGTTAAATGTGTGGGTGTAGATATGTAAGTAAACATTGGGATCTTCCTTGTAATGATGCGAGCCTCTGCACATCTCATGTTGTAGCACATCTTAAAATAAATACACATATTCGACTAGCACAAGCCAATAACGGTGCTCATGACTGTTAGTTCTCATTGAACAAATCTACGCTTTTTCCCCCACTCTTTTTTTAAACTTTGGCCTGAAAAGTATCCAAGAATTGACTCGCAAACTTCAGCACTGACTCATGGACAATGGCATTGACTGGTGGACTATCAAATTGACCCTGAAATACCCTAAAATCACTTAACCCCTTCCACGCGGTAAGCCAATATATTGCACAAAATTGCATTGAGTTACAAGAAACCCAGTGGTGAAGGGGTTAAAATATGAATATTTTTTCAAAATTGGATAGAAATGGCTAGGGTTACCTGAACCACACCTTTTTTTTTAAATATTTGGCCTTAGGGCATCTTGTCAATGGAAGGGTGTCCAGTTTATATTTCTGATACCCTATACACGTCTCCTCTGTTCCCCATAGGACTGACCCCTACTGAAGGAAAGTCCCTTCTTAAGTTACATTGCATGCAGGAAACATAAAGCGTAAGCACTAATCTTCTCCATTATCTGACCCTGGAACCCCGGGCTGTCACAAAGAATTTGCCGTTTTACCTTCCTAAACACTTTTTATAACTCACACGCTATCAACTTACGTAAGGAAATTCCAGTATTTCAGCCTAAACCTGGACAGCCGAACACAATTATAGATTCCACAAAGGCTCAAAATAATCACTAATAAAAGTAATCAGTATCAGCTGTCTGAGAATAAGCCATAAAATGTTTAAAAAGACAAGGTGCCCAAAGCAATTGCTGCGCCAGGGCGGCACCGTTTCTTATAAATTAAAATCGCATTTTTTGGTTTTCTATAAAACCAGTAACAGATTAATATTCTGGCGGCCAGCTAACCCTACCTTGCAAAAATACCCCCGAGTAGGTTATTGGTGATTTGGGTGCAAAAAGTGATGTGCTTTCAGAATCTAGATGATGTCAAACTGACACCGTTGAGCGTTTTCAGAAACGGTTGCAGTGGCAACCACCACCTTTATTTTAGGTGATCCCTGAGATTAGTTGGTTGCCATGGTAAATGTTTGTCTAAACGCTGCATGATGTCAGCTGGACATTGTCAATATACTGAAAGTACATGGCTTCCTGTAACCAAATCAGGTATAGCCTGCATGGGGGTATTTTTGCAAGGTTACTCTGTAAATCCCTCGCATGGCATCCAGAGTAAAAATGGTTAATTTGAGGGCAGATGGGCCGTGACAAAATATTACTCCCACGCTTATTATTTAGTCCTTTTCATGATGTGAAGAACCCATTGCTCTCCCTGTCTGCCCTGAAACAAAACATATTTACCAGGTACTTCAAAAAGTTAATGACTGTCTGTCAGTCAGGCGTATTTATGTCCCAAATATCCAGCATGGTTTCTTTTTGTAAATAGCAATTAAAGCTTAATATAGAATTCATACCCATAATAGTATTGTCATGAACGAAAGGATATAGGAATAACCGGACATAAATCCTTTATGAGTTGTGTGGGGAGGAGTGTCAAAGAGGCTCAGTTCATGTATAGAGGTACCATATGACGTTAAGTGGAGACAAGTCTGGTATCTTGAATGCTTTCTTAGCCAGCTCCATTCATACAATGCCTCCATAGTCCCTCCCCGCTTTCGGCCGGCGCAGCCCATTAGGCGCCGCCAGCACTTTCTAGTAAGATATAAGTTTACACTGCATGAACTTTGACATTTATGCAATGTTTGCTTAGAGTCACTCTTAACCCAGATATGCCTACCGTCCTTCTAAATGGACGCCTACGTGTACTACCTTGTCCCCAAAGCCATTTGCACCACAGACCAGAGTGTCGCCTTTTCGGCAAGAAATGACTAGCACAGGCCCCCTTGGTCATTCTTAGAGATAGCCCTTGCTGGCCCTTAAACCTTTCCTAGGACTGGCATCCCCATGTGTTCTTGTAGGTGTGTGCAAGACCAATTTATCCTAGATCTTGTTTTCAGTTACTGCATGTAGAACCAATATACCTTGTGGTAAGGCCTAGACATCTTGTGAACAGCCATATTTTGAGTTCTCTAATGTGGCTGTCAATGGCAAGGATAGGTACCAGCCTAATAACTATTGACTCCTATGTCAAGCCAAGCTGTCAATGTCAATGCCAATTCTCATACTATGCACATACAGGACCTATACTAGAAGTTGAGTGGGTCCAGGGTGGCTCTTGAAATCACTCAAGCCCGCCCAAAGACAAACTGTGAAGTCCAACATAATTACCCTCCCCCACCCCACACACACACATGCACCAACCCTGAAATAATATTTTACAGTCTTGCAAGGAAGGCCATCACAAGTCCTCCTTGTGCCCCCCTCCTCCTCCCTGTGCCCTCTCCTCCTCCTCCTGCCTCTGCCCTCTCCTCCTCCTGCCTCTGCCCTCTCCTCCTGCCTCTGCCCTCTCCTCCTCCTCCCTCCTTTCTCTGCCCTCTCCTCCCTCTGCCCTCTCCTCCTCCCTCTGTCCTCTCCTCCTTCCTCTGCCCCCTCCTACTACCCCATCTACCCCTCTGCCCTCACTCTATCCCATTTTCCTCCTTCCTGTTACCTTCTCCTCCCTCTGCCCTCCCTCTGCATTCCCTCCTTTTGCCCCCTCCTCCTCCCTCTGACTGCTAAGATGGCTGCTGAAAACTCAAGGTTGTCTGATTTCCTTGTGTGATACATGGATAATAGGGTTTTCTGGGATGTAGAATCCATTTTCAGGCTCACAATTTCAATTCAGGAAATTTCCAAGATGGCTACCAAGATGGCCACCAAAAACTCAAGATTGTCTGATTTCCTTGTGTGATACATGGATAATAGGGTTTTCTGGGATGTAGAATCCATTTTCAGGCTCACAATTTCAATTCAGGAAATTTCCAAGATGGCTGCCAAGATGGCCACCAAAAACTCAAGATTGTCTGATTTCCTTGTGTGATACATGGATAGTAGGTTTTTTTAGGATGTAGAATCCATTTTCAGGCTCAGATTTTCAATCCGAGAAATTTCCAAGATGGCTGCCAAGATGGCCACCAAAAACTCTCAAACTCAAGATTGTCTGATTTCTTTGTATGACACATGTATAATAGGGTTTTCTGGGGTGTAGAATCCATTTGTAGGCTCCGATTTTTGATCCAGGTAATTTTCAAGATTGCTGCCAAGATGGTGTTTGCATAGGCATCAATGGAATGCATCACCACCAATGGAATTGCATTGGTACCTATTTGATTCCATTGGCGCATATTGGGTTCTATTGTTAAACCAGCTGCAGTAAAACCAATAAAAATCAAAAAGATTTAGCTAAGTGCATGTAATTAACTGACCATGCAGTGTTGCTGCAAACCATCAAACATGAATTGCATAAGAACCCCAGAAACACCAAAAATTATAAATCTATGCCCCCTCGTTTTCTCACCTGTAGTTCATAACAATCCTATAAAACCCAAAGCCACTACGGCTTTGCCATAAAATCCTTGAATTTGTCCCCTTGTTATCACTAAAATAATATCAAAATTGTATTTATATTGCTTTTAACTTCAAATTATAATAGAACAAAGGTACATGCTTTAGTTTTGATTTTACAAGTATGTATATCATTTTTCATGTAACCATGGCAACTATATCTAGAGGGGTTTCTCACCAAATAAGGCCTGTTTCAAAATCCTTACTCTTACAGGGCTTAGAAAAGTACGACAAATGCATGAATTTTCAACATCTTTTCAATTGTGCACACTAGGATTGCAACAGGCAACATATTGATTCAAAAAAATTAATGATACGTATCATTGGTGTCCTTAGGTTTGCATACTGGGGTTAGGTGTACCTAAAGCTCGATTAGGGCCATTTCACAGGCTCGTTGCTAGGCACAGTATGTTTTTGAATGTTGTTGCTAGGCTGTTAATGCCATTCTAATGCTGGTTGCTAGGCACAGAATGTTTTTGAATGTTATGGATAAGCAACATATTGATTCAAAACAAATGTAATAAGAATCACAGGTATCCTTGGGTCTGTCTACTAGGGTTAGCTGTATTTAAAGCTCTCTTTGGCCTTTTCCTTGTGCTTGTTGCTAGGCATGGAATTTTTGTCAAATGTGGTTGCTAGGCAATATATCGCCCAATGCACAATTGAAAAGATACCTTAACAATTAAGAATAACACCAGTGCCATCTCTGAGTACAGTTTACTGAGGTAATTGCATCATTTTATGTGCATCCATATCATTGTCACATGAAAAAAAATGAATAATGAACTTCCCACTAAATTCTGATGTCATATGTGCCTACCGTCCTTTTACAGTCTAGCGACAAGGCTAACCAAACCAAGTCACCATGACGCGGTTATAACAGTGGCCACTGGTCGAGGGTCGCCCGTCCTTGGACACTTTGACGCGACAGGATGGTCCATAAATCAGAGGCCATGAGCGTGAATTTCCCAAAAAAATCAATTGAACACAAGTCTCTTTACTCCCAATAAATGCCACTTAAAGCGGCTAAAATGGCATTGTGACATAAATTTCCATGAAATTGATATGGTCTTTGCAAAACTTAAAGCCGCTTAAATAGTGACTTTACGTAATAAAACGTTCGCTTAAATGCCAACTTTCATGCAATGCAATGTCCTCATCTCTGTGACATGGCGTTGTGTGTATATCGACTATGGTCATACTGACAAGTTAGTTATACAACTAGAGAGGGGGCATTGTAAGTCTGTGGCCTCTGAATGGACCGCCATGCCATCTTAAGATATACGAATTGCTGTATGGATGTGGCCAATGTCTGTGGATGGTCCTGGTCATTTCTTGCTCTACTCTATGGTTACCAGAATTACCATTCATTACTGTATGTGGTAGAGGTACCATTCAGGCTAAGGCAGACTGGCGCTTTTAGTAGGATGCTTATCAGATAAATTGATACATAGATTATTAATACAGAAAACATATAAGTAACTGACGATGGAAGTGTTGGTCATGCTGATAATATGGGAATGATGTAAGTTGAGCACATTGACAAAGGAGTTCTAAAGACAATGTAGCATCACATAGCTGAAAAAGATGTCCGACTTAGCCTCACACAGCTGATCTCTGGGCCATAGTTGTTTTTATCTACTGGCAAGCTGAGGCTCGACCTTCCAGTTGTTTAATTTCGCTGACGAATCCCCCCTATTTTACACCCCTGAGCACCAATGGCCGGTCACCCAATGAATTACATTTCCTTTTTTAGGCAACACAAATGCATCAGGACTTTGGGCAAAGAGTAAAAGCATGCCTCAGAATCAATCTGTGGAGCAAAAAATAGAATCGACTGGACATTAGGGGTAGTGATGGCTGGGGATGTTGTTGGTGAGTGAGGGCAAGCAGACATGCACACAGATACTACCACTACAGCTTTGAAATCAGGCAGAGCTTGCCTTTGTATAGCCCTCCCACTGACCACACATTTATCAGTCCTCTCCTGAAAAGGTCATACATTTGTCCTGAACCTCCCAGGCTGTGTCCAGCACCTATTGCAGGAGGCGGGGGCAGTCGAGAGGGGTTGAGCAGATTGTAGGAGGAGCTCAGAGCTGCTCTCATTCCGTGACCACCCAAAGGCCAGCTGCTCATTTGATAGGTTGCCCCCTCCTTACACCTAAACCCAGCCATCCACCCACTACTAGGAACATCTGTCTACCTGTTGTTATCATCACATTAACCCTGTATGTGTTGGCTAAATAGCCAGCAATTATGTAAGAGGGCATAATTGGATATACTATATGTACAGAGGTGAGTTTGTTAGAGCTTGGTGACTATTGACTATAATCGGGGGTGGATCCAGGAATTTTAAAGGGGGGGGGGGGTCCTCCAAGCACGAAAGAACCGAAAAGACTCGCTCTGCAACTCGCAGCTGATCAAAATATCATTAGAAAAAATCCGTCCCTGATAATATAGCAGAGGATCTGATACTAAATTAACTAAGACAGTAATGTCATCCCTGTGAGTCTGTCACTCTTATGATAAAGAAAATAACCAGAAGAAACACACACCTAAGAAGTAACAATGGGATTCAGGTGGTCAGAATTCAGCCTGTGGCGTTATTATCCTGGATTGATCTTTGAGACTATTAGTTTGTGTTGCCGTATGGCTATCCGCAAACCCGCAAATAACACCATTATCCCGCCTTCATCCTTATTGTAGCTATTACATGTATTTGAAACAGGTCTCCATGTACGCATAAGAATTTACTCAAGTCTCTCCTCTATTCATACGGCTTGCATCCATCTTTTCTAAGGTCCTTTGTATGCAAATACAAACCGTCATTGTACTTGATTGCTACTAGATTACTAGTAGAACTATATACAATGTGGCATTCGCCTTCCACCCCAAAAGAAACATCTCTAGAGGTATAAATTGCATAGGCAGCAACCAGATGCCCATCATCTTGTCTTTTATAAAAACAACTGCATTAGACATGAAAGGCCCTCCTCACATTTCTAGAGTGATTTAGTCAAATTTCTAGAATTACGTAACCAATTAGAGAGTCATTTCGTATGTGTTCGCTTGTGGGATATTTAGGTACATCCACCTGGCATGTGTTCTGTCAACTCTCCAATGTCATAGGTGGGGATGACTGCTGTCTATCTTTCTGCTCTACCTCTCGACATTTCATGTTATAGTACATTTTACCTGAGAAGTCCTATATTTGTTAAACGTGTCGGCCCTGATGACTAAGTCTAAATTGGAACCTTCCTTGGAACGAAACTGACCTCTGCACTATTTGAAATTGAGCTGCTCATTAGACTAGCCAATGTCAATTTCCAAGTTGTCAGAGAATTAAATTTAGATCTAGATTCCTCTAGAAGCAGGATAAATTTAGATCTAGATACCCACACATGTAAAGTTATAAATACGTATAGAAATATGCTAGCCCGATTTGACAGCGTGATATGTGCGTAGTCATGTATGTGACGTCTAAAAGAATAGCTGTTTATTTCAGCCAAAATTTCTTAAATCGGAGGCCAGGTGTACCCAGTAGTACCAACTAGCATCATGGTCACCACAACAATGCAACTAAGCAACAATGATTTTTACCATAGGTCGTTATTCTTTTTTTGCTAGAAATTCTATTGTACAATTAATCCCTTAATCATCACAGATCCCTTAATCATGCAGTGTTTCCAAAATAAACATTAAAATATATTTGGATAAAACCTTACTATCATGTCACACGTGCATGTCAGCATATTCATGGCCTGACCAGTTATTCCTTGTCATGACTTTTACATTGGTCCCAATGCAATTTAGACAGCCTGTTCTGGCAGTAGGTCCGCCTGTTCCGGCCATGAATATCTCATGGGGTCTGACCTTGTGCTCGTGGCGCACAGTGATACCCCATACAATATCTGACCTCAGCTTTCCCTAGGAGACAAAATGTCCCGGCTGTATAGACTCCCTGTTTGCAGCAACAACGAGAAGTAGTGGCCACCAATCTTTTCTATTATGTGTCCCTGAGAAGCGGCGCCCACTCAGAGAATCGGCACTGTCTGTCCTTTCTACAGGTTTCTTCGACCTTATCCAGGAATCATTGCACCCTCTTTTTCCATAATGATAAGGGATTGTGATTAGTTCTGTCTGAAATGATATATCAAAAGAGGAAGAAAGTCATTTGATAAGTACTAGTAACATTGAGAGTTTATATTAAGAATATCAGCCTGACATCTTCTCCTAGAGTTTTGGCGAACTTCACAAGGTTTCATTTTAAAGCAATAATCATCAGGCCAAATTGCCTTAGATGAAACATCATAATATTATTCCTTCAAAAGATCATGTACCCCAAATAATGATCCAGGTTCCTCATATTTCTCCAGTTGAAATTGCATGTCATTTTCATCGGAAACCAGAGTCATGAGGAGGGTTAGATAACTACTTAGATAATTGGTTAATTTGTGGGCAGGTCGACGGCACTCAACAGTTTTTCCCCATGCGTATTGCCTATTTCCTATTAAAAAAAACTCTCATAATACGGGCCACCCCATTAGGTTCCCTTTTTAGCTCAAAACAATAGGTGATTACATTTAACAAGGGCTTGAAATAGATCATGTTTTTTTGTCAGCATATTGCATTTATCTTTACCAATCCTTTTGCCTGCATGGCGATATAGTATGTTTATTTAACTAGATTTGTTCTCGGTTAGTGTACATTTTACCTCATGCCCGATGGACAAGCCGGTGCAGAAATAACCAGAAATAGACTGCATACTATCTCGAAAAAGAAGAAATAAAGAGACTTTGTATCACAGTATACCCTATGGTTGCAAGTAGATGCCTGCCTGGCACGGCAATAGCACTGCGGCAAGGTCCATCCTGGCCCTCCCCCTATAGCTTCTCCATCTAACCCGCCACAGCCCATTTAGTTCTGCCAGCACCATCCAGTATAGATGTAAATGGAACTTCTACCCTTAACACCCACATTTGTAACTGGGTGGCTAGTATCCAATGTAGTGAATGGAACCATTACTGAAGCCGACGAGTACACACACACACACACACACGCGCGCGCATGCATCTATATCTATCTAACTATGTATATATATATATATATATATATATATATATATATATATATATATATATATATATAGAGAGAGAGAGAGAGATATAGATATAGATATATATATATAGATAGATAGATATAGATATAGATATAGATATAGATAGATAGATATGCCATCATGGATAGGAAGATTCCAGAAGTAAACATAGATATTAGGGAACAGTGATCAGTCTTTAAATTGGCACAAATAATTAGCGCCACGATAGGAAATTAGTATTAGGGAATGACATATCGGATATCAATTGAGCTTGGTATACATTCCTGGAGGCCAGGAAACATCTGCCGCTTGGTTGACAGTATAACTACATGTATAATAGATTCCCTTCACACATTAAATAAATTATGTGCACTGAACAGCTCTGACCTTTAGGTGGAATTGAAAAACACTCCTATTTATCCCCATCATTTTGTGTATTGTCGTCATTTTGTGTATTATATTATATCCGCCAAAACAAGATCCATAACATTCAATGAAGCTACAATATGATTTTCCCATTTACATTCATGGCATACTTCTAGTCATCATATTTCCCCCTTTCCCAACATGTTTACATTCTCACAATGCTATTGTTATTGCTACGTGCTTCTTATTCTTCTGTGTTGGAATAATTAGATGCCCATCTGTATGCAACATCTTCATCTTGACGGAAGACAGAAGCTCTGCTTTTAAAAGTCACTGCACTTTCTCTCCAATCTATTTGCAAAGATGATGAATGGTAAATTAGCGTGTGGTGGAATGCACATGAGCTATGGCCACAGTCACTGGTACTAGAGAGGGTATGGTTAGAATGTGACATTTGGGTGTATGGTTAGAATGTGACATTTTGGTGAATTTACGTGCTGTCTGATGTTGTACCATTATGTATGTAGGTACCCCTGGCTTTTGGTTGTCCTGACCCTTTGTTGCGCTGCTTAAAGCTCATGAAACATCCCCCATGATGTACTGCTGACTATTGCCAACTGCTGGTGAGGAGTGATGCCAGCTTGCATACAGATGCTCTATGGGTGGCTGGTTCAGCCACATTTTGCACCATCCAATGATTTGCCAACAGTGTACAATGTACCATGGTAACCACACTTAGTCAGTTTCTAATAAGATTTAATTCTTGTTTATGATTCATCTAACGGGGAATATCATACAAATTGGATACATATAACTATTGTCAAACTATATTTATACCACACTTGGCCAGCAGAACAAAAGAATTGGTAAACTTTCCCCTTAGCGCACCTACAATGATATAAGCACGACATAGGCTGTATATACAAGCTGAGAATACACGTCTATTGTGTGATGCCCTGCATTAAATAATTAAACCACCTAATTATTCACGATGTAACCTTCCGCTAACACTTGCCAAATGTGATTATGGATGCGTGTGGATGCAAATATAGGCGCCATGTTGTCATATAGAGCGATTCAATAGCAACACGCATTGGCAATTACTGTTGTCCATCTTATTAACAAGAACACGATTTGTTATGGGCTTTATTGTATCAGTAAATGGACTGTATTGTATTAAAAAAGAGCCTATGGTATCACCATAACCCTAGGGCTACTCTGTGGTTACATGAGCACATCATACCGAGCTAGATTCAGAGATGCCACTTTTCCTACTTTTGTAGGAATTCCTACTTTTTGGCTAGGATTTTCATGTTAATATCCTACAACAAAAATTGACCAAATTTGTAAGATTTCCTACTTTTTGTCGATAACTGAGCGGCATCTCTGCTAAATACACGACCATTATCCCCATGCAGCGCTTTACTCTCAGGGCAGATCTCACATCCACTCACTAGCACCCAACATGATCAGGAGCAGCTAGGGAGTCACTCACCAGCTGGTGCTTTGATCGTTCTGAAAAGCAGAACCGCCAATAGACACAGGAGCTACTCAATGGTGACGGGTGGAGGAGGGGGCATTTATAATGTAGTGTAGAATCAGCCTTTATACAAACAGCAATAGTAAAGTGAGCAGGGTAGAATGCATCCATTGTGTCTTTGGGTTGTGGCCAATTGGGGCTGGTCTATTGGATTCAAGTTTATGGATGTGGGATGGGCTGACCCGTGTGTCCTTGTTCCAGAAATGTAACAAATGAGGATCTCTAATGTTGAAAATTAAATGAGAATAAGTGTTCAGGGTCATGTCCAGATTAGTATTCACATATGATGTTAGGATGTATTCAAATACAGCCTACTTTTTAAAATTTGGATAGGATATTCATGTCACTATAGCAGAGGGGGAATTCTGTGAAACCTTCTTCTACAGGTGCTGGTGTCTCGCAGACAGGTGGCAGATACATATGGGTCATCCCATCTAAAGGCTGTGCTTGGGTTGGAAATGTATAGGGTACAGTATTTCATGAGGTTTACACTCAAATGATATTAAAAACTCTGATCATGATGAAAAAGACGAGTTTCATGAGTAGAAAGTAGCAGACAAGCTCCTATCATTATGACGATAACCACGACATTGAGGCCTATTAGACCTGGTATGAGTGGGATAGGACATAAAGACCGTTCTGAGAGTAAACCATGCAGTGAATCCTTTGGAATGGAAATCAGATGTGCCGCATGTGAATACACCAAGTAAGTGGGCGTCAGCAGATTGATTTATCCACTCCTTTTGACGGTAGGTCACGCAGATGGCACCTAGCTCACCAAAGTGCACGAATAAACGTTTAGAGTGAGCCTTGATCAAATCTTGATTAATCTCAATAGTACTCACCTTTACTAAAGAAGAAAAAACTAAGAAAAGGAAGACTGGGGTTAGGAGCAGAGCGCCCCATGATAGCAACATATAACGGCATCTACATTTGGTGGGTATTATTAAGACTTTAAGGTTAAGACTTTTTAAGATTTGATTAAGACTCACTCTATACGTTTGTCTGTGCACTCTGGTGAGCTAGCCGTGTCGAGCATAGGTCACTAACTTTCAAATTTATATCATTCAAATCAAGTTTAATTTGCTCTTAATTAAAGCACTAAAAGTAAAACCTGGAGATGATAAAATGAATACAGAGTGAACTCAGATGAGAACTCGGCCAGCACTGTGGCAAGCTACATGGCAATACAGCATTGACAGTGAGTTGGATTTCTATTATCAAAGTAATGGGCCATACCCTTTATGACTCCTGTCCCTATTGGTACATGTATGACCACTTTTACTGATAGCCCCAATCTGCCCACCCACCTCAAGCAATGTCTCATCAAGCTCCACCTAGGCTGTGTCCGATTTCTTAGCACCCCTCTGGCTGGTCAATTTCTCACCACTGGTCGATGGCTAAGAGCAGAGCCTTGTCGCGTGGTGGACGGGTGGAGATATGGGGATGGACAGAGTGCCGGGAGAGGGTATACTGCGGGGGTGGGAGTGGCAAGGGGGAAGTCGAGGTCACCGTAGACGCTGGCCAGGAACCAATAAAGAAGATCCCTCTTAGCCTGCCAAATAATAGCGAAGTATATAGTCTACCGTTATGGATTCATAAAGGAACGATTCCTGAATTGATGGTAGCTATGTCAATGTTGTCAAATTGAATGAACCTAATATAAAACACAATATGAATAAACAGGCACACTGATAATGAATTCGATGTGATCTATTCCTACCATCGAAACAGCCTGCTTTCTCTCATAGATCGACTGGTAAAAACATTGTAACATCAGTAGCACAACCATTGTCAGTACTATTATGCCTGTCCTCGTGCACTCCCAATGTACAGAGTGATCTTAGTGTTTAGTGTTTCATTGACGCTTACTGATGGGGTAGAATATTCATGTATTCCTGCACCAGATGTGCATAAGATCAGTATATCATTAGCCATTACCAACCCCATTCCAGAGTAATACTCACTTGGCTATTGCCCTTAAAATGGCATGAAGAGACCATGACTGTCTCGTTTTGTGTGGGTGTGTAGAGGCCTAAGCCTCCTGCAAGCAGGTGACAGGGATATAACACTGTGACAAGCTAATCCAAGAGTGTAGGGAATGTATTTATGGCCACTTAGCCCTAGTAACGACAACAATGTCATGTTCACCATCCTATATCATTGTCCCGATCATTGTTCTATCTTTATGGCCCACTCTGGGGAGTACACGACACTGCCATTTTCCCGTGTTTTCTTTTTTTGTGGTTCAGTGATTCAGCAGACGACAAGCAACCTACCCGCCAACTGTGGGTGGAGGTCTCCAGGTTGGGAGGTGCGAAGCGTAAATCATCACGAGGCATGCCCAGTGGGGAGTACCTTAGGGCAAATAATGCCAACCTACCTGAATGCCACCTGAAGGGCTCTGCTAATAAAAGAACACGACCACGAGTGCTGCTCGGGCACCGTAAGTGCTCAGGCTCAAATTAGGGCACGGCCTGCAGACTAGCAGGATAACAGCTCCGGTCAAGATGGAGCCTTATCTATATATCTAGGGCAAGGCCACTCATGTAATTAATCTATAAAAATAACCATTTTGAACGTATATAGATCATAAGAAATTTAAGTTGGACCCACAGCAGTAGTAGTAGTATTGATGAAAAGTAATCACAAATATAAGTATTATTATTATGGGCTTTAAATTATGGTATCGGATGGTGCGTGATATAAATTGATTTCCAAATGAAATAACGAATATATATCTGCTCTTGGATTTACTGGTATTGAATGCGTATTCAGGGAAACAAACGAGTTTATGATTATGTGACTTTAAGGGTACGCATATCATGTACATATAACCAAAAGAAGATATACTGTGTGCCATATGTGCTACAGATGAATTTGTTGTCCTGACATTGGGTTCATATTATATTTCCTGAAAGCAGTTGCCATGCCATTTCTCATGTTAGGCACATGTATATATACACCATAACAATGCCATTGCCTCTTTTGAACCATTATTTATTCGGGAGGTAGGAAAAAGGTTCCTGAGGATCTTGTTTGCATCGGGCTCCTGACCGTGCTGCTATTAACTATTCTGTTTACATGCAGCTGGGCGTGCAATATGTCATTACACCACTAAGTTTCTTTTATAATAAATTATTTGTGTTTGAATAATGGCATGGTTATCTGTATTTTAATGCGTTATTTAATCTTCTGTCAATCTTGATAGAAAATAAGGACTCTCCTTTTAAAAGCCACTACCTTGCCTCCGCAAACCAGTGTTAAATGATGAATGGTAAATTGGTGTGTGGTGGAGAGGTGGTCCCTCTGACAGGTTGCTTATAGGACGAGAGAGAGTACATCGTTGGTATGTAGCCTCTGGGAGGACTGGGGTTCCCCTTTTTATGTTATTTTTATTTAGATATACGGGTGCAGCCCATCACTGTGGGTGATCCTGACCCTTTGTGGTCGTACTTTATGCTCCTGAAACCTGCCCCATACATATACCGCTGGCCTTAGCCAGCTACTCGTAAGTGGTGTTTCAACTGCATGTTCCCAATGCAGTGATGTAAAGAATATGAACATGTGGACAATGGTTCTGGTAGCCGCACTAAGTCAGGTACTAATGAGTTTCATTTCTTGTCATGGCATGTATAGCTCTATCAGTGATTAGCATACAGTAGGTTGAAGGCTAGTTACCATCCTTACTCAGCAATTAATTCCACACAATGTGTACTCAAGTAACAATGAAGGATATTCTATTTCAACAAAGCACGTGTGCTCAATTATCCATTATCAAGATGCAGTGTTATGTGCCAATGTCAGTGGTATCCCATAATGAGTTACCAGCTATATATACTGACCTGTCCATCTTACATTATTCGTATTTCGTATGTGATGTAAAAGATCCAAGTTAATAGTGTAGCGGTCGTATTTCTATCGTCTATTCATTTCATAGATCTGACCAACATCACTATACGCCTCTGTGTGAGGCTTTACGATCACACAGACCAGCTTTACCTTTGAATTTGTAATCGTCCACATTGAAGCTAACTTATTAACATCTGATACACATTAAGTTATTCATATTTTTACCTTTAACAATTTGTATCAAATAGAGCCACCTAAAAGCCCACACAGCATAGAAAGATGTACATACCAACTTAAATGGCATAGGCATACTTTGCCTGACATGATCTCCATATGCAAAAGTATCCACTGAAGGAATTAAAGGAAAACTGAATCAATACTCAGAACCTACACTTTTGTATTAGATCATTAAAACAGCCCAAGGTTATTCTGTACCCACCCCTAGGCACACCATCCTTAGGGAACACTACCAACATCCACCCCATGCAGGCCTTCACCCTCAGAGCAGATCTCACACCCACCACTCATGAACTGCTCAATGATCAGGAGCAGCTCGGAAGTCACTCGCCAGGTGGCGCTTTGATCGCTCCGACAGGGGACACTGCATGTATTCCGGTCAGAGAGCAGCTCCAATACATACAGGGGCTGCTCAATGGTAGAGGGGGTATGTGCAAAGGGGTGGAGAGGCAGAATGAGGGACCTTTATACAAACAGGCATAGTGAAGTGGGCGTGGTAGTGTGCATCCATTGTGGTGGTGTGCTGGGGTGTATGCATGTGTGAGCTCATGTGGTATATTGGATGTCAAGTGTATGGGAGGGTCTGGCCTTTATCTTCTTGCCGCAGGAGGCTGGCCACAATGGGTGAATTGGTGATAGTGTTATGGTATAACCCATGGGGATCCTTTATGTTGAATAGGAATCGGCACGTGGTCAAGTGTGTGTCCAGCTTATTTTGATAAGGCTCGCACTGGTAATATCATACAGCATACTCCTTAAGCATGTCATAAAGGATTCATGTCACCCAGTTCGCCCTCCATTTAATATCATATTTGGTTCCTGTTACAATCATTGATAGGACACACCCTGACTGTACATTGTTCCTGGCAGATGGCAGACGTCTGCAACAAAATTATACAGGGTTCTCCTTCTGAATGGGAAAGTTGTAAGAAGATAATCCTCAAGATAATAATGATGATTTTCCCGGTGATTTTCACATTGCGACAGACAATCTCTTAGAAAAAGATAACCCAGACCCTGTGTCCTATTCGAAATGGACTGAAAGATAAGTCATCTCCATGAAAAGAGTGCTGGAGGTGATATATCATTGTAGGAAGTGAGATTATGCAAAGACGGCAATATACAGAAGAAAGAAGAAAGAACACAGTAAGCCCAAGACTTAGAAGTCAGTAGATAATTGTCTGCTGTACTGTGACTGACGATGTAATTTTGGAGTAAGTAGCATATGGAAAGGCACATCTTATAAATGCTGGAGAGTATTAGTGTGAAGAAGGCGTTCACTGATTGACTGAGGGGTTTTGTTCCTGATCTTGCTTCTCTTATCTGTGCTTTTGCCACTGATGATGTATGGGCCATATCAATCTTAATCGTCCAAGAGGAGATACTGCATTATTTCATCATAAGGTCCATGTTACGAAAGGTCGTTTTTTGTTAAGGCAAGTCAAGTTGCAAGTAATTTACTTTTTTATAAAATCCCAAGTCCCATCATTTCACAAAACAACAGTTAAAACCTGTCATATCGGACACTAAGAAAATAAACGGAAAAGGTTAGGGACCAACTAATTTTGCTAAGAAAACCCTTACTCTGACGTCTTTCATTTCATAACCCCCTTGGTGATTGGATCCAAGGGATAGGCAGGACAGCAACTCTGTAAGAATAACTTTTTACCCAGTAGCGAGATATCTGGATATCCCCTGAAATAGAAAAGAACCCGTTAGTGTTTTTTTGAGGAATGACACAGTACATATGATGCAAATGTATACAGTCTCACTTGCCCCTCACTAATGGATTATTATGTCAGAAAATTGTAGTTGTTTTGAACATGGTTATTTCGTCAAATCCTCACGTTTTCCATAGTGGCCAATTCGCACCAAATGATTTCACTGTCCGAAATCTCCCTTCAGTAAGAACGAGGCTTACTAAAGATGGCAAGAGTCGGTGCACCTACATGGCATAAACTGTGTAATTTCCATAAGGCCTATTTCAGAACGCTGCAGTACTAAATATAAAACAAAGGCATGTTAAACAACCCATTTTGATCAGTTTCATGTGGAGCACCTACAAGAAACATCATTCACAGCAGCTATTGTCACACACCTATAAATAGCAACAGCTACGTGTTCACAACCCATTAGATCATAACAAGGCAGTTAGGGACACACTTCTGGTATTGGAAATAGGCTGGGTGGAGACCTTTAAAACCACCTTAGTCATTGGGGAGGCACTCTGTGGTCTGAGCTGCTCATGGATCTGCTCGGGTTGACTCAGACCTACTCGGATCTGCCCATCATTGATGAGGCTAATACTGTGGGTTGGAAAATGCTGTTGGGTAGAGTGTTGGGTGAAAGGTGATATGTGATATGTTTGTTGGCATTGTTGATGGTAACGAGTGGTGAATTAAGTAATGAATTAAATACCATGTAGGTTTTAGGGAAGGAATAATGACGCTTGAGGTTGTCGCAGATGCAAATGGAATGATCAAGGTATAGGGGGCGGATATCACAAGCTCAGCCATTGTGTCATTGCCCCTGCAAGCTCATTACCCATTCATTACCAGACCAACCCTCTATACAACGGCGTCTTAGAATCCAAAGGCGTAGTCTGCACTGATCACGCAGACTAGGGAGTGGGAACACCAAGCTGATCTTTAAAGTTAGCCCTAAACTATTATTGTTGCTGTACACCCCTGGATTGCTTAGACAATTGAAATGTTAGAAAACACAGTTAATATGCTGTACTTCTCTCTAAAGCCCTAAATAAGTAATATTATTTGCATGTGTTCGTGATTTTAGGCTGCTCACTACACTGCACATTACCCCATCGGCCTGTTTTGGGTAGTCACACCCAAACGCCGGACAAGCCTAGCATACAAAGTGCTTTCTCTCCAATTCTGCCACTTACACTATGAAAAGGTGTGGGGAAATTGATTTACTCCTTGGCCAAAAAGGTATTACAGCATTTTTAAGTTGATTTTGGAACGATGGCCAACACTCCAGTGTGTGGTGTGATGTGATGCCTATAAATAGAGGCCATGCCTGGCCCACATAGTAATGTACTCACCTTTATCTGGTATGTTCTTTAATCACCATAGGACCTTTGAAATATGCCCAGGACCACTGTTGAAATCACATTTTCTATGTAGTACCGGTAGCCCATAGAATATTGTGGTATCGCTATAAAGAAATCTAGAAAATTCTGAAAGTTATTTTCATGAAAGTATGTGGCGATTTTAACCCGGAAACCCCGTGTCGCACAGCAGAGGCAGATTTATGATATAACTTGTACTTTGTACCTAAGATTTAAATCAATTTGACCCAGCACATTGCAGTAATACAGCATTATATTGCTGCAATCTGCTGAGTCAAACTGATTTATTTCTTAGGTATAATGTATATCTTTTATTCATCCATGTCGGTCAATTAAGATATATTTCTACCCAGTCATCTAATACAGTACATATAGTAGATAGTACTTATGACATAATATTAGCTTGGCTATTATGCATGATGGATGGGATGGATGAAAGGTAGGGAGGGAGTGAGAGCGGAATGTGCGGGCACAGTCTGAGTTTAATTGATATAGTCCCATTTCTTCAACTACGGCGGGTGCTCCATTGCTTTTGATCAGACAACACTGCGGCTTGTTCCAACAACTTAAAACGTACAGAAAAAATCCCATCATAAGAATATCATTCCCTTCCCTTCCCTTCCATGTATGTTGCCAACCATTTCTGGATCCACTGAGGCTTACTCCATCAAAATATTTGTTTCATTTCCGGTACCACTCTCCCCCTTTTTATCTGCTATTTACACAGCAGACCCAGCAGGCTTTGGCACTATTTTAATCTCCTTAGCCCCAGGATGCCGATGGTAGCAATTACGGATGTAAACCCTGGGAGACAATGACATGTAACGACTTAAAACGTCAAGATCCAGGTTAATGAAGGTTGGGAACCAGAACATGAAGTACTCAACAATATAAAGATTTTTTCCCCTGAATTCTTTACCAAAAAAGAGGAGGTCATAATTATTTATAACCATCGACGAAAATGACATTCTAACACAATCGCCAGACGGCTGACATTGCTCAATGGTAGCACCCATCTTTTTCCTTCCAAGGAAGTGGTGATAAAACCAAACATTACCGAGGATTGAGGAAGACTTAAGTCACCGAGTTAAAATGTTAGCCACTGACTGAAATGATATCATAATACATGTGTAAAGCAGTGCTTTAATTTACTAATTCCTTTATCGGTATGTAATAGATATAATATACTATGGTTATGAGAGGGTGACTAAAAATAACCACAGTCAACTGGCCGGCGCCCTTATATATACTAAAAAGTAAGTGCAAGTACACACTAAAATCGACTAACTTTACAGCATCTACTATAGACTTACAACATATTTTCTCTGTGCACCTAAAATAATCTGTACACCTGCAGTAGATCCTACTGCACACCTACAAAAAAGGCAACCAACTATTTACATTGTAGGCGCCAGTCTACAGTAGTTACATTTTAGTTACCCTATTCCTCCAAAATCCCAGGTGAGGGGGAGGTCGGGAGAGGGGTAGAGTTAATTGTAGGGGTTAGGGCTATGCTTAGGGTTGAGGGAGAGACTTTGAACAGACGGGTTCAACTTCACAAACAAAGTAGAAACAGGCAATTGAAAAGCCTACTTTGGAGGATATGTATAATATAAAAGTCGAATACAGGGGGAAAACACACTAGAAAGCGGCCTAAAACTATACCACTTCACTGGTCAACACCAACAAACACACACCTCACATGTTTGTCCTGATGATAAATGACAAGACAACTAGTCACGTAATAGAACAAACATCTGCCCAGCTGACGTCCGTCAACCTGGAGGCCTTCTCATAGCTTTGATGTGGTGTTTTTCTGTGTGTCAATTGTCTAGAACCTGGGGGTCTGAGGAGGTGAGTCCCTCCTCCCTGAGCTACTCAGGCAGGTGTGATCTTTGTCCTGGGAGCAGCTCATTAAGGGGTGTTTAGTGAGTCAGTGAGAGCGTTTTACTGGTAGGTCTATGCAGTAACCGCCTGTTTACAACATGAGACATGGATCGTTGTCCAAATGGAGGCAAATACGCATATAAAACATGATACTTGATAAAATGAATAGTGAAATATCAAAGGTCTAAGTTGTTTATGAAGGTTTATTTGTATACCCCCAGATGGTATTATCTCGACTCCTTCCTGTTTATGACAGATTGAAAGATAACCCCTTATAAGAAGTAACAGAATGTAGTTATGCATGTCTAAGAAAGGTCCATAGAAAAAGAACCCCCGGATATCTAAGCGTTGGAGCACTGACCAAATATATGCATCTTTCAGAGTAGCTGCCTCTGAACAGAAAGTGCGGTCGGTTTTCATGAATTGTAGCATGCTCATTGGTGAACATAGGGTACTACATTAGCTTATAGTATATTCATCATATGTGACACAATCTACGAAAAGGACCCTTAGTTCAGGGTGCACAAAGGTCCTTTTTCCCAGTGCATGTCACATATTATGGGTATATGGAAATTATACACACATTGCCCGGTGGCATTTCAAACCTAAAACGATGTATATACAATGTTGGTAAAGAGCAACCATCAGGAAAAATCGAACTACATAATTGTATGGAATATTAGACCTATCACACTCCCCATACATTTAGAAGAAAATAATCGGGAAAGCGAGCGAATTACCGATGAATTAAGGACAGCAACAGCCAGACAAAATGTCGTAGGTTGTAGCTCTCTCCCTCATCATTTCTTCGCGGGTAGTAATGTTTTAGGCCTAATCTCTCCACCTGAATGTCAAAGACAAAAGTCAAAACCTTTCAAATGAGTTCTCTGTACATCTTTTTGTATGCGATCTCTGATGTGAAGAAGCCATTTTACCATATAAAGTCATTATTTTCATTTATCTTCAGTATACTTCCCTATTATTATGTACTTGTATTGATTTTCTAGGTAAAGTTTACTTTGGTCCTATTAGCAGAAGTCTGCCTTGTTCATTATACGCCAACATTTCTGTATACATACATCCAGTATCCATGCTTGTTTCCAGGCCATCCCTCTAGTCCGAACCGGACTATTTATACGTGCCCTTGGTGGGGATTTAAATACCACCTCGTTATCACAATGTTAAAGCAAGCACGTTCAGGGTGTGATGGTGTCGGTTTGAATCCCGGCCAGGCCATGCCATTAAATATAGTACTTACTGCCCTTCTGCTAAGCACTCAGCAATAACGAGTAAGAAACAGACACTGGGTCAAAATCGAAGATTAGCCGAAACAGAAATCTGGTATATATGGAGCGATTTATGCAAAAGGAATCATACAAAATGACAAAATGATTACTTGGGGGCCCTTGATGGGGTGGGGGGGGGGTCCCCATATCGCATGTCGATTTTAAGAAATGAGCATGTCACATCTCTATGTCACTTAATAATGCTTATGTCCCATGTCGATGTTAAGAACTGTCCATGTCCTAGGTAACTTTCTTTTTAAGCCTCATTTCGCATGTCACTTAGCCTCATGTCGCATGTCGATTTTAAGAAATGCCCATGTCGCCATATCAAATTTAGGGGTCTACTTCAGTGTTTTGTCCCCAGACAGAGGTGATGTTGCATGTTTCGATTTCAATCGAATTATCGTTATTGTGAAAGCGGCTCGTGAAAACAAAATAGACATGGTATAGACTATCGGTGTTTATCTGGGTGGCTGTACATACTGTCTTGGTGGTGCGGGGGTCTCTCCGGTTAACTGGTTAAAATGATGTCTTAACTCCGGGGTTCCACTTGTTTTTCTACTAGTTGGAGGGAGGGTCGTAGTGATTTTTTGAAAAGATTAAAAAGGTTATTGACGTCGGTTATGAATGGCCCCACACCTTCAACAAAACCTCAGCCCTGCTGGTTGATTTGAGTTCCCTTTTATAGCTATTCGTAGAAAAGGTACGCCGGTACTTGCAGTTCAATGAATGAGCACTTCAAGGTCAACAAAGTTCTCACAAAAGGTTTATCGATTTCTTCACCTCTTTGATACATGCCCATTTCAGAAAAATAAAAGGTTGTTGGAATTCCTCCTTGTCGAACTGCCTCAAATTCAATACGGCTGCCTTCATAGTGCCTCTCAATGTTAAAGTGTCCTACATTTGGTTTTAATCAAGATATTTGCTCTCATGATGGATCAATTGACACCAGCTTGAAATTATACACACATTAGAATTATTTCCCAAGGGCAAGGTAACAATGTCATGCATATAGCAATTATATATAGGCGGCCATAATCAGTGAAAAGTACCAGTTCACGGACAACAACTATATCAGTATCTAGACTGGAAATCCGGTCCATACCCATGTTTAGTGGATTATTAGCATTATTGGCACCTGGTGGGTGAGGGGAAGAGTGTTAACGAAGGTTAGATTTCTTTAAGAAAGTCATATAGAACTTCTAACTATCATAACCTCTCGGCGTTGAATAAAATTAATTAGCCTGATCCTGAATTGTCAGCCGGGCCAACATGCAGTATATGGCACGGAAAGTGAATGTACATGTACCTGAGTTTCCCAGGACTGTGGTCATGTATATCAGAAACGTAACAGTGCATACTATGATATAATATAGGTCAAAAATCACAGAAAGTGTGCATATGGGGCTTGGGGGTGAATGGTTGGATCTGAAAATAAATCATGGAGTATACCAAAATTATTTATGGTCGGTAATATATAGGTGTTGGGGCACCTGCTCATGAAGTATCATGAGTTAAATATGAAAAATGTTGCTATGGCAACACCTGGAACCTAGATACAGTGGAAACAATGTCCGGGCGAGTGACATTTGGATTATTTTTCTCAAGGGGTAGCCATATTACTTCTTATCTGTATTTGGTCCCCATGTTTATATTTTTTCTTATTGAATTAGGTACTAGGGGTCAGTTTTTGACTATTGTGTCTATGTAAAATATATGTATTCCATGGCATTTGGTCATTTTGTACAGGATCATGACATAAAATTTGCCTGAATCTCAGCTCCCTAAATATACTTCACTTGTCGTTTTGGCTAACAGGAGTACAGAGAGAGGTAGATAATACCAATTATATAGAATACAACCCTAATGGCATATACTTTTAGGTGGTATATAGCTTTAGTGGGGGAAAAATCTGTGGATACCTTTAAATCTCCTTTGAAATTGCCTTATAATAATGAAAAATGTCACTCGGGAGGACATTTTCCCCTTAAAATACCATACCTACACACATGTGTTTCCCTAGGGTTAATATTATTCCTATATTTGACTCAGCATCATGAGATCAATGCATTTCCCCTTCCTATGTGGCCCTCTCAAAATGATTGTCAAATCATATTCATAATTCTCAGGTGGATACTACTCCTTATCATCTATTGCATTGAACTTTTAGTTTTTTCAATTATGCTAAATTGAAGCTTCAATTTGGCGGTAATGGACTCAGATCGCGGCCCGCGAAACTACCCCCAGCGCCACCACCGGGACGCTGGATAACTACAGACTCGCCGCTACCAGCGGAACCTCATCACTTCCGCCCACTTCAACAACAACAGCGAGTCACTTTTAATTTGTATCGTCATTAAGTTTCCAATTTCGGATTACTCTACGATCCATCATGCCTCCTAAGTCAGGCAAGAAGGCTCCTAAGAGCAAGTGGACGACTGCGGAGCTGTCAGACAAGGTATCAGACATCACGGGACGGATCGACACGATTGAAACTACGGTGGGTGAGGTCAAGTCCACGGCCACCCAGATCCTCGACCGGCTCAATGTCGCCTTCCCACCGCAGCAGGCATCGGCCGGACCGGTCCCTACTTCTGCAGCCTCTATCATCGTCATCCCCCAGGTCCCTGGAGGAGGCAAGGCTGTCACTAGGGCTTCAGGTCGGAATGCTACACCCTACGCACGCCCGCCTGTCACCTCGGTGAGTACTCGCACCAGCTCGGCCCCGGTTGACACTACTGTCAACACGCCTGTCACTGTCCCGGCGCCCACTGTCATCCCAATGTCAATTGTGACACCACCTGCTTCTGTGCTGCCCACCACTGTCACATCAGCTGTCAACACGCCCATGCCGGGTGTCTCATCCGCCAACGTCATGTACACCATCCTGGGCCACCCAGGTCTACAACCATCTACCAGCCACCAGCCTATGGTGTTTCAGCAGCCCAGCCAGGTTGCCCACCAGGCTGCATATGCTCCACCCACGGTGCAGTCAGTCATGCGGTCAATCCCGGCCATACAGGTGCCTGGTGACCGACTGCCCATCTCCATGCCCCAGAACCCGGATCCTGCTGTCACCATGCGCGTCCAAGCTTTGTTGGACACTGCTCAGCACATCAGCGGTGTCAAGGGTAAGAACACTCATCCACATGACTACATCACACGAGGCCCCACTCGTACCAAAACATCCTTGGCGTCCCTTGATTTAGCAGAGTACCTTTCAGGCCTTAAGCACCTTGCTTTAGATAATAATACCCCCCTGTCAGATCGCCCTAAGATCATGGATCACTTTAACCAGATCATCGCAGACGCCAGGGACTACGAGTGGGACCAAGTTAGGGAGTGGTTGGAGGAGGTGCTGTCTGGCGTTGCCGACGGCTCCTACAGGTGGTCTGACCCCCTAGACCCCACTTGGAACGACCCTTCCATCACGGCCCTCAGGTCAGAGCTGTCTAGATGTCGCCCGGGGAGGCTGTACCCTACAGAGGGGTCAGTTATGGTCGCAGCTGAGGTGGCAAAAGCTAAAGCTGCAGCTCGAGTTGCTCGCGCCACTGCAGCTTGCAGCGCGTCAGCTGCCTACAATGTCCCAGCTGCAGCGACTGGCTCTGCCAACACTGCCCCTACTAATGCCACCCAACAGCGCCAGAACAACAACCAGTCCAAATTCAAGCGCAAACCTCTCTCCAGTGTAGGCCGCACTGATGTGGCATGTGCAGCTTTTAACACTACTGCTGGCTGCCCACTTGAAGACGGCCACACTACTGCTGGGGTCCACCACTGTACCTGGTGTCGGGCCACTATCCAGTTGGTCCATACTCACCCCTTCACGTCATGCATGATAAAGGGTAACTACAGAGGACCTGCCTCCTTTCGCCAATAGGCCGGTTGCACCCGGCCATCTACCTACTGTACTACATGTCGACGACTCAGATCGCCCACAGACTGTCTACACCACGGCCCATAACCAGGTCGCTACTTGTGGTGTTATTGGCTTATCTAGCATTCCTACTACACTGCCTGAATGCTTCTATACTAACAGCCTAAGTACTAGTATGCTTTAGTAATAAGAAGGCCCTAGAGTTGACCCTGTCCCTGCGCCCGGCACTCAAACCTGAAACTGGCCCTCAAACTCAATGGTTAAATAGGGACGAGTCATATGATATCCGCCGCACTAAGTGGATCTTTCGGGAAATTGCCCGCCACCATCGTGACAATGCTGTTTCTGTCTCAGTAAAAGATGACTGTATATACATAGATGGTGAGAGATACGCTCATGAAGACCTATTGCCCTGCCGAGTGAAATCCTGCCTGAGTCCCTAAAAAACAAAATTGACAAACATGAAAAGGAGCACTACACGTCTAGCAGTGACTCCGGCGCCGACGCGGAAGGAGGGGATCGTGCCCCCAGACGTGAGCGCATTCAGGAAACTATCGCAGGTATAACCTTCAGCGGCCCAAGTGCACACTACAGCAATATGTACCCGAGGGTAGTGAAATATGAACCACTATTAGCAGACGGCAGCCATGGCGACCAAATGACATTTAATAGCAATGAACAGGCATTCCAGTACACAAAAGCGCTATATGGTAAAAGACAAGACATAGCAGACCTGATTATGGCAGAACAAGGACAATACCGTATCAAATTACACGGCAATAAGGTCACCTTCCCTCCCGGCCACCCCTGGTGGGATGATAGGAATAAAATAGCGTCAGAAGTGGTGGATTGTAAATATGACCAGCATAATGACCTGACAGACCTACTCCTTGCATCGAACGACACCCCGATCATAGAAGCTTCGAAAAGCACCCACTGGGGGGGCGGCTTGCCTTATGGTCACGCCACCTACAACAAGGGTAGGATACCAGGCTCCAACAGACTAGGAGAACTGCTAATGGCGAAAAGATCCCAAATGCGCATTCTGCGTGCAGCCACAGAACTGGAGAGACGCAAGTAGGTTGCTACCTACAGTGGTACATGAACGCCCCCGACTGCATTCACTGCCCACTCCACACACACACCTGGACACGGCCAGTAGTATAATACTACACCCCTCACGACTAGGGACTGCCTGCTCCCAACTGCACTACATGCTGCCAGCTGTGAGTAAAGGCTTCAGACCATGGATTTACGCTGGAAACTATATGTAAAACGTGAGACAGCAACGTGCCTCTTTGGTGACTCTAGAGTAAGACATTTGGGCCCTTATATACGTGAGTACTTCCCTGCATTGATAACTGTACGCTCAATACCGGGGAAAGGCATACATTACATCACAGGGGAAGTTATCCAATATCTACACACCCACCCACATGTGAGAAGCGTGGTGCTATCAATGGGTCTCTGTGACATTACCATCAAAGATCACCGCTATGGTGGTTACAAATTGAAACCAAGCAACTTGCCCATAGAAAACGTTGTAGCACTATTATCAGCAAAATTCGAAAACTCGCTGCTTGAAATAAGAAAAACCTTCCCAAGCACACAAGTTGTTATATGCGGCATATATGGGATGGATCTTGACCGCAAGCGTAGGGTCCACAGTAGACATCCAGATCAACTAAAATTGAACCGGCTAATAATGCTCCTAAATAGGGAAATTTGCTGGCACAACCAAGGATCTGGTGTCATTACCCCGCGCATAGACCACTATATGCATAAATGGAATCCCGCACAGGAGTGCATTATCCACAAGTACTGGCGCCTCTTTGATGGCACCCATCCTGACTGCAGCACCACCAGATCAATTGGTAACCTAATTGGGAAATCGATGCTGAAGAATGCATATCTGCCCAAAACCCCACCCTCTCGTAATGAACATGAGGACAGGCCCTACCACTGCCCCCCAGGGCAGCTGTAATGACTTGTCATTCTCACCACTGCTGCACTACGTGCACACCCTCAGGCTATAGCAGCTGTGATGTTAACTAACTGCTATTCCCACCACTCACATTACTGTTCACCGTTATGATGCACCTTTGTTCTGGGTTCACTAACCCTATTTAGCACCAGCACTGTTGATGAGCTACCGGCAATGAGAGGATCTACTAATGATGAAGGACGCTCAGCCTTATGATTATCAACGAACAATACATCGTATATGGATATGGATTAATTATTATTGTATTGGACCTCCATACCATGATCACCAGAGATGATCGCCAGAAATGATAAGTATCCCACGTTTGGGTCTGAGGTAGGAGAATACCAATCATATGCATTAATTAGTATATGTTGAGTTATAACTAATATAGACTACTGCTTGTCATTCCATGTATTGATTGTACGGTATTATTTGTGTCGATTGGTAATAATTATTATGCCACATTGTTTGATCATATTATTACCTTATCATGTGATGTAATTCCTAATAAGTCATAGTATGGATTTCATGTAATTATACTAACTCTCTGATGGTCATAGAACGAAATAGCCTTTCTGAGTATATATACATTATATTAATATTCCAAATGGAACAATATATACCCATTAACTATCTATCACAGGGAGTGTTAATCACTATAAGCTGCTAGGTCAATAATGGCCATGAACAGACTCTGAACTCTTTGTCGTAAAGACAACTACCGCAGCCTTAACTGTCGCATAAATACTATCATAATATACACTCACCTGCTCTAGCATTATAATGGGTACACGTGAGCTCTCAAAAGCCCTCTATCCACATACTTGTCACAACCCTAGGATATCTTCTGGTTAACCCATTGCAAGGTATCATCTCCTATTCCCAGTGCGGCCACGCGGAATAGGACCCCATCTGACTGTTTGTATACTAAGGAACTAATACAAGTTGTGTTGAGACACTTGTCTCTGATCCCATTTGTTACTCTTTATTCATTCCCCCGCCCCAACCCCGCCTTTTATATTTATCTTCTGTTGGCCTAAATTGGCCCTATCTTTACGTATATTTGTATATAGGCTGTACAACCGGAAAATGAACCCGGAGAGAATCCGTATTACGGAGGAGATAAATAAGCTCAAGGGCTTGACCCTGTGTGGAATTAACTGTCGTAGCCTCGAACCGAAGAAGTTAGAAATTGCCCTGCTGCTCAGCGATTTCGACATTTTATGCGCATGCGAATCATGGCTAGACGACCGCTCAGGAGATGAACTGATATATATTGAAGGTAAGAGAATATTTAGATTGGATAGAGAAGCCAATAAAGGAGGAGGCCTAGTAACATATATTGGCGAGGCCTATGGTGCTGCCAGCACCATACTGTACGAGCATTGTCGAATGGAGCCAGACATTGAATTACTGACCATAAATGTCAATAGAGATAAACATAAGACCATGATCCTTCTTAACACCTACAGACCCCCTAGGGGCAATGTAACCACTTTTATTGACACCTTAAGTGACGTTATAAATATTCTACAGGAACATGACGAGGAGATATGGATCATAGGAGATTTAAACATTGACATGAGAAAAAGGAACCTGCCACCTGGAAGGGAGCTGATCGACTTCTGCAGGGAAACAGGTATGAGAATGAAAATCAATGAAGTGACTCGGCCAAACGCCGATGGTGGCACCATTATAGACCATATAATTACCAACTGTAAAGTGGTAAAAAGCGCTGGCACACTGGACATCATGCTGAGTGACCATTACCCTATCTTTGCGGAGAGGAAGAAAGAGAGGGAAACCAAGGTCACCATAACGAGGGAAGGTAGATCCTACAGATATTACCATGTTGATGACCTCCATGAACACCTGGCCAGCCATGACTGGACGGAATTCTTTGAAACTGAAGACCCAGGAACTCAATGGTCACTATTGCTAGCCCACATCCTGCTATACCTGGATGAGACTTGCCCTGTCAGAACCATTACTCTGAAGCGGGTCCCTGAGAAGCATGTGACTCGGCATACAATTGAACATATTAATGATAGGCAGGAGTGTCTACAGAGATTTAAATTAACAGGAGACTACGCTGAAAACCTGGAGGCTAAAAGACTGTCACACCTAATTAGACGCCAGCTTAAAGCATCTCTAGGGGAGGGAGTGACTGACACCCTAAATTCGTCCCGAGGTGACCATAGACGATTCTGGAGGGAACTGAATCGACTTCTGAACCCCGGTAGCATGCACACTCAAATAAATCTGAAAAATGCCGATGGAAACAGCGTTGACAATGACGAGGTGTCTACCTTTGTCAATAACTACTTTGCCACAATAGGCCAAAAGCTATATGACCAGAAAGGGGACAATGCCAGGACAGATAGAGTAAAGATAAAGGACATACCTCTGACCAACGACGGAGTCAATGTTGACATTGATGAACTTGTGACCCTGGACAAGGTGGTTCACCTAATTTCTAGAATAAACAAAGATAAATCATCCGGGATTGACGAGGTAAACAGCACGGTCTTGAAAGACACCTTAACCCTGCTACCGGAGCACCTAGTCTCAATGTACAAGAATTCACTGAAAAAGAGTATCTTCCCCAAGGCATGGGCAATGGGAAACCTGGTGCCAATACCAAAGAAAGGTGACCTCACACAGATTAAGAATTGGCGGCCCATCATGCTGCTGCCGCTGCCAGGCAAAATGTTGGAAAAGATTGTACACGAGTACCTTAGCCAACACTTAGAGCAACATAGAATCTTGACGAATAACCAGTTTGGGTTCAGACCGGGGATGAGCACTGGAGACGCTGTATTCTCAGTTCTGCGTGACCTGTATGAGCATAGAGATGACAATGAGTACACAATGGCATGTTTCGTCGACTACACAAAGGCGTTCGATTGTGTCGACCACCCCACGCTGGTAACAAAGATCAATTGCCTGAAAATACCCATTGAGCTGAAAAAATGGCTTGTAGACTACCTGAACGACAGAAGTCACAGTACCCTTGCCAACGGAACCAGATCACCAGCCCAGGATGTACGGTTCGGGGTGCCACAGGGCTCGACCCTCGGGCCTCTGTTGTTCGTCTTGTTCATCAATGATCTGTGTGACACCCTAGTCAACTGCAAGTCAGCAATGTACGCAGACGACGTCATAATCTACATCAATCACCGAGACCCCCTAGAAGCAGCCAGGCTTCTACAACAGGATGTCACACATATCCATGAATGGTGCAACAGAAACCACATGACAGTAAACACTGAAAAGAGTACTGTCATGACCTTTGGCTCAAGAACCAAGCTGAACAGAATGGTTGCCCCAATAATCAAAATGGGGGATCAAATCCTTCCGGTAGTTGATACATATCCCTACCTAGGGGTAGACCTGGACGGTCCACTAACAGTAACACCGTTTGTAAATAAGACCAAAAAGAACATGGGCAATAGATTACACAAACTCAGAAACCTGAGAGGGTATCTACCCGAGGACATCTGCCTTATAATTTACAAGAGTATGATCATGCCAGTCCCGGACTACTGCAGCTTCTACCTGGGTAGTGCACACCAATACCAACTAGAGAAAATACAGCGACTCCAAAATCAGGGCATCAGGATATGCACCAGGGTAGCTATACGAGGAAACAGCATTGCTGAACTACACAAGAAAAATAAAGTCCCCATGCTTGCGCAGAGACGGACCTGCCAACTAGCTCAACATATGTGGAAGCTCTCAAAAAGAGGACATGTGACCAGAAATCTAAACGCTAGAACAAGAGGAGATCTGAAGCTGAAATTCCCAGAAAGAGTAGCGCATACCGCCTTCTACCAGAAAGGCCCGTATTACCGCGGGGTGAATCTATGGAATCAGCTTGATCATGAAACCCAGAAACTGGAGGACAAAAATGCCTTCAAGCTGAAAACCAGAGAGAAGTGGGGCGAAAAGCCGCCCTAAACTCATATACACTACTGACCTGAACACCTGCCTTGAAAACGAGTATTATTCTAGCCCCTCTAACTCCCCTCATCATCATCTCTATAAAATACTTCATTGTATTGTCATGTCATCCACTCTGATTAATTTGCGGTGTTGAACTGAGACGCTACGTGAACTGATTATATGAACCCACCTAATGGACATTTAGTATATTGATTGGCTTTGTATCGTCTCTCAATTGTTCATTGAAAAACTCCTCATTGAGGAGATGTGATCAATAAAATTTTCAATACTTCAATACTTCAGCCACTGGTCAAGACCAGTCACTGTCAGTGTTACAACTACTGACTGTAGGCCCGACACACCTTCCCTGCCGGCCAGTTCATACATCACTACATCCGCCACCCATTGTGAACCGGACTGCAATGAGACTCATGATGATCCTAGCGTCGCTGATCTTCCCCCACCGGGACCAACACCTGATGAGTATGCACCGGTCAGGGACGCCTTCTGGCCAGAGCTGGATGTCACACAGTGGACTCAGTTCCCTGTGTATGCTAAACTGTACTCTGTCGTTAGGAGATCCAACCTACCTAACCACTTGAGTGCTAGACTAACGGTCCCTACAGACCTACACCTAGATACCTGGCAGCAACTACTTGTCGACTACCATGACTATGAGCTGGTGGACTACCTACGCTATGGCTGGCCGGTGGGTTTCACATCTGACAGGCCCCCACCACCTAACCATAAACCATCTGCCGACAACTATGCAGTCCATGTCAGGAGCTACATACAAAAAGAACTTCAACTGGGCGGGCTGTTGGGTCCTTTCTCGGCACCTCCCTTCCATCCATGGACTAACACTGCCCCCATTATGACCACACCCAAGAAGGACTCTGAGTCCCGCCGAGTTGTACTAGATCTTTCCTACCCAGACGGCCAAGGCATGAATGCTGGTATTACCAAACACTGTCTGGAAGGGAAGTTGAGACCGTACACGCTCCCATCTGTAGAGGATCTAGCCACAAAGATCAAGATCCTAGGCCCAGACTGCTATCTATGGAAGGGCGACCTTTCTAGGGCCTACCACCAGTGGCGCAGCGACCCAGGCGACCTACCCCTCCTAGGCATGTACTTTGATGGATACTACTATATAGATTTGTGTCCATCTTTTGGCGCCCGCCTGTCCTCCTCGGCATGTCAAAGGACAACTACAGCTGTGGTCTACATGCTGGCCAACCAGGGACACTGGTCACTGTCGTATTTGGACGACTTTTGTGGCGCGGCAGCCACCCTGGAGGAGGCCCAGGCTGACTACCAGGCTTTTATCACTTTGTGTGATAGACTAGGCCTTAAGTTGTCTGCAGAAAAATGCAAACCCCCTAGTAGGGTCATGGAGTGGCTCGGCTTCTCTTTCAACACACACGACATGACACTTACTGTCCCTACTACCAAGTTGGAAGACATAAGGCAGGAGTGTGCTCTCTGGCTCAACACCAAGTTCTCTGACACCACAGCAATCCAATCACTGGTTGGCAAGATCGTGCATGTGGCCAAATGCATCCCACCCGCACGGAAATTTATATGCAGGATTCTACAGACATTGAGACTGGCCCCTAAAAAAGGCCCTGTCTTCATATCCAATGCATTTAAACTAGATGTGCGCTGGTTTTTCAGATATGCAGAACTCTCCAATGGAATTCATTTCCTCCAGCGTGCTACACATGACTGTGTGGTGGAGTGTGACTCTACACTAGAAGGTGGCGGTGCCAACACACACACACACTACTACTCACACCAGTACACAGACTGAGAAAAGAAGGAGTTTCCCCTCATTGTCCATCTCGAGGCGGTCAATCTGGTGACGGCGTACCGGACACTCACCCCCAACACACCTGGACAGACAGTGCTCATCTTCACTGACAACATGGCCTCGAGCCAAGCACTGCGTACAGGAAGGGCCACTGACCCAATACTCGCATCATGTTCTAGACAGCTCTGGCTCGAGGCAGCCAACCGTGACCAACATATCGAAATCAGACACAAGAGGGGGGAGGACATCCCATTGGCGGATGCACTCAGCCGCCAGCACATCTCCTCTAAGCGCCAATTTGCACTGGCTGAGGTGTGCAGACGGGGCCTCCTCAAAGTCACCCCTGTCTTGCAAATACCCATGTTTGACCCCATATGATTTTTTCAGATTCCCTCCTAGGGCAACAAACACTCCTCTCATTCAGCGCAGTCACTACTGACGCCTCTAAAAAGAACACCATTCGACAAGCAGTGTTTTACCTGACATTTGCAGTGTATTATGGCATCGACGTCCTTCACCCCTCTGTCCCGGATGCTGCCACTTACAACCAGTTTTTGGCCAACTCACTGGCCGCCCCCGGCTCACGGAGGAACTACATCTCAGGGGCCAGAAAGTGGATTCTAGCGAGAAGGGGTGACGACTCTGCTTTTTCGTCCCCCGAGGCCTGTGCTGTTTATAAAGGAGGTCTAGTCACCAGACCTCATGTCACTACTCCAGCCCCAGCCCTCAACCCTGCAGATCTCGTTCTGCTATGTGTGTATTTAGACACTATCCCACACTCCTCCCCTGTCAAGGCAGCATTGTGTATAGGCTATTTCTCTTTCTTAAGAGCATCAAACTTACTCTCCCCAACTGTCACCCTTTGGTCAGGTCCACACACATTAGCCAGACGTGATGTCATCCAACACGACCAAGGCTTGACAGTGGTCATCAGGTCCTCAAAGACTATCAGTCATAACTCTCACCCGGTCTCATTATCATTACCCAGGATACCGGGTTCCCCTGCCTGCCCTACTGCGGCATGGGAACTGTACACCTCCCAACTCCAGGCTCCGGCTGACTCTCCTGCCTTCCTACTTTTCACGGGCTTCCCACTGACTCCTCCTATATTTAATCAAGTAGTCAGAGATTGCCTAGTAGCTCTAGGCTGCCCATATGGACCCAAATTCTCAGGACACTCCCTCAGACGGGGAGGCAGTCAGGCTGCAATCTCATCTGGTGCTGCTACTCTAGACGTTACTAAACACGGTACCTGGTCCACTCCAGCAGGTATGAGGCCTTACGTACCATCACTACAGTCTACTCTGGTAGCCCAGAACTTGGCTTCCCTGTTTGCCTCTTAATGACTCATTGTTATGATACTTAGTCCACATTCCAGACATGTTCACAGGTTCTCGTTTCCATGGTTACCCCATGTATCAAAGTATTGGTTTCCATGGTTACACATGTCTTTATACTACCGGTATAAACTATATATTTGTACTTCACATACATTTTATAAAATGTGGTCATTTTATCTTATATCATAGGCAAAAGTGTTATGCCTTTAAAATATTATCCTATATTTATCCTGTTCTACCTCAACAACTACATGTTTACAGGATAAATAAAATTTCCAAAGTATTCAAAGGCTGCGTTCTGTGATCATAATGCTAAATTGAAGCTTCAATTTGGCGGTAATGGACTCAGATCGCGGCCCGCGAAACTACCCCCAGCGCCACCACCGGGACGCTGGATAACTACAGACTCGCCGCTACCAGCGGAACCTCATCACTTCCGCCCACTTCAACAACAGCGAGTCACTTTTAATTTGTACCCACCCTACCCTCACCTATTGTTCACATACAGGGTTTATTACTATTATTTACATGTCCACGTCTCTCTTAATGACTCATTGTTATGATACTTAGTCCACATTCCAGACATGTTCACAGGTTCTCGTTACCATGGTTACCCCATGTATCAAAGTATTGGTTTCCATGGTTACATATGTCTTTATACTACCGGTATAAACTATATATTTGTACTTCACATACATTTTATAAAATGTGGTCATTTTATCTTATATCATAGGCAAAAGTGTTATGCCTTTAAAATATTATCCTATATTTATCCTGTTCTACCTCAACAACTACATGTTTACAGGATAAATAAAATTTCCAAAGTATTCAAAGGCTGCGTTCTGTGATCATTATACATGTACAAAGTTTCCATACATTTTATCTATTCAAAGTGTTCCGTTCATATGTGGCCTGCGATACCTCCCTGACATTCTATTCAATTTTATATGTGTGTTTGTATAATTTTATATATAACAAATTGTCCCCTGAAGCTTCTCCTGCTAACCCTGGTTATTGCTTTTTCATGTGTTTCAGCCATTTCTGTCATAATCAGGGTTTTACTATTGCGGATCCTGTTCCTATGCCATCTACTTCATTCAGTATTTTTCCCAAGTCAAAGCTATTCAAATAATTATAATGCATTCCTAATATTGTACAATATAACCCTTTTCCTAAGTGAAATATAAAGCATCTAATGATTTAGGTCTGTGTCCTATGGCATTGATATATCTGTACCTATACAATGTCATGTTCCAATGTGGACTTTGAGGTGTCACTCTGAGGTGTCACTCGCCCGGACATTTCTTAGGAAAACTTTCTAACTCTGGTTCACATATTGCTTAACAACAACTGATCTAAAACAGATATCGTTATGCAGATTTTTGCATTGCATTACAGACATATTACTCTTTATGTAGGTAGGTCTGCCATTTATGTGGATCTATTATTGCTGTGTGAAATACAGTGCAGATTTTAAGGGTGTCACTCGCCCGGACATATTTCGCCCGGACATATCGCCTGGACATAATAATCCTTTCCCCCTGCTGTTCCAGACTTTGATATAGAAACAAACGTCCTATATACTGGGCAGTTAGGTATATGTAGGGGGTAAGTAACTGGCATAGTTTGCATAGTTAAATATAATTATGGTAGACAGGGACAGGAATAATGTGATTTGGGTGTGTTGTTGACAAAAATTGCTATTTTGAAGGAAAATCACTCATAAGCCCCTCAGGAAGAAGATTATGGAGGAAATACAATATTTTTTTTGCTATACATACACTACCACATGACTGTTATTTTTAATGAAAAAAATGAACCCATATACATTATGGGTAATAAATGGGGGGCAGAATGCTGCTAAAAGTTCGCCCGGACATTCCATTTCACAAAATTCATATTTCTTAAAAAAAATTTTTAGAATGCCCCTACTGATACAAATTCTGGTCGATGTTTACTGTAATTATTAAAAGTTTATGTTGAATGTAAGGAATAGCATACATCTAGTGCCTTTTTTGGAAAATTTTATAAAATAAGTCCATTTATTAAGTTTTCTAATAGATTTTCGGTCGTTTTGGGCCTATTTTTGGCCCCTGGAACCTTAAATATGGATATTTAACTATGAAAACCCATATGTAACATGAAGAACTCATCTGTCCCAATATTATAGGACAAAAGAAAATCATAAAAAATTAATATCCTAAGAATGCTGGCCTGGGGAAGTGTAAAAATCCCATATGCACAGTTTCTGTGATTTATGACCTATAGAATGCCATGATCTATCATCTTTTACTGGTTATAGCCCACATTATATGCATCCCTAATGGTGCTATGTAACTAAAAAAAAACTGCTATAGCATAATAATGGGGCATTATTAGGACGGCAATTTGCAAAGCATGTGCATGCATTCAGCTAAAAGTATGGAATAAAGCGTGCAGCAGAAGGTGACGTCTACAATGTACTTAGCACCAAATCATTAAGCACTTTAGATGGCGTGTGAAGGGAAGCTGTTTTCTCAAGCATTAAGTTAAGAGGGCACATTATTGGTAAATTGAGCAATTTCGTGAATTACAATGAGCTTAATGAAAAATGCTATCATTTTAATTAAGAGAGTAGGAACAGTTTTGATACACTTAGCCAGGAAAGAATACTGATTATTTTGTTTCCCTTGATCCAAATCGCTCCCTTTTGATACACATAAATTGATACACTTAGCATTTTGATACAGTTAGCAGTTATAGTTGACTGTTAAGTGTAGTTATTACTGCAGTTAGCAAGATTGATACACTTAGCAGCTGTATAGGTGTTCCCCGGCGAGAATCTTTGACAACTTTATTTATTTTTTTACAAAATAGACATATCATAGAGCTCAAAACCACAGGAAAATCTCACGTAGGAGTTTCGTTGACACGACTGTTTATCAGTCTCCATTCACTGGAATATCGGTCTGAATAGAACTAACAACTATACAAAGGTACGCATGGTAAATGTTTTCAGGTGGAAATCCAAGGTTCCAGTGTTAACAACAACACCCTAAATACAACTTCAAACACAAAAACAAACGGCGAGGTAAAGATAATTGCACAGCACTGGGAAACGACGTAAGGAATAAAAGCAGTAAAAAATGGATCTCAGTGCTGAAAAGGAAAGAAGGGATCCGACCTGGAAAAAATAATAACTGATCGGGAACGTTTTCAGAACCCAGTGGGGTGTAAAGTAATGGGCGCTCGGGTTAATTGGCATGGGGACAATAGGTCAGAGATGGATGGGGAAGGAAAGATAGTTGAGGGGATGGAAGGATGATGGAGGGATGGTAGAGGGTAGGATGAGAGGGGCGAGAGTTAAGAGGATGGATGTGTAATGGCAGGGAAGTAGGATGATGGCGGAGGGAGGGATGGTGGTGGAGGGAGAATGGAAGGATCATGGGGGGAGGGAGGGATGATGGTGCCTTGGTGAGGCGAAAATGTAAATATGATGGAGGGAGAGGGGATTGAGGTATAATGGCAGGGAGGCAGAATGCTGGTGGAGTGAGGGATAAAGGGCCATGGAGGGAGGATTGCGGTGTAATGGCAGGGAGGCAGAATGCTGGTGGAATGAGGGATAAAGGTGGAGGGAGGATTGCGGTGTAATGGCAGGGAGGCAGAATGCTGGCGGAATGAGGGATAAAGGTGGAGGGAGGATTGCGGTGTAATGGCAGGGAGGCAGAATGCTGGTGGAGAGGGATAAAGATGGAGGGAGGATTGGGGTGTAATGGTAGGGAGGCAGAATGCTGGTGGAGAGGGATAATGGTGGAGGGAGGATTGCGGTGTAATGACAGGGAGGCAGAATGCTGGTGGAATGAGGGATAATGGTGGAGGGAGGATTGCGGTGTAATGACAGGGAGGCAGAATGCTGGTGGAATGAGGGATAAAGGTGGAGGGAGGATTGCGGTGTAATGGCAGGGAGGCAGAATGCTGGTGGAGAGGGATAATGGTGGAGGGAGGATTGGGGTGTAATGGTAGGGAGGCAGAATGCTGGTTGAGTGAGGGATAATGGTGGAGGGAGGATTGCGGTGTAATGGCAGGGAGGCAGAATGCTGGTGGAGTGAGGGATAAAGGTGGAGGGAGGATTGCGGTGCAATGACAGGGAGGCAGAATGCTGGTTGAGTGAGGGATAATGGTGGGGGGAGGATGGAAGTATGGTGACAGGGGGGAGGAGGATGATAGGGAACATAGGAGGATGATGAAGGCGAGGGAGAGATATCTGATGGAGGCAAGGGAGGGACGATGGAGGACAGGGAAGGATCATCAAGAGGATGTCCAAAGGAATGACATGGTAGACACATTTGGTAAACATGTCATTAGTCATTGATTCAAACTCAGAGGAATGCACACCTCACGTGTTGTGTACGACTACAAATGCGCTCTAGTCAAGAAACACTACCTGTTAGCCTCTCTCCCGTTGACTCTCTAGAAAGGGTCTAATGAGAAACTAAAGTAATACAGTAGCGGCCCTGGGCAAGGTAATGCGTGTTCTCCAGGGTGGCATTGGCCTTCCGGAAGTGCAATTAAAGTACTCCATTGTGACCACGGGCAAAACACATTTCTCTTTCTCAAATAGACAGGGGAATAGGCTATACAAGGCAGGTTTCAGGCACAATTATCTTGTTAGTGACACCTTTGAAGCAACACATGGAATCCAAGGTTACAATATAATTTTATTTCCTTCTTCTTCCCAAATACAACTACCCGGTAATCAAAATTATGTCCAGGGAATTTTATACAATTCAAGACAGGGCTTTTTGAACAGGCATATCGCTTTAAAAAAATGTTTCCATAGAACTGAATTTGTATTCCTAATAGGATTCAAATTAAATCTTAAATAGTGCTGAATAAAATAGACAATATATCATCCCGAAATATAATGTATCATAGTTTCAGCAGCTACTAAAAGGTTCAGTATAGCTTGTCAAGCTCTTTTTAAACATGACTATCGCTATTTTTGGGATTTGAATGACGTTCCTGAGACTTTCCTGAGAAAAGGATGTCCGGAATACACATAAATAAACATGTATGTGAATGACGATTATGGGTGCCTCAGGTAAAACCGACCTCAACTCCCCTCCCCTCCCCTTCCCTTCCCTCCCAGCCCACCACCATCACTCTCGTCAAAGCCACTTCAGACTTTAAGGAATATAATCCTTGGCTGTAGGGTGTAATTCCATACCTGTCTGGAGGACCCATTTCCTTGCACTTCGAGCTGACAGAGAAGAAGACCTTAAGACAGAAGCCGACCACCTGGGGGATATCTCAATCTGTGTTGACTCCCCTCCTCAGGCATGTCATTAATGACAGGACAATGCCAGCCTTAAGCCTCCCACTGACGAGTTATTATAACATGCTAGCAGGGCATCGTGTGGCCAAGTGCACTTTGTAATCTGTGGTTATGATTGGGAAAGGAAATGTGATAAATAGGTTGGAATCTGACACTGACAAGCAAAGTGGCATTATCCTTAGGGCGGTCTGAGGTGGTTACTGCATGCTATACCAGGGGTGTAGGGGGCAACCAGCGTTAAGGATCATAGTACTTACATGCATCACCAATAGAGACAATGAGAGCGCGCGGGGGGGGGGGGTTAGAATCAATAAGGTGGTTTGAAGGTAGACTTATATCGAATTTTAAAATTGATGAACACAAAGTGTGAAAAAAAACACTAAAAACACTTTACACTTGATATGAGCTCCTTTGAATGTAGAGATTTCTTTGAAATAACCATCCTTTTTAATCGGTACCCTTACAGATTTCGTTGAACTAATTTTGATTAGGATGTCAAGTTATTACGCTTTCTTTATGGATACATGTATTTGAGAAATAGGTACCTTCACTCCTCCGGTAAGACTGAGACTATTTTGAAAAGAAAGGGTTGTATTTTCAAAAGCTAACCCTGATTGGCTTACGCCTGAGATGCAAAGTACCTTCTGCTCACGTCAGCAGGGAATTAATGAAAGGTTTTGTTTCAAAGGCCAAGACCTTACCTTTAATAATAGAGGTTTTCACTGGGACTTGCAAATTGCCAACAAAAGCACTCGCACATCTGGTGTTTTTATAAAGATGCAGTGTGGGGGGGAAGGTGGATATTGAAAAGTATGGAGAAGCGTTGCAGAACAGATAACGTCTGAACCCCTCTTGTCAGACACCAACAAAATAGCAGGGCACACTTACTTTAAGCAGGGTCTAACGTACATGTCTGTATTTAGATTGGTGTCAAGTTTAAACTGTGCACAGATGTTATGCTTTTATAAGAGGAAGACAACAGGGAAATTGTTCATTTCATTCTGATGAATTCACATTGCTTAAACCCCCAGCACCCCTATATATAAGGCTGAGTACCTATCCCAACTCCACTCCGGCTGCCGCTGGAGGGGTACCGAGACCTGCGCCTTTAAGCACAGCAATCGACTTTTACTGGCATTTACTACAGGAGCTATCAAAGCCCACGGACGGTATTGAAACCGTTCTGAGGGTAGGGGGCGCGCCCCTTACTCCCCGCCTGGATACACCCCTGACTTATTAAGCCGCTAATCGTGAAGCATCAACATCAATAACTATTCAAAGTTCTAGAGTCCTCTCCTTGTACAAAAAGAAAAGGCTGGCATATCTAACCCCACTCCTAAATAACCCATCTCACTGTCTGTCCCCACAGGGAGCTTCTACACGCAGTACCCGCGCCATGACCGCCTCATCTCCATCAATAAGCGTAACACGGGCAAGACCAACAAGGAGTTTAACATGAGGCACGACTGGAACTCCCTCGTCAGCCATGACGAGTCGCTGCAGATGCGGCACTACAGCAGGCAGTTCTTCCCACACAAGGACGCCATGGTGACCTACCTCAACGACTACCAGCGCAAACTGGGCATCCAGGTGCACTATAACACTGAGGTGCGAGACGTGGTCAAGGTCTACAATAAGAACTACAGCTTCAGTATGGCCGACCAGAATGGCAACATCTACACATGCAGGTAAGTAGTTATAACCCTTTAGGGACCACATAGTGATTTAATGCATTACTGCATCATGGCGCTACTTTTAGTATGGGTGTTCCCATCTCCTTGAGGTCGATATGATGCATGAATGTAGCCTTGGCGATCTGTATGTTACATTATTTAGCCAATAAAATCAACAACAACAATAAAACAATCCATAGGTCCCCTATTTCAAATCCATTCATCCCCGTCTTAATTCATGTGGTAATTATGCATGGGATTTGTATGATGCATTGACCTTTGAGTCATTAATTAGTTTTCCCATGTTAATGGCTATCCATAATGAATTACACGTTCTTTGGAGATAAATACAATGTACAGCTGTAGTCTGAACAGCTGATCTTTACCAAGAGACTTTTAATTAAATCTGGAATGCTCACCTATTACAATGGATTAATTTGTTTAGATGCCAAGACAATGCTGTTATGATACAGAATTGATAGGATATAATAACACTATGAGGTCCAGTTGACGGCTGAATAGATAATTAAAATATGGTGATTACAAAGTTTGCTTGTAAATATCTTACCTGAGCATTATATGAATACCGATGGCAGTAACAGAAAACGCATGGCACGAGTTGAATGAATGGAAGTAAAAATACTTATTTAATAATACTTTTAAGTGGCTATATCCGATTTTCCCCAAATTCTAAATCCTACATAAAGATATTCCAAAGACTTACAAAACATGGTGCTAGGGGTAAAGGGGAGATTTAAATAGTATCCATGGCTAGTAGCAACCCAGGAAGACGGTCCCCCATAGGGCCCAGTCGTGGGCCTTTACAGTGGTCAACTTCGTGGATCAATTTATAGAAGATTGAATTTAGGGTCCCAGTCATCGGATAATATTATACTCACTTTAATATTTTCTGTATTACATAAAAGGATTCAGTATCGATCAGTTTGGGATTGACAGCACATTAATCTTTCGCTTTTTCATTATTTAAAGTGTGTGTCACTTCTAGGCCTCTGCGCGTGTCACATAATGTCTATGAGCAAGGTGTTGCCACATGGCAATTAGCAACTGCATGGTGCCTTAATATACTGCCTGGCCTTATAACCTCATTAGTAGAGTAGGGGTGTGAGACAAATTGATAAGGGTAATCAAGCCTCGGCTGATAAGTAATATGACCATTAAGTTGATGTCCTGTTGATAAGTAATATGATCATCAAAAGATGCAAGTTGATGCCCATGATTTATAATGGTTGGGGTGACCTTGAAGTCCTAATATGTTTTCATTAGTATATCTTCCAATTCTGATATTTCAGTATTTCCTTTATCAATCAAGATGAGATAAATGACATAGTGCCGGTAGTTTGTATTTGAATGCAGGTATGAATGATTATTCATTACAATATTTAGAAATTGATTATTTTCTCAGAAATGTTCCCATGCAGACTGGAAATGTTGGCATTATCTCATTGTGTATGAAACATGTCCAAAGTCAATTGCCACCAAAAGAATCAAAACTAGTGTCTGATATTCCTATTAATCAGATCTAGACAAAACTTGGTTAATCTACATCCATTTAAGTCCATTCTATGAAGATGTGAACATAAGTTGAAAGGTTGAGCCAGAAATGGCATGGTTTTGAGTATGCACATATAATTTTTCATTCAATGAAGAAAGAGTTGACAGCATGGATGACCTGGCGCCTTGTTTCTTCTAAAGGGAACAGTTTCTGATTTTACAAACTAAATGAGTCTCCTCGCAACAATTGATTGGATTCTTCATTCTCTAAATAAATCTATAACACCGCATTTGAGAAGGTAGGGATGCCGATGCGGGCATTCAAAGAAGCTGGAACAATCTCCAAAGTGGTCTCTCAATGTTTTGTCTTTTGTTACTCACACCTGTGTTCTTTCCCCTCCAAACCGTAAATTCCAAAGCTAAGGTAAAGAAGGGCGGTTGTTATTTGGCTGACAGCAGGGGAGAGGAGGAGAAGGTGGGTGGTCAGTGGATTGCCTCGTGTGTTTCATTCATCGAGGCCCCTCTCCAACACTCGTCTCCCAAAGACCAACAAAGCACCCTCTGTTCTCATCTGATTAAATAGCCGCGTGCCAGCAGGCGATGAATCTAACACACCCTCACAAAGCTCCAGTCAGGGGTTTGATCTGGGGCAGGGTACTTGTCATCAACGGCACATCCTCAGGAAGAGGCCAAAACAATGTCTGCACATCCCCTCTTTCCTTCCTGGAAATTCACTTATTTGAGTTCCCTGCTCTGCTTCTTGTCTTAAACGTGTCGGTGTAATGGCCGAAACCTTTCAATTCGGGGTTGACCAGGGTTTCTCGTGAGAATAATTGTCTGCAAATCCTCCTCTGTCTGCCTGGAGATTCAATGATTTGGTTAAGTTATAGCCCTACCATTGGGATTAGTGGCGTTGCCGTTTAATTTTACTGGGATTCGCATGATTCCACATATGACTGGGAGCAAATTATGACACATAGAAGGATAGAAATGGATAGAAAACTCTATATTTTTCCAGAGATGTTTTCATTTGACTCCCCAGACCGTCTGATACTGGTGTCACACATTAGTATATTTCAAATAAGAATAACCCAATTCACATTTGTCACTCAACAACCACTGAATATGACAAAGGCTATTCCGATGTGCACTGACTATTGCCTGCATAAAAGATAAACCAATTGTGGTTGATGTAGGGACAAAAAGGATGGGGGACCTTTAGTAATCTGATCACAAAGAAGACGATTCCTGTAGAGCACTGGCAGGGCTTTTACACAGCCTATCAAGGGGGTAATGGATTTAGGAGACAAATGCACAACTTTATTGTTAGCTACTCCAGCTGAGTGCTGGTTGTTTAGCTGTTCTCAGGAGCAGCTCTGTGCAATAGGAAAAGAGCTGACATGAGCAACAAACAGCAGGAATGGCCAAATGCCACTAGATGTTTTAGGTATTCTTCTAACACGATTCAAGTGTTTCAAAGGGAACTCATCGATTTCCGACTGCGAAACAATCATCTGGCAGGTTTTGTGTGGTCTTAGACTGCCACATTGTCATTCAGACTCAGCACTGATGTGCCATATTGAATCCTGCAGTAGTTCTGAGGTACAGAACCCATTACACTTTTTGAATATACAGATCGATATTGACCAATACCTTCCAGAGCACATCATAATATTTAGCCTATTGTGTTAGCACTATTCACTTTAAGGTAATTTAATACTAACGATAACCTCCCAAATACCAGTACAAGGGGCAACTGCTGATTCAACATGTTGGGCTACCCTTACCTACCATTAGGTATCCCAATAGGCAGCCGCTGGCCGTGTCCTCGCATAAGAACTCACCAAAACAGAAACATTTAAAAATGCTCTCTCTTCCAAACTATTTGGGTTATCACCTATCTAAAGTATGCTAACAAATGCTCTGATGTATCCGCATTGCCCTGATGCATCACAAAAGATGTGTCATGATGCCAAGTACCACTGCCAATGCTCTGAAGTTGGGTAACATTTGGAAAACGGGACCAACTGGCAGTGAGTAGCCATGCAATATTGAAGGGCACACTGTCTATATACTCCTTTCGCTCCCACGCCATTACATATACAGTGTCAGGAGTCTTACCACTGTATGCAGGACAGTCTGAGCTACATTTTGAGGTATTACAAGTGGGGGTAGGCCTATTGAAAGTATCTTTCAACTAAGAAATAAAGATTTTCAGGCATTTTTTGGTACTCTTTTAAAAGGTTATATACACATATTTGGGGTTATTTGAAAGGTATTTCTCTGCCCTACAAGATGCACTAGTTAGTTAGTTGATATGTCTAATGGCGTAAGAGCGAAACCAGAATAAAGGTTCCAACCCCCTGCAGCCCTGTGATAGAAACTAACTTTGCTCTCACACCATTAGAGATAAAGTCTGAGAAGTTTTACCACCTAAGGCAGGACACTTAGGGGTTTATTTTGGAGTATGGCACGTGTGGATATGCCTATTGGAAGTATTTTTAAATTGAAAAATAAGGGTCTTTGGGCATTTTTCAGCAATTTTTAGCACTCTTTAGAAATTTAGGATACACACATTTTGAATGGATTGAAAGGTATTTTTTCACTCTATGAGATGCACTTACTGGTTAGTTCATATGCCTAAGAGGTTAAGTGTAAGGGCACCTAACCCCCTGCACTGGAGTCCAGGACTGAAGGCAGAAGTCCTCACATATTGGTTATGAAGGGCACATAACATACTATATCAATACATATGATATATATACACCCCTCAGGATCCTTATGCAAATAATCAATTGCAAACCCAGTTGTTCCCAGCATTGAACACCAAAATATCAGGATTTCTAAATAATCATGTAATGGGCCTAATGGTTACATAACAGTGTTGTTATGTTATAGGAATGGTGTAAATGAGTTGAAATTAAAAGTTGAATTCAGAGGTCAAGAAGAAATTTTGTCCTAAGTAGCCCAATAGTAATGATATATCTACAATTTCAGAGAATTTCATGAAGTCCACACCTCATTATGGCACATTCAAATGGCTGTCAAATCCAAACGGCTTGACCGATTTATTTCATATAAAAACAGTTTTCCCTCTTTTAACATGATCTATCAATCTAATTGGTTCCCACGTGTGCAACAACGATATCTTCAAACTCCCTGGGATACCTACTACCATTGATTATACCTGTGGTTCTGATATATATGTATGATATATCATCGTCCAAATTCCAGTAATCCATTCTATTTCACCCTTTTTTTCAGGACGTTAGTTTTTGCTACGGGTATGGCAAAACCTAACATTCCCGAATTCCAAGGACATGAGTTTACTGAGAGCTACGAGTCCATCTCTACCGATCCAGAGGACTACGAGGGGCAAACTGTTCTCATCCTGGGTAAGTAGACACAGGCCACCCCCCTCGGGGAACTGTACCTCAGGGGATTCTTATCAGATCTGACACCGCCTGCTGGCTAAGATAGCAGGGTAGCCATGCCCATGTCTAGGCAGCGGGTAAGCCTACTGGCAGGGGAAACGCGGCTAGATCTAGTTTAGGCCTGAATAGTTCATAATAATTTACTAAAGGCACTATAGTGTTACAGGGGATGGTCACTTTTAGGTTTAAATACAAATGAATCTATCTGTTACCTTTGTGATTCTTATACTTTTTATCTTTAAATCACCTCTATTAGGTCAGTCAAGATAACAAACGAGGACGTTTTTCTTTCCAATGAAAAATAAGGTTTTTCTCAAAACCTAATTTCGATATCCAGGCCGGTGAAGAGAAACTAGTCTTTCGAGTGGCCTTAGTGTGCTCCTGAATAGATGGGGGGTCCTGTATTAAAGACATAGATGTAAATGGTTTAACAAGCTGCCGTTTTATTTTATAAAATGCATTGAATGTCCATGTCCACCCACATAGGAGATTCTTCAGATGGCACCTAGCTCACGCTAGTGCACGGACATACGTTTTGATATTGAGTCTTAATGATGTTTTAGTCTTAAAATTTACCATGACACAGTTCATGTGTAGTCTTGAATATGTCTTAAATGTCTTAAAGGAGTAGTAAACTGGGGTTCCACCATTACTAATGAAGGGGGAAAAGGGAAAGAAAACGGGGGTTGGGGAGCAGTTCCCCCCATCTATATTAAGACTCTCCGGTTATAAGACTTTTGTAAGATTGAATAAGACTCACTCAAAACGTTTGTCCGTGCACTTGCGTGAGTTAGGTCGTTCATGCGAGATTACTTGTCATGGGCCAAATGGGCAATGCGAGTCCTTTGATGAAGATTAACTTACAATATGCTGTAATCATCCAAGTGGCACATTAAAGAGTCCATTAGATGTGTTATCTGATCAGCATGTTATAGGGTTGTCCAGCTGTTGTAGTACACAGGTTCATTTGTATAGAACTCTTTCATCATTATTTTCATACTGAAAAGGGCACCCCAGTTGAAACCTATGCCAACAATGTGCCTCCCCTCGTGCCTACTATTCTCCGCACATCACAACCCATGGCGTGCTCTTGTTAAATAGCTATTTCTTTTATTTTTTTAGTGCATTTATTGATTGGTGGTTTGTATTTGTTGCGTTTAAGGATAATGCATCTATCTATGTCGTTTTTTATAGAGTATATAAACGAGCGTCCTAGTAATATAGAATGGATAAAATATTGCTATACCAGCAGACTGGACTGTACTGGGGGTTATCAGATTGCGCCATATCGTTACAGATATCAACTACGGCTACATACTTGTGTTCCCGGCATTTTTCTTTTTATCAGGGATAAATGAAATAAATAACACCCATTTTCCAGAATGTAAAAGGCAATGAAATGTATTGATCACATACTTCATCAGGTATTCAATTGGAATTAACATAGGATGGAACATATTCCCCACATGTACACAAAATAATGATAATCATAATAGTCATGGGCCAAATGGACAATGGGAGTCCTCTGATGAAGATTAACTAACAATATACTGTAATCATCCAAGTGGTACATTAAATAGTCCATTAGATGTGTTATCTGATCAGCAGGTTATAGGGTGCATTGATTGATTGGTGGTTTGTATTAGTTGTGTTTAGGGATAATGCATCTATCTATGTCGTTTTTTGTAGAGTATATAAACGAGCATCCTAGTAATATAGAATGGATAAAATATTGATATTCCACCAAACTGGACTGTACCGGAGGTTATCAGATTGCGCCATATCCATCGTTTCAGATATCAACTACGGCTACATACTTGTGTTCCCGGCATTTGTTTTATCAGGGATAAATGAAATAGCTAACGCCCATTTTCCAGAATACAAAAGGCAATGAGATGTATCGATCGCATACTATTTTTCATCAGGTATTTAATTGGAATGAACATGGCACCCATGGAATATGTTCCCCACATGTACACAAAATAATGATAATTATAATAGTAATGAGTTACCAATCCTAATTTCCCTTTTGCTCCGTTCTAGGTCGGGGTAACTCGGCCTTTGAGGTGGCCGAAAGTATCTACGGGTCCACCAACCTCATACACATGTTGGGCCGCTCCCGCGTGAGACTCTCCTGGGCTACACATTATGTGGGCGACCTCAGGTAAGAGCTACTCGTCTTTGTACAGCTAAGCAGCACCCGCCTTTGGTATGATACTAAAATAGATAAGGCCAAAAAAAGAAGGTATGTTTCAGGTAACATGGTAAAAAAGTGTAGAGTTGGTAGGTCGGATATTTTTTTTATTTTTTTTTAAACATGAAAGTACTAGCCGACTTCTCCGAAGACCCTAAAATTGACCAAAAATGGGTAAAAATATGAAAATTTCTTCAAAATCTCAAAAGAACCACGTAGGGTCGGCCCTATTTTGATAGGGTCGGTCGGGTGACCTGAAACATACCTTTTTCTGGGGCCTTAGGTTGAATACGATGTTGTATAGCATGTTAGACTAATACATGAATATAATATTATTACAAAACGATTATTATTTTCATAGCATTGTTTTGCATACTAGTACTTAGTTTCCTTCCGAGATGGAAGTGATTAACATACTGTATCTCAATACATTATCCATATCGGGGTCAATGATTAAGCCTATTTTTACTACAATGATTCCAAAATAGTACATTTAGACTGACCATTTGTCGATGCCTATGAATTATAGACTAGAATCCACCTACAGCGCTGCCATTTTTGACACATGTTTTTCCTATTTTAGATTGTTAGACGAGATAGCACCTGTTTGTACAGTGTCCTATACATATTCCCTTTCACAACAGGGCGGTCAACAACGGCTTACTGGACACGTACCAGTTAAAGTCACTGGACGGGGTCCTAGAGTCACCAGTGGAGGAGGTGACAGTGCGCAAGGACCGCCACAACAAGTTGAGGGTGACGATGAGCAAAGATGCATCATTCAAATTTGATAACTTTGCCCTGAGAGACTCCTACGATAGGGTTATAAGGTGTCTAGGCTGGCAGTTTGATGACAGTCTCATGAACAAGTAAGATTTTCTTCATAAAAACACGGAACTTTTATTTGTCAAGATTATTTAGAAGAGAAGGCAGCCCCCCCCCCCGACTCACCGATAGCTCTGGGTTACGGCTATGGGGGAGTAGGAAGGCAGATTCTATGGTTCCGAATGCCATTTGGCTGTGTCTCATGAGATCGGGCCAATGTGCACGTCTTTGACTGGGTGCCATCTTTGACCGGGTGCCATCTTTGACCAGCCACCATAAAAAAAAGATTTAAGAAAAATTAATTAATTCTTTGATATGTAAGGCATAAAATAAAGAAAATGGCAGTGGTTATAATTATCTCCATGTATAACTTAACCTGCCCCAAATAAACTGTTTTCTGTCAGGAGGCCAAAGATGGCATTCATGGCCATTTAAAGATGTTCACATTGGCCAAATCCCATGAGACACAGCCATTTACATTGGCAACGGGGCCTGAGAAAGTATAGCTTGATGAGGACATTTTAGAAGGTTCTAAAATAACCTGCCTTCCTCTTCCGCCGTAACCATAAGCAGCAGTTAGGATTACAGTCGGAACTAAATACAAAATTGCCTCGCCTGGTGTGGCTGGCAAAAAAGGCCATTTCATAAAGCCGCTGTGCCCCAAGAGGTCATTTTTGTCAATCGTTGGCGTCCGATACTATGACCATTTAATGTGTTTGCTGTAGCTTAACTGTTTTATTTAACTATCACACCACCGGTTTAACCTGCATATAATATATTGGAATGAAGAATTTTCTAATCTGTGTTTTCCTGATTATCTATCTGGAAATGTGTGCATATATTATTTGGTAATTATTTGTGTATCACTTTGCTCCATGCAATGATAGCTCTTTTTTAAATATTATAACTATCTACGTGCTTAGAACTTAGAACATGAATTACTGTAGTCGTGGTGTTTATTATTCCAGCTCTACTGTGATAAATCGAGCTACGGGCAGGAGAAAGAAATACCCGGCTATTAAACATAACTACGAGTCTCAGTCCGTGGAAGGTCTATTCTTTGCTGGTACCAACACCCATGCCTTAGACCATCGCCTGTCCTCTGGAGGTTTTATTCATGGCTTCAGATATACAGGTAAATACCCACCAGAAATACATATTACATGTTTTAATTATGCTAAAATCTGAGAAAATTGCAGTCTTGATGTCCTTTCCTCTGCTTCCATTTAGCAATGTGTACTACATAGGAACAAGCTCATGACTCAAATTCACCAACCAGCATGTGCCAGCATGTGAGATGGAACAGCATTACTAAAAGAGATATAGCATAATGATAATTATAATAAAAGATTACACCTCTATTGAATAAAATGTTATAATATTAAGTTAATTTTAAAAGGAACTTTTAAAAGAATTGCACGGGCAGCATTACATCCAAATACCACTTTGACAAGAGGATCATCGTTCTCTGATACACTATAGTATTACGTGATTAGAGGACCTCGACATTTTCTGAGGAGTTGGATTCATATTTCCTCATAAAAAGTTCCATGAGCCCTCCATAACATACATATTGGCTGTTACAATGAGAGAGAGAAAAACGGAGAAAGAGAGAGAAATAGGAGAGAAAGAGAGAGAGAGGGGGAGGTAAAATTAGATAAGTACAGAGGAGAGAGATTAAGAGAGAGGCCTGAAATAAGAATACAAGCATTTAACATACGAACCATTACGCTGAGTATGTCTTACCCCTACAGCAGACGGGTTTACAGCATGTCCTTTGTATTTCTCATTGCCTCTGTAGCACAGACGCTATTTCACCTCTTGGAGTGGAGGAATAACCAGGTTCCATGGCCGTCCACCAGAGGTCCTATCGATCAGTTGATCAACATCATTATAAAGAGGATCAACGAAGCCTCTGCCACCTACCAGATGTTCAGTGTACTAGGGGACCTCATCGCCATCAGAAAGTTAGTCCTTTTTGTTGTATCCATTTGATAAGATATCAATTAGCCTAACAGAATGAAAACACTACATTACACTAAGGGGAAGCTTGTAGTTGGAAAGTAAATAATACTATCTTTCTGAGGAATGAGAGCAAGAGGGTAGATCAGCTCATGGTATACATAGAAGATGGAAAGGTTAAGGTGGTCCCCAGCTACCAAATAAACGTTTGCAAACGTTTTTAAAACGTTTGGATGCAAACGTTTTCTGTATGCTTGTATGAAAAAGGTTTCCTCAAAAACGTTTGCAAACGTTTGGAAAACGTTTTTTGTTAGCTGGGTCTTCGCCCACATCTAAGTTCCAACTGGAACTGCATGTCCAGTTCTTTCACTCGTACGCCTATATAAATAATTTTAGCGCAATATAGGTAATTAAAATGTCCGTTTCTAATTATGTGACTACACCAAACATTGCTGACCTAGCCCTCCCTTCTCTACTTCCAGCAATGGTGAAGAGTTTGAATACTTTGAGAATTTCCCCCTGGCGCTTGTACCAGACTTTGCTAACTACACTGGCCAGCAGGTGGAAAAGGTGCTAATCTTATCCATGGAGTATGGGAAGGACTTCTCAGGGCCTGGCAAGGATACCTTCCGGATCGACAGAGCTGTAGGGGAACCGGAGGAGGCCCACAAGTCCAACTTCCTACATCCTGTATTGTACTACTACAGGACGCTTCCCACAGGTAAGGGGCAGGTGTTGGTACTGATTACATGTACAAACTAGGGTTATAGTGTGTGAGGATAAGAACAGGGTGAAGGTGATATTGGCAAAAGTAATGTTTGTAAACTAGACCAGATTCAAGAATCTATTGGTGTTAGTAGTATATGGAAATGGGACTAGGATAAAGGAAATATCGGTGTAAGTAGTATATGAAAATGGGACATCGGGGATGGCAATATTGGACATAGTAAAATACGGAAATGGGACTTTTCTGTTCCCCATATCAACTTGGTATGATGTTGATGTAGGCAGGAACTACTGCAATTATATCTTAATCTTTTTATCCCCCTGCAGTGGAAGCATATGCAAATAGGCCGGATGGCCATCTGCTACCTCGGCCGGACCGCTTACACCACATGGTAGAGGACTTCCTCACCCTATGGGAGGCTCCCAGGAGCCACATCCTACCCTTACGACGTTTCCTGGAGGTTATCCTAGACGAGGACATGCGGCACTTCTTTGCTGAGGACTGCCTCAAGATGGCCCTGGCCTTCCAAACGCTCCCCAGGGCATGTGAGCAGTACTATATGACTGGACAGGGGTTGGTGGGCACTGAAGAGCTGCTCACTGAGGCCAATGCCGCCAGCCTGTTGTTATAGTGGTTGTGGTCCTACCACGAGTCCCTTACACCACCCAACCCTTCCGTATTCCACCCTTTAACGACGCTCCCCGAGCTGAACACTGAGGATGTGCTCAGGTCACCTCAGCCCCAGCAGCGAGGGATTCCCTATAGTGTTAAGAAGGCTCTGGGTATTGGTAAGGCAATGCAACTGGACTCATCATGCTATTATTTCAAGCGTATTAACAAGGCTTGCTCTGTTACCGCTAACTCATTAGTTCTGTTATAGTTCTGTAAGAAGGTTATGATTATTAATGGAGGTGGCAATGTTCTCACAGGGACACAATACTTAATTGTTCAGATTCACAATTATGGTATATGGGGTGGTATATTTCGCACTGTTATTTCATCTGGCCAGATGAGACTAAACCCATGAGCAATCATTCTCACAGGTCGTAATTATTGTTATGTCTAGTGAAACTATCCGAAAGTGATAATCGACACCTTTGGAAGTAAGGTTTCACTTTACATGTATGTCAATGATGGTTGCCCTAAGGTTTAGTGTCATCAGAAAAAGGCCTATCAGCACATTATGATAATAATTCTAATGGATCATATTGGTTCATATGTTTTACCTATAGTATTATACTTTCATTATTTCTTCTCAACCTTGCACATTCCACAATTTGTCAAATCAGTGTTGAATCTCTGATCATTATACTCAGTCTTTATTAGGTACATCGACAGAACAACGAATAGATCCATGTATGATTGAAACTGTCAACAAGGTTAATTCCTAGAGTCGCTTTGTGACATGACTTGATGTAAATGCCTTCGGGTTAATGAAAATGTGCTTTGAAAGGCACATGACATTGTATGAGATAACAAAAAAAGCTTTTGGTGATATCGATCATAGTTCTATGATATTGGGAGGCTAGTTGTTTTCAGTTACTGCTCTGTCAGGTACTGTACACAACTGTTTAAGTGCCATCTTAATCGTCTTGGGACATTGTTGGCTTTACAAAATTAGAAAGAGTGATTGTATGCTGCTGCACTCTACATGTACATACAAATAGTTCTTTGGTGGGGAGTATCTAAGTGTATAGTCAATACAGGAAGAGTTGGCCAATGAGACATGGCTAAAAGTGACATTGAAGTCTAGATTAATGAAATCAGATTGTAACTTAAAGCCCTCTGCAAAAAGAGGCAGGGAGCAAATCCTACAAGGAGTGATGGTTTATCATGTTGCATATAGATGGCGCCTCTACAATGTGCTCACCCTGCCTACAGACATCCAGTATAATACCATTCCCAAATCGCGCTATCCAGAGTGGGGAGTAAAATGAGTTTGCAAAAAATAATAAGATAATTATATTGAACTTGGCCTCAATTTTAGACATAAGCTCAACGTCCACGGAGGCAGAAAAGGTCATGTTCTGTGTTAAAACGGGATTGCCCCTTTGCCCCAGAATATGACCTGTTCCTACCGCCGTGGACTAAGTAATGGCTATATTATACTGCATGACCATTAACTTCATATTTCCAAGTGATTTTGTAAGTATCCTAAACATAGTCTGACCTGTTGCCATTGACGTAAGCGGATGTCAATCACGTGAGATTAAAGGTTATCGACTAATAATCAGCCATGGACATTAAGAATATAGCTTGTTAAGTATTCGATGTGTAATATCAATAATTATTATTGATATCAATTTTGGGCCATGATGTAAATTATGATTGGTGCTATGCTAGTTAAAGCCCACTACCTATATTTGACTAAATAAAGAAAATGTAGTTATAAATAGCCAATGCAAATAGTCCATATAATGGTCCATTACCCTTGACGATTCACTGATTATCAACAGATGGGAAAATGGTGGATAAGTATAGTTATTTAAGCATATCGTGATATGATAGCCAGCGATAAAATCTGGATGCCATTGTTGTAAAAGACTTAAATGTGAATTCCTACCATACTAAATGGAAATGTAATACACCAAACATTATCTAATACGGCAATGTATATTTGTATAATCTTGTCTAACTATGGGAATATTAAAATATATCCTCTACTTGATCCATGAATGCTACATTTGAAAAAGTAATGCTTGCCGTGAACTGTATTGCAAACAGAAACTAATGGAGCTAAAATAAAGATGTATTTTCTTGGCACAATGGTGTCAGCGTCTTCATTATGATATTTTTACTATGTCTGACATGCACTGATGGTTACGATTATCTTTCCGAGACCATAGGGATGAATTAATAATAATAAAAATATACACCCAATTATTCTAAACAAACACTGCAAAGAGGTTTTCAGCCAAAATAATGCACTTTATTGTTTACGTGGAAACATTAGAACTCTTTTAAATGAAAAGCTTCCATATTTTGAATGTTAAAGAAAGTTTGGAGCCTAAGTTGGCATCCATGTATAATTATGGTGATTGCCATGGAAACATGATTTTAAAGCATCTAATTGATAGAAGGCGTCACAGTGGTTTCCATATTGAAAACCGAATGGGAACATTAAGATCAAAAGCTTTTAAAAAAGTTTTAAGTAAATTTGGTCATTTGATAATTAGTACACTTGTGCTAATTAGGTAGAAACATCTCATAAACAAAGGACACAGGGCATATTGGGATTTGAATTTGACAATGCCCATACATATACGCAAAGCTATTTTCAAAAAGTATAGAAGTGGTGTCTGCTAATTAAATACAATCACCAGAATTGGAAAGCTCAATTTTTCCTTGGGTGTCCCTTTCCCCTAGGCTATATACCTACATTAGATCTATACTCCACGTGTGCAAACGATTTCGAACCCTTCAGCGGGATGGGGTAGGGGTATTTTGATCATTTCAAAGAGAGGATAATTACATCCATTTCAGTGCTGCCACCTTTTGCTATCATCAGAGACCTTCAATCCTGCTTTCAATGTATAACAGGATAGTCACTGAAAACGTAGCCCTTTTTGGTGACATGACCGCTTGAATTAAAGCATCGTGAATAAGAAAGAGTTGTGTTAACACATTTATTGCTTCAACAATACCTGTACAGTACACAGCAGGACAGTCACCAACGTCACCTCATATGCATCATAGCAGTTACTAAGTCAATAAATATATAGTTATATGTATGTGCATATATATGGTGTATAATGCAGATGTGTATATATAGCAAGTCTGTCATTCAAAAATTATAGTATCTCCATATCATTAGGGTTCCTTTAATAACACAGCAGTTCAACATTGATACACCCTGGTATTTAAAGGTGGTCCATACTGTTTAAATCACATAATATCATATGGTAGGTCCCTTTGGCAGGTTTGCGTTCACAGATATCTATTATGATCTATGGTTAGTAGCTACTCTGTAACTATAAAACCTGGTCCTGTTATTTTAACCAACGAATATATCTATTAAACATAAATCCCTAAATTGCTAACTATCTGTTCGTTTACATTTCATTGGTGAATTTGATTAGAAAATAATTATTATAGGCCTACTTGCAAACATATTATGAGTAGCCTAACATGATATTATACACTCTTACAGTATTTCTACTCAAGTCATTGTCATGATAACACACAGTAATACTTTATAATTAAGATTCACCACTGACACAATCTAACAGGTTGCCTATATTTATAAACAAGTCCATTTATTGCATGAAATTGTCTTGAACGCATTACTAAGGCATGCTATGCATGACATAAACAAACTTTCATAATTTTCAGGCTCATAATATTGTAAGCTTGGTTTTGAGTGTGGGCTGGCTTTGCCTATGAATCCCCCAGTGGTAGCACCTGAATGCGGGTACAAATAGCTGACTGTTACATTACTCAAGGTATACATAGTTCAGGGGAGCTAGAAGTTAATACCTTATATAGGTGGATAACACACCAAAAGAAAACATGTTTTAACTAGCTCCAAACCATTAACACCTAGTGTCAAATGCTCAATTCTGTTATCCGATGGGGCTATAAAAGGATCTCCCATGTGCATATGTTACCAGTACAACCTACCAGGTACTAGGCCTATTGGCAGTGTAGAGTCCCAACATGTATCGCATACCAATGTAGCTCAACTTGAGCCAATCTGGACGCTTTGTCTGTTTTAAAGACTGCCCATTCTATATTTGCCTAACCATATTAAGTATTTCGTATGTTATTAGAAACACCTGGTTATTCATGTCATTGAAAATATAATCTATTTTGCATGCAGGTAAAGAGGAATAGCAGTTAATTTTAACATAATAGGGCCTACTAAGCAGGCATAATATTCCTGAAGTCCAACTTGCTAATACTCAAGTGACATCGATCTCTGTATAGGCACACCTTTTTACTAAAATATTGTGTCTGATGTAGATACTTTAAACTCATCTCTAAATATAATAAATCACCCATGTATACATTTATAATCGCAGAATCGATTGGTCCGTTGGATATACGTCCACTAATGGTATACTTGGCCGAGGCAGGGCTGGCAAGACCAAGAGGACTTGTCCATACTTTGTCATGTCTTAGATTAATACCATTTATTAATCACCTTTGGCACTTTTGATACCTTTTATCAATAAATAAAAAAAGAACCCAATTACATTAGCCACTGGCATCACGTTACTGTTATGTCACAAGCCCTCGTTTTTACCTGTCGACTTAGTCTTGGCTTATCACCCAAGCCTTGGCCACTCAGAAACTGGGCACCGCAAGAATGCGGGACTGTTCTATGCGTTAGCGCCATCTTAAGGCAATCCGTGGCAAAGAACTGTCGCATGTCCTTGCCACAAGCAGTCTCTATGAATCGGCGTAGGGGGAGGATGTGTGTGTTGGGGCCATCCCATGACGTAAGGAAGTCCTCCACCACGTGGTGAAGACGGTGGGGGCGGGGTAGGGGCCATCCTGTCGGCCGCTGTGTCATGTCCACTTCTGAAAGGAGAAGGGTTAGCAAATGCTAATGATATATAGATAGAGGTTCACGATGAACAACAGATTTCTCTACGAGGCATGCCTTGGATCCTATCACACAAGGCTCAGCTGAGTGTGATGCGATCCAAGGCACCACGAGTGTAGTAAACAGGAGTCCAGACTGATTCAATAGAGTGGAGTTTATTTCATGTGATTTATTGATTATCAAAATATGCATTTAAAGAGTTAGTTCATATCTATTTTGATCATCACACAGTGAGGAATAGGGCCGTGGAGAACGAGATTCAGTTTCGGGGTATGGAGAATATTGTTTCTCTACATGAAATAATTCAATGTTTCAGAGTATTTAAATGGAATATAGTATTACACATTGGTCCCGACGTATATATTTATATCCATACAAGAAGGAGTGTGCCTATTCAGAATAAAATAGTGCATTGATTTATTAGCTAGGGAACCGAGTTTTCAACTGGCCGAATTGAGAATTGGGTTTGGTATTTAAAATCAAATAATAAAGGTGTTTTTAACTTTAGTTTACTCGAGTAGTATCCTGCTTTAATAGCTTACTTCAACCCTCTTCTACGTAGTACAAGTAGTAGGGTTTGAAATTATAGATATACAGGTAAACTCTGAGGACTCATATGTGGCTGTAATGCACTGGCAATACATTGGAAGGTAGTAGACATCGTCATCCCAACGTTGAAATGGCATCATTAGGTGGGGCAGACGACAGTGCGACTAGGTCTCAGCTTGCTAACGACCATCCTTGTCAATTTACTGCCTGCAGGACTAAGTCCCAATTATCGCTCAGGGGCTAATTCTGAACAGACTTGAGCCAGACAATACCAGCGGCCAGCTACTGCACTGTGGGGATATTTGGCTCCGTAACTCAAGATATGACCATCACCAGGGTTGACTGCATGATTAGGAGCCTTCAATACCACGGGGGAGGGGGCCAGGGGGAGGGGCAGCACTCAAGTTTATTTAGACATGGGTGTACGCTGGGCCTCTAACAACTCCTTTACCCCTGGCTAGAGAGATTTTGGTTAAACGTACCCATGGTTTCGAAAATGTTGCACAAAAGGTGACCCTTTTTGCATGGATTTTCGTGAAAATTCAATAAAGTGATCCTTGGCTAGAGAGATTTTGGTGAAAAGTGACTCTTGGCTAGAGGGATTTTGCTCAAAAATCAACCTTGTCAGCCGCACACCTGTGTATACAAAATACACCAAGTGCCCCCCCCGCTCCCCCCGGGTTCAATACATCAGTACAGCTCTGCCATAAAGAAAACGATTAAAAAAAACTGGCTGTGGTCCCCGTCATCCATGATAAAATCAGAGACGCGTGCTATGTTTGGAAATTTTATTCCCTTTGAAAGTCTCATTCTCATGCTCTCTCGTGTAATCTAGTCGGCTGCTTCTATATAATACCTAGTGACGGCCCTTATTAATGATCTCCCTTGGGTGATGGCATGCACTGTAAATAGTTGGTGTAGGTACACAGTAGAATCTACTGTAGATCTATAGTAGAATCTACTGTAGAATGGATTAACAGTAGAATCTACTCTAGCTTTACAGGACATTCTACTGTTTAGTACCCCATTCAGTTTCGATAACCAGGGATCTGTGCGTGCATGGGAAGAATAACGCAAGCCATGTATACAGAAGTAATCTTATCCTGAATGCGTGCAAGAACCATCTCTTCAATATGGATCTACTTTATCAAAGACCCTTCATTCAGAGATAAAGCCATTCACTGAAGTCACATGGAACCGTGCAATGTATGTACATTTGTCTATAGGTGGTGATCAGGTGGTGAAGGATACAATAAAACAAAGTTTTAATTGTCGTTCAGAGAGCATAATGAAGTTTTCTGATCTGTCCCTGCCGTGCATAGACCCTGATGCACACATACATCGATACCTGAATACGTCACGCATGTTGTATAAATATAAACACATGCACAGGAACGTTGTTATCCTGTTTCCTTATGACGTTTGCGCCATACCATAATGTTATGGCATACAAATGATGGGCATTATTTGGGTATTTACATCCTATAAGTGCTATACCCGCACATGTGAGTTACAAATAATAAACTACATGGGAGATTGTCGTATATTGCACTTTCTGGTTGCTAGAGAAAGCATTCCATTATTATACATTGAACAGTCTGTCTTCTTTTCTGGAAATTCCATCAGTTATTCTACACTGAAAGGTCCTTGAAAATTCCTCCTATATTTTCTATACATTGTATACAGCTATAATGGCGGAGGGTAAAGTCTCCTTAAATTCACTGTAAAAAGCTGTTGTTCCTTAAAGCAAAATGTGCTGTAACTACACAGTACTTTTGCTGTAAAACATAATACAGTAAATTTTGCTGTACATGTACATTTATGTTGCTGTAGATGCAGCTTACAGTAGTGAGTTGTAGACCTCACTGTAGTCTTTTCTCTGTGCTATGTACACGATGGGTCCTGGGATCGATCCTTGGTCTAGCCACCTCTCAATGTGGTACATACTAAATGGTCACAAGTAATTTAACATCATTCTCTATGGGCCTTGTCTATAGTTTTCATTGTATAGTAAACAATTTAGGTGTTATACAATAATGTCTGCATGTTGCTAAAGGTGCAAATATGAGAGCCATGCTAGAGGCCTTACTCCAGCTGCCTCGATAGCTCAATCAGACACAGCGTCGGACAGTGATAGGAAGGTCCCGAGTTCAATTCCCGGTCATACTAGCCATGAAACTACAGTCTCTTCATGTTTTGAATTCTTTTCCTAAAAGTGATATGCAAATCCACACAAGATACTTTCTAGACATTTTTGAAAGAAAAACATGAAATGTTGTTTTGTACACAGGACAAAAGAGACCTTTAGCAAACTCTACATAACATATGGTTCTAGGACTACAAGGTCAACCTTGCACTTGATTTGTGGGAGGTCCTAAATATCTTTGTCTTTTGCTCATCCATTTGCTCATCTATATGAGAGCTATGCTGCAGGCCTTACTTCAGCTGTCTCGATAGCTCACTCAGACACAGCATCGGACAGTTCAATCCCAGGTCAGGCTTGTCATGAAACTTTAGGTCCTTTATGTTTTGATCTATTTTTCTAAAAGTAATTCATGGTGACTAAAAATATCACCAGCCTTGAGAAGCAAACCCTAGACCTTCAGATTTGGTTTTACAATTAATTCTGCGGTACAGTAACAGTAGATTTTGCATGAGCTGACTTGCTGTAGTTCTACAGCACAATCTACTGGAACCAAAGTTGCCCCCAGTATTTGCTTCACAGGAACATTACTTACTTCTAACAGTGCTAATAAGACATATGGCGCTTATACTGGCCGCTACGGTATGAAGTGCCCTCCATGATAGCCTGTATACAAAGCTATTCTATTGTAGTTAGATCTATGTGCTTACCTGTGGGTAAAGATCTGTAGTAATACAACACAGGATGTAGGAAGTTAGATCTGTGCGCCTCGTTAGCGAACCCGGTAGCTCGCGCCTCACGGAATACATCATTTCCGGCACCCGAGAAGTTCTTGCCGTACTGCATAATTAATACAAGGAACTCCTCCAGGGGACGTCCCGTGATGTTAGGGAAGGAGGCCAGGAGCGCCATGGGCACCTCCTCAAATATCTCCACCAGACCACCAGGCCTGCAACAGACGATTTATGAATATTAAGGACAAAATTGTGACATAACCTGGAGTTGTTGAAAAGAAAAGTACAATAGAATAGATTTAAGACAATGGCTATTTAAAACCAACCACTTTCTAAAAGTAGTCCTCATTAGGTTAATTTAGTGTTTTATTGTCTCCTGCATTTTCATTGCATTCTGATAATTGAGCATAGTGGATGCCTATTATACAAATGTGACCCAACCAGCGACTTTAATGCTTATGGGTCTGTGCCTAAAAGCCCAGAAAAGGCTGTTTAAACTTCACGGGGCAAAATGTGTGCCTAAAGTTCGCGTTTAGCCTCTTAAATCAGTGAATATTCAACCGATTCTCACAATTAAACCAGTTCTGGAAAGCCTAGGCCATCTGCTTCATGAAGCATAAGCAGCAAGTAGCTTCTCTCCCCTTCTAACTGCTCCCATTTGCTGATGATTAAAGATAAGTGTGACCCGACCAGTGACTTTGGGGCTTCTAGGTCTGTGCCAAAAGGCTCAGAAAAGGATCATTTCTTTTCCCTCCACTTTGGATTGTATCCCCCCCCATCCATCTGTTAACCCCCCCCCCCCCCTTGGAAATGCTCTTCTACATGTAGCTAGTTATGAGGAGCCCGAGTTTAGCTTTCAAATGCTTCAAGAATCAAGTCAATCGGACCAGCGGTTGCTGAGCTATTTCATTTTAACTATTTGCGAGAGGCAGTGAATATTCTTCGCAAACTTGATTGGCCTAGAACACATTAAATTCTAGCTCATGAACCGCTAGGGTTAGAGACATGGGAGTGGGTGCAAATGAAAGCTAGTCACAAGGGCTAATGGCCTGTTATGTTGACCAATTTGTGGAGAGTGGTGATCCTAAGCATGTCTCTTGTCAAATGGATTTATAGTTGCCTTCCTGGTTAAAATGCAATGCCTTGCGTATGTGTGCCATTTTGTCTGGCCAAATGAGAGAAAATGTTTGAGTTTATCTGGAATCAAGTCTCAACGAGTGTCAAAAAGTGTTTTTTGGCAGCAGTACAGAACACCTTATGCTCATAAAAGGCCTCCTATATCAGCAAATGAAGAGTTTCGTTGCAAAACGCAACAAATCCATTTTATGAGTTTTGAGATAACAGTGTATTTTTGATTTTGACAAATTGGTGAATAGAAAGCATTTTTCTTTAATAACTAATGATCGATGTTCAAAAGGTAAAATACCTAGAAATAGATTTTTGAAATCTTTGGATTTTTTTTCTAGGAGAAAAAGGATGATTTAATTTCAATTTTCAGTTTTTTTGCAAAACGCAATAAATCCAAAATCAGTTTTTCTGCATAATGTCCATAAAATCAGTTATGGCCATTTTTTTTTCAATATAATTTTTTCTTGGTATAGTGGGACATACATGAAACACCAATAAGTAGCTTTTAAAAATCCTTGCATCTTTTTTCCTTGATTTAGAAATAGGATTTAATTTGCTCAATTTAGTTTTTTTGCAAAACGCAACAAATCCGAAAGCAGTTTTTTTGCAAAACGCAATAAATCCACAAAAATCATAAAACATGGTTTTTGTGTCCATATTTCAAATACCTTCTAGATAAAATTGTTTTTTTATTTTCAAATAATGCTATTAGCTATATAGAGCAAGATTGTATTCAATAAAGCCTTATTAAGACCGTAAACATGAAAGAATTAACAGTCCTACATACAAAAACAGTCTTTGGTGAGGTGGATTTATTGCGTTTTGCAAAAAAACTGCTTTTGGATTTATTGTGTTTTGCAAAAAAACTGAATTTTCGACAGGCCCTATCTACTAAATAAATGTACTTTTTCAATTTTTTTTCCACAATTTTTTTTTCAATTTACCCTACACAATACACCTGACCTATTTTCTCCCGATTTTGTATTTTGGCGCTTATTGCGTTTTGGAACCAAACTCTTCAAATACTAGTCAAATTCTTAAGATTAAGCCTGTTTTGGAAAGCCAGAACAGTCCTCTTTGAGAATAGACCAAAAAAAGAAAATCGATTTTCAGACCCATAAGGCATGTATTGGCATGGGTGGTCACATATGCTGATGATTCAAGACAAGACTATGCTGATGATTCAAGACAATTAAGTTTACGACAGACTACTCCGCCCTTTGTCCCAGTGCATGAGAGAAATATGACTGTCTAAACTTGATCTTAAACATTATGATTGGGCCATCTATGTATTTATTTTTAAATGGTTTGGGGAAATATCAAGTCGGGTAGGCCTAGACACTGAGCCTCGTATTTCGCAAAAGCTGAATAACCAGCCCCCGTATTTCCTCAAACCTCCGTATTTCCTCAAACCTCCGTATTTCGCAAAAACTTCACTTCCAGTTAGCGTAAGGATATGTCACGTGCAAATGTAGTTTCGGATGGGGCAGATCCCCCCCCTTCAGGTTTAATAGCTTTTTTTGTACCGAACTAGGTACAGCCAACGTGGTGAAGTGGTTAGCACTAGAGCCTTCCGTGTGGGCGACCGGCGTTCGCTTCCCGGACGAGGCAAAGAGAGTTTTCCCCCCATTGCTACGTTTTGTGGATCTAGGTCAAGTTTAAGTTCAAGAACAGCGGACTCAACCACTGGCAAGTTCATCGTGGACCATATCTTTTCTTTTAATTGAGTTGGAACGGGGGTTAAAATACATTATTTCTCATTGAAACAAAGCCTAAGCACTATAAAACATCCTATATTTACATGTACGATAGATGAATTAGGCTCATACCCCTCAGAACATTCGGTTGAGGCTTCCTGACATGATAGATCGGGGCAAAATTGAGACGATAAAAATGCACCCGGGTTGATTTTGGCTTGACTTTTGCCGGGCGCTTGTCGATGGTCGAAATTCCCAGAAAGTAATATGGTGGTTTTTGGGTTTAAAATGTATACAGGATTTGTTTAAGTTTTGTATTTGCCCGACAGATTGACCTCGAAAGGGCCCGTATTCCGTTGAAACCCTTTATAATCCTGTATTTATTTTTAAATGCAGATGTCAAGTATTAAAGGAGAAAAAGACATTTTATTAACCTGCATCGTCTCCAAGCACGTCCCGATGCCACCATGACACCTTGCTCGACCTCACTTCCGGTATTTGCGCATGCGTGATTTGGTCGCAAAAATATAGTCCCCCCCCCCTCTATCACCTATATCGTTGTTATTTGTAAAAATTAGGCCTAATATGCTATAAAAAAACATTAATTTATTAAAAAGAAAGACGATCAAACGATAATTCATTAAAAAAAAAAAAAATTATTGCTCGTTCACACCGTCTGACTTACGATAGGAAATTCCGCTAGGACCTGATATTGGCGCTACCGTTTGTCTATGGGGATTTCTAACGATACATTTTTTCGCCGATACATCAAGTTGATAAGCCTCAACCAACTGTTTTAGGGGGTTTTAGCGTAATTTATGTAGCGTACATCCAAATATGGGATCTTTTCTCTTGCGTGCGCTATGTTTCTTTCAATATAACTCCATTTTAAACCCAAAAACCACCATATTACTTTCTGGGAATTTCGACCATCGACAAGCGCCCGGCAAAAGTCAAGCCAAAATCAACCCGGGTGCATTTTTATCGTCTCAATTTTGCCCCGATCTATCATGTCAGGAAGCCTCAACCGAATGTTCTGAGGGGTATGAGCCTAATTCATCTATCGTACATGTAAATATAGGATGTTTTATAGTGCTTAGGCTTTGTTTCAATGAGAAATAATGTATTTTAACCCCCGTTCCAACTCAATTAAAAGAAAAGATATGGTCCACGATGAACTTGCCAGTGGTTGAGTCCGCTGTTCTTGAACTTAAACTTGACCTAGATCCACAAAACGTAGCAATGGGGGGAAAACTCTCTTTGCCTCGTCCGGGAAGCGAACGCCGGTCGCCCACACGGAAGGCTCTAGTGCTAACCACTTCACCACGTTGGCTGTACCTAGTTCGGTACAAAAAAAGCTATTAAACCTGAAGGGGGGGGATCTGCCCCATCCGAAACTACATTTGCACGTGACATATCCTTACGCTAACCGGAAGTGAAGTTTTTGCGAAATACGGAGGTTTGAGGAAATACGGAGGTTTGAGGAAATACGGGGGCTGGTTATTCAGCTTTTGCGAAATACGAGGCTCAGTGTCTAGGCCTACCCGACTTGATATTTCCCCAAACCATTTAAAAATAAGGAGTTATATTGAAAGAAACATAGCGCACGCAAGAGAAAAGATCCCATATTTGGATGTACGCTACATAAATTACGCTAAAACCCCCTAAAACAGTTGGTTGAGGCTTATCAACTTGATGTATCGGCGAAAAAATGTATCGTTAGAAATCCCCATAGACAAACGGTAGCGCCAATATCAGGTCCTAGCGGAATTTCCTATTGTAAGTCAGACGGTGTGAACGAGCAATAATTTTTAATTTTTTTAATGAATTATCGTTTGATCGTCTTTCTTTTTAATAAATTAATGTTTTTTTATAGCATATTAGGCCTAATTTTTACAAATAACAACGATATAGGCGATAGAGGGGGGGGGGACTATATTTTTGCGACCAAATCACGCATGCGCAAATACCGGAAGTGAGGTCGAGCAAGGTGTCATGGTGGCATCGGGACGTGCTTGGAGACGATGCAGGTTAATAAAATGTCTTTTTCTCCTTTAATACTTGACATCTGCATTTAAAAATAAATACAGGATCAGTTTAAGTTTTGTATTTGCCCGACAGATTGACCTCTCAAGGGCCCGCATTCCGTTTCAACCCTTATAAAGGGTTTCAACGGAATACGGGCCCTTTCGAGGTCAATCTGTCGGGCAAATACAAAACTTAAACAAATCCTGTATACGTATTGTGAGAGGAAAATGAAGAACAAGATGAACGCCAGCTAAGTGGGAGACGACTGAGGACATGCATTCAGATAAGCATATCAATCACATACTCTAGGGTTTAAGGCGTGTTTCCAGAAAATACTGTGTGGCCGCCATATCTTGTTCTTACCTGCTTACGTTTCTTTTGTTATGCCCAAGGGGCCCCCTTAGTCGAGGGTTCTATGACTACATTATAAATAGACCTAACAGGTAAAATACAGAGTCAGAGAAGAAAAAGGAACCCCATGTAACGTGTATTTGCTGGTACAGCGTACAGTAGAGGGCTCGAGAATGTATAAAAAATGAGCGTTTCGTCATGGGGTGAACTTTATTTTCCAAGGCGGAGTCGAGGGAAATGTGATATTGTGTTCAATAAGTGAAGGGTTGACCAGAACGGTCATCTTAGTACACGTAGGCCTACCTGTGTTTCTACAGATGAAATAAACTCCGGGTAGCATCTATGCCATACCATGCGGGCAGTGTGATAACATCGAATTAAGCCATGCCAAATAAAGGCTACGTGTACCTTCCCTTTTATCAGGAATACTAGACATTGTAATTCGTTCTATAAGTCCATAGTCATACCTCCAATTTCTATTTAATAGTAATCTAAGATACCCGAGATACGTCGAAACCCAACTGCATGGGCACAGAGCCTTGAATAAACATCGACAACTAGTTGATGAACGTTAATCAGCCAGTTGCAGCAATATATTAGGTTTTAGCGCCCGTGGACTGGGCTATAAAATGCACTCACCTTAAGGCTAGTACATCCCCGAGCTCCCCAAACATCTGGTATGGTCCTGCCGCCTCGTTCATCCGTTTGACCACGTAGTTAAGCAGGTCCCCGTGGGAGACCACCCTGGAGGGCCACGTGTTGCCATGGTAACGCCACTCCAGTAGCCGATGTAATACGCGAACTGCGGTGGGAATGCAATACAATTGGTGGTGTCTGAACTCAGGATGTGATAGAAGCCTCCCATGGGGAGAAGGCCCAGTGACAAGGTTTGAACTGATCAATAGAAAATACAAATCCCTGTATGGAGGGATTCCTGGTAGTAATAGCATTTAACCCCTTCACCACTGGATTTCTTGTAAGTCAATACCTTTTTGTGCAATATATTGGCTTACCGTGTGGAAGGGGTTTTAATCAACCAGTGCCTAAAAAATATCAATGAAGATACTCTACAGGAACAGCATCTTACTACGAGAGTGGTTCCTCTGGGTATTCTATCCGAATATTGCATTTTCTAAAATGCTAGAAATAAATCATAGTTTCACAGGCTACATCCCAAATATCAATTCCAACTGAAAATTGGAGGGGAATAACTTCATTAATTACTTTCTTGGTGACACAATAATCGTCCTATTCGCTCAGGTCCAAGGGGCCTCCACCATCTATTCCTTCTGCATGCATGCAGTAAAACCGGAAGTTACTTACCGCTGTACCGGAAGCCATGAATAAAGCCGCCGGCAGATCGGCGGTAGTCAAGTGAGTGCGCGGCAGTGCCCACAATGTACATGTCAGGTACGTTGACCACCTGATAGTCATGGGAGATGAGCGGGTACTTGTTCTTCTTACCAAAGGCCCTCATTGGCTTTGTGGCACTGTAAAATAACAATGTATACAACTACAATCATGTGATAAAAAGGATATTAAAAGCGATGGTATGCATACCTTATAGGTTGACTTAAAGTTTCTTTCGTACCTGCCGTCCAAATACAACCATTCAAGTTGAAGTGTATACATATCGAAAAAAAAACAAGGTCAAAATTTAATTATCAATTATTCCGTGTAGTAATCTATTCAGATGTTCTGATCCAACACGCCTTTTAACACATTAGTGGGACATGAATTAGCGTTCACTAAACTATTCCTCTTTAGAGTAACCGACCTTCTAGAAGTACGGCGTATTTATTTTCATAGATATTATAACATCAAATAATATTCTAAAAACGGTGCATAACGTACACATACTTTGTAAAAATGTGGTCGTCGAATAAAAATCCCAAACAACGGATAACTACGTCATATCCCTCCCTCAGTGCAAAGTTGTCCTGGTCACTGTCGTCATGATGACGTACTCTGATCTTCCTACGTCCTCGTTCAAAGCGTACGTCACGGAAGGGGCCCTCTACCACGCCATCTAGTGACTTCAGCATGTAGGTGTCCAACAAGGCATTGTTGACACCCCTGGTATAAAGTAATGGAAGGTGAGTGTAACATAAAGAAGGATATCTCCAATATTGCCTTTACCCGGGTCCTATTTCCATATACTACTATCACCAATATTGCTATCACCCTGGTCCAATTTCCATATACTACTATCACTAATATTACCTTCCCCCTTGTCCCAATCCTTTACACTACTATCACCAATATTGCCATCACCCTGGTTCAATTTCCATATACTACTATCACCAATATTACCTTCCCCCTGGTCCCAATACTTTACACTACTATCACCAATATTGCCTTTACCCGGGTCCCATTTCCATATACTACTATCACCAATATTGCAATCACCCTGGTCCAATTTCCATATACTACTATCACCAATATTACCTTCCCCCTGGTCCCAATCCCTTACACTACTATCACTAACATTGCCTTCACCCTTGTCCGATTTCCATATAATACGATTTCTAATGATTATTACCTCCACCTTCGTTCCATTTCCATATACTACTGTCATCAATATTACCCCCACTCTGGTACTACTAACACAGTTAGTGCCTTCACCATGGTCCCATACCTCAAACCCCAGCATTACCTTCACCTTAGTCTCATTTCAATAACTAAACGCATTATTACCAACATTGCCTTAGCCCTGACCTGGTGCCCTGCCATATACTTCTCTGTGTATGGGACCCGCTGTTGAAATTTGATTCCCGATGAGGATGGACATTTTCCAAAGGACACAAAGAGGGTTCTGCTATCACACATTTTACTAGTTTAAATAGAAGATTACCAAAATACAACAGTAACTGCAAAGGAGTCAACAGTATAAATACAGCAAAGCTGGGAGGAGAATGCACAATGAATATCCTTTATCCGCCCATCTGTAATGCTACACTGGTATAGAAAATACAGGTAAAATAGAATATGAAATCTGACACTGATTATCTTTTATAACACAGAAGTCCCCTAATTGGTGATAATGATGTTATTTTTCTAAGAACTGCATATGAAGGCCTACCTAAGATCTCCGACATAATGTGTTTCCCATGCGAGTCGGACACGTGATCTCCCTGCCATGTGTACGCCATTAGCATGTCCATATATGGCATCAGCAGTCTCAAAGGCAGCGTTCCCGTGACCTGTAAAACATAATACAATGTCTTACTATAAAATGTAGGCATATCAAAACTATACAATGTCGTGATCCCTGATGTTATTCTTACAATTAATGTTAATAGATTCCACTGAATATGATTTTGCTGAGAAAAGTTACATCTGTGTTGAGATACTGGATTCTACCAATCCACATTTATGAGAATTCTTAATATACAATTTACTCCAATTATAACTATCAAACACACATTTGGTCACTTTGTATATCTTACCTACCTAGGACTAGTACTGTTTTGCCCTCGTAGTCGTCAGGGTTAGTAGAAATACTTTCATAACCCTCTGTCATTTCTATCCCAGAGTACTGCGGTATATTTGGCTTCCAAATACCAGTTGCCACTATTAGAGTTCTGTGGGAAAATAAAATCATGCAGTGAAGCCATCAAGGTGTTCTACAGTGCCAGTGTAAGGCTATCATTTTCATCGCTATGATAATAAATATAAATAAAAGAGTCCAAAGCAAAGTTTGTCCTAAACCGAGACAACATTCATGTTAAATAACTCCTAACATACCCTGTTGATGTGTACAAACCACAGAGTTAAGGAAATAATGTGCTCCTATGTGTGAGGATGCAGTCCCCGGTAAGTAACACATAGCGACATATAGCATACAGTATACATGGTGTTTTGTGGCAGTGCCATATGTAAAACATGACGGCTTTCACATCCACATCGGTGCCTGGTACTAAAGACAATCTTTGTGTTGTGCGGGCATCAGTATATAGACAAATGCCAACGCCCATTGATACTATCTCTGTTGTATTTCTCGAGGGGGCTGGGGCCAGATCCCACAAAGCAGCAGGCTGAGTAGGATATGCCCCAGCCCCCACTAGTGAAATACATCAGAGACGGTATCAATGTAGTTGGCATTTGTGTTTATTTTTTATTTGAAGCCATGTAATGAAGAAAAAACAATCTTTTCCTAGCCCATTGAATACGGCCACATTGTATTCAATGGGGGGCATTGAATACGGCCCTTCCTATAGTTAAGCATATATCTTGTATTTAAAAAAAAAAGTATTATTCTTTTAGGTATACCCCTATATAAACCATTATTGCGTCATATAATTCCGAAGGAATATTGAAGAAATTATGAATTATAAAGAGGGTTTTACGATTTAAACTCAGCAGCATTTATATAATTTTCGTGATTAACGTAGTTCACTTGATACAGTCCCTGTTTCCTTTATGATACTACCTTTGAGCAATGTTCCCATGAGGTAAGCAGAACACGGCATGCCTTGTACTTCATGCTGTTACCATGATGCGACATAATGGTTCGTAACCATGGTAATAGACCTTCACAGTTATAAAAAAAAGACTAGAACTTTGTGATTCAGTGTAAATCAAAACATGAATGTGATGTACTTTGCGTGACTTTGCACACCGTTCGTGACAGATGTGCTGATGAACATTGTGACTATCAAAGACTATTATAATATTGTCGGCGAATACCTCATAGTAAGCAATGATTTGTTCAGCTAACAGGGTGGTTTAAACATATAGGGTAGATTGACCATGAATCAGGCACATATCTTGAGACAGACAATGTGTGGTTATTCATGTACAAGAAGATGTCTAGTGGGTCTTTTTGCGGGAATTATACTTTTTTTTTGGGGGGGGGGGGAATTCAGACTTCATACTTATTCACAGATAAAGAGCTTAGAATGCTTGAATAATTCAAGTATCTGTCTTACGGTATGTGTCCCACTCTAGGCAAAGCTACCCTAGCCATTGTGTTTCAGGTAAATACAAAGTTGTGGAAACTACTAAGGGACCTCGCTGCACTCTTAAGGTATCTTTACACAGGTCGCATCACAAACGGCGTTTCAATTTTCTATTGGCAACCTGCAGATCAGATATGTTTACTTTTAACGTTAAATGGCTAAAGCCGCCTAATAGTATTTCCCAACATCCTTGCTTTCCAAAGAATGAAACAACCAAATAGCTGCTATATTAAACCACCGAATGTTATAATCAATATTAAGATAATGTCCAATACTTCCCCTAGTTGCTGTATACTGATAATGCGGATATTAGATATCATGGACGTGCGTGCGATTTTATAACATTCAGAGATGCTTCCCGTCACGGTGACGGTGTGCTACTGGGATAATTTAATTAAATCCACGGCCGTTCACAGCTACAGCCAAAGAAGCAATCGCCGGAGAACAGTGGTGGGATTAAAGAAGCAATAAAGGCAAAGGACAATGGAAACGTTTCGAGGCGAGCGTAGGTCATTGTCGATTGTTCCTTTCTGACGTCAGCTTTTTCTGCTGTGACGTCAGCTTTTTCTGCTGTGAGGTGCTTGTACACACTTAATCCTGCTCGGACCCCATTTATGACGAGGTAAGGGTCATGTATGGGGACATGTATATGTACCGCCGTGTCATTTTCCAGGCGATTCCTCAGGGACACTGTTTGTATGCCATAAATAATCTTTGGGTGAAACTTGAATATCCGGCTCCCAGTGACTTCCCACGTTTCTGTATGGCTACTTATCACTGGCTAAACATTGTATAAGGCTAAAAAGTTATTTTGACATGAAGTAACGTATTTTTACTAGCTGGGATGTATGTACCAGGATTATTCTTGTTGTGCACCAGATTTCTAGATTTTGCAATATGACAGAAAGTCGGGCATCAAAGACAAAAGTGCTGCCTCCCGTGTTTATGTAACATAGACTACAATGTCATCAAACGTATACCAGAGATGCGTGAGTTCCGGCGACAAAGGGTATCGATCGAGTCACCTTCTGGTGATGACACCTCTCTTTCCCGGCTCCCTTTGCGTGTTACCTATAAGTTCTTTCTAACTATGGCTACTATTTCCAGAGGCCATGGCAATGGGGGGAAAGGCTTTCAGACTAGCCGTCGGTAGTCACTGAAAACTGAACATGCACTAGCTTAAAGTCCTGTCCACTCCATGCCGAAAACGTTGCCTGCAGCGGGAAACACGCTAACTGAACAGTTAATGTAAGTGACCCACTAGTAAATCAATTAGACTTACTGTTGACTAATGTAAAAGCGATTTCAGCAACAATCCCAGGTTCAAAGACAGGTCCCCGCTTTATATATTACTTCAACATGAAACTGCAGCCAGTGGCATGTTACTCCCTCCATATACTACTTACACATGGGACTGCAGCCAGTGGCATGTTACTCCCTCCATATACTACTTACACATGGGACTGCAGCCAGTGGCATGTTACTCCCTCCATATACTACTTACACATGGGACTGCAGCCAGTGGCATGTTACTCCCTCCATATACTACTTACACATGGGACTGCAGCCAGGGACAGGTTACCTCCTCCATATACTACTTACACATGGGACTGCAGCCAGTGGCATGTTACTCCCTCCATATACTACTTACACATGGGACTGCAGCCAGTGGCATGTTACTCCCTCCATATACTACTTACACATGGGACTGCAGCCAGTGACAGGTTACCTCCTCCATATACTACTTACACATGGGACTGCAGCCAGTGGCATGTTACTCCATCCATATACTACTTACACATGGGACTGCAGCCAGTGGCATGTTACTCCCTCCATATACTACTTACACATGGGACTGCAGCCAGTGACAGGTTACCTCCTCCATATACTACTTACACATGGGACTGCAGCCAGTGGCAGGTTACCTCCTCCATAATTATACTACTTACACATGGGACTGCAGCCAGTGGCAGGTTACCCCCTCTATATACTACATACACTTGCCAATGCAGCCAGTGGCAGGTTACCCCCTCCCTATACTACTTAAACATCGGACTGCAGCCAGTGACAAGTCCCTGCTGCCTATAATTGAAGTAAAGTAGGTAACTCTAGAGCGGGAAGGGTGGATACCAAAAACGTCGATCAAATATTTGAAGATGATATCGAGAGTGTAATGCTGTAATGCTACGTCGTGTGCCCACACTACAACAAGCAGCTACTTAATGCAATGCCCTTGTTGTCATGATGCATAATATACCGACATGACGAGCTACTCTCCTGGGCTGCAATAAAGCATCATGCCCGCTCTACAAGGTTGATACACTCCTAAAGGCTCGCCATAATGAATAGGCTCGGCATTGTTGCATTCATGCATCATGACGACCAAGGGCAGAAAATAAATAAAGCGGTATGCTGACCTCAAAGGGCCAAATGGAAAAGGTGTTCCCAATTGATACATGGCGTGAAGATAAGAGTTATCCCACATAAGGACTCACAGGGCAACTACTATAAGTAGAATTATCCTATTCTTTTCTGAGAATGAATGTGATTAAAGTGGCCATGTGAAAAACATCTTCTATACTTTCCAAGAAAATCACATCAGGCCCTTCTTATCTAACAGGCAAGTATATGTCTTCTACACTTCCACCATTGCGTGGGTTGAATTATGGATGTCCGATAAACAGCCGTGAATAACTGACATTCTGGCTAATGTGACGAAACAATGTGAGTGCAGATGGGACACCGAATATTTAAAACGTGCACGTGGCTAGGAATCTACGGAGTACATATATTATATGTACACAAATTGCTAACTGTATTTGATGCCGGTTTTAACATTGGCGAGCATTACAATGTTTCTTTTTGTTTCATTACAGATAGATACACAGCAAGGAAAATACTTCCAGAAAGACCCAGACACAAGTTCTCTCTATTACTGTCAGTCTCTATGAATATACACCTTTTGGGAATCGAAGTACATGTATAACTCACCATGACCCTCTAAATATAAGCAGATATCACCGATTGAGACTGGATGCGGCAGTGTTAATTTTGATATGAAAAGAGTCCATAATAATGCATGCTCTCTGCTGAAATGTTATACAATTACCATTGAATGTGTATGGCAATGTCTTAAAGCTGGGCTGTCAGGGAATAAGTTCAGCATTTCCATACATAGACTAAAATAACAGTTCCACCAGAGGGCAGCAGTGTTTGGACTGGGGACCATGAGTATTGTCCAGCTACAACATATTCACCCTATCTTGGGCCTGCAAGAGCTAAGCTCCCAGCCCTTTAGAACCCTCTTGTAAATGAAAACTGAACTATATCTAAAAGTGCTTTTGGCCTCACTTCAACTATGACGGTCAAGATTTAAGCCATGTTTCCTGATAATCCAGTGGCCTAAAGAAGGACATGTATATTTACATGTGCCCTCACATTTAACTTGACAGTGGTACTGGCACATAGAGTGATTGAATAACAGTGTAATGATATGAACTCAAATGATTGAACCGATACATATTCATCTGACCATTGACTTTCAATAGGGTAGTATCATGGGGAAAAAAGTAATTGTAAACCTACCGACAAGAGTAGGTTATCCCTCTTTGGTCTCTCATGTAAAACGTATGCTCCCCTGTGGTCTCGTTTCTCCTCCTGTTCACATGAGATATCTCGTGGTTGTGACGTATATTAAGACCAAGATGGCGTCCATAGCTATCAAGGTAGTCTACCATGGCGCTGCGATGCGGGAAAAAGTCTCTAGAGAATTCCTTAAAGAGGAGTTTCTCGTCGTCACTTATGATGGAGTTCCAGTCATGGCGCATATTAAACTCTTTGTTGGTTTTACCCGTGTTTCTTTTGTTTATGGATATGAGCTTGTCGTGACGTGGATATTTGGTGAAAAAGTGACCTGTAAAGTGACAAAGAACACGTTTATATAGGCTGTGTGATATAAAAATGACATAATATGTCATCTCATTTCATTCATTAATATTCATATCATAAATTACATTATACAAAGATTTTAGGCACAATTACCGAACGGAGTATACTTTGTGGGGGTTTATGATCACCTTTACAGCTATTTCTTCTCATCAATATGGATATCATTAATAACTACTAGTTTGTGTGAGCAAATCAACTAGTCATCACTGCAACGACTGGCGGGTCATCAGGATGACTTACTGATTCATCTAATAGCAATTCCCAGTGGGCACAAAACATTGATTTAACGTTGACAACTGGTTGATATAGGGTCACAGGGTAGATCAACCTGTTTTCAACATTGATGCAATGTTGACATTTCAACATTGTCAACCAACACCTGTTTCAACATTGATGCAATGTTTGGATATCAACCTTGAATCAACTTTGCGTTTCCCACCTTTCCCACTAGGTGCCTCCACAACCTACTCCTTAGCATTTCTATCTAAATGCTACATCTATTTTCCCTGATTGTAAGCTCTTATTTTCTCCTCAATGTATACAATTGATCAAAATGTCGTTCATTTTCATTGACAACTTTGATGTGTGCCTTTGGTTGACATCTGGAATTAAATGATAAGAATACAAGCATGGTTTTAGTAAGACACCCTTTATGTTGCTAAGAATAATAGATAAAGCTTCAGTCCTGACCGGGTCAGTTTGAAATGAATAGGAATACCTCTTAGTCACCGTAACTTAGTGTGATCATCAGAGGTCATTCATGTACCCTACCCTGGATGGTGCTAGAATTAGCATTTAATCTTGGAGAAATTGGGGGGGGGGATGTTGTAATGAAAATATATAAAAGGAATGTAAAAACAAGACAATATACTGAATCTCAAATTATGCATCAGCAGTCAATATTAAATCAATGTAGATCATCATTTATTATATTCATTCATTGTTGATTTACATATCAATGTTGAATCACTGATAAATGATCAACGTTGATGACCTCATCAATATCAACCAAATGACAACCCTGTATCAACTGTTGATATCATGTTGCTACACACATTGAATCAACATTGAATCAACTGAAGTTTGCCCACTGGGTTGTTACGTGAGGAACGTCACAAAATTGTTGGGTATTCTTGTTAAAAAGCAACATTCTGAAGTCATACAATAATTTAGGTCACTGAAGTCAGTGGAAGCTTCTTTTTTATCCATAAACTACATAAAATCTAGAAAAATATTAATATTCAAAGATGAATAAAAACAAAAATTCCAAAAGAATTCCGATCGACTATATTGTTGATCCTAGCCTTGGGCTTTTCATGACGTTTTAAGAAAAAAGTCTTTTAGGGCCAAAAGAGTATGTATTATAGAATCTACTATTAACCAAATTAGCCTGAGAGGATTTTTAGATGAAATATCGCCCTACCTACCTTATTTGTTTGCTTTTGGCAATGTTACCCGAACACAACAGTTTCTCTTGGACTGCCGACATACAGTGCATTATTATATGAATCGTTAAAGGAGTAATGCGCCAGAACGATATAGCATTCATCTGGCAAGGCAAGCTAACCAATTCAAGCCTTTCTTTTTATACAAATGATGACACAGCCAATTCAGCAGCCGTTCCGGCCGGCAAAAAGGTAGTCCGCTTCTTTATGCGGCGTCTGAATGACCTTACCGGAAACGTTTCCGCGCTCCATGATGACGTAGTTCCGGCCTGCGGCGTGCAGGTGGTGGCCCATCTGTAGTCCGGCGGGGCCTGCCCCCAACACCACGTAGTCCCAGTGGGTACCGCTGGGGGGTGTGCGGGACTCGACCCACACGTGCCCGACGCGGATCACACTGACCAGAACCAGCACAAGCCGCCACCACATCATGTCTGTATGGAGGAAAAGAGAGATGGGGTGAGATTGGTGAAATTACATGCATGTATCAGCCTCTTAAATTAGTGTTTGTACACAGAAAGATTGAGGAGTCAATTAACTGTGTCTCCCACGTGACTCTGGTAAAAATTGAGTGTCAAATAGCTATTGACTCTGTGTATATCAAGGGTCAATTTGAGTTGACACTGATAGTACAGAGTCAACTCAAGTTCATATAAACAGAGGCTTTAGCGGGTTTACCAGAGCCATGTGAGAGACACAGTTGACTCTTTTACTTTACTCTATGTGGTCTATATTCACAATGAGGCTAAGGAAAAGGGTGTGCTTCAGGTTACTCCTTCAGAGATAGTATTGTCAATATATTTTTGAGGGAAATGCCTTTTAGGTTGTTTGGGGGTATTTAAAGTATTTCTGGCAGTGCCCCAGTGGGCACCTAAAGACCACAATTAATTTTTTAGGCCGGACCAAAGCCAGCATTTCCATTTTGTACTGGTCACTGCTGGACACTGTTGTCCAAATTTGATTTCATGACATCTGTTTGTTTGACCATCCAAATTGAGAAAGTTGAATCTGCATATTCGTCCCAATTGTCAAAATTAATTGATTTGCATTGAATCTATTTCTTTCCTCAAAAGTTGGCACAAGTCCATCTCATGTTTCATCATGCTACTGCGATCCATTTGTCCCTAACCCTTGGGACCTGCCAATTCTCCATATTATGCAAAAGAAAAACATTATAACATTTCGGCTCATGCCCACATCACCCGATCACTAATGCCCTAGTCTAACCGGACATTAAATTATCTAATAAAAAACAATCTCTCTGAAACATGATTGATCTGCTTCTGGGAACACCAACATGTTTACAGCTAGATTCCTCTTTCCGATTATTCAATGCAGGAATGACGCCATAGCACCAGCCTACATACCCCATGCCAGGACAGCCGCCTTCCTCCACACCAGCACTACAGGCTTCACACCCACCCACGTCGGTACTTACTGCTGGAGACAGTAGACGACAACACATCAAATGTCGTCTGCCCCACATATTGACAAGGGTTACCTACCCCTATTCACATATATGGACACACCGCATGTTATATACTGATATCAAAATAGTATATAATGATCTGTATCAATGTTAAGTTTCCTACCCGTTTTTTTGTACACTTATTTTGCCAATTGTTTTGTGGGAGCATGGATCAGGTATCGTGCATAACACATGCTCATGTATCATGTGATTAAATCAACTAAGGCGATTCAAAACGAAACCTTCTTTTTAGAAGAAATTCGCGAAATTCCGCCGCTGATGTTTTAAGATCATGGATATGCATGAAAAGGAAAAACTTGTGTAGTAGAGTCTTCAGGTTCACAAACGCCATTCACAAATATTATAAATGTTTGTATAATGATAGCGTGAATAAAAGGCAGACAGCGTTGTATACTGACCGCTACCCTTTTACCTTATGTTCTTTGCTATAAATACAATTAAAGCATGACATTTTATACCGCTCTCGCCATAATGCCCCCAACGTTAAAATTAGGCTGTCGTGCAGGTCATCTGGTACATGGTAGGCGTGTCCTATTATTAACAATTACACCGCTGTTCGTGAGAGCACTGACTTTTATTATAAGCATCGTGAAGGAAGATTACTTAATAATGATATTATGCCTTTATTATCTATTACCTAGAAGGTATCCATATTATGCATGGCCGATGAAGATAATATGCCGTGGGAAAGAGAGGAACTTATAGCATTTTCGTGTATGATGTGGGGTGATCTTTGGCGTGTTGCCATTTTGATAAATTGATGTTTATTCATTATTCGCATTCATAGTGGAGCACAATGATGCACTTATGAGCGTTAAACCCTGTACGCTGGATATCTCCTTAGAGCGATGTACATGCGTGCATCAATTCAATGTAATACACAATGTAAACTAATAAGGCTAACCACAAATATGAAAAAAATAACTCTTTTTATTATTATTCAATCTCATATGGATATATCCAATATGTATCCGATCCACATCTTTCGTCAATGTCTCTTTGCGTATTACTATGTTGGTCATAACACCAATCTCCTCAATATTAGGCCGACGTGACTGATCTCAGATTGGACATTTTCTATTGGTAAAAACATTGGGTCGCCCTAGTAGGGAGAGCCCCTGCCAACAATGGTGGGCACGTACTCTATATTGGGCCATATGTATGCTAATGCATTTGACAGGGTAAAATACATTTCCCGTTCATCATTTTCTTGAGTGCTATTTATAGACTCAAGTAAATAGCCCACTTACTGAACCACTGCCGGAGAGCTACTTCGCGTGTGTCCCTGAGAAAATGTGATAATGGATACAAGGTTCTTAAATGCTGAAGATAATGAGGATCTATTTCTCTGAGGGTTCTTCATTATATCCTATCCATTTGTCTGCATCCTATCATGAAAGGTTGACGAAATATAATGCCTATGATCTATGATGTACCCCGATGGCTCTCAACCATGTTATATTAGTTTGGTTTTAATTTCATTTTCAAAATGAAATAGTGGCACCATAATGAAAAGCAGGTATAGTCCATCTGATTAGATCAAAGATTACCTACCAAGTGATGTCATTGCATCGTGGTAGGCGGGTATGCAGATACTGTTCACGGCTACACATCAATATTGCAAGGCTGATGTGTGAGGGGCTAATAGCAGACAAAGGCCATAGATGTCAACGTTGACCCCTCTGAATGCTAGATGAATGCGAACAGAAGCCCAGAGCTGCTCAATGACGGCAAAGCAGCGAGTTATGAGCAGCCCACCACTAGGGAAAAGAGCGCAGAATGATATTCACCTTCCCTAAAGCCGCCATAAAGAGGCATTAGTGGACACAATAATCCTGATTTCCCCTACTATGAGTGTAGATAAAAGTACATGCTTATCATAGATGGACAGTGAGACATATGAAAGGGATAGTGAACATTATTACTATGTCAATCTCAATTAAATGGCCACGTATGTATCAGCTATGAAAGATAGTTCGGTGTACAATATCGGTTAGCACCTGCCATGTATATGATTATATAGAGATATACAATGTTCATATTCGATGAGTATGCGTGAATGAAGGTTTTAGTGTCTCTGTTATAATCAATTTGGCACACGGACCCCCCCCCCCGCCTCCCACCCTCCTCACATTAGTTACCCTATCCATCCTTGCCTCCAGAATGACTCCCCTCTTTAGGGGAGTCTAGATTGCTAAGGGAGTCTAGGTGACTCCCTTGCTGACCTACGGGAGTCACCTTGGGGAGTCACATTGCTCACTGACTCACCTAAGGGAGTGACATACGGACCTGGGCTCTCCTAGAGAGGGGAGTCATTCTGGAGGCAACCTGGACTCCCTTTTGACATTGTTTCTTCTTTCTGTGTTGATACCACGATCATTGAATTAGTGCCACAGTCATCTAGGCTGCCTATCCGCAAAAAGGCTGAGAAACTTCTACTATACACTGAGCTACCATTTTGTCAATTCAATTTGTTTAAATCATATGTATGGCGTTGTGCAGGGTGTTTTTCCTGCAGGAGATGGGTACCCTATCTCCTTGACAGCAGCATGGTATGGGACCATGCATTATGTAGAGAGACCTGTCTATCTTGAGAGACTGCATCGGTTTATTGTATTATATTGTCCATGGATATCGTGTACAAGCTAGCTACTCTATCTGGGCAGCCAACCTTGAGTAGACCACACACATAAGGATCGCGTTGCCTCCGACATTATCACATGTCACATGATGTGACACATGCCTTCGAGGTGGAGCCCTTTCGTTGCTTTAACCATGCATCAGACTTCACGGCACTACGTTGGTGCGCCATGGCTGCTTCACAGAGAAAAGAAACAAGTCAAAAGAGAGTCCAGGCTTTCCTCCAGAATGACTCCCTTTTCTGAATCCTTTTGACTCTCTTGATGAAGATAGTCAGTCCCTGACTCACCGAAGAGAGCCCAGGTTTTGCCTCCAAAATGACTCCCTTTCATGACTCCCCACCACAGTGTCCAGGTGCATGCTGAACTCCCTCCAGAAAGGGGTCTATAGGCACAGTGACTCCACATTTGGCTCCTCTGGAATAGAGAGCCACATAGGTAATTTCTATCATCTACCCCTCTATATAACCATTCCAATGGCTGTCTCCCTAGCTGATCTTTCTACATTATATTGGTGCAATACCTCACAGGGAGGAGGGATCTCAGAAAGATCCCTCAGTGCACATTACCGGTAGTTATCATATAAAGGGACATCTGAGCTTTTGTGGATTTTATGTTTCTACAAATTGGGTGTCTATACCTAATACATCATAAATGCTACAGGATTAGGTTAAATGCAATTATTTTATGAAATGTAAAGGTAGTAGGGGACCTTGACTCGGAATAAAAAGAGAACCAGATGGCTTCTAAACATAATATGTGCCAGATGGCATCACAGTCATTGTACAGTAGTGCCACCTAGTGTGTTTCCTATTTCTGTCTCGTATACTTAGTTCTGTGACTCCCTTAGGGGGTCCAGGCAAACATTTTACTCATCTCAGTTGACTTGGACTCTGTTTGATTCCCATATATATAAAACGGCATTAGTTGGGACCAGCGAACCCTACCATTGAATTAGACCTGTGTGCTCGCCGGGAACAGATAAACCAAAAGAGGCTATTTGCAAATATGTTTTTTTTCCAAAGGTAACTCGATTATTTTCATCAATCTAATTCAATTAATATTTAGAGCACCTCACATTTAACAAGTTTTTTCCCTATCAGATTATTATCATAATACAATTGTTTTAAAAAGAAAACGATATATAATACATAATTATTCTCTCACAGAGTGCCTGACAACATCAGGCAACCAATTTCTCAAATGTCCGCCATTGTTTTGTCATTTAAAAGAGCACTTTTATAAGACAATTATAGAAAAATGGGGCCCAAATACAACGGGATAATGCAGTATAAATCTATTTAAACCCCCAATTTGAATACAATATTAAAACCTAATATATTTATTGAGATATACCAACATAAACTTATGAACCGGCAATGTCCGAGAGAATCTGCTAGGAGAGTGAGGTCGCTACTGTAACCAGGGCCGCCGTTGGGTCGCTAAGGGTGAAGTAGGTCAGAGGGACGCTGGTCAGTTAAGGTCGCACTTTGGCGCGCAGCAGGGCCGTCCGTTTTGCCGTAGGGGGGGAGGGGGTGTTGGGGGGGGGGGGAGATGTGGGGGGTGGCGGGGGGGGTGTTGGTCAAGAGGAAGGAGGGAGTAAAAATGGCACGGAAAATTTCCAAAAATAGACTATATTCACCCCCACAATCCCGGTCCCCGAAGGGGCTGGTCTAATTAAAAATCAGTCAGGGCCATTAGAAGGGGGAGTCAGACAGTGTGAAGGTGGGCCATTCGAAGGGGGTCTGGCTCTCTTTTTATGGCCTGGACTCCCATTGTGACTCGGTTTCTTCTCTCTGTGTTGATTAACCACATTAATTTCGCTCCTGTATTCTGAATCCAGCTTTTAACCATGATTTTGATATATGGCAGGGTAATAGGTGCATTCCCATATGGAATGCATTAAACAGTCCCGTGATTATTCCCCTTCAGACTGAAATGTCTCTGCACTAGAGCTCATAATTGTGAATAAATCTATGATACCACGGACCTGAATAATGAGCAGGTTCCTGGTGATAGCATTTCTTAAAATATGCTGACACTGATTCTGTTAAAACGTGCAGGGTCGCCTCTATAAAGATCAGACAGGAAAGGGATCGTAGTGAGGGTGCCATAATCCCCAAAATAAAGCACAATATCTTGATGGCCTTTAAGCAATACCCCCTTTCATATTACAATTAACGATAGTAGCAGCCATTACACCAAACTTCTAAATATCGGACACCCTAAGTGACATTTTAGTTGCATTGGCCCTTTTCTGTGGGTATAACATGAATTGTCTTCAAACATCATTTTTCTGTCTCTGCTTATAGACTAATATAAGTCTGCTGGAAATACTCAGGAATTACTCTACCAGGAACCGAACAGTGTATTCTCAAAATAGTTTTAGAAAGCTATTTGTCTCTCATCACACATGATATTGGTAGATAGCGAGAGACAATAGGAGGGGGGGAGGGAGGGAGGGAGGGAGGGAGGGAGGGAGGGAGGGAGGGGGAGGGAGGGAGGGAGGGAGGGAGGGAGGGAGGGAGGGAGGGAGGGAGGGAGGGAGGGAGGGAGGGAGAGAGGGAGGGAGGGAGGGAGGGAGGGAGGGAGGGAGGGAGGGAGGGAGGACCTGCATACGGAGAAATATACAGGTGGAAAGAAACACAAAAACAGACACAAGAAACAGACAGAAAGAGAACAGTCCCGGATAAAGAGACACAGATGGTGTGTTTGAGGTAAGATGGCAAGAAACATGGTTACGGAATTGGAGACTCATTTGGCAGAGCTCACTGTAAACATCAAAGCCTGGTCCATGATTAAAGAAACCAAATCCCTCTACCCCAAGGTCAAGCAGAGAGAGTGGTTCGAGGACAGAGCCCACATGTCACAGGTAGAATATCATTGATTACCCCAACCGTCCGATTGTCCCCCTGGTATGCGAGGGCGGCGAGGGCGGGTACACAGGGGGTGAATTGGAGACTGAACAATTGCTCCATTTGGTAGTGAGTATAGGCCCTAGATTAGTAGGTGCGTAGGTGGTGTTAGGTGTGAATGAGGAGAATTGCACTTGGGATGAGGACAACGCAGGGCCAGTTACTCAGGAACCTAGCCCAAATCAAACGGGTTGACGCTACTGATACTGATAACCTGTGTGGACATTGCAGGAAGTAGCCTAATTTTTATGTTATCAACTTGGAATGGCAGAGCATTATATTCATATACTTTGGTTAATATTTTAACTAATATATACAGTACTACTTGACTCTTGCAAGCGTCAGAAGTAAGTGTAGCTGCGCATTCAGTTATATGTAAGCCACACCTACTTCTGACAGTGTCGGTATGGTAGAAAATGTATGTGCAGATCATATTTACTTATGCTATATAATGAATTGACAACCGCTGATACAAAGCTACACCAAACTTAAAGCAATGCTTAAGTCGGGACTTGAAGCAAAGCTAGAGTAGATACTTGGGTTGCCACCCCCCTTAGTTATATAATATTACTTGTTTATCATACACTAGCAAACCATCATCTCATAACTAACATGAAACAGGACCTGAGAAGTTCATAGCCAGTCGCATAGACAGGCATAACCAAACCCTCTTGAGTACTAACACAAATTAGTTATCTAATTACAGAGACGCACAATCACTGTTATAAAATCGGACAGTTAGGGGGAAAAATCTTCATACGGCTGTTTGTTGGTAATACAGGCAATAGCCTTCATCAGACAGGATAGATAAACAATTAAAAAAAAAAAAAAGCCCAGTAACTCACCTCTACTGATATTTCCTGTTGTATAATACTACTTCTGCCCTATAATTTACCACCTTAGTACCGATACAAAGTCCACGTAGTGCAAATCTCCTGTATATAATATGTTGACTAGTTTGACTAGTAAAAGGTAAAAAATGTCACGACTCCTGCCAAAATGTCAATCTGCCAAGCTCACTTGTAAATGGACATCTGCATATCTGTTTTGAAGGCTATGCCAACAACACCTACAATACATGATGCATGTATATAATCAATTAGTGTGTTACCGTAATTAACCCACGGTGGACGGCATATACAATAGATTTCACACATTGGGTATATCGTATACCCTCACATAATCGAGGGTTAAGTCAGATAGCCTACACATATACTCTGGTATGCCCCATAACCACTGCCCACTGGTCATCGACTCAGTGTTATCAGGTGTAGGCTATCTAATACGTGTTTCTGTAATTAGTGGTATATAACACCCCACTTTACACTACACCTCCCCCATACGCCATCCTACCACTATACTTATTTAGAATCAGCTGGTAGGGCCTAGAGGGTGGTCAAATGAGACGAGTCCTTGTATAAGGATATGCGTGGCCAGAATATTGAATTAACGTCATAATAATCTAAGCTACCTATGTGAAAATATAATGATATCTATAGAGGCACATCCTGTAACAGACCAGTTTTATAATGCTTTATAATAGAGGCAGATTTCTATATTATAGTCTATATAAACAGGTCCCCTTAAAAACTATAAATGCTGGGCAGTCTCTGTCACTACACGCATGCACACATGGAGATTATTTATAATAATCCAACCAATAGTCCGTGACATTATAGAGTCATCGTAACCAAACTGGAATCTAGACATATATGTACACATCTGATAGAGCAGGGTCCTTCACTGAGGTACTGCAACCTTAGACCTTTGCAGCACACAAGGACTACGTCGTAGGGCATTGTGTACCAAGCTCTTGACTTCGTGGTTAGGAGACCAGCGTTGCCCATCTATTACACTTGTCTTACCATGAGTCAGCAAAATGGCACTTGCCGGTACAACACTGACCTGGCCATGACCTTTGCTGCGTTTGGGAAATGCCTCTCGCCCTTTATAGGGAGCAGCGAGAAAGAACCAAAAAGTATAGTAGGAGATCTGTAGGGATTCTCCCACCATACGTTATGGTTTCTGCTCGCTGATTCCTAGGAGAAAGGGACAGTGACCAAGCACAGCCAAAGGTCAGGGTCGGGTCAGGGTGGCGGTTCCAAGAGCCTTTGTGGAAGGCTCTGAGGACAGGAACGGCCATCTATTGGCTTCACATGTCTGAGGGTGAGTGATGCCCTACTCGGTTTCTGTGCAAGTGGCCCCACCCACACTGTTTGTAAATGACCACGGCCTCACATCAGAACAGGACAGACCAGGGCTGCAACACTGTGCAATTAAGCATAGCGGGTTTAGTTATGTTTTGCGGAGGTGTGTTTAGGTCTATTCACGAAGAACAGCTTTCCAATCCCCCCACATCTCTGTTGTTACAACACAGCCAAAAATATTTATTGGGCTGGGAAAATACATGATAAATATACTGGATATAAGAAGAATTCTCATTTTGAGTTTTTGTAGTTTTCTTGGAAGTATTTCATACTTTTCTAGTTTTTATCTTGAAAGAAGTTTTTTTAGATTATTTTTCTTGACAACATTTCTTAAAACTAGTTGTTGTCTGCCAGATGAGTTTATTAATCTTATTTTCTTGAGGTAAGAAATATCAATTTCTTGATAGCAGAAATCATATCTTGGGTATTTTTTTCACAATTAAGAGAAGCTAAGAAGAGCGAAACCAGGTTCTTGTACTTAGTTTTCTTAAGTCATACATTCTGCATCTTAAATTGATGCTGGGAATGCAATATGGGAGATTATTGAAGGTACATCCTTGATATAGAGTATTGCTAAACTAGGTTAGTATTATTCAGCACAATTTGAGCTGTTCTCATCGAATTCATTATAATATTGATTCCATTTCTAATGCATAATATTATGGGATGGCGTTATATGCGTGATATTACTATGCAACAAATAGACCCGGTTAAATCTATGTAAATGTCTAGGGTGGCTTCCTCCGGTAGGCAGCCACCACATCTCCTTGACATCAGTATGGTATAGAAGCATGCATTATGTAGAGGGACCTGTCCATGCTAAGGAACTGCATCGGTTTGTTTTATGTGACATCGGCCTGAGGTACAAGCAGCTATAATATGGCTACCCCTTTAATAGTGAACCCTATGTAGATCACAAGCAGCCCAAGGTCACAAGGACAGCCACGGGGTCTGCTTTGTTCCTGACCAGGCCTAATCACATGTCACATGATGTGACACGTGACCTTTGAGTAGAAAGCCTCACCTGTCTTAATCCTGCTTTATACCCTGATGTCTAAGAGGGGCCGGCCAGATATCTGTCATTCTTTAGCCCTATTATACGTTGCCTACTGTAGCTTTTATGGCTCTTTCTTATTCAACCCCCTTCATCCTTCACTCTCTGTCTCTCAACCACTCTCTCTCTCTCTGCCAGTCCCCATACCTCTGCCTCACTTATTGTATCTCTCACTACAACTATTGATAATACCAATCTCCTATTATATATACTCACATCTCAACCTCTCTGCTGCACGCGCAGCTTCATAAGCTACTAGTAATGTGATTCAAAGTGTATCTAATTGTATTAAGTTCATAAACACCACTAAGCATGAGGGGTGGGTGGGTGGGTGCTTACTTTGCACACAGGAAATTACGTCCATTAAGGTCTGAAGGCAACTCAGGTCATTGACATGTCGATGTGTTAATTGCATGTGGACTCTCGGCGTGAGGTCACACAGGCTCTTTAGCCATTGTAGAGCCGACACGAGTTTGGTTACCCATCATGATAAAATACATCCACCACACCGATCCATCTCCACCACGTGTCATGTCAATTCTATGCATGGAGTCCACCACTCGATCGGGTCTGGGTACCATTAGGGATTCTCATAAAGCCCCTGGGTAGGCTGCCCACTTCCAAGCATTTTCAAACAGTCCACAAAGTATGGGTGTACAGGTCATGATCATTCTACTATAATACTGGAGATAGGAGGACTCAAAGTTACCTGTCATTCTCTGAGAATTCAATGTGCCCTTGCATCTTAAAAAGCAATCTCATGTCTTTTATGATTGAGTATACTACATGCAAGAACCTCAGATTCTGTCATCCGATGCAGTGTCTTTTGGATCCAGGATTGCAAACAAATTATTTTGTGTATATATTTCGGCCTGACCGTTAGTGTCATCGATACCTAGAGGGTAGATTTCCCAGAGCTGCAACATATTATCTTAGCCTATATCCACCAAGTGATGTTGTTGATAGGTTCCCTGATATCAATTATGAATACTATATACGAACTAGTTGTTCAATTTAGAATGGCATGCAGTTTTCCAAAGTGTCCTACTCTGTTATGGCAGGTAAACCATGAACATCTTTTATTTCTTCATTAATTAGATATGAACCGATTTTCATGGGGGTTTTCATGTATACTGCATGGAGGATAATTCTTTTGGAAATACCCATGAAAATTATCCCATTATAATGACACTTATGCATGATGAGAAAGATAATGTGATAATCTTTCATCATTCATAGGCACTTGAGACGTTCCTGGGTTGCTATTTTCACTGCATCTATTTAGGTTGGGGTCTGGTAGATGAATATGCTGTTGCATATATTATTTCCACTTGAGATAAGTGACTGCAATAACTATTGTTGATGAACTGAACAAGCCTTGTCTATAATATAATGGCAACATAATTATGCCATTGGATTTAATAAAACACAAAAGCAAAGTCATCATAAAGGAGACCACAATAGTGATACTGGGTCATAGGAAATTAGACTGTAGCATATCCAGTAGGTACTAATAGAGGAGAATGAAAGAGTCAAGCGGGAAGCTGAAACAATCAGTACCGAACGGCAGCATAGAGACCCTCGGGAAAAGCGGACGATTTGCGGTAGATACCATAGCCTCTGGCCAGCCCTACCAGGATAGTACCTTGTTAGTGAGCTAACACTCCACCCGCCTCAGTAGGCAAACCCTTTGAGCTGCAGTATCTTCTATGTGGAAACGTGGAAATATGGTAATAGTAATGTGAAGAAATACGGGTGAATTGGGGAATGAGGTGGGGGGGGGGGGCAGGTGTGCTATGGGTGTGGTACTGCTGCTCTGGTTACATAGAGGGCATTATTATGTGCAGATTGTATGATGTTGTGCCAATTGAAATATATCATATACCAACACAGCTTTACTTCATGAATCATTCAGAATCTATAGTATATTAAATAATATAATTTAAAATGTTGTTGATAACAACACCCCAACATTAATAAGTTATAAAGCAGACATACAGTGCTAACATTGCTTCATAGTTTATCAAAACCATTATAATATTTTAACCAATACTTGAAACTGTAATATTTCCTCTGGACCTGACATATGAAAGGGGTCATTGATGACAATGGTGGAGTCCCAGGTAGTTGGGCAGGTAAGGGAGAACTGAGAACTGAGCAGCCCATCAATACCCTGACCAATAATTGATTGGTTAATCCCATTAAGTTGGACAACTTTTCTTCTTCCAAATGGGCTATTCGTTAACATCAACGCTATCTATTTGAAATTTCCATTTAATACCAAACTTGGTCATTGGATTCCCGATTTGGCCATGCGGAGAAGTGGATCCTCAGCTCCAGTCTTTTCTAGGTAGCCTTAGAGAATAAGACATATAATATCGACATTTAAGAGTGAATTTTGGCATTCAGGACACATGACAGAGCGGCAGTAGGGGAATTCTAAACCCCTAATCACTATTGGTGCGATGACAAATAGTTCCAATTCCTTCCCCTAATGACTAGTTATTTATCTTCTAGTGTAAATAATTGCTTCCTGACAAATTAATTCCCCACAACCGTTGGCAACTCCTGCCAAATGATTCTAGCTAAAACAATTAATCTGAGATAACATCAGAATTTCCTGTGTGCATTTGGCGATTGAGTATTTCCCCCATAAATGTGATGCTCACGAAACACGAACAAGTATTGCGTTATAGCTTTGGAAGAAATATGCAGTTGACAATGGGATAGTAGCCACTTCCAGATGATTTTCCTAATTCAAACTGACTCGATGCAGAGGATGACAAATTAATTTTTGGTTTTGCAAACAAGTACCAGATCTCTTTAATTGGTGGTCAGACCCTTGATTTCCATTGGGGGTTGAGCACTGCTTCCAATAACTTTCTGGCATGGCTTGAAGATCAGTTTGTGATAGCAGAGTGACAAGGTATGAACATGTTTATAACATCTGATAGCATCTGATATCAGCAGAATATTGACAGGGTGCCATACAATGGGGTTGGGGGATTGAGGGTCCTTGTTGGGAATATACTGCGGTCTTATCAGCACCCCACCCACCCCTCACCACCACTCATTTATTTTAGTGTCTTATCTACTTAGATCATAATATGATGTGTTATACGATGCAATTAGGTGTGCAGTACACACAGAGTCCGTATCTACAATAATCATTATTGATGTGGCAAATATCTTCTACTATTTCTTAAAGGGCAAACCTTGATGTGCCTCTGCTGCTAATGATGTAGCTAATTGCCTCTCAAATGCCACTATTTCCAGTTTCCAGTTTTTGTGTGGGTAATGAATCATAGGCAGATGAGTATGAAGATCCGGTCTCTGGCCTGCTATATGTCAAGTGATAAGTGATTTGGTCGGATCCGATAGGATCATGCTTCCATGTATTAGGACCTGAAGCAGTCCTCGTGTCACGTAGTCAACAGGTGCGTCCCCATACTGTTACCACCTTCCTGGACTTTGCGAAGATTGCTAGAGTCCCCAGAATGAATGGGACAGGAAATCCACCTCTATCTCCTATACATGCAGTGCATAGGCCTATACTAATTCCATAAGCTCCTTTCCCTGGAGGATATTAGGGTAATGCATCCAAGTTAAGAAGCGAATGTTCTAGACTATCTGATTCTGGCAAGTTACGCAGGTGTGCAACAGCCAGGCATAAGTAAAACTAAAGTCAACATCGGAAATGTATCATGTATGTTGACATACATGTTGCTTGTTAAATTTATCAATTCGTAAAGGCTCCTGCTGGGTTTAGTGGTTATGATACCACTATTCAAAAAATATCTTTGATATATTCGCAGATTTATACCAAAATCACAATGATTTCTACTCCATATTGATAATTGGAGGCTAAGCATGGAGGATCTATGCTGTAGGGGAGGCTATAAGCATAGATGCTGTACCTCCTGACGTCTGTGGGGTGTTTCACAAGGAGAAAATAGATATAATTAATTTTACACGTTTTCTAAGACCAACTTAATATCACCCAATGTTAATTTTATCTTGGTGTTTCACAAGTTTCAATTGTATCTATGGTCATATACTTGGATACAATTGAAGATAATAATGCGGCTTGTGAAACACCAACATAAGACTAACATTTGGTAAAAGTAAGTCAACCTTAATAACCATGTAGCATTAATCTTAAATACGCTCCCCTTGTATGATGATCACATAGGATCAACATAAGTGTTGTTTAAATGTGTATAACCAGTTTATTTTCATCCTGAATAAACAGATATTTGCAGGGATTCTTGTGTGTAGTATGACACATGTATTGCATGAAAGAAATGTGAAAAAATATGTAAGGAAAATATTAGCGGGCATGGTATGAGCTCCACGCTAATATGCATTGTGAAACACTTATACATTAGTTGTATCTAGATTATAGGCCAAAGATCCTGACTTAACATCTTGGTTGTAGACCTTTGTGAAACACTTTTTATAAGCAGTATACAATTGATACAACCAAATGTTGGTCTTAGTGGTTATTTACAATTAACACCTCCTATAGAAACACTTATTCTACAATTAATTGTATGTCCCCCTTGTGAAACACCCCACAGAGTTCAGGTATAGAGAGGGTGGGGAGCAGGAGCCTAGGGCAACAATCATCTGAACAACCCAGTAGACTTCCCTAGATGTGAAAAGGTCAAACTCCTATGACATAAAGGTCAAGAACTGAGGAAGGACATAGAAAGGTCAACAATGCCTATACCCTAGGCTCAGCAAGTTCCGTCGTTGTGACTATCTGTGTAAAAGTATTAAAATCTCTCATGATAAAAAGTAATAACAATTGTATTGTTTGGAGCTTCGATGCATGTTGGTAGTCGTTACATGCAGTGTATTATTATGCAAAATAAAACCTTTGTAGTTAACATCTATATCAAGTTGGAATGTATCTGTTAACAATTACATCTCAGCCTTCACCTGATACATGTAGACTTATATATAATACCCATTGTGGGTATAGCATACCCCAAGGATCTATGGTAGAACTATTGTTGACTGAATTAATTTGAGTCTTTTTCATACATTCCCTTGGCAGTTTGAACTCACATGGCTGAGTGTCCTCCAAGATTGTCTGTGTTTTCTTAGCCCCAAACGCAACAAGGCGTGTTTTCTTTCACCACTTGTGTTTTCATTGGTAATTGGAAATTGAAACCCCCTTCATTATTCTGGCCAACTCAGTAAATAACACCACTGGGAGAACAATCAAAACCCAATCTCTCCAAATATTAAAGGGGGTGTCGTAGCCTCTTAATGGGTATTGGGTAAGCATTTTATTAAAACCCATGAAAGGACTACTTGGCATAAGCTATACTATACATGTAGTATTATTTTCTCTTTACTTGACGAGAGAATAATTATTATGAATCTCCTGAGAGGTATCAGGCAGTTGAGATCTCCTTTTTTATAATCACACACAGAAAAGTAAAGGTGTCAACTGTGTCTCCCACGTGGCTCTGGTAAAAACTGCTAATGACTCTGCCTATATGCAGAGTCAACTTGAGTTGACACTGGCAGTACAGAGTCTATTTGAGTTGACACTGATCGTACCGAGTCAGCTAAATTTGACGCTTCATATAAGCAGAGTCATTAGCAGTTTGACTCTCTATTTTACTAGAGCCACATGGGAGACACAGTTGACACCTTTACTTAAATTATGTGTGCACTAACAGTGCATGATGCTGCTTCCCTCATTCCAGTCTGGAGAGATTGTAATATTCAGTAGAAACTCAGCTTCATGGTTCCATACAATTGGTAGACGTCAAGGCTACAGATTGGCAGCTGATTCTGAAGTCAGTGATACCGGAAGAGTCCAATTTATTCGGAAGATTTTTTAAAGAGCACCCCTAAATTTCCCCCGTTTGTGTAGTGTCCTGATCCCTCAAAGTTAATTATGTTTTCTCTGATAAATTAATTATCTCTCTCAGGCTTCATTGCTTGTGAAATGCTTTCATTGTCTTCCTGTATCCGGTGTTTTCTATTGACTGGGCCTGCATTGAAAGGCACTTCCTTCCGGATATTTCAGAATGCCAAGTGATCACCAGGAAATGCACCAAACTCAATGGTGAGATAACATCGATTATCCCACAGGAGACTTGTGGAGGGAAAAAAACCATTCATGAGTGCATCCTCTTGTGCACAGTTAATTCATGTAAAACCGTCCATAAAGTAAATTATTACCTGGTGCTTCATGGGAAGTATGGAGTATGTGTAGGACATTAGAATTCTAACAAATGTAGCTATTTTAGTTCATAACTCAACCAGATCCTAAACCACTGTAGCTTATTTTTCTACCTGTATTAGACAAATATAGGAAATACTAGAGTAAATCAGGTTGTTGACGTTAATATGGTCAGAACCCAACAACACGAAGGAAACTCCTTTACAATGTGCAAACCAGGAATAGAGCCCAGGAAAAAATAGAAAATTGTGATATATACGTTAGGCCCCTGCCCGCCCTACCAGGGCCAGTGGTGCCTTGTTGCAGGGCTAACCCTTTAAGCTGCAGTAAGTGGGTTAATTCTGTTTGCTGACGGCAAGGTGGAGCCCCTGTTAGCCATATGATCTCACGCCATGTTCTATACACATATGCAGCGGATGGGTTACTATGGCTATATATGAGTATGGGTGAAGTGTGTCGGGCGAGTGTGGATATGTGGAGATATGGGCGTGGTGCTGGTGCTGTATATATAGACTAGAATATGAATTGTGATATTAATCAGGGCACTTAATGTCTATAAGTAGACAGGACCACTACATTCGAATTGTCTGTTCCTTGGATACAACAGAGTATAATCAAATGGTATATGTATAATAGCTCTCTCTTGTTAACCGTTATTACTGTGTATCTTACTAGTTTACATTCTGATGAACATCCTTTTCCCTCAACAGGCATATAACCCACTAACAAGTTTGGAGCATTGGCATTACATTTGGACGGATCGACATTAAATGGATCGATTGAAACTATCTATCCAAGTATTATTTCATTTTACAAGCATTCATCATTCAAATCAGGTAGGATATCTTATCAATTCATTGCCTGAAATTGTTAGAAACGTGGGGTACCTATGCGGAATCAAATCCATTTGCCGAAGACAATTCGATTATTTGCCCAATTTCTCACCACCATGTTTTGATGGGTTTGAAAAAACATGATGCGAATCATAGCTTTCACATAAGAGGGCGCGTTTACTCATGTCTATAGTATCAGCAGAATTGGCTTATGTTTTATGACAGCCAGAGATAGAAGTGTGTAAACCTATAGGCCTACAGCCAATCATTCCTAACTATTCCTAATATCTATACAATTATATTCCAATTATGATAAAACATACAAGGTCTCAAAATATGAGTATAGGAGTAGTGAAATATGGCACTAGTGTGATACAGGTATTTGGCATAGTAGACATTCAATCATTGTGTAGCATATGCAACAGCAAAATCATTTAGATCAAAGGGAACTGCTGGGTCTATTTGAATATAATTGGCAGCATTCTTTCCCGACCAATTGATAAAAAAGTTTCTGATATACATCTACAAAATACCTGCGATCTGTAATACCTTCTCAGTAATTATTTTTACTGGTGCTACATGTTTGTCTGTATATCGCTCAAATTGAAATCCATTGCTGCAATAATGATGATGCCTCACGGCTAGGTACAAGAACAAAATACAATACTTTTGGGGTTCAACAAACTCCAAACAACATAGCAAAGGAGACCAGACTAGTGTAGGTGGACAATAAATAGTGGGGAAGAATATAGAGTAGCCAAGGCTCTTGAAGGTATGTAGTCAGTAGTAATAGAGGCCGCCCGGGACCCTGACAGAAAACGGAAGCAATCAGTAGGGAAGGGCAGGAAAACACCCACTGGAAAAGAGGAAAATTGCTGCTGAATGTAGTTTATCCTATGGCCAGCCCTACCAGGGTAGTATGTGGGGCCTTGTTAGTAGACTAATAGCCCAGCCTAAGTAGGGAGACCCTTTGAGCTGAAGTAAGTAGGTTAATTCTATTTGCCGTCTGTTGGCGAGCAAATGATCCTACATACCATATACTCAGGGATGTGCTATACATGGGATGGGTTTCTATGGTGCATGAATAGGCGTAAGTGAATTGAGTGGGAGAGGGCGGACAGAAGGATAATTATGGACATGGTGCTTTGATTACAGATAGGGTATTATCAGAACTCTGTGATAGATCAATCACTGACTTAATGTCCATACAACAGTCATACATATGTTCATTCTGGTTGAATGGTGTCCTTAGCTAGTTCTAAAAGGGTGCATCCATTGACGCAAATCTGTGATAGGATGAATGTTCACAATGTTAAACCTATATTGATATGGATCAATCTCGTCCGATCCGACGGATTCACGTCAGCGAATTCATCCCTTAAAGCAGTACCTCATCATTAGATATTTCCGTTAGGTGTAATGAGTAGACTTTAATACTCAATGAGACTGACCAGAGACTCTGCTACATTGGAACACTTAGGAAGCAGTCTCAGGATTTGGTCAGACGTCTGATAAGATGCCGCAGAGATTGAGACACCTAACTTTAAGGACATAAGTTCCATTTCATTTCATTTATTACTCAGTGTTCACAGTAGATAGCATATCTATTAAATTCATTGCCAGAACCTGTCTAAAACGAGCATTATCTATCTGTAAACAGATCAATTGAATAAGAATGATTAATGATTTTCAACACCTGTTGCAATAAAATGTTTGATTTATGGGTTTTGATGTAACTAATGATCCTTTTTAGGATACAGGGGTATATTTTCATTACTCGCGACTATTGTAAAATTTCCCTGTGTTTTCTGACTGCTCGAAATGAACACCTATGTTTGTAGACTGGTACATAATGCATTTAAACTCAATAAATGTTATACACATAGGAAAATAAGCTGTTTCAACTCATTGCAGGTCTACGTTGTCCTTTTCTCTATAAGGTTTCAGCCTTGGATTTAGGGGGTCGGGATCATAGTGTCCACAAACACCAGTAGTCCTATTTTATTAGGAATTAGCACTATTTGAAATGGTCATATAGAAACCCCTGAGAAGATTGCATGGCGTTGTGAATGTTGGTGTTTTGATCTCTTCCTTTCGTCCAGACTGCAGTGCCTGGATATAGATGGGGAGGACCAACTCCAGGGTCTATGGACACAGAGAGATATGAGGGATGGCATCTCCAGGGTCTCTGTAAACCACCCACGTCCTCCAAGCACTGGATATATACATCCAGGGTAAACACACTTTGGTCTGGATTCTTGATCACCCCTCTGGAATGACGGATGTACCTGAGGGTTAACTCGTAAACTGAAAGCTGCTTTATATCTGAGTGGATGCGATTTATTAGTAAATGTATCCCTATAAGAAACCTCCTTATATGAAAATAAATACGTACATTCATTAAGTGAAAAGGGATAATGATTACGCTTATGCAAGATTGATATTGGTAACATCAAACTTGGGGAAGCTTTTCATGAATATGAGAAGTACAATGGGCATATAATTTGACAAAATAATTATTGATGCAATATTTTGTCTTTGGTTCGCTTTGCCACACTGGTGCTGAAGTTGGAAGTATTAAAGAAAAGGGCATGTTCTTCTTTCAAAATACCTATTTTGTATCCAAAAACAAGAGGTGTTGATCTCGTTGGAATTTTATTTGTTACTGATCCCAGTCTACCGTATCCCTACGTATCCAAATGAAAGTTAAGTATAACTTTACTGATGGAAGAAGGTTCTCAATATCAGCATTATTATCATATGAATCTGAATGTATAGTATGCAGTCAAAGGCCAATTCAGAACATTGGGCTGAGTTCGAATCGGGGATTCTACACACCTAACCATTGGCTAACAGTCACAATTCATTCCCCTGGGAACCAGCTATTCATATTCTAGTTTAGTTAATTGTTAATAACAAATGAATTTCCACAACCACCAGCACATTTTGCCATTTCTTATTAAATTATTCATCAGAATTAACATTAGAAATGTCTTTGAGCATTTGGCAATCAATCCCCCCCTCCCCAATCAGAAAACACCAACAATCGATATAATGGCGGCACAAATATTCGGTTGGAATCGGTATTATATATCAAACTACTCCTTAGAGAATCTCAGAAGTCAGGGGTGGGCAGCTGTCGCCATGTCGCCAAAAAGTGGCGACACTGGCCTTGAAATTGGCGACAATACCCTCCTGAACTTAAGCTTTCCAAAACTGAAAGAATTTTGTAAATCGTCCAACTAGAACCAAAGTTGTAATACATTTTTTATTTGCACTAGAATACATTATTTGGAGTTCAATATTATTATAGGCATGTTCATTGTGGTTATTTTCTTGAGATTTAGGCCATTTTGGTGAAAACAAGGGCATTTTGATGAAAACTAGACCCTTGCTAGGTCAATATTGGTGGAGTAAGCCCCCTTCTAGGGCAATCTCTTGTTAAAAATTGGCCAGTGGCACATTTACTGGGAGAGGGGTCCTGGGTGCCAAAACTTGGCCCTTCCCTATTCCCAAACTTCCCAAAATGCTTCAGATTGCATCATTTTAGTTAAAGATTTTCAAAACTTTCCAACCCCTTTCGAATCCAAAAACAATGTTCTAGTCCCAATGAAAAGAGGACAATTACAGAATGGGGCACAAATACATGTTGTGCCTAAATGCACCAGAACACACCATTTCAAGTGTAGACTTCCAAAATGTTCTTGTGGGGGGGGGGTTGAGAGCTCATCAGCCGCTGCGCTGTAAAAAATGCCCACGGGAAGGTCCTTTTTTTGCACATCCTTCCAATACTTGCCTTGGCTACAACTAGGTCTACTAGTAGTCCTGTATTGGCTCCACGGTGTTCAGATATGCCCACCCCTGAGAAGATATCTACCCAGTTCTCATCCTAATCACATAAAAGTCAGTGTAACCATCCGACTAGAATATGACAGGTTTCAATGAAAACTAGATTCATTGATGCTTAATTATTCAAACACGGATTGTGTTTCTGCACTTGAGGGTCAGCCTACGCAATTGCTTCAGGCGTTGCTGTTCTGATGTTGGTATGGCTTGACTAAGATCAGCATGTGACAGGGTATATAGATATGGTCCCTAACATCTGATAGCAACACAGCATCGACATGACGTATATATACATGAGTGGGACAGCGGGTCCCTGGTGGGAATACTGCCTTATAATAACATCCACCCACTCCCACCACAGCTCACATGCTCTATATCATCCAGTCTCCGTATTTTATGACACGAATGTAGCGATACATTCAGTTTGCAGTGCCAAACTTCAGAACCTGGGGGTTATTGCTCAGCTATAGTATAGTAGGGGTTTTGACCGGTTTATTGTTATCAGTCGTGGCACCCTAGGATGGAGTAAATCAGATTACAGCCTGTGGCAGCAACAGCTCTTATCACTAACATTCACATCTGAGTCAGAATTTTGAAAAATGTCACTTTCTGGGGCCAAAAGGGAATAAAAATTTAAATTAAAAAAACTCAATTCATCTTAATGCAAGTTTGTTACATTGAAAGACATATATCTTGGGTGTCTGAAAACCCTGATTGGCACAATCAAATCCCAGCTTTACTACCCATAGACCCCTCAAGATAGAATGTAAAAAGAATGTTTAGTGAACTATCTTAGTGTGTCATTTGAAGCTCTAAAAATAAAAGTGATGGGCCTTACACAAGTGCCATTTTGTGATAGAAGGGCTGTGGAGGAAAATTTGGGAGAAATATCTCGATAAAACTTCCTGATTCTGGGAGGTAACACATATACCTAATAAAATATGTTGAATAGGAAGGGTTGTGATTGCTTCAGATAAGGTGGGGGACTTATGAAAAAAGTAAGAATGGCCAGGAAACCCGTTTTTGGGCTATTTCTCAACTTTGAGGGGCCATAAATCAAAAGAATTTCACTTGACACTTGAAATTTTGGATTTTTCTGAAAGCCTAGAGTGTCCCCTCTAACATGAAATCAAGAAGAACCAGTATGTTGTAGGAATTTTAATTCTATAGCCGATGGAAGGTGAAAAACACTAGAAAACACCCAAAAGTGGCATTTTTCAAAATTCTGACCCATCTCTTTATGTGTATAAGGCATTTTCAACTGGATTTAAGAGCTATCATACACATGTTGCTGAGATTGTATCGCATTGCTTCTAAATAACTTCATTCAGTGGTTTGTCTTTGAGTAGGAGTTACGAGAGACACCTGCTGTGTGATGTGATAACCATAGTCTGGCAGGTCCTACAGGCTTTCCGATTGTGTCCTCGACCTGCTTCGTCACATGAAAATGCCACAGTTGTAGGTTGTAGGATTGTGATAATGTCATGTCTCCGTTAAAGGGAGCCGATACCATGGTGATTTCCTGTATATAACAGTTAAGATCACTAATAGTGGTGAAGATGAATATGATGACTGGACCCCTGTGTGTGTAGTGTGCAAACTAACTTCATAAGCTCCTGCCCTTGGGGTCATAATATTATATAGCCAATGCAGGCAACAAAAGAAGTGATGGATGCTGGTATTCAAGACAATGTAACCTAATCATGAAGAAAATAAGCCCACATATTATTTTCACTACACATCAGGTGAAGTTCAATCCTAATGTGGCTCTGGATTCAGTTTACTCCTCGTATAAGTATCCACACTAGCTAGTTAGCACATTTAATCACAAATCCACCCAAACTATATATTATAATGTCCACTCCATAATTCCCATACAGTTCACATATTTGGAACGTATAGCTATTACTGCTATCAGAAATGAGGACAGGTTGTTGATAAGGAACTGCAGGCAACAGTCACATATCTTACCCAGCAGACCTCCCTGGATTTGAAAAGGTCAAGTTCACATGACATAAAGGTTAGAACCAGGGAAACACGACAAGACCCATGCCCAAGCATGATTCCGCAAGTTCTATATTTGTGATTTGTCTGTTTTTCAGTACAATGCTATAATTGTTTCCAAGCAGAATCGTCATAATTGACGCACAGGGAAACATAATTCAACCCTCTCCCTGGAACTATAGCACAGCCAAAAATAATTTTCTTACCCCAAGAAAATACTAGAATCAAGATTAAATTTTCTTGATTCAAGGAATAAACTCATTCTGAGATTTTACGTTTATCTTGTTTTCATAAAAGGGAAGCTAAAAAAAATATCTTATATTTTCCTAGTATTCTTCTAGAAACAAGTATTCAAGATTATTTTTCTTAAGAAATTTTCTTAAAACTGGTAATTTGTGCACCCAACAAGATTATATCTTATATTCCCGAAATACGAAAGTTACATTTTTAGATTTAAGATTGCTATGTCTTGCAAACCTGAAACCATGAATCCAAAGTGTCAATTAGGGCAAAAAAATATGCAAGTATACTCTATTATGTGATGATTATGACCATGCTTAATGCCTTCACCAAATTCCTTCCATTATTTGGGAATTTTATAGGTGTGGAATGTGAGTTCAGTTAGGTTCTATAGGGATCAAGTATACATACTACTAAATAAGAATTATTTTCTTAAATTAAGAACATTAGTTACATGTTGTGCCACAAGAGGCCACCACTATGCAATACAACAACTTTCTTATCAAACAGGGTATACATTTCTGCCTCAAAATAAGTCCCAAAGAAACAGAAGAGGGTAAAAATATGTGGCAAAAAGGGGAAATTTGTTAGGGATTAATTTGATGTAAGAACCCTTGTTCCAGTGAATGAATTATAAAAACTATTAGGGAGAAATGATAAGAGACACCATTTGCTTGGTAATGTCATTTAAATAAAGGGAATGATTACCTGTCCCATTACATAAAGTGAAATGACTTTGAATAAAGGTCTGTTTGCTTAAACTTCTATTGTAGCTACAAAAAAGCTGCATTTAATCTGATGAACCTCTTTCTGATGCTCTGGCATCAATCCTTTCTCTCTAAGACTAAAATTAAATATAATCATACCCCTTTCCCAGGCAAGAACATCAATCTTGTTTATTTACTTGCATAAGAAATTAAAAGAAAAAAGGTCCATTCTGTAAGAAAGATTATCTTATTTTGAGAAATATGTCAGGAAATGTCATCTTGATTCCAGTTTAAAATACTTGATTTAAGAATTTCTTTCTTGTTTGTTTTTCTTGTTTGTTTTTCTTACTCTACGTTTATTAAACTCAACCATGCTTTCAAGTAACATTTTGTTATCCTACGGACAAACTTGTTTTAAGTTTATTTTACTTAAAACAAGAAATATTTTCTGAAAATGAGAAAATTATTTTTGGCTGTGTATCAGTCAAAACTTTACCTACTAGAGCACATTGACCTAATCACCCTAAGTAATCAACTCAGTACATGTGTCGTTTACAGTTGATGATTGTTGAAATAGAACAATCATAGCTTTATCATTCTTCATGTCCATTGTATTCATTATCTCATTCCTGTAAGCTGTTTATTATACATCTAGTCCTCATAAAGAAATCCTACATGTGGATACTTCATGACAATATTCGAACTGTGTGTAAAAGAACATGCGATACGCATAATAAAAAAGACATAAAAATACGTTTCTAGCGGATTTCAATCAGTTGGTTTGGTCTATATAATGTGTGTTTACTTCAAATATTCAATCCCAGGTGACCTGTGGACCCGCAGTTTGGGTTATAAATGAGCACATTTCTGCTACATGGAAGCAGTACCAGATACATCTTCTGTGTGGGTGGAGAGTTATTGCCTTTTGTGGGCTATATGATTCGGCCTGTATCAATCAAGTAATATGGCAAGACTCCTATGTCGTAGGAGGTGGTATGATCACCAAAACGTCACATGGCTACATGGCTGGGGGTGCAGAGGGGTCCCTCTCTGAGGTCGGAAAGTCGCCGAAATTAAGGGGTCCAGGTCACAAAGTCGCTCTTTTGGACTTTTTTCCCTATAGTAATTTTTACCCAAAAGTCGCTAGGTCCCTTTTAATATTGCTATAGGTCGAAAGTCGCCTCCAAAACGGCCCAGGTCGCTTTTGACCCATCTGCAGTCACATGGCTGATTTGATATGTAAAAAGGCTATTACAACTAATGCCGAGGCCCGGGGCCGAGGCCTATAAAATCCCCCTCAAAAATGTAAAGTGGACATTCCGCACTCAGGGGGTCTGATTCTCTATTCCAAGTTCACGTTTCGATACGGGTGTACTAATAACTACCCTTGGCTAAATACAAAAGAAGTATAAAAGCCCCCAGAACAACACTGTCTACAGTAATTGGTATGTGTGTGGGAATCATTCTGAGTGGCTGACCACTGGTCATTTCCCATGTCTCCACACTATAGCTGACGAAGCGGACGCCATTCTGGGGGTCAGCCATGCGTAAAGTGACCTTTTCTACAGTGACCCCACAAATGGCTTGTGGCACCTGCCTACTAAGGGCACCAACGCCGGCGGAAAAGGAAGTTAGTGCGTGTTGACGCATGCGCAGGCCTGTCACGTGACAGGGGACGCCAGCTCTTGCCCTGTCCTCTAGCGGACTGGGTGGAAGTTGCTGTGTTTATGCTGAGAGCTGTAGACAGGCCATGAGGGCAGCCCCTGTGGTCGGTTGTGGAGGGACAAGGCATCACTAATGGCACTCACGGGTGTACCAGGGACGATGAAAAGAACCATGAAGAGAGGAATGAGGGCAAACAGGAGTATGGGACAAAAACGCTCCCTGTATGTAGAGGATTGGAAGTGATCTAGTTTGTGACACAGAGAAAGGGAAGTAGTTCTATCAGTTACCCGTACTCAATATAACAATGCATTGTAGTCTATAATGTAATTACAGTCAATCAAGATGTGCCCTACGATCTGATGAGGTAGTTCTAGATACTAAAATAATCATTCAGTATCAAAGGATGAGTCTGGTCATCAAATATAATGGAAGTTTCATGTATACATATGCCCTTGTATTTAATCAGACGAATAGAACTGGGGCTTCCCGAGCAGTAGGCATAAGTGGTGGTATCTTTACATATGATTACATGTGTTTTGATATTCACAACAAAGGACAGTCGTTTCCAATAGATCAAAGGGAAGCTGGCTTCGCGAACATGACTAGCATGCATGTGACAAAATGTCAAAGCATGTGCAGTGTATTGGAACACCAAGAATACAGGCATAATAAAGATGCATGTACTACTACAACTCATATCCAGGTACTATCAGTTATATGAGGAAACACTAAGTCTTAGTGATAGCCTGATATCATCCTATAGATACTCTCTGATACTCTATGATGAAATAGGCTACAATGTTGTGCATTCCCTATTTTCATGAGAAGTGAATTGTGTATGGGTTACTCTCTGGACGTACACCCATTAAATGATATTCTTTTACCTACCTCATCTATCCTAAACCAAGTGCAGAGTATGCCTTTACAGTATAGGTTTAATCCATATGCACCTATTAGTGTAGGCGATATTTCCATCCAATGTCTCTCCCATTGGTATCATATATCTCAAAGGCTGCAGCTTAAGGTACGGTGACAGGGAGGCCACTGTTCTCAGGTGCACTACAGGTACACAGTGCTATAGAGATGGTCATTAATCAATAGTAATGGGGCCAGGGACCACTGACACCACTGCGCCATTCTCTACTCGCGTCCATTCTTGACCTATGATAGATCGCCCTCTCCCTGTGACCCATATCCACAGGGAGTGTTTTCCCTACCGGGGCAAGCGAACACGGCAGCACTTTCTCTCTCTCCCGTCCATTCTTGACCTTTAATTGATCACCCTCACAGTGACCTATATCGATAGGGAGTGTCGGCCTCTTTTGACCTCTTTTGAGCTCTAGGTTCGGGGCCCTTGATGGAGGGGGTCCCCATGTCGGATGCCGATTTTAAGAAAGGCCCATGCCCCATGTCTCTAGTGTTAAAAGATTATGCAAGGTTATACTATTCATATTCATATGTCACTCTAGGCCCAGTGTCGCATGTTGAATTTAAGAAATGACCCAAGGCACATGTCAGTAAGATGGCCATTTCCCATGTCGATTTTAAGAAATGCCCATGTCGTCATATCGAATTTAGGGCTTCGTCGCCTTTCCAGCTCTTCTCAGTGTGTAAAGTATAATTGTGTGATGCTATAGATTTCTTTGCCTGGGACTCGAACGTTCCATGGCCATAGTAACTGAAAATAGAAATCACAGAGCATGCACCATCTTATTTGGCGTTGGAAGAGTGCGTTTGGTAGCCATGACAGAATATGTGCTAGAATGAACCCACTGTATCTCTACAATCAGACATCCTTCTTATTATAATGCGACATCATATATAGGGCCTATATAAACGTCTTTCAGACACATCAGAAAAATTATGCCTACGCTCCATGCAACCCTTATATCTCGAGCTCGGGGGAGATCTAACAGTATTCCATAATGCTGAGCAAGGGATAATATTATGAATGATTTTGAGTTTATCTGACAAAAGAAACACCTATAGTCCATTAAGCACTGGCAAGGTCCATATTCGATATTTGACATCAAAGAGCGACCTTATGACTGCAGATACATGGACTGAAACTGATAGCTGTATTAGATAACTAATTCATTTAATACAGATACTGCCAATCTCCATAGGTTTGAGCCAACTTATTTATCATGGGTTCCATCTTCCATAGTATAATTAAAATAATATCTGGGTGACTATAAAGGATACCCTTTGGGAGGCCTGCAACATGTGTTTACAAGTGTTATGGTTATCCCAGAAGAATCAGAGATGCCATTTCCCCGCTTCTACAGCATGTAACATGAGCCCCAGCACTAATGCTGGGTGCGACATGCCCATGACTAGTGGGAGATGTCAGCTGGGGATTCACCATGCAGTGCTGCATATATCCACGTGTCTTTTTACTGGCCTAATGCTCGGAACTAATTGGTTAGGTTAAGAGAGGGTCAACTATGAGAGGATAGATATCTGGGTAACCCCTATAGCTATGCAATGGGAGTGAACTGGTATCATCGATCTCATGAGATATTGGCTCTGCTCTCGCAACTTAGCTTGTTCCTTGCAAGCTATGATTTCTCTGTCTGCTGTTCAAGCGATGGAATGTGTGCTTTCCCGTGGTCGATCAATAGGGTTTGTATTGTGAATGTGATCGTCACTTGTATACTTTGGCTCTGTCTGAGAGATGTATTGAATGTTGCGGAACTTTTCCAGAGTTAAATCAAAGGAAATTGTAGTGCAATCATGTTCATGGTACAGAATGTAGTTTGCTTGAAATGTTGTTTGCAGTTTTGTAATGAAGCTTCGACTCAAAGTATAAAGACTCAATTCTCATTGCCCTTGCTCCAGAAGTCGAAATGGAGCGAGGATCAGTACTCATGCCCTTATATAGAGGAGCTGGAGGTCTAAAGATTATGTGGTGTAGATTCTAGCCGTTTATAGACTGATATTGGTGATTTGATATTAGGTTTCTTAGGTTTATTGGGCATGGTCCCACATAATTAGTTAACAACAGGATTTAAATTACCTCTGTTTTATTTGAGGTTTACTCCAAAATCCAATAAATCCATTTTATAAGTTTTTAGATAACAGTGCATTCATGATTATTGATGTAATATTCCTTGCTTTATGTTTCCTCGATGAAAAAGTAAGCTTAGATAATATATAGGCTTACGCTGTTGCTGCAATGTATTTGTATTGCAAATTAAAATAAGACTTCAATAACTACGACAACCCCCAATATTTGATCCTTTTCAGTAGGATTCTAATTACATTTTGTGACAATACTGTGAACAGTTTAAATAGATATTACATCACAAAAGCTTGTTCACGTCCGATAACCCAGGGAATCAAGAACCATACCAAGGTTGGGTAAGTGTATTTACACCTTTTCTGCTTTCAGACTATTACGTTTTGGAAAGGGGCCATCCATTAATTAAGGTCCTATGTATCAGGTGGGGATTTTTTGAATTTCTAACAACTCTTCCATCAATTGCTATCTGAGAGGGGAGACACATGATGACCCCATTAAATTCTCATGATTGGTTTGATTCTTGTGTCTGTACTCACCTTCCCCCACACTGGACATCATAAAAATACCCGCCTTGTATTGCGAAATAAGGCAGGTAAAATAAACATGTGTATTATTGGCCCGTTGCACTTTTCGGACCAATGTTATTAAATTGACATTTTCCCTGCTAACTGTTTTTAACAAACTGTATTAATCAAGAAGATGTTCACATGGTGAGTCTATCAATGTTTTACTATTCATAGGTCCATTTTGTTTGTATTGCATTTTATGCTTCTCTGTCGCCATACTAAATTACACAAAGGGGATGAAGTAGGTAGTGTATTATGTCAACACTTTTGTTATATGCTTCAAAATATAATCATGCAAATGTTACATTTATATCTATTGCGGCACATATACTATAGTCTAACCATTCAGGAACATCTTAGGTGGACTAGAGTAACGTGCATGGATTTCTAAAGCATATATCTTGAAGTAGATAGACTCAATTTAGATTCAGTACACATATGGATCCCTCCCATGGGGACCAAACCAATGTATGACTTTATCTATAATGCAACTATACAGAAGCCATGCCCACTCATGGGACTCACTCTTTGAAATGCTAAAATATGTTGTCTACATTTATATATCACTGTATATGGACCTAGCTTTCTCCCCTGTCGTAGAAGGAACAATTGATAATGATTGCTTATTATTTAAAATCATCTGCAGAGTGTAGGTCTGCATGTAGGAATGCATGTGGTAAAAGAGATATTGTATTAACCTCTATGGGCAGATAGTTTACAATTTTCTTAGAAATACAGAAGTAGCATGTGGTTTGGTCAATATGGTGATATATGTGAGAGGTATACTATTGTAATTAAATTGATGCACACAGTTCCCTGTAAGCCCTAAAGCCCAAAGTCCCAGAAAGACAGGAAGACATCATAGTTCTGTAAGGATGGTAAGGGGTAGAAGGGTTTGAGTTCCAGATGTTCTGTTAGATAAGCTATTTGGCAAATGAAGCTCTAGGCATGTCCATATTCTCTTCCCTATTTATTGCTAGACTTATTGCATTAATGACTATCAATATAAACAAATTACATTGATTGTAGAAGCCTGATCTAAACTACTTATTCAAACAGAAAGGGAGTGTACTTAGAGTGTCATGAGTTGTTCTTAAAACCATATCTCTGATAATATGATATGACCTTATCAATACCGATAGGCCTACTTGGTTTGACAACAGCAAACCACTATAGCCTTCACAAGATAAATCTAATTACAGGTCTGAACATAGCAGCGAGTAGGTCTATTCTGTTATAACGTCCCATGTTATTTTCTTCATGCATATATGCATGCATTCAACTAACATTATAACATTAATTATCTTCACATATTTAGCTCGTTAGAGTCTATCCCTAGACCCTATCTTGGTGCATGCAGGGCACTAGCTCCAGGCAAGCTAGCTAGGCTAAGGGTGCCACTATTGAATAATGCATGCAACGATGTTAAATCATAAAGAACCATTATCATGACGCGGCCGGAAGACGAGACAGTGGGTCCCACCCCTGTACCTTGGATACTGACCTCTTAGGGGGACTGGCCATACCCTGGAGTTGGCACTGACCACTACTGACCTCATCAGGGTACGGGCCGTAACTCAACACATAACATAGGAAGAGAGGATATATCATATGAAATATATGGCTGTAGATGAAAGAGATGTGTGACCTGCTCCTGGGTGTGCAAGCATCATAGATTAAGGACTGGAACCTTCCATACCAGTGAGACATTCCATTATGTGAAAACTATGGTATTTTCTAAGTTATAATCAATAAAGGCTAGGAAAGATACTATGCGGCCAGAACTGTTAGAAGACAATAATTGCTTATCACATGGTAGTTCTCATTGTAGGATCCTGGGACGATAATTCTAAGTGGTTCTTATTCCACATTAAATGTTGAATTTCTTTATGGAAAAAGGCAGATTTCAAGTCGGTTGAATAATTGTGTAGTGGGTCTATCAAAACACCTACTCTTTTTATTCTTTTGGATTAAATAGAGTAATACTAACTCACAATTGTATCTGTGAAAAGTAGCTGTGAGCGTCAAGACCAAATACCCTGGTGTATTTGGCTGGCTAGGCCTGTGGTGGAGGGTTACTTTCTTTACCATCCACTACTAGTGTTAGAGTGTTCAGCAAACACCTACAGGAGGACATTCTCATCATGGACAGCGACAGCAGGAGGTGCTGGAGGTTTGTGTTGCTGGGTGCCTGGAGGTGCAGCCCCGAGAGGTAACTAGAGGTCCAGTGTACTGGTTCTCATGTCCTTTAGGTTATTATTAGTGAAGGCAACCCTAGTACCAAGCAGACACAGGCCTAAATATGTTTTTGCGTGGGCAGATCTCCGGACCTGGGATTTAGCTGGGCAGATAGCTGGGTTTATGAATTCATATTGTATCAAGTAGGTCATGTATTCAAAATAAGGATGAGGGCGAGAGTAAAATGGTCCACCTTAGATATTTAGGAATATCTAAGGTGGACTATGTGTGATCTGCACCAGGATAATACACTGGCTTAGTGTATTGAAGCTATGCCATAGTGGGATTGAACCAAATACATATTCTGTGCATCCGTGGATACCATCATAGATTATTTCATGCGAGTTTCCCCTTGAAATTCTAAAATATGTGTTATACTGTATAAGAATATGTATGTTCCCACTCTAGCGGGAGAAGTGTTATATGTTTGCTGATATTAGCCTACATGAAACCAGCTGCAGACTATATGTGCCAACAATTCTAAAACCTATAGCAAGATATTGTGTCTGCATCTCTAAGTAGGCAATTTGTCATTTTCTTGTGGAAATCGAATTGCTAGTAATCTGGGATGGCATTCTGTCTATATATGTTGATAATAGGTTTTATTTATACTGGAAATAAGACCCATGTTCCCAGTCATTCCCATATTCCCACATATTATGTGAGATGTACATTGGCAAGAAGTATATAATATATTGCAATTCAGATGACACTGAATACGTCTTACAAGTGCCTGGCTTATACACAATTAGTTTCCTCTGCGGGAATGTTGTGGGATATTAGGGTTGTGTCTTGGATATTCTGTCGGGTACAACAACTGTATTGATGGATAGCATTTTTGATCAATTTAATATATATAGCTGCCAATTTCCATTGCTATTTGATATAGCCTTGGCCTGTTTCATTGATGACTGCCAATACCAATACATTATGTCAGATACAGAACTCGACTGACACACAATACCATTTATCAATAGTGGAGTGGGTGGTATTTAAAATCATTTCATTATAAGATTTGCCATTTTGTTAGAGAGTCTAATCTCCATTGCTTTCAGTACATTATTTAAGATGCCAACATAGTAGGTAGGCCTATGACACCCAATGCAATATCGCAATCGCTTTATATAATAATATTTGTATACTAGCCCATATTATAGTCGATTATACTCTTCCCAGACCCTTGGTGAATGCAAGGCACCAGGCCCACGAAGGTCAGACTAAGGGTGACGCTGTTGAATAATGCAACAGCGTTAAATCATAAAGGACCTTTATCATTATGACCTTGGAGGAGAGGGCAGTGAATCTCACCCCCGTGTCTTGCCTACTGACCCGTTAAAGTACCTATGGCCATTTGCAGGCATTGGCACTGACCTGCTCAGGATGTCAGTCATAACTCAGCACAGCACATATGAAAAGGTGATATATCAAATATAGTGCTATACTCATGAATGATTGTGTGGGGCATTGGATATACCTTTTATCCACTGCTGATACAATACAGCACCTGTCATATATCAAGGCATTCGAATGTTCAAATAAAGCTTTCGATTTAGGAGATTTGTGGTCTCTGTGCACAAGCTATAATCACGTAACCTTTCTGAAAATTGGATTTTGATAAGTATGGCTCGTCATAGATTTGGTCTATTGTTTTCTGCCCTGATGGGACTGTTCCAAGGAAAGGACTGTGATGTCAATTGTGAGAAACTCTTTGCTCCTACAATTAATGGAGTGACGAATACAAAACCAATACATATATACAACACACATATATATGTCTGCACTTTGCAAATAAGAATTGGATAATAAAGGACCACGCCCAAGGAGAAGTACTTTACTCTATTCTGTAAATGAGAAGATAGGTGGGTAAATGCAGGCCTTGGGCCCATGGTGTACTCGGCTGGCCAGCCTGAGGCAGAGCCCTCTCTGTAACAGCCACTACCAGAGGGCAAGTGTTCAGCAAACACCTACAGGAGGACAGTCTCATGGACAGCGACAGCAGGGGGTACTGGAGGTTTGTGTTGCTGGGTGCCTGGAGGTGCAGCCCCCAGAGGTCCAGTGCACTGCTCCTCATCTCCTCCAGGGTGAGATTAGTTCAGTCAACTAAGGTCTGCTCCATTTAAGATGCAACAACAGCCAATGGAATTACCATCATCCTTGCCTGTTACCGCCATAACGTGGGGGTTCCCTTAACTTTGTGAAATGTATAAAGTTCGCCATTGTTTATTTCCTGAGTGGGCTTCTTTTAATTGAGATGACTTGTTAAATAGTAAATAAATGCATGGTGTTGGTGCAGGCTAACCCCAGACAGAGAAGCGATGAAGATGCGTGTGGCAGTGGCAGGCAATTTGTAACAAGACCTTTGCACGTCTCTAGCATTGAATGGGGTTTTGCCTGTCAGATGTTGGCTTTGTTACAAGTTATAAAATGGAGAATGTGTGGCCATAAATGACTGGGCTGGGGCGTGCGTAGCATAGGTACGTTCTATACAGACCGGTCGTCCTCTGGAAATAACGCTATTGCATAGTCCCCAAAACGTCATTTCTCGACGTTATGGATCGTTTTGCCATACAACCCGTATCCTACCCACTTTGGTGCAATATGAAGGGAGGAGGATATGGAGCAACCCCTTTGCATTATTGCCCAATGTTGGATGCTACATTTACTTCACACAATCAGAATGATACAATGAGAATCCCTCCGCGTGAACACAGACCGTTGTACAATCCGTTGATTAAATCTGATATGCCGTCATCAGAGATTTATAAAACGATGTTGCATGTGCCGTTACAAGAAAACACAGCATAGAAACACTGTCAAATATTACAGTGAAACACTGTAAAATCACTGTAAACAAGATAACAGTAATATACTTGTAAAGTGGTGCAGTGAAATGCTGTTTCTCAAATAACAGTCAGTCCCTGTAAGTCCTATATTATGTACTATTCGTGGTAATAGTAGGGAACTGGCGGAGGGCTACTGCAGAGTTCAATTGTGACCCCAGATGCACGGGTTTTATAGATAGGAAAGAATGGACATAACTTCATAAAGGTTTTGACATCACAGACCACAAAGTTTAACAATCTTTAGCAAACCTGATGTAGGATGTGTCTCGCGACCTTGGGCCAATGTTTTTGTCTCTGACTGGCTGCCGTCTCTGACCAGGTGCCGTCTGTGACCAGGTGCCGTCTCTGACCAGGTGCCGTCTCTGACCAGGTGCCGTCTCTGACCGGCTTGGCTTGATAAGGTCAAAATACCAACTGCAGGAGGCTAATTATAATTATAATTATTTATTATACGATATGGGCGCACACCGACCATTTTAGGTGATATTCGCGTTCTGATATTGGTGCATACAGGAGACTTGGGGGGGTGAGATCGTTCTGATATTCTGGATATCAGAACGATTCTGAATGGGGAATTCAGAATCGTTCTGATATCCTGAATATCAGAACGATTCTGAATGGGAATCGGCAGCCATAAAATCCGAGGTTCTATGGAGACTCGAACACGCTACATCAAGACTTGAAGTCCGATGTGCTAACCACCACGCCGTGAAGGCGCTGGTAGAGGTAGGTGGCGAAACAAGGAGTCTACAGGCGGATTTCCAGCCCTGTAGGACCATTATTTACCGAGTTACAGAAGAAAAGGCATTTTTTGGTCTAGTTTCTTTGAAAATCCAAATTTTTTTCTAATTTCTTTTTTACTATAAAGGTAGAAGTTGGACTTTACTTAGCCTTTCGATAAAATAATTCTAGGGATTTTTTTTCACATAGAAATAGGCATTTTGAAAAAGGTTCGTTTCCACCCAGGATCGATCCGGGGACCTTTGGTGTATTGGGCGCACACGCTGGCACCCATGCCTATCCGGCTGTGGTGAATGCGTAGGGAAACGCTGGTTAGTATATAACATAGCCCCAAGCTGGCCCCCCTCACAAATTCTATGTTGAACTCAGTGTTGGAGATTGAGGATATGACGTCACCCCGCTCCACCAATCAGCGAGCAGGGTTGGTGGGAGCTCAAAACAACATGGCGCTACTGGGGTACGAGTGATATTCAGTCAATAATCCTTCAAAATGGCGAAATTAGGACGAATTTAAGGTAATTAAGGACATATGAATCGAAATATCGTATAATAAACCTAATAATATATGAATATGACCGCACTCGGGTTGTGTATTGGTCAATAACAACCTCGGTGCTCCGCACCTCGGTCGTTATTGACCAATACATAACCCTCGTGCGGTCATATCATATATTATTGGTTAAATAACAACTACCATAACGTTTGTACAAATCCTTATACATATGAGTATAATTCTTTTTAAAACACATTTTTTCTGACACCCGGTAAGAGACGGCACCTGGTCAGAGATGGCACCTGGTCAGAGACGGCACCCGGTCAGAGACAAAAACATTGGTCCAAGGTCGTTTTTAATACAAGCACAATACATTAGTCAAAACATCAAGGGGTTCAAACCATGTGTCAAAGAGGCTGAACGAAAAATTCCTGTGCTGTAGGGCACAGCCACATGATCATCTTGTGATGAGAGGCTGTTGGTTAGTTCATATTGCTTGTGAAGCCTGTACTATTCAGGACTATTGCATGTGAAGGTTGGAGGGATATTTAGCAATTCCAGTCACCAAAAGTCGGTGTAATATGATGTAACCAACTTGGGTCGATAAACCCTGCACACTGACAGGCATTTCTCGTTCGAACCCCATACTGTTTTTGACGAACGTTTTATGTCATTGTCAAAATCGTTTATATAACTATGGTATCCCAGTATCCGTAATTGTATATCTTAATACAATATCTATAATCAACTTAAACGAAGCCCTTTCAAATAGAATGCTAATGAAATAATAAATGGCTTCACTGTCTTCCTGACAGTGTAGACATAACCAACTAAGGGAGCGTTCATTATTTATGGCAGGGGGGGGGGGGTGAGCGTTTGGCAAATCAAATACGTCAAAAATAATTGGCCCCCCCCCTCGGAATAGGTTGAAAAAAAAAGGCCCCCCCCCTCGGAATAGGTTGAAAAAAAAGCGCCCCCCCCCCCCTCACCCTGAATCGTTTTCAACTTTATTACAAAAACGATGTTGGTGTCTACTAATTGTATGCATTTAATCCTGGGCACTTTTTTACCTACAATTTACTACCTTGCAACAAATACATCCATTCGTAAAGTGTTTTAGTGTAAACGTCTCATGATACTCGCTGGTGAGTGATAATAGTCAAACCTCAGACACTTGACTTACATACCGTTGAGTTTAAGGGCCCCAGTGCTTATAAATTGGAAGCTCCCATACCCTCAGTGCTTACATGAGGCCGGCACTTTTTTGAAGACTGACAAAACGGTGGCCTATTCTGAGTGTCAAAAGTGATGCAGTGAGAAATTTGCTGGGAGTTTGAGGAAAATTTTAGAAAATTCTGAAAATATTGACATAATTTGGTAAAATATAACACATGCTGTTACCAAAATTCGTGACATTTCAACGTACTAAATTCGCGACATTTTTAGGAATACCCCTAAAAAAAAAGGCCCCCCCCCTAAGAATAGGGTAAAAAAAAAAGGCCCCCCCCTTTGAATACCCCTAAAAAAATGTGCCCCCCCCCTCAAATGCTCACCCCCCCCCTGCCATAAATAATGAACCCTCCCTAAGGTATACCTGAATACACAGAGGTAATTATATTAGCTTTGGCATATTGGTGCTAAAGAGGAGAAACATAATAATCACACATATATTATGTAAGCACACCGGTGCAGTCATCTCCTAGGACCGTCACCTATTTCATAACTAATAATTATTAATGATCTTGGCCATGTTATAAAACCATTACAAAATGATAGACACAGGGAATCATTATTTATAAGTTCATATGTTACTAGTCTCCCTGCCTTCGAGTACATTCGACTAGTTCCCGTCCGTTCTACGTCAACTCATGAATTAAGTGTCATTAGGTCCACCAGCGGCATGATCACTATTAGGTAATGTGCCTATACATCAACCCACTGCTATGGACGTTAAGTAACCGTTAATACCACCATCACTCCTATGAATGGGAGCAAGACTTGATATTGCTATAATGGGCAGTGTATCATGCTGCGGTAGCGTAGGAGGGGGCACCATTTTAATTGGGGGATGAGGCTATGATGTATTTATCCAGCTGTAATCATATATAGGGGACCCTTTGATCATTGGGGACGGGGGTCCTTATAGATAGAGATACACTGGTCAATGAAGTACATCTTATGGGACATGGTTATGCTACTGGAGAAGACCTGCCTGAGGTACAACATCTGGTAGCTGTAGCCTGAACAGCGCACTAGAATCTATAAGGGTGATCAACCTGATGTTGAATGAACATGAATGGGCTATATGAGTCTGGACTTACCTGATTTGAGTGAGTTGCTCTAGTAAGGTGTGTTTTATAATATTCCCGTAGTAGCAGTGGTAGTGGTCGTGGCAGCTGCTACTGCTGTTGTAGAGGGGTACTGGAGGAGGCCAAGTCAGGACACAGGAGGAGGCATTGGCAGTGTGCCAGCCCTGGTGAGGCAGTGTGGGCGGTGGTGGTGGTAGTAGCAGCAGTAGTAGTAGTAGTGGTGGTGGTAGTGGCTATAACAGTCCAACTCAGTCACCCTCTGTCACTGCCAGAACACCGCATGGCGCCCATCAAATGCCTTCTATGTGGGGAGGCGCCATCATTGGGAATGTAATCTGTCGTGGTGTGGTCTAGGCGAGGACATGGTCCGAACCCATCGTCATCAAGCACACTTCTCTCTCTAGCTGGTTAACCTGGGTTGGGTTCCTCCTGTGAATGTGGGCGGCCTGGAGGAAAAGCACTCGGAGACCTAGGGGCGGCGTGGCGAGCCTGGAGCAGCGGCAGCCGTGTACTGCGAGGCTCCTGATGGCTGTCCGAGTGAGGAGGGAGAGGCGCCAGTGACGCTTCCACTAGCCGACCCAACCTCTCACCACACCCACCACTCCTACTGGCGCTTCTACCGCTGCCAGGTGGTGGGCGGAGGGGCGGGTGTGTGGGTGGGAGGGTGGTAGAGTAGGGGCAGCAAGAGAGACCATCATCAGAGACGCTACCATGCTGAGGACGTTTGCTGGTGGTGGTGAACGACCGCTGGTAGAGAGGACATTGGAAGTGCTCAGACATATTAGGCGTACAGATGGATTGGGTGGAGAGAGAGGAGAAGATGAAAACCTGCTTTGAAAGGGGTTTTCCCCCCTATTCTTTATTTAGGGGAGCATTTTAATATGTTTTGTGCTAGGGCATAGCTGTTGAGATGACAAGCAGCGCAGAGTGACACACAATGCAACACTGAATTTTATATTGTCCCTGCTCCACTATATTATTACAGGTGGAGGCCCTTCCATTATATGGAGCATCAGGGGGTTAATGGTTTTACCTACCGGTAATGGTTTGTGGGGTTTGGGTCCGAGCTTGGGTATAGGGGACCAAGGGCAGGTGGTCCAATGGGAGAATGGCTGTCACAGGTGGGACTAATGTTTACAAAAGATGGGAGTCAAGTACCTGGGGCAAAAAGAGGAGGGGGGAACAGGTGGGAGTCGGTGTATGCCATGCTAGATCACAGGCTGATCCCCTGGCCAATACCACATGTACTCAACGTTGTCCTACAGACATCCCATCCTCTACCAAGGCAGGAGAGACTAGAGCTATGGAGAATGTTCCCGAATCTGCTGTTGGTGCGCCACTAAATGCCAATGAAGTGAGGGCGGTGGGAATTGTTGTACATAGTGTATCTAGATTGAAACTTTTGGGTCAATGCAGTCTAGAAATCCCTTTGCCATTATACAGATGAGTTATTGCTCAATATAATCTATACTAGGTAGCAAAGCTGTCCTTTGAGCTGATCCTATATCATGTAATATTTCCTCCATAATAAAACTATTTCTCAGGCTCATACAACAATGCCTAATACTGGTATTAAATGCATTTTCCAAATAGAGTATTGCACGATTGAATTTGATTATGACACCCTGACATTTTATATAACCTACAGTTATTTTACAGGACTGAAAACAAAGTTTGCATGTGTACTTGTGCTATGATCTAACATTATGAGAAAGCGTCCGTCCAACCAATTGAATACTTACTCATACACCCCTACAGGAGGTAGTTATATTTAAGAGCTCTTTTTCTCTTTGAGAGCCTGGTACATAGCAGGATCCGTACCCACAACCTCAGAACTATTGAGCCCACCAGCTACCCGACTGCTCCACCGGGACTCATGCAATGATACTAAACAGCCAATAGTATATGTAGTGCTTCTGCCTTTTTAGCTCAATGAGTAATGTTATTTAAAAACTTTGAGGGGTTCGAACCCAATTGGTCCCAATCCCAACAAGAAGTACCCTGTACGCTAGCAGCAGGACCACCCAGCGACATGTGTTTGACTCTTTGAGCCTGTTAACTAGGGCCTATGTTGGTGAGGGATTGTCCCATTAGACAATGTAAAGAGTGCTGTTTAGTTGGTGCTGCTGTTGTATAAATCGGGGGCTCTGCCCCCGCACCCCCTTTTCTTTTTTTTTCTTGAAATATCAGAATAGCCAACTAGCTAAATAGGGCCTATGTTGGTGAGGTATTGTGCCATTAGATAAAGTTAAGAGTGCTGTTTAGTTGGTGCTGCTGTTGTATAATTCGGGGGCTCTGCCCCCGCGCCCCCGTTTTCTTTCTTTTTTTTCTTTTCTTTTTTTGCTTGAAATATCTGAATAGCCAAAGAAAAAAAATGTATATCAGGCATATCAAAAGTTCTGCTCAACAGGGGATTCGAACCCAACTTCTGGAAGTCCAAACCAGAAATACCATGTACTCAAGGACCTTAAGCACTATGTCTGGCTGTGAGTCTTGGTTCATGGTTAGTATTATATATGACTAGGTTGTATCAGAATGGGGCTACACTCTTCAAGCATGTGCTCTGATCATTGTATTTCTATGAGAACACACAGAGGATATGTTTGATGATCATATAACCTCCTAGGAGGGTTATACAGGATATCCTCCTAGGCCACATGTGTGGAAAAAGAGCTGTAATCAGGCTATTTTACATAATCAATCTATGAAAGTGGGCTGTATGTCGGATATACTCCTGGTGTCTCAAGTCAATATCATTGATATAAGCCTTGGCCTTCGGCCTTGGCTGTTATATTTCACAATTACATATCACAGAAGTACCCTTTCACTATATGGAGCATCCAGGGATTCGGGGTCTTACCTAATGGTTCGTGGGGTTTGGGTATAGAGGACCATGGGCAGGTGATCCAACGGGAGGATGGCTTTCACAGGGTGAGTGCCGCAGGTGGGACTAATGTAGAAGATGGAGTCCAGTACCTGAGGCAAACAGAGGAGGAGGGAACAGGTGGGAGTCGGTGTATGCCATGCCAGATCACAGGCTGATCCCCTGGCCAATACTACATGCACTAGGCGTTGCCCTGTAGACATCCCATCCTCCAAGGCAGGAGAGACTAGAGCTATAAGGGTATTGCATTTACTGTCGGCTCCATGCACTGATTGCCAATGAAGTGAGAGCGGCCGGGGTGTATCTGGATTGACACTTTTTTTTACTATTGCAGCTACGCTAAGGTTTATAAAGGCACTTTGCAAAAATACAGATGATTTGTTCCTCAAAATAGCCTACTTGATAGCACAGCTCCACTCTGAGTAGATCCGAATTCAGAGGTTGTGTTAAATGACATATAATTGAAGCAATCTTCTTTTCCCCTGAAACACTGTTTCTAAAGCTAAGCTGCTAAGTCCATAGAATCTGCCTAATACTCCGTTTCCAAAATACAGTTCTATTTGATCACGCCTACACACCCTTTGAATTAGACACATTGAATACTGCGTACATTTATCAAGTGCACATCACCAGATTGAAACTATTGCATGTCCCAATCCCATCCTACCAATTGAAAACTTGCTCTCACTGTGCCTCCTTCCCATCACGTTCGTGCAATGTATTTCTGCTTATAATTATTTCAAAATCATATCCCAACAGCAGTATGAATTCCCTTCACTTTGATTACCGTGATTCGCCAAATTTAGAAATGTGCTGGAAGTTAATTACCTCCATATCAAATGTAACTTTTAATATAAATAAATAGGGGGATCCAAGAAGAGTGCCTTTTAGTTGGATAGGATGGGAGACGGCTGGCTTGGCTTTACAGTAATCCGCTGAGAGTACGGTGTTCTGAAGGGTGAAAAATCTGATGTTGCTCTTATAAAATTGACGTCAGTCCTATAACAATTTCTGCCAATTACCTGCCAAGCCAACGGATGTGTTTATATATACACTTAACCCATCATTACATTTAATTAGCTGTTAACATGTGTTCATGAAATACAAAGTACTGAAGATAGTTGAGAAGGACATGACTGTGTATATATTTATGGTGCTTTCAGGTATTTCTCCGAATAAATCGCTACTAAACGAAATAAACCCCAATTAAGTTTATCCTTTGTGTAGATTAAAGGTGAGTCAGTCGCACAACTTTTCTAGCTTCACCGTCAGAAACGTGAGAGTCACTGTCGCCGAATGCACTCTCACCCGAAAGCCAAGGAGTGTCTGACTTTCAGGTGAGAGTGCTTTTGGCGACAGTGACTCTCACCTTTCTGAGGGTGTTGCTCCTTGTTGTTTGAAGATTAAAATAAGACTTTTATTTCAGAATCGTACAAGGCTTTGTGTGGATTTGTCTTAACGTCAGGATAAAACACACACAGAAAAGTGAGAGTCATTGTCGCTAAAACTACCGTCACCTGAGGGTCAGGCACTGGCTGACTCTCAGGTGAGGGTAGTTTTAGCGACAATGACTCACTTTTCTGAGGGTGAACGAATGAATGGCTTCTGGTAATGATTCAATGGGATATAAGTAACTGTGGACTGTGTCCTCGAATCCCTGGAGGTGTCTTCCACGCACTGCTACTGTGTGCCTTGCATATACCTGTCAGTGTGCTTGGACTTACTAAAAGGGACTGCAGGAAGGACTGGACTTTGTCAAGGATACACAGAGGCAAGTTAAGACATCCCCGTGAGTCTCTTACCAGAGTCAGTACTAGTTGACTCTGGTAGCAGAGTCAACACGACTCTGATAGAAGGGTCTCTAACTCTAGTCGTATCCATCGGCCCTTATACAACTTGACTCTGCCTTTATTACAGAGTCAACGCGAAGTTGACTCTGGCCACAGTAGAGTCATTGGTAGTTTGATTGTTTATTGTAGAATACAATGAGAAAAGACTTCTAAAGGGTATGGTTAAGGGATCAGAACATCTCACATTTGAACTTACTTGAATTTAATATGATAATGAACTATAAAATGGATTATGTATACCTCCTAACTAGAGACTCCTTCACTATTCTCAGTGTAGGCAATATATATATATAGCCAGTTAATAAGTATAGCAAATAGCAGAATTTGCAGTGTCAGTTTTTACCCCTTGCACTATGTCCTAATTACCATGACAATACTACCATAACTATAAAGGTTGTATAATCTACCAGTAATATAGTTAATATGTATGTGACCGGTGTGGCGCTTGCATGTCCTTAATCATCTGCGAGATAATTTGAAATAATTAGCCCCTGTACAATACATCATTAGGCCCTATATATCCTAATTATGGGTAAAGCCTCCCACTGAAGATACACCCAGCAAACTAGCATGAGTTTGCGCAAGCCTTGTACAAACACCGGCCAGCCCAATTGCGTAAGATTGCCTGACACATGTGACTGATATCTGAAGCCTGGCTAAATATTTAATTTGGTCTAATACGCGGGAATGAGAATCTAAATGTAAATCAAAAGTGGTCAACACTTCACGGCATCCCGATATCAATCCATTGAAATAAAACTTAATCATAATAATTATGATAATAATAGTATACTATAGCTATTAAAGATAAGTACAGATTGCTTGCCTATGCAATGGGACAAGTTCCTATCCTGTAAACTAGGCCTACTCCTCTTCTTATCAGAGTATGGTAGAAGGGTATCTGGGATCTGATAAGTTAACAATGTGCGCCTCGTGAGTGTGGTTTCCCAACGCTCATGGTCATGGTATTATACGTGCACCATTCAATCCCGCAGTCCAGTGTAAGAACGCACAATATTCCTCATAAACCATGTTTATGAAGCAGTGTAGAGAGTGCTGTTTGACTCCCCCGCAATCTTTTTATATGCCACATTCTAGCAGATGGCACCTAGCTCACGCAAGCGCACGGACAAACGTTTATAGTGAGTCTTACAAATGTCTCACTTACTGTCTTAATAATACCATAGATGGCGCCGCCATTATATGCAGTCTTATTCTGGCTCCCAACATGTACCATGATATGGTTCATGTTGTTCATGTTTAAAAAAAACACGGCACCATGGTAGGAAGGTAGACATTAGGCTTGGGAGAGTGAGAAAGTTTCACCAAGAAATGATACCCTATGATATGGTCATGTGTAGTCTTAAAAGTCGTAATAATGTATTTAATTGGGGTTCCACTGTGACTAAAAAAGAAAACGGGGGTTAGGGAGCAGAGCCCCCCCCCCTCCCCCCCCCCCCCCTTGAGTAAGGACTCAGAATAAGATAGCATATGCAGTGGGGCCATCTATGGTATTAATAAGACAGTAAGTAGGAAATTTGTAACACTGGGATAAGACACTGGGATAAGACTGTAAACGTTTGTCCATGCACTCACGTGAGCTAGGTCGGTTGTGCCATATTCTACAATCTGGCAGTCTGCAGTGGCGGTTCCCTGATATAGTTGTGCCAAATACAAACAGGGGCCCAGCTGTGACCACTGTAGGCCATCCATGGCCACCTTCCCACGGCTAATCGACTGCACGCCTCCTCCATGGTGTTAGCGTGGGAGCAGGTCGTGGGAGCAGCTCCAGACTGGACACCGAGCAGTAAACAGACAGGTGTGAGATCCTCTATCTAAGCACGCATGTGGATGCTTGATCAGCCAATTATTATAAAATGTATCTTTATTATCAAATTGTACTTCAATTAATTTAATCAATTAATCAATTAATTCTTTCTCTCCCGGATGTCCTCACTTTAATCATTTGTGTTGCTGGACGTCCAATCTTTTCCAACTTCCACTTTTCACTTTAGCTGTAAGCCATATATTTTCTTATCCATAGCGACGGATATCGTCAATCGGTGATTTTGATATCCTTGTTACTGATAATAAGAGGTAACTGTAAGGTTTTATTATATCTGACGTAAAATATCACGTATGGTACCACGTTGAGCGGGCATTGCGCAGCGGCGCCAACATCATAATCACAAATGACGATGTGATATGCCGATTTGCGAGATCTGTATCAGAAACTCCCCTATATACCTAATTGTTTGACCTTAGGGGACGTTCAATAATTACGTCAATGTTATAGGGCCGGGGCGGGAGGTCATTTAGTCTGGCCTGGCATATAGCCACTGATGAAAAACAGTAACTAAGGAGTAGGTAGGTGCTGAAATGTTACCAAAAACAGTGAAGAATTAGTGAACGTTCCCTTATAATGAAATCCTACAAAACAAGTCCAATGACAAGTCCTGCAGTCATGGCACGGGTAATTACTATGCGATATTCAGGAATCTGTAGTCTACACTGTAACAAAATGGCGTGAAAACATAATATCCTAACATGTATCTATATATTTTTTGACACTATAAGGGCCCAAATTAATTGACACCAAAGGGGAGTGTTCTATATGCGGTGCCACGCTGTCTAGCCTCAGCCTCAGCAGCGGACAACTTTACCTAGAATATATATTCGAGAGGAGTTCTATTAGGTAGCTAAACGAAGGTCGACCACAGTCCTCCAGTGTGTCGGCTCTAGTTGCCCCCAATCGGCGACAAGAAATGCATTAAGAAGGCTGGCGACCTCTCCCGGACGGACCCGATGCTTTAAGAACAGCGCCTCTGTTTTCATCACATCGCTGGCGGCGCCGCGGCGCTCCGTGATCCACCTTCTAAGCGTCACCCACCGTGGCCTATAGCATGGCTGGCTCCAGCGTCTCACTCTCCAACAGGTCCCGTTCTACTGACGTTAATGCACTGATATGGGAGGAACCCCGGCTTGGAGAGTGAGAAAAGGGAACTTTTATGGACCGAACACCTACGCACAAGCCCTAGCTCACCCCACATTACTAACCGGTGACGGCGCTTCCGTGATCATCCAGAAATAGCTCCGTGTTGCCGATTTTAGCTCTGCAGACGACCCTTTTTTGTGTGAACCCACCTGGTTGAAGACAGTCCCTAGTGTCCATTGATTATCTATAGACTATTCCTGTCAGCAATTCAATTCGGGTTGCCTACTACACTCGCTACAAATTCCAATCTAGTCAACCTGGATAAAGACAACAAGTATCATAGGCTCACATCCTTAGTACCCCGTTACTTGCTCAATGAACATTGCAATTCTGCCTTACAATGCTTGTGTCATAGGCCCTACACATGGGTTTATGTACACGAGTTTGGCTTATCAAAGACTATTGTGCTCAAACGACCAGAATGAGGGCAACATATTTGTTTACGAGATTACGGTGACGGCAATATTGATGACTGCAGTGTATGGAAATGGGAGCAGGGCGAAATAAACCTATATCAAACTTAAACTCATGGTGAAGGCAATGCTTGTGTGAGTAGTATATTGAAATGGGAGCAGGGTGATGGCAATGCTTGCGTGATTACCGTAAATTCTCGCGTAGAAGCCGCGGCTTGTACGCGAGTCAGACTCAGCTTTCTTTTGATACCAAACATGCCTATATAGGGTGCGGCTTATACGAGAGTTTTTATTAGTATACTACATTACCAAAATCGGAATATTCAGACCCCCTCTGCGGCTTATATAATTTGTCAAAGTTATGGGTGCGGCTTATACGCGAGTTAGGCTTATACGCGAGAATTTACGGTAGTATATTGAAAAGGCCCTATGGTGAAGGCAATGTATGTGTGAGTAGTATATTAAAATAGACCCATGGTGATGGCAATGCTTGTGTGAGTAATATATTGACAAGGACCCATGATGAAGGCAATGTTTCTGTGAGTAATATATTGAAATGGGAGCCGGGTGAAAGCAATGCGCGCATGAGTAGTATATTGAAATGGGACCAGAATGTAGGCAATGTTTGTGTGAGTAATATATTGAACTGGAACCAGGGTTAAAGCAATGTTTGTGTGAGTAGTACATTGAAAAGGACCCACGGTGAAGGCAATGTTTAGGTCTGTGAGTAGTATATTGAATTGGGAGCAGAATGAAGGCAATGTGTGTGTGAGTAGTATATTGAAATGGAACCAGGGTGAAAGCAATGTTTGTATGAGTAGTATATTGAAATGGGACCAGGGTAAAGGCAATGCTTATGTGAGTAGTACGTGTATATGAAAATGGGGCCATGGTGACGGAATACTTGTGTGAGTAGTATATTGAAATGGACCGATGGTGAAGGTAAATTGATGCTAGTAGTATAATAGGACCATGGTGAAGGCAAAATTGGTGATACAATCATGTAGCATAGCATATTTTGGTATATGGAACTAGGACCAGTGGGACCAATATTGGAGATGGTAGTAGGCCTATGTGGAAATGGAACCAGGGTATGGCGAAATTGATAGTTTAGTGTATTTTTTAAGGCCGAAAGGCCCCGGAGGGGCCCTGGTGGTGAGCTTGCGAACCACCAGGTTGAGGCATTATATTGTTTTCATTTGACAGGAAGTCAGTACGGGTGCCGCCATTTTGTTTTAAGGTGTCAAAACACAAATTTATACATATAATGATAAATTAATATTAATCAACCTTTGATCCTGAGGTTGATCATAAGCATAGCTATACCCCCTAACATGGACCCAAGGAATTTAATGGTTCTATTAGTTTGTTGCTAAGACGGCTGGTTGCCTAGCAACAGCTATTCTAATTGTTTATCTGCCTAGCAACGCACATTTCGATGCTCCTGAGGTTAATTATAACTGTTCCTACCCCCCTAACATGGACCCAAGGAATTCAATGGTTCTATTATTTTGTTGCTAAGACAGCTGGTTGCCTAGCAACAGCTATTCTAATTGTTTATCTGCCTAGCAACACCCATTTCCATGCTCCTGAGGTTCCTACCTACCCCCCCTAACATGGACCCAAGGAATTCAATGGTTCTATTGGTTTGTTGCTAAGACGGCCTGTTGCCTAGCAACAGCTATTCTAATTGTTTATCTGCCTAGCAAGGCACATTTCGATGCTCCTGAGGTTGATTATAATTGTACCTACCCCCCTTAACATGGACCCGAGGAATTTAATGCTTCTATTGGTTTGTTGCTAAGACGGCCGGTTGCCTAGCAACAGCTATTCAAATTGTTTATCTGCCTAGCAACGCACATTTTGATGCTCCTGAGGTTGATTATAATTGTACCTACCCCCCTAACATGGACCCAAGGAATTCAATGGTTCTATTATTTTGTTGCTAAGACAGCTGGTTGCCTAGCAACAGCTATTCTAATTGTTTATCTGCCTAGCAACACCCATTTCCATGCTCCTGAGGTTCCTACCTAAACCCCCCTAACATGGACCCAAGGAATTCAATGGTTCTATTATTTTGTTGCTAAGACAGCTGGTTGCCTAGCAACAGCTATTCTAATTGTTTATCTGCCTAGCAACACCCATTCCCATGCTCCTGAGGTTGATTATAATCCTACCTACCCCCCTAACATGGACCCGAGGAATTCAATGGTTCTATTGGTTTGTTGCTAAGACAGCTGGTTGCCTAGCAACAGCTATTCTAATTGTTTATCTGCCTAGCAACGCACATTTTGATGCTCCTGAGGTTGATTATAATTGTACCTACCCCCCTAACATGGACCCAAGGAATTCAATGGTTCTATTAGTTTGTTGCTAAGACAGCTGGTTGCCTAGCAACAGCTATTCTAATTGTTTATCTGCCTAGCAACACCCATTTCCATGCTCGTGAGGTTGATTATAATCCTACCTACCCCCCCTAACATGGACCCGAGGAATTCAATGGTTCTATTGGTTTGTTGCTAAGACAGCTGGTTGCCATAGCAACAGCTATTCTAATTGTTTATCTGCCTAGCAAGGCACATTTCGATGCTCCTGAGGTTGATTATAATTGTACCTACCCCCCTTAACATGGACCAAAGGAATTAAATGGTTCTATTAGTGCTGCTGCACTGGTGGCCACCTAGTGGCTGTATATTACACTAAATCCCTGTAATGGCATGTTTTCCCCTGTTGTGTCACATCCGTCAGTTATATCATCCTCCCGCCCTGTTTATATGGTGTCTTGAATGGGTCCCCTACAAATATACCAACCATGTAGACATTATGTTCCTTCAAATGCAAGAATTGCGGTTGTTGCCGCGTATAAAAATGCCTGAGGCATTTTTTTACGCCGCAACAACCGCAATTCTTGTTGTATATTAAAATAAACCAGTGTGAAGCCAACATTTATGTTGGAGGTATGCATATGGGAATGTGACCAGGGTGAAGGCAATGCTGATGTTAGTGGTATATGAAAATGTGACCAGGTTGAAGGTAATTTTGGTGCCAGATTTATAAATTATAAAAATTGGACCACGGCGAAAGCAAAATTGATAAAAAATCAACGTCAATCTTATGAGCTTATGAATGTGTAAAATATTGGTGAAATTTAAAAGTATGGAAATACAAACCAGTGAGGAAAGTGCTTCACTGTATAAATGGAATATTCTCTGTAGCGGCTGCTCCGCGATGTCACTTTTCCTAATCAGCTAATCTGTGAGCTAGATGACATAGACATGATTGAGTGACCTGATGTAAGATTAAGGTTGACGTAAGCAACCTCAATCAAATACTTATAGCATTTATTACCAAAACAAATTATATCAATGTCTAACCATAGATTAATTGCTCACGTCAGATGTAAAGTGGCGTAAAAATAAAGTAAATTTGTGTATAATATGATGCACATCCATAGTTGCACACCACAATATGATTGTGTCAAACAGTATTCCTTTACTCTGCCATTCTATGGAGTACAAAGGTAGACGAAAAATATCCAGATGCATATAAATGTTGTAGCACTCAAATGCAGTAGTGATGATCATATTTCATAGCAGGTTCTATGTACACATAAAGGCAAATAGATTCCTGTGTTCGGTCTGTATTAAATTATTATCCATTTTTTATCACCACTGTGGGCGTGATTGTGACAGTTGACAGTGACAGATGACATGGACAGCAGGGAACCACCCCAAGGCGATAATCTTCAGCTGGTCCCCATAAGGTGCTTAGGATTATTGCAAGATCATATAGGTAGCAAGGTAGCAGGACCCTGACGCACTCACTCATTAGATTACATTTTTCATCCGGGTGCCCTTATGAAATATGACATGGCCAATCTCATGAATGCCTGATAATAAGATTGCAAATGAATGAGGACAGGTGGTAGAGTCTACATACAAAGAATCAGAGCTATTTCTGGCTATTGCTGCGTCCTTCCTCATTCACCATGTTAGGACTAACGTGAGGGAACCGGATAGCAGGTAATTGATTAGGGCCATGAATTAAAGAGAAAATAATAGTAAAGGCATAGAGGCCTATTGGGGGAAATTGAACTGTGCGCATAAGGGCCTGTTTGCTATTATCGTGCGAAAACCGGACTTTATGTTTGAAAGGAAAATGAATAATTGAGTGGATCGAGAATTTATATTACATGATATAGAAGTGCATGAATGGTATAGATCTTATTTTATAGGCTGGTTGGTATTAAGGACTTCCCAATCCAATCCCAAATGTTGCAGAGCCCTACTAGTACTAGATGATCTAACTTCTAAACATAACCTACTGATACAATACTGAATGTAGATTGCCAACTCTCAGCGACGAATAAAAACGGGAAGTAAAAAGAAGAAAGAATATAACAACAACAAGACTTCGCCAGGTGCCATTTTGTCTCTCTAAACCGGATGTATAGGAAAGGTCAGTCAGCCAGCCTCCTGGTGGTTGTTGGAGAAACTAACTTCATTAGGAAGATATATAGATTGAGGGTATACTACAGGAAATCCCACGTTGGTCTGTCTCGGACGTCAGACACAATGGGGATCCAGCTTCCCACACGAACTTTCAACAACAATGTCACTGCTAGGGGGTAGGGGGGGGGCTTCGGGCGGTCATACAAATACTGTTTAAAATGGTGACAAAGGGATGACATGGCCAATCTCATAAATGCCTGATAATAAGTTTGCAAATAAATGAGGACAGTTGGTAGGGTCTACATACAAAGAATCAATCTGAGCTATTTCTGGATATTGCTGCGTCCTTCCAAATGGATGATCGGGCCTGAAAGTGCTCCCAAATCAACGTTTGGCCATTATAAATAGACAGAGAAACGTCCTGAAACGTTGTATGACATTTTTCTGTTTACAGAGTATTTTCATTGTGTACATCAGTATCATCGATGTTCATCTTGGATACTCCCCATGGGTAGGCCCTACGGCTGTAATGGTGATCTGCTGGATTAAGTAGATGCAGATGAAGCTTATTACTCTGTGATTGGAGGAGGGCTGAGTCTGGAAGAAGGTTCTTCAGCTGCAGTGTGTTTTAATCCATGTGAGTGCCACTCGATGAGGCGGTTCCTCAGGGAGAGAGATTGCTTCTAATGACACTTAATGACCCTGCAGCAATATTGTTGAAAACGCTTTTCAATGGCTGGAAAATTGGGACAAAATCGGGGACAAAATATGTTTGAGGGCCTTTAATAGTATACATAACTGTGATGCAGACTGTTGTAAAAGATTATGTCATTACACAAGATGAAAGGCTGATAAGTAAAGATGCATAAAGTGAGATATTAGACATATTTCTGATGGTATCATCTGTCCTCTAACCTTCACTACGCAGGGCTACACCTCCAGGGCTCCATGTCTATGTCACACGATGTGGCGTTGACACGAGTTTCCCTGTGGGCTCAAACACGTCTTAGAATGCAGCTGAGGCGGTGCATATGACTCAGGGTGAAAGCCTTAAGTCAATTATCTAGTGGGCATCCTTGGTTGGCCAGGTTCATCGGGTTGGTACAGCCTAGCTGCATTGACCTTCCGCACTTTGGAGCCATGTAATTAGACATCCCCTGGGAGAGACCCTGTAGCAGAGGTTTTTCTGTGCCGTTGTCTCTGGTCATCACATGGGACATGGATGCTCCGGATGGGGAGATGTTAGAGCAGGAAGGTTGGTCGAGGTATTTGAACGTATGGGGGGAGAGGTGGATGTGTAGGTGGAGGACTCCGGTGTGCTTTGAAAAGGGCTAACTGTCCTCCTAGTGATATTCTGATCCGACGTGCCACACAACCCATTGTCTAAGAAGGTGTACACTATTGACTTACTCCCTTGATCTAATCATCATTTGAATCTGTCCCTGTTTAAGAGAGGTAGGGGAAGGCAGGGAAGCAGGGTAAGCCAGTGAGGCATGGCCACATCAACCCTGGCAGTAGCATGGCAATCTGTCAAGCAAGTTAAGTCCGCTAGAAATCAAAGTAATATAATTTAAAAAGAACATTATGCTTGTATGATTTTGGATGTTGGCTGTTATTAGGTACCTGGTCATTTCTTTTTTGAATGTTGTAGAAAATTATTAAGACACAATTTCTTCTACCACAAGGGGTGGTTTAATCCGGAAGTTTAAAGTGGCATTCTCACCGAGCGTTTCCCACTCACAATTCTAGTACTGTTCTAGTCTGCTATGTGGTAAAGAGTGAGTGGTGAGTTAAGCTCTAAGACACGCGCGGCTTGTTGCCGGGGCAATACTAAAGCTTAGTGTTGGCTAACAGAGCCAAGGAATCCTGGCAAGTGCAAGCTGGTCCTTGCATTTGGGGAGATTCGGCCAATGGCTGCCGTATACAAAATGCTGTTTCACTGACTCCTCTATTCCCCAAAGTGCGAAGTACAGACTAGGGGTTGTCCCCCCTAAAGCCCCGGGCCCACACACGACAACGTTTCACACACAGAACGCTATGATACTTTTTTGCCTTCCATGCTGTCTGTGGACCCATGACCATTTCGCTGACGTCTGCAACATGCCACTTTTTTATCGCTTCCCCTGCGACACCATGGCGAACCCACGTGACCTCTTTCATGTGAATATAGGTAATCTGTGTCTATTTTCCAATGTAATGCCCTGAAATAAATACAGAGAGTCACTTAAAGATACCCTCATCAGTGATTATTGCGCCTGTGGTGCTTGGGCCGTATTGCACTCGCCCTACGGCCTCGGGCAATATGGCCCAAGCACCACCCCTGCTAGCACCACTCGTCTGAATTACATCATTATTATGTAAAACTGACGTGTTTCTCGTCATTTTTACATAATATTCACGTGATTTAGGTGAGTGGTCCTAGCAGGGACTCGTGCGATAACCACTGACTCAGTCACTTTAGCGTGCAGCTCTGTCTCTTTATTTTGACACAGACTAGGCAATTGTAATCAATGGGCGTCCTAATTAAATGTCTGGTTTTTAGTAGAGTGACAAATGGCCTGAGCAAGGCTATAGTGCATATGCGTTTGACTTCACTCCTAGGCCTTAATAATACAACTCTTTGTGGGCGAGCATCAACTATAGTTGATGCCCTGGCTGGGTGAGCATCGACTATAGTTGATGCCATGGCAGGGCGAGCATCGACTATAGTCATCATAACTCTATGGGATACAGCAAAGCCTTGTCCTTAGGGAAAATTCCTGCAAAATTTCTCGCCCTCCCAGCTAACTGTATCAAATTTTGGCCGCCCTCAAAGGGTTAAGAGCTTCAGTCTTAAAAATGTGTTTATCTGCAGTTAGTCTGCAGGTACCTATATAGTGGGCTCTTTCTATAGCTTCTCTTAAAGATAGCATGGCACCTAATACAGGCCAAACAACAATTCTATCATATCTGGACATGATTCGTATTACATGATTTCCTGTTGTTCAATATACCTCACAAGTTGCAAAATGCTGTATCTATAGAGGATTAGATGATAACCAGAATACAGGTGGTAAGGAAGGAAAGCTGCCCAGGCTAGAATAGTATATGACCATGCGTACACTGAATGTAATCTGTGGTGTGTAGAGCGCTCATTTCAAGACAAGTATGGTTAATTCATGTAAAAAAGGACAGCATGGCGGATAATTGAACATGCACGAAATGTTGTATATCATTGCATAAATGTCATTGTTTTACATGTAACCTCAGCACACTGTAATATGATATACATTAATGGAAAAATGAGACTTGTGTAATAAACGATACTTTGTCTCTTTATGATATTGGTAGAGTATCAATTAAAGAACAAAGTCGACACAGTTCGGATCAAGTGTTACAGGTTGCAAATCGGGTTTATTCAGAAAACCTAGACAAGCAGTATCTATGTGTGCGAACTCCCTATAGAGTTCGGAACGGGTCAGTAGGCGAATCAGCCGTAGTGATCACGGGGTCTCCTTACCAGCGTGGCTCAGAGTAACCGACGAGTACCGTCAGATGCTGGGTATATATAGGCAGCCAGCCTGCGCGCGCACACGCAGACCGGAAGCCTATAGCGACCTCTGTCCATACCCCAAGCCCGGGGTAGGTGCTGCCACCTACCGTCGGACTGAAGGGTTCGGACTGAGCTCGCAACACAACATCCAACAGCACTCGTCATATAACATACCCGTATAACCCTAGCCCCTACACTACCCCCTACCAGATAATAACCGGGAGGTAAAAAATTAATTAAGGTTAAAGTCCGAAAACACTTCGGACTGGCATTATCTTATAAATACCACCTTAGGGGTTTATTAAAGTTATACCTTACAAACAATATGACGTATACTGTTGAACACAAAAAGGTATTAATTACACACATTTCTACATATATAGACCGTAATGACAATTACGCCCCATTCCCTAGGATAGATGGAGTTAATCTATACATATAGTATACAAACACTTGAAAAAGTACAATATCACAGTAAAAAAAATTTCGTCCCTTCAGGACCCCGAGCTAATTAAACTCGTAACGAATAATACTTATAAGTGATAAACAATATCACTTCTTTTAAGGGTTTAAAGACATATTAAAGTATTATTACAAAAAGACATCATACGTGGTTTTGTAGCGAAGATCCGGATCCTCTGTTGATGGTGTTGCATTCCGCCCGGCTTTCAGAACCTACTTCGTTCAGCTCTTACTCACCGGAACGAGAAAGTTCATAGCTCATGCTCGGGAGCTTTTTAGGTGATAAATAGAGAAAAAAAAATAGTCCTGCCTCCAGGCGATCTTCGGACTTATAATTAGGAGCACTCGGTCCTGATATCCAGAGTTTATATAAAAAAACATCGTGTATCGGATCCATGTTGGTAAAGTGCTCCAGTCCCGAGTTCAGCGTCCCCTCCGGATCTCCTTGTCCTCCTCCGTCAGTACCACCTGGCAGACTGGATCCTTGCGTAGCCAGCCTGCCGCGTTTCTCTGTCCGGACACTCCTAAACCCTTTCTAAGGGTTTTGCTTGTAGGGTTGGTATACTTAGAATACCCCCCCTTTCTCCTAATCGGCTCCTAGAATAGGATAATCCTATCCGGAGTCCGACTCGTCTTCGGAACCGGGTTTAGCCGGCTCCTCTTCCTCCTCAGAGTCCGACGCAGCTTCCGCCAGAGTCAGCTCCTGGAGCCAGAGCTCGATTTGAGCCCGAGTTCCATCCCACTCGTGCATTTCATGCGCGAAGCAGTCTCGGAACCGACGACGTTCGTGGTCCAGCTTCTCCTCGGCGTTCTTAACTGCCAACTTTTGCTTCTTCCTTTCGGTTTTAGCAGCACATCGTTCAGTCCGAGCGTTTTCACGCTCTTCCTGTACGGACTCCGTAGCCGCTGCCTTCTGGGTAGCGACCTCCCTCTGATGGAGATGATGCACCGTGTTTAAGGACAACATCGCCACCTCCTGACTCAGGCCAGCAAGCAACCGATGAAAGTTGTCTTGCCATTGACCGAAGGCCTCCTGTCCGGCTTCATAGGAAGTGAAGTCGGCGGGAGGGAACGAAGGAGGGCTCTTCAGTCGCAAGACTAGACGCCCCTCCTCTGCGGTCTCGGGTGGGAGATCCGGGGTCTGAACTGGCTTCGGCGTTTTCTTTGCTGGAGCCTTCGTCTTACCGGTCTGGGTTAGAGTCTGCGACTCATCACCCGGAACCATCTCATTTTCGGGGAACTCCTCTGCGAAGGACCCCATCGTGCTGGAGTTCGGATCCTCCGGAACAGACCGAGGTGGCCTGCCCTGGGGACCCTTCTTCCAGTCGGTCGTATGAGAGGTGAATGCCGGCCCTTTATAGCCCGGATCCGCCTTCTCCATAACGGATTTCCTTTCATCCGTTTTGGCCTTTTTAGAGTCGGCCTGCTCCGAAGACCCACTAGGTCTCTTCTGAGCGCGCCGCACCTTTCGCGTACTGGTACGCTTCTGGTACTCCTCGAATTCATCGAAGAGCTCACCTTCCGGAACCCGGTTGTAGTTGCCGTCCGGGTTTACCTTGTAAAAGACCCGGACCTTTCCTCTCTCGTTGGTGCCAAAATCCACCTCGAGATTCTCATTTCGGCCCACTACCCCGAAATGGGAGTAGACTTCCTGATGGGCTGTCTGGATGCGTTCCGCCGCGATCTCCAGAGCCAAGCCGTGCTGCTTAGCAAGATGCCTGATGATATCGGCTCTAGTGTAGAACCAGCCACCATTCGGACAACCCTTGCTCTGCTTTGTACCCACACTCAAGCAGTCATACCGCATGTAGTGACGCAAATGATAGCGGGTAATATGCCTTGCGTACCGAACCTTGCTAGGCCAAGTTCGGGGCGTTTCCAGTGTCTCGTCGATGTTCAGACAAGGCTCAAAGGGGCACTTGCTAAATGGATGCCATCTAGCCATAGCCCATGCCAACTTAGCTTTCTGGAAAGGCGAATGGTATTTGGTACTACCATTTCGGACCTTGTCCAGGAGCTCAAAGTGGTACAACTGTACCGACTTATCGAGTGGATCAGTTTTAATCCACTCCTCGTCATCGGAGAGACCGTCAGGACCCACCTCCTCCGGAATGTGTGAGGCCCGCTTGTCCTTGACGCAGTCGGTCACACACATGGGTTTAAAGTACTTAAACCCACTTGCAGCATTGGCTCGGAGTGCATTCCGGACCAGAACCTGAAGTTCGTCGTCCGGGATTGTATTTTCATCCAATCCCTTCAGAACCGCTTCAACCTCCTCGTCGGATCGACCCCCCTTCCGAGAGGTTACCTTGATGGTCTCTCGTAGGTATTGGTCCCTACGATTGGCCTTTTCCATGCGACTAGTGTCTGCAGACCTAGCCGCGGCCGTGTTCTGTTGGATCATTTCATCCTCCAGAGTAGCATCCAGAATGGACTCTTTGGTCTTCTGCTCCATACTCCGAGCCAGCTTCATTGCTGGCGTCAGATGTCTCCTCTTCTCCCGCCGGTTATGCACGGTCTGGAATTCCGCTGCAGTTTGCAGGTCGTACTCCAAGGCCGCGATAAGTTCGGGACGTCCCTCGGTCTCAGCAACTAAGCGAGCTGTCTCTGACTTGTTGCTGAGATCGTTCATGGCCGCCGTTAAGCGATCTGGGAACCAAGCCGGGAACCTGGCAGACAACTCGTCTAGCCCCCGGAAGGTTCGCATTTGGATCAGATCGAAGGATCTGACCTCTGTTGCGCTCATCTGATCGATGATAGCACCTCGGAGCAGGGATGGGACGTCGGCGTCCTCCTTCTCCCATGCGTCATGCTGGTGTGGAGCGAGGATTTGCACCCCCGATCCAGTCGGACCACCACCTGCAGCCTGGTCCAGTTTCCCGGCTTCCTCTGAAATATCCATGGTATTGGATGGTTCCAGAGCAGGCTCGGTAGACTGTTGAGGAGTATCCACTCGGACGGGTACCTCTTTTGGAGGAGGTAACTCCACCCGAACGGGTACCTCCTTTCTTGGCTCCAGGGGAGTCGGGAGGTTGAAGGTGATGCTAGACAGCACATCTTGCACTACCTGGACCGTATGGGCTGCGGATGATGTATCCATAGCTTCCTCGGTCCAAGGTGCCTCGGGAGGAACTACCGTTTTTGGACGGGCTCCCCCATGTCCTTTAGTACCAGCCATCGCAGCGGCTGTAGCAGCTACTGCTGAGCTATTGTCCAGCCCTCGCGAGAAGGACAACACGTCAACGGCTGGGGTCGGAGCAGCTGTTGTTACAACTGCCTTCCCACTACCTTTCCCCTTGGCAGGGATCGGTAGGTTCGACTTATTGGGGCCCGGAGTCTTGACAGTTTTAGTGCTGTCGGACGTCGGCCCCTTCCCCGGCTGGTCCTTAGCACCAGGCTTCGGATCAGCTTTCTTTTGACCCTTAGGCACCTTCGTAGTAGGAGCCTTGGGGTCAACCGTCTTCGGATCCTTGGAGGCGGCTGCAGTGGCAGCCTTAGAACCCGGCTTCTTCGTACTCGCAGTACTTTCCTTCTTCGGAGCGGGCTTTTTAGGCTCGTCCTTTCCCGGAGGCTTCTTCCCAACACCAGTGTGTTTGATAGCCTTGGTACTAGCCTTAGTATCGGCCGACTTGGACCGATCTCGGGTAGCACCCTTCCCACCGCGCGTCCTCGGACGTGAAGTGTCGGAATCACTCCCACTCCCCATAGACAGTTTGCGAGCAACCGTCTTCTGGAGGTTTGGTGATATGCTGAGACTGCATATCCGGGAGGGACGTGCAGTCGTCTCGGAAGGATCCGCCGCTACCTGGGTGTAGGCGAGTCCTTGCAGCACTCCGGAGTCCTCGCTGCCGTCCGGCGACGGGGACTTTCGGATCGGGGACACGGCCGGATCTACACGGAGATCCGCTAGTGTCTGGCTCAACTCATCACCACTAGGGCTCTGAGCATCCATTGCCTCCTCGGTGGCGGATGCCACCTCGGAGTGTCCGGTGAGTTCGGATTGACGGAGCTGTTGCTCGGCCATCCTCACTACGGCAAAGTGTCTTTCGACGGGAGTTTTGACGGGGAAAACACTAGTTCCCCGTCTCCCTCTTTGTCTCAGACGCACCAGGAAAGAGTACTCACTGCTTACAACTCTTTTACTGACTTTTCTCCTCTTCTAGCCGTCCAAAACACCAACTTCCCCGCTGCCGACCAACACCGCTATTGACCGGGGCGAGCCCAAAATCAATATGGCGTTCCCTCGCTTTTGTTTTTAAAACAAAGCGCATGCGCAGCGTCTCGCGTGATTGGACGCGATCCCGTTACCCGGTGTGACCCAATTACTGTTTAATCAGGTCACGACCTTTCCCGCCCGCAGCTCGGGCTCGGGGGATCACACTGCTACGTAGGCGGCTCACAAAAGTCAAAATATACTTCGAATAAAGAGCTCATCAGGAGTATTAGTGGATATTTATGGGAAATCGAAGATTACCCCACCGGATTATCCGTCCACCACCCTCGGGGAGCACTCCTACATTCTTTTCCTCTTGACTCTGAGCGCCCCTGTTGGTAACATACATATAACATATAGGACAACACAGGACACCACACTCGTTGTGTAAACAAGCTAGGTTACAGCCCCTCTAGCCACCAGCCTTGGGCTTCGCCGAACGGGTTTCCCGTCCACCTCTCGTAACCTGGCCGAAGGACACTCGTTCTTAACTAAAACTCCAGCCTTGATTTTAGTTTTCCGTGCCCTTCTTCCTTCGCCTGCCGAGACTTTCTTTTTCACGGTCTTCCGGAGCTTCTTTCGTACCACTCTCTTAGGGGTATCCACTGACACCCCTTCCAAAGGTACAAATTTAGCCTCCGAAGTTCCCTTCTCCACCTCCGTTTCCGGGGTGAGCTCCCTTCCAGCCCAAGCACGCAACCGAGCCACATGGCTCGTCCGGATGCGTCCTGCTTCGGACTGAATCAACACAGTCGTTTGACTGATACATTTAACCACAGTGTGTGGTCCATCCCAGTTATTCGCCAGCTTGACGTTGCAGAGCGGTTCGTGTAGGCGGATCACTCTATCCCCCACTACGAATCGTCGCAACTTCAATCCGGTGTCGTAACCCACCTTCTGCCAATTCGCAGCTTTGAGCAAATGAGCCCTAACTGTTTCGTAGGCAAATTTGAACCTCTCTCGTAGAGATTCCACAAACAGCACCGTACATGGTGCTTCCGGACTGATCCCTACCACCCCGAATACTAAATCCGCCGGCATGATCAAGTCCTCTCCGAACACCAAGAGGTTCGGTGTGCAATTTGTCGAAGTGTGGACCGTATTGTTATACGCATGCACCACAAATTCGCATTGATCATCCCAATCATCCATATGGGAGTTCACTAATGGCTTCAAAACCTGGATCAAGGTCCGATTGAACCGCTCCACCTGCCCGTCGGACTGTGGTCGGTACGGATTGGTCCGAGTTTTGCATATAGCCAACTGATGGCACATAGCTGTCCATAGTTTGGACTCAAATTCTCTCCCTTGATCGCTATGTAACATCAAGGGAGCCCCCAGATGGAGGATCCACCCCTTCACCAATGCTTCCGCACAAGTAGCAGCGGTATGATCCTCGAGTGGGTACACTCGGGTGTATTTCGTATAGTAGTCCGAGACCACCATCATACACGTATTACCTTTTGGAGTGGGTTTAACTCCACTGATAATGTCCACAGCTATTCGAGCAAATCTCACTCCGAATAGCTCTTGTTGCAGTGGCAATTTTCCTAATCCAGGACCAGGTTTGCCTAAACAACAGGCCGGACAGGTCTCGATCCACCTTAAAAGGTCGCCTGACATGCCGGGCCAGTAGTATCTCCGACTCAGCCTTTCCAACGAGCGTTTCTTTCCGAAATGCCCACTAGTGGAATGGCCGTGGCAGTAGTACAGGATGTCTTTCCTCATAGCAGCAGGGATTACCATTTGTAACACCCTCCGCTTTCCGGGACAAGTCTTCCACCTGCACAACAACGAGTCTCGGACCTCCAGTTCGTGGAACTGAGCCAAGAAACGTCGCATTTCACGGTTTTCCAGTGATATTTCGGGTCTCACTGGACAGACCCCAGTAGGGACAAGCTCCCTCAGTCGTGCTATGGTAGGATCGGCCATCTGGTACGTCCTTATAGTGTCGGTGGACCAATCCAACAGGTTTTGCAACAACCCATCATAAGGCAAACGCACACTCGCTACCACAGCATTGTGAGCACCACAATCCCCACACTCCGGACGCACACAACGGCGTACCGGACGTCTACTCAGGCAGTCAGCATTAATATGCTTCGTGCCTGCTCGGTGCTGGATATGAGAGTTTTCCAGTCCGAACTCGCTGAGGTGATTCAACCATCGACCAATCATTCCCTCGGCGTCCTTAAAATTAAGGAGCCACCGCAAGGCCGAATGATCGGTACGGAGTGTGAAATTCCCTCCATATAAGAAGTGCCGAAACTTCTTCGTGTACACCACTACTGCGAGCAGCTCTCGCTTGGTAGTACAATAATTTCTCTGTGCCTTGTTCATACTGTTACTAGCGAACGCCAGCGGGACCTCTACTCCGTCCTGGATTTGGGACAATGCGGCCCCGATGCTCTCATTGCTCGCATCAGTGTCAAGGATGAAATGCCCCTTCTCCGTAGGGTATCTCAGCACCGGGGTGGTTCGGAACAACGCCTTAATCTCTTTGAAGGCTTCATTCTGTTCCATCCCCCATGGGAAGGGTTCTTTTTTTCTCCCCGGAGTCCAATGGCTCAACCGTTGTAATGGCTGAGACACCCTAGAGAATCCGGGGATGAAGTCCCTGTAATAGGAACAGAACCCTAAAAAGGATCTGATATCCTTTGGTCCTTTTGGAACTTCCCAAGTCTCCACAGTCTCCAATTTAGCCGGATCAGCCTGCACACCCTCGGTGGAGATGATCCGGCCCAAATAGACCATGGACTTCCGAAAAAGTTCACATTTCTTCGGCTTTAATGTCAAGCCATTGGACCGAATTCGTTCCAAAACCTCTCCGAGGTTCAACGCACACTCTTCAAAAGTCTTGCCAAAGACAATGACATCATCCAAGTATACCAAACATTTGCGCCACAACAGATCACTCAGAAGAGTTTCCATCATAGCCTCAAAAGTGGCCGGGGCGTTGCACAACCCGAAGGGCATCAGCTCAAACTGATACAGTCCAATGTGACTTGTAAAAGCCGTTTTCTCTTTATCCTCCTCCTTCATCCCGATCTGCCAATATCCGGACTGCAAATCAAGGGTGCAGAACCATTGGTTCCCACCCAAAGAGTCCAGAGTCTCATCAATCCGGGGGAGAGGATATGCATTTTTCTTGGTTACCCCATTCAGGCGCCTATAGTCGATACAAAATCGGATAGACCCGTCCTTCTTAGTAACCATCTGGACCGGGCTGGACCAGGGGCTAGTGCTAGGCACGATCACCTTCTGTTCCAACATGGTCTTCACTTGTTCCTCTACCACCGCTTTCTTACCCAAAGGCAAGCGTCGGTAAGGCATCTTGAAAGGCTGTGCATCACCCGTATTGATAGAATGCAACACTTTGTCGGTTCGGCCCAAAGGCTCCCCCTCCACCTGCCATGCATCCTGATACTTCACTACCAGCCTCCTTAGGGAGTCGAGATCCCTCCGATCCGTCAAATCCGTTTCGGAGATCATTTTCTCAAGTCCCTCACTCAGAGCGGTCGGAGAAGGGTCACCCTTCATGCTCACCTGTCCAGCAGGCATCACTGCCTCACTGGTGAACACCTTCCCCAGTATTGTATCTTTCCTTAGATACTTCGGTTCCAACCCGGGGTTAGAAACCGGCACTACGGTCCAAGCACCATCACCCACTAGGGTGTCCATGCCCGTCAAACCGATACTACCCAACATGGCCACATCCGGCTCCACAACTGCCTCTTCCTCTCTCCTAAGCCCCTTGCTTCGGACCAGCACGTCACACGTCTGTCCGGGAGGAATCTTTACAGTTTGGACCACCGTTGCCACTGTCGACACTTGTCGGAGCACACATTGCTCTACCGCACGGTACGGGTGCTCTATCAGGAGTACCCCTGTACCCGGATTCAGGACCGCGTCATACAACGCCGAAAAATCCAATCCGAGTATACCGTCGTCTGCAATATCCGCAATGGTGGGAGAAGCCACATACTCCTTCCCTCCAATTCGGAGCGGTATGAACGCGCGCCCATACGTCTGCATACTTGACCCATCGGCCGAACAGGCGTTTACCCTCGTTTTGAAGTTATCACGACTATCCGGCATAAGAGCATAGAAGTTAGAGGAGATAAAGGAGTGGCTAGCTCCCGTATCTACTAAAAATTCGCCCGCTCTACCGGCCACAGTAACAGACACATACCACCGCCTCCCCCCCAGCGGAGACGGGTTTACAGTAAAGCGTTTAAAATCCTTCGGAGCAGCCAAATCAAGGCCATGTTTCTTCAAATGGTCGAAACATGGATGATCCGGGGAAAGCTGGGTACTCCCTACCCACACGGTGTCTGTGACAGCCGCAACTTCCTCGTTCCTATCCGTAATGGGCCTCCCTGCCTCATTGCCGGGCAACTGTTGGACTGGAATGTTAACCAGGCCGGCATCCGAGCCCCTCAAGCTCGAAGCCACCCCTGATTCCCTTCCTGCCTTCGGAATTTCACTAGGCTCTACCTCTCTGGTATGTTGGCGTACATCATATACAGGGGTCGTCCGCTCGCCTTCTCGGACCACCCCCTCTAGTTTCCCTCCTTTCCGGGAACTTTCGGAGTCGGAGCCGTACACTCCGCAGCAAAGTGACCGATCTCCAGGCACCTATAGCACTTGGCGGTCCGCCGATTGATCTTCCTCCGGTTAGGCTGTGTAGCCCCCTGAATGGAAGTCGTCATCTTCTCAAACAGCGATGTGAAAAACGCTGCGTCCATTATCGGAGCTTTTGGGTCCGATGATTCCTTCTTCGGAGGAGGGTTTCCACCCCCTTCCGGCTTCCTATTTTTCCACGGCGTTTTAGAGGAATTCCCATTCCTCTTAAACTGAGCTGCAGAAGCTATCGCTCCCTCTTCCTCACTGCCCGAACCATCAGACTGCTCCGGAGAACACTCTATAATGGCCGAGGCCCGGGTGGGCACCCGGTCCCCTAACAGTGACTTCTTGAGAGCATGTATGTCGATGGCCTTAAAAAGGTCATCTAATGACGTATCTGCTCTCCAGGTATCATACACCACATGTTGTATTTCTGGGTCCCTCAGTCCAGCAACAAACTGAGAGAACAATTCCTTAGAGAATAAGGCATCATGGATTCCTGAAGCTGGATGTACCTTCTTCAGGAGTCTCATCAGTGCAAGTCCGAAAACCCTCGGGGCCTCGTTCTTGCCTTGCACTCGCTTCTTAAAAGCGACCATCGGGTCAATCCGAGCGGAGTCTCCGTATAGGATAGTTCCGATCTCTACCAGTTGTTTGAAAGTGCCGCGGGGTCCGCATTCATCTTTCCACTGCTCCACGGCCATCAGGCCATCCCCCAAGCGCAATCCCTTACAGACGTACGGAATTGCATCCTGTTGATCCCACCCACTGAGGTTGATGTCCTCAACGGTGGCTCCCAACCACTCTTCCCAAGAGTTTTTCTGCCAGTAGGGAAAAGGCTCGCTAGCAATGCGTCTAGCAGCGTTGGATGACCCCCTAATTTTAGAGGTTATCGCCAGGCATTTAGAAATGGAAGCCGAGGCGTCCTTTTCTGTACCCACGTTGTGCAATCCGATCCCAGCTATTGCTGGGTTTGTATCGTACAACTCTTGCAATTCTGTACTCAGAATTGTTCTCCTTGGAGCCCTCCTCGGACTCTTTGCGCCCGGAGTCGTCCCCGGAGTAGCGCCTCTGGTAGGCAAGTTATTCTGTCTCTCCAGATAGGTCTGGTAGGTACCATACGACACCAAATCCTTAGTGGGGTCCACACCTTGACTGAACCACCAATTTTTCTCCTGGTCAGTCATATACTGACACTGCTGGGCCAGAGCAAGCAATCGCTGATGCGCCGCTTTCTCTTTTTCCAGTTCCTTGGCCTGTCTCTCAGCCTCCTCCTCTTGCTGTGCCTCCGCCAATTTAGCTTTCGCAGCTTCACCGGCCGCTCGGAGCCCTTCTTGTCGAGCTCTCAAAACCGCCGCCTCCTGCTCTGCTAATTCCTCAGCGAGGGCTGCATTTTCCTTCATGCGTTCTTGTTGCTGCTCAAGAGCAGCCTGCTGTTTGCGATACACATCTCGCCTCTCCAATTCCAAGTTTTTCTGTTCATTGAACAGTATGTTTGCTTGGCATTCTCGCCATTGCGACAAACTCGAGGGAGTTAAGTCGGTCTTGGCCGCCTTATCTTGTTCGGATGCTTTCTTCAAGCGTTCCGAATCCAGTTGCTGCTCATCCAGTTTCAACTGAGAACGTGGACTCCGCACCAACTCCGATAATGACCTTCCCCTGCCCGCCGTGTTTACACATGTCGGAGCCGAAAAGACCTGCTTCGGAATTGGACGGATACCACTGATACCCACCCTAGGTGAGTAATCACTCGCCCTACCTCTACCCCTTGCCCGGCCAACCTTTAGTGGTCGTCCTGGCGTTGAAGTAGACAAGGCACCTTCTACAGTCATCCCACGTCCCATAGGAAGATTTGGGGTGTCTGTAAAACTCCTGTAATGAGGACCTTTCGGACTGTCATTATCAGCGGAAGCGTACGAGGTACTGCTATCCTGTATACTCTCCCTGGTCTCTGACAAAAACTGCTCCAAAGAAGTTCTTTTTGCCTTCAGAATGTCACATTCCGACACTAGACTTCGGCGAACCTCCCGTAAGTCTTCAGTGTCCCGAACAAGTTCTGCCCGGGTCCCTTCTGCTTCATGGATGACGGCATCTCGGGCCGCACAAATCTGATTCAGCTCAGTGTTTGCCTGGACAAAGTCGGAACGGAGTCCCTGTAGATCAGCCTGTTTCTGATCGAACTCCACTCGAACCCTGCTAAGGGATTGCACCAGCTTTTCGTTCTCCTCCAACAAAGTTGAAAGCCTTGCGTCTTTCTCCTTGATTTTGGAAGCTCTATGTGTGACTGCACCTTCCAATGCAATCAGACTGCTTTTCCATTCATTCGACTGTTTCTGAATGGTCAACAACTCCATTTGGGCCATTTGCACACGCTCCTGTATTCTGGCCTCTCTCATGTCGTCGAAACGACGTTCCTCCAAGATGGTAGCCCTCCGTGGATTCGGAGCGGCTGATCTTGACCCACCAACGTTGAACATTGACAGGCTCATTTCATCTAATGAGCGATTCATTATTTCGGGACCTTTGTATCCCAAAAATGCGCTTGTTCTGGATGGAACCTTCGCACTCCTGCGGGTATCTGCCTCCTTGACGGCATCTAACCCCTCCGGTGATAAGGCTGGCGCCTCATCGGGAGACCTCGCTGCTCCGTCCAGAGCAGGAGGTCTGCGCTACTGCACAGGCTAACCTGCGTTTCACTCAGAACTGGTCACGGCACCAGTGTAATAAACGATACTTTGTCTCTTTATGATATTGGTAGAGTATCAATTAAAGAACAAAGTCGACACAGTTCGGATCAAGTGTTACAGGTTGCAAATCGGGTTTATTCAGAAAACCTAGACAAGCAGTATCTATGTGTGCGAACTCCCTATAGAGTTCGGAACGGGTCAGTAGGCGAATCAGCCGTAGTGATCACGGGGTCTCCTTACCAGCGTGGCTCAGAGTAACCGACGAGTACCGTCAGATGCTGGGTATATATAGGCAGCCAGCCTGCGCGCGCACACGCAGACCGGAAGCCTATAGCGACCTCTGTCCATACCCCAAGCCCGGGGTAGGTGCTGCCACCTACCGTCGGACTGAAGGGTTCGGACTGAGCTCGCAACACAACATCCAACAGCACTCGTCATATAACATACCCGTATAACCCTAGCCCCTACACTTGCACATACTTCTTTTCACTTTATGGAGTTTCCCAATGTCCCACATTTGTGCTATTATATTATGATACACATTTACCCACGCAGGTCCACACTACCATACTCATAGCATTGCGCCAAGGGTCATTAGCTCCCTCAATAACCCTTTCTGGCTGCATGGCCTTACCACAGCAATCAATCAAAGGTATTTTATAGCCTGGTACCCTTGCAGAATGCAATACAATGTGGTCAGGGGCATTTAAGTCCGCCAGACAGTTACTCAGATTGTCTAATTTTGGTTTATTTTGATTGATTCAGAGTTAACACATTGCTTTAAAAGTTGGCATACATATAATATATATGATTGATATTGTATATAACGTGGTAGCAGAAAAATACCGGAAATTAGCTGAAATGTCATCTTTAATGTCAGGTGGGTAGACCAGCTCTTTTGTATTAGCCACTCTAGTTATTCTACCAGCCGGATCGTTCTGCTTTATTAACAATCCACTGCTATTGGTACCAAGCACCAACTATATGTGTTTATGTACCAACATTTGTAGCTGTATATCAAATCTGACATCGACATAGTCAATTTTACACTCTTTATGAAGACCCGCAACCGGATGCTTGATGTTGGTTTTCAGACAGACCCTGAGGCCTCGATTTTGGACATGCTGAAGTCTCTTATATCTAGTATAGAGTTTCGCATCCGCCCTAATTGTGTGTGTGGATCTGGGGCTTTACCCCGGGGCTTTACTGAACGAATGATACATGTATTAGGTTGCTCTATAGGTGCCGACTAGTATGAGGGTCAATAGTCAGTAGGTATCTCTCTGTAGGCACATTGCCCACGGTAGCTACCAGTAGGAATGGTGATATCAGATCCTGTTATGGAGATACGTGCAGATAGCTGGTGCCCCTTGTGAGATCAAATAGAAAGCTGTGACAATAGGATCAAAGCAATTGTGAGTCATGGTTCATGGGTATCGTCGTTGGCAAATAGACACCGTCAGAGGTTAGTGCAGCTGCACAGTGGGATATACTGTAGATTTACAGTATAAAGGGAAGTAGTTTTGGTTTACAGTATTACATACTGTTCAGCTACACTCACCTACTGTAAAACCCACACACAGGAGATTATGACTTTGAGCCTCCACTGAGCACAATAAGTATTACTATTGGAATACAGCCAAATCAGACCACTAAACCTGCTCAACAATTGAAGAATTACTATGTAAATGTAAGTAGATTAGTTTTCAAATAAGTAAGAAATAGATAAAAATAATTGTTGCACTGCTATATAGCCTGACTGGGGTTAGAACCCTGGATCTTTGGATTGACCTACAGCTATCTACGGTAGAAACTACTGGAAACTAAAGTACCTCTTTTTATACCGTGCAACTACACTACTTACTCTTAACAGTGTAGACGTCTGGGATACGAATGTGAGGTATTAGGGAAGGCATTAGCCGATACTTCATTAGCAATATATAAACTACAGGGAATTATTAGATAGACAATTCTGACATGGCCTAGCTATGGTTACATAGATCATTTGCCCTGATTAGAATTAAGGTTTAAGATACTTAATCAATATGTACAGTAGCTATATACCCTACTTACGTGAATTCATAATGGACTGTTGCCTACTTCCACTATGTCATGTATATTCAACGCACTTGTACCCACTTTCCTCCACACACTCAATGTGTATTCTTTTTAGCCTATATTGGTCGGCGGGGATTGATAAGCAAATACACAGAAGAGAAAGGCCAGAGAGAAGTCCAAAAATCAAGATATATGTCTAAAAGGAAAAAAGAGACGGACAAAAAGAAGTAGAACTCCCATGATGCCATTTGATCTTAATGTCTCCCTAACCTTGATGGAGAAATTAGAAAAGGGCAGTCACAGAACCTCCTAAGGGATGTTGGGGAAACTAACTTAATAAGGGAGCTATAAATATAATCAGGGTGCAGGAAATGACGTGTTAGTCTGTCTCAGACGTCAGAGATGACTGGGCTCCATGTAGCTTCCCACGCGTGCTCATCTTGTAATAGATTTCTGTCCAAGACACAGTGTTGTTTTGTCTGTTATTATACAATTACAGAGATAACAGACAAATTAGGTTCAATGAATCCACTAGTCTCATGGAACATGTCACTGTGATTCACTGCATGGATCATGCCAAACTAATGGACAGGGTATATGTATACATGACTGACAGGAACATTTACCCTCCCTGTTAAAACATGATTCATTGTAATATTGTTTATTCTTAAGCAATACTTTATAGGCCCGTATTTCATAAACAATTTAGTTTTAGGGCTTTGAGTATAACAACACTGCGAATCCTGGTCATTTCGGTAATATTTACCTGTAGATAGCATAAACTCGGTTCATGCCCTGTTGCCTGAACACACGTTATACATATCAACGGCCCATATTGAACTTAGGGAGTGCTCATTTTTTAACAACAAGGGAGGGGGACGGTGAGATTTCGCGTGGAGTGTGCAAATTTTTTTCACCACCCCCCCTAGAGGAGTCGAAATTTTTTACCCCCCCCCCCCCGGCAGGCCGAAAATCGCGCCCGTTCGCGCCCCTTTGTAGCATAGTAACACGCGGGCTTTTTCCCTCAAAACAGGTTGAAATTTCCCCCCCCCCAAGAGGAGCCTAAATTTTTTACCCCCCCCCCCGGTCAAGGGGTTCAAATTTTTTCACCCCCCCCCACCAATCCACCCCCCCCCCCCTGTTGTTAAAAAATGAGCACTCCCTTATAACATGGGACTACATGTTGAATTGCCATTGACTACAGGATGACAATGAATGTAATATATGGGCCGAACCCTCTTACATATTAGTTACATAATACTATAGTCAGGGTCAGTGATGATTCTGTGACCTGCACGGAAGAAACCTCACACAAGTGTGACACTCGGTGACACTGGATGTACCAAGTGTGTCACAGTAAAATGGTGCATTGATTTTCACCTTGAAACCTTCCATGGACAAGCCCTACATGTGTTGAGATCTCCTGGATTAAGTAGATGCAGATAGAGATAATTACACTGTGATTGGAACAAGGCTGAGTGAATGCTGTAAGAATGTTCCTCAACTGTGTCCTAATCCATGCGAGTGCCACTTAAAAGCCAGGATCTCGGTACCCCTCCAGCGACAGTCGGAGTGGGACCGGGACAGGTAATCAGCCCTATTTATAGGGGCGCTGGGGGTTTAAATGGAGTGGGTCCTCAGGGAGTGAGACCAGCATCACCATATTTGATATTGCTGCACTGCTGACAAAGATGCTTAGAAGTACTTATATGGAAATGAGTAATATGCAAGGGCCTATACATGTTATATATGGGATGTATACTATTACTAGTATTAGAAATAGTTGTTATTTTCTGCAGAAAACTGAATTGATTTATTTGGATGTGGTATTAAAGATATAGCAATGCGACTTACGCATACACTGTCACTGTTGTTCAATTATAAGAGCTATATACCTTTGCTAACCTCAACATAATTATTCAGGCAGACAATGCCATGTATAAGATACCATGAAGAAGTTTGAACATAGAAATTAGGCAGGTAGGTTTCATAGGAGAATAGAACTATATAGATTTAAATATAGACACAGTACAACCTACAACATATGTCAATGATGAATTAAAGAGAGCAACGACAGCCATCTCGTTACCAGAACTGGATAGCACTTGTTCACCTAATTTAAAGATGATGACAAGAGCCACCTGGTGACGGTGCATTGAATTATCTAGTGGGCACCCTTTGTTGCCCAGATTCGCCCATCCTGAGCGGGCTGCAACGACCCTCCACAAGTGCTGGAGACATCCAATTAAATGTTTCCGGGGGAAGAGGCTTCACCAAAGGTCGTTTCCTGGTTATTTTCCATGGTAATCACATGGGACAGGGGACTGCAGGGTGGGGGAAGGGGGGTGGGGGTGGGGCTGCCCAGGAATAGGTAGGGAGAGGTGGAGTACATAGAAGGTTAGTGGCATAAGTAGAGTAGTAAGTAGGGAAGTATAGATCTAGATTGAAAAACGAGGAATAAGAACTGCTCTGGACGCTCCTTTTATCCTGACGCTGTTGCTGGCAACTCTCGTGTTGTCTGGAGCACTTCTCGGAGTGCACGAGAAGTCGCAGTGGCACCACCCTTTAGAGGATGGTCGCTAGAGGAACTAAAACATTTTTTTTGTGTTGCTCTGTTCTGGTGACATTAATTTAAATCTAATTTAAACGTTTTAGATGGTTGTTTATTGTGTGTTTGAGGGTATTTCGAGTGTAGGAGATGGCATTTCTGCGTGTGAAGAGAGAAATATGGGACAGATTGGCAAAAGTTGTCATTTCTATCTTTGCTTTAACACTGGAGCCTATGTACCTTTCATTTAGAGGGTAGCAATTTAACAGTAGTTAAGAGTTTAAGGAAAAGAGAGAAATCACTACCTAAAGATCGCAGACGAATTACAGCAAGAAGGAAAGACATTTAAAAAGATTTTCGAAGGAAACATCTGTCCCACGATCTTGCCCATCTGTCTTGTTTGTTATGTCATCTCTATCTGTAATACTGGCTGAATAACAAACATTCTCCTGTGTAACAAAAACGTCTTAAACCTTGGTTGGGTCGTTTAGTATTACTCAGTTACCCTGAGTCAAAAAGGACAGGCGGAAAACTGGGGGAGGAGCAGAGAGGAAGGCAGTTAAGCCTGCAGGAATGGGTTGAGAGAACGTTGAAAACTGGCGGATAAAGGGTTACAGGGTAGATCGACATGTTTTCAACATTGATGCAATGTTACTATTTCAACGTTGTCAACCAACACTTGTTTCAACATTGATGCAATGTTTGGATATCAACCTTAAATCAACCATGTGTTTCCCACCTTTCCTACTAGGTGCCTCCACAACCTACTCCTTAGCAAATCTATCGACATGCCACATCTATTTTCCATAATTGTAAGCTCTTATTTTCTCATCAATGTAAACAATTGATCAAAATCTCATTCATTTTCATTGACAACTATGGTGTGTGCATTTGGTTGACATTTGAAATTAAATGACAAGAATAAATGCATGGTTTCAGTAAGACACCCTTTATGTTGCTAAGGATAATAGATAAAGCCTCAGTCCTGACCGGGTTAGTTTGAAATGGATATGAATGCCTCTTAGTGTGATCACCAGAGGTCATTCATGTACCCCTGCCCTAGATAGTGCTAGAATTAGCATTTAATCTTGGAGAAATGGGGAGGGGGGAATGTTGTAATGAAAATATACAAATTGCAAGAAATGAGTCTACATAAGAATACTGCCTTTAGGTTGAAAACATGACTATGTTCTTAATCTCAAATTATCCATCAGCAGTCAATATTAAATCAATGTAAATCATCATTTATGATGTTAATTCATTGTTGATTCACAATGGCCATATCAATGTTGAATCACTGATGAATGATTATCAACCAAATGACAACCCTGTATCAACTGTTGATATCATATCGCTACACACGTTGAATCAACATTGAATCAACTAAAGTTTGCCCACTGGGAAATGCTCTAAACATGATATTTCAGGAGATATGGCTAAAATTGTGAATACTTAAGAGAAAATTACCTTAGACTAACTTTTCCCAAGGAATCTTTCGAAGTTATCATCAAAATTCTATTTTTCATTCTAAATTGGTCTTATTTGGAATGCAAAAAGAACGCTTTTAGCCATTTTTAGCCCATTTGTTGACATTTGGTTGCCATGGCAACCATCAATTCATTCTTTTGGAATAATACCTATCCAATTACCCCATACATGAGGATTTCAGAACTGAAAACAGAATGCCAGTATTCCTACCAGATCCAAATCTATGTACAATAATATGCATTTATTGGTTTAATTTCTAATAATTATGATTTATATGGATTGTTCGAAAAGAGATTGATATGTGATCGCATTGCAGTCTATTCTGAATTCTACATGTCCCTACCATCCCATGTTTGAGATGTCATTTCTCAGCAACTATTTCAAATATTTTGATGCTTGAAGCATCAAATTGTAGCTGAAGACATGAACTTAAATAAAGGTGTTTTGCCCTAATGTCATGTTTTCCCACGTTTTTGTCACATATAGGCCTAATAAAGCAGGATTTATTGCATAATTAGTATAACAATTTGTAGCCCTGTGCAGGCATGTGATTGAGATCGTAGTTATAGATGTATCGAATATTGCATAGACAAATGTGTATCGATACCCCCAAATCCCTGAAAGCATTTTTCAGAGGCTGGGCTACATGTGTATTATATTCTAAGCAATACATGACGAAACAAATGACAATTGACCGGTGAAATAGACATTCCATGGTCCTAAAACCGAGATACAGCATACACTTATATAGAAGAGTCGAGAACCCGATCCTTTCCTACACTGTGTATCCTTTCCCACTGTATTATTAAATGCAGTCCTTTCAAGCTACAACCCAGTAAACAAAAAACGTTATACAACTATTTGTAACGTTATATAACATTTCACTAAGGCTCCTCACTATGGCATAACGTTATATACAGTTTTAAAACGTTATTTTAACGTAAATAAAAGTGTTTTTTTGCTAGCTGGGAGGGCTTTCTTTTTATATGAAAATCTATCTCTTATCTGTATAATACAGGCTACCTAATAACCAATATATCGCCATATCGAAACCAAAATAGTGAATTTACTTGATAACGTATATATTAAAAATCCAATAGTAATGACTTCCCTACCCCTCTGCTGTCAAATTGTATTGTCCATGGAGGCTGGAGAAAATATTACGCAGTGGAAGGACATGCAGACGTTTAAATAAGGACTGCCATTTCCCAAGTCAACCTGCCAGCACCAGATGGGACTAAATGGGTACTCCAAGAAAAACAGTATATATATACCTATGTTCCTCTACTGATAGAAAAGACAAGTTCCTTGTCACAGTAATGAATAGGCCTTTATGACTGATTCATATGTCCCTTTGTAGTACTCATCTGCTGCCTTCTTATATGTCTGCGTATACAATGCATAGACAAAGGCATGTGAACAGTGATAAAAATAGTACCTGAACAGATATATAGCTCTAACTTTAACTAATGATGGGTGCATGTTCATAATCATTGTCCAAACAACTGGGCCACCACAGCAATAATTGAGTTCACAGAATATAAACTGCTTACTGCCATGGCAGTGATGGAGTTGACCTGGACCTTATTTTGTTGCATATCCACCACAGTACAATGATCAGATCAGTTAGATTATAATGTAGGCCTAGGCCAAAAAAAAAAGGTGTGTTTCAGGTTACATGGTTTGAAAATCTAGGGTAGGTAGGTCGGATTTTTTTTTTTCTTTTTTTTACTCAAGCCTGAAATGTACCCAGAAATCGACTCAAGAACTACAATGCTGACTCGCCGACGACCGCCTTGACTCGTGAACTATCAGATCGACCCTTAAATAGCCCCAAAATGACCCAAAATTAAAATATTTTTTCAAAATTGCATAAAAATTTCTAGGGTTGGCCTATTTTGCTAGGTAGGGTCGGGTAACCTGAAACACACCTCTTTTTTTTGGCCCTAGACGTGAAGGAAACACTACTGGGCATGTCTCTTACTCATTTTGAGTGATACCAATGATTGCTTCTGACCATTGCCATTAGATTTTCCTGCATGTACCATAACTAGAATTTGCCTTAAAGTTGATACAGTGGAATATATCAAAATATCAGAGTGGGTTACCATTGTATTTTTATGATAACATTTATAAGAAATGAATATCATCCAAATGGAACATTTTAAATTATAGGCATGGACCATTGATTATCACATCAACAGACCTTGCTGACACTTGCCTGGTTAGCTCAGTCGGCAGGGTGCCTGTTTCTTTAATAATCCTATAGGGTCCAGGGGTCCAGGCTCTCTTTATAGGGAAACTTACTAAAAAAATAATCTTTAATTACCCTGGACTAACACACAGCAGGGGAGACACTGAGTTTCTGAAAATGTCCACCAGGTGGGATTAGTGGGTTTCTAAATGTTCTGATCATCTCCACAGGGTCCTGCAACTTGTTTCCCAGAGTGCTCCTTAACTAAGACACTTTCTTCATGTATATAGGTGGGAACTATGGACTTGAAGTTGAAGGCCGATAGGTACCTACACCAAATTGGTGTGACTTATCTAAGCTGCATATATGGCTTTTACAAACCGGATGGTTACAAGCCTGCCTGCTTGATGCCTATCTATAATTGGATAGAAAGAGTATGATTATGCTTTGGGTGGATTAATTAGCATCTATCTGAGGCCAGAGTGGTTAACCCATGCATGAATGAGGAAACCTATCTGTACCCAACTTGGTTAGTCCTGTCAGTCCATGTGAGGCTATTCCGCATTAGCAAGATGTCCTGTGTACAGCGCCATGTTGATTGGTACCAGTGTAGCCAGTCTAACCTCCAGCAACCAGCTCAGCCAAATCTCAGGTCCGAAATGAGGGTACAAACAGGGTGTGAGTATTGTGAGTGGGTTGTACCTGGGCATTCCTTATGTCACCTGTCCCTCATAGTGTAGTGGTTAGTATGGTGGATTCATGAATCACAGGACCTAAGCTCAAATCCCTCCCAGGCCACATCTTGTCACCATACAATTAACAACAAATACCTTTTCTTATTTATATACAAATAGTTCCTTTGAAGAAATAGGAATAAAAAAAATTGTTCAAAGACTATAGATATTTCTTTGATATCATTTCAAGGTTGTTACTCACTTCTACCTATCAAAGCAAAATATATTTGATATATAAGAATGTAAATTCATGGTATGGTCACCAAGATATGACTTGACAGGGATTCGAGCTTAGGTCCTCTGCATCATGAATCCACCATGCTAACCATTACTCTATGAGGGACAGGTGACATAAGGAATGCCCAGGTACAACCCACTCACAATACTCACACCCTGTTTGTACCCTAATCTCGGACCTGAGATTTGGCTGAGCTGGTTGCTGGTGACAAGGGGAATACAATTGGTACCAGAGCAACACCTGGTGGCAGCACCAGTATGTCGCTAGTGCCTAATACCATAGCCCTTTGCCATAAATCAACCGACACCTGTCGGTTAGGCCAAAAAAAAGGTATGTTTCAGGTAACGTGGGAAGAAAGACTAGGGTCGGTAGGTCGGATATTTATTTTATTTTATTAACTTAAAGTCCTAGCCATTCTCCGTGTAAACCCTAAAAATGACCCAAAACGTGTAAAAATATGAGATTGTCGGCCCTGTTTTGCTAGGGTCATTCGGGTGACCTGAAACAACCTTTTTTTAATTTGGCTTTAGGCCACCTTTTTTTGATAACTTGGATTACGGGCTTTTGGCTCCAACTTTTTTGGAAGGGCGGATGGAAAAAAAAGAAAAAAAGCTGCCCTACAGGAGGGAGCCGGATCGCAATTTTTTTCGAAGGGCAGAGGGGAAAAAAAAAAGTATGGAAAATTGTATATTCTCTGTTTTTGGGTATTAATCTAATGAAGATATGTTGAGAAATATCCCCAATCTGAAAGGTATCCTTCTACCTTTTGCTGGTCAACATGTCCTTTTTTTTTTATAAGAAAATTTTCAAAAAAACTCTGAGGGGAAAGGTAAAAAAACTTTTCTTTTTTTTTGCAAAATGCCAAAAATCTCGGCGGCGTGTCTGCAATCCAAGTTATCAAAATAAAACGGCCTTAGCCTACGTGGGTCCACATCAGCAAACACCGTGTGGCCCACCATGTTTGCTATCAGGGATGATGTGGACCACACTGGAGAGATAAGGTCGCAGACTAATAGTGTGAGGTTTAGGGCTGGGAATTCCTACACCTTCAGACATATATCCCTTCTGAAGTTCAAACTTAAGGCACGAATCTTATTGAACATGGGGGGGGGATAACATGGGAACTCTATGACCTTCATACCTAAGGCGCCACTTTAGTGACTGCAGGGGGGTTCTGGGCGACCTGGCGACCTGGGCTGTTTTCTAGGTGACTTTTCGACCTGGTGCAATAATTTAAGCGACCTAGTGACTTTTGGACAAATTTGGCTATAGTAAAAATAGTCTAAAAAGGCGACTTTCCGACTTTAGGTCCTTAATTTCGGCGACTTTCCGACCTGAGGGGGGGGGACCCCTCTGCACCCCCACTTTATGTATCGTCATCATCATCATCATCATCATCTCCTACCAGTGTGTATATGGTCACCATCTTTGTAGAACGTGCATGTTAACGCTATATTCTCATCATGAATTATTGTTCTGACTTTAGAATAAAAAATATTGTAGTCTATACATTAAATTCCCGTTTTCTAATCAGAGAAACGAGGGTAGATATCGGTATGCAATAATGTTTTTATCAAACCAAGTCATACTAGAAATCAAATTGCTGCATCAAAAATTGATGAACTAGTAGTGCATGCATAGGGCCAGGGCTTTATGGGTCACCTTTCACACTAGGGGATACAGACAGACCTCATTTACAATACCAATTCCGCCCATATGGCCGTCAAATCGGGAGGACCAGGGCCGATGATTTGCTCTTAGCACAATTTGCCACCTCCCCGTGCAACCTCCACCGCCCCCTCTAGTGCCTGCTGGATGAACTACTGATGGCTTGGTCCACACAAGCTACTGACCCAACCTGACAGACAGCCAAACACAATTTACAGCTGCCATCTCATGGGGTGGCTCCCCTGACCAGATGATATTAGGTTCCTGGGCATGGACAGAATTGTATGAGGGCCAATAGTCAATAGGGCACATCGCCCACGGTAGCAACGACATGGAATGTGAAGCTCAAACCCTGTTATGGAGATACAGAGAGGTGGTGCCCCGATGGGATCCAATTGGAAGCTATGACAACAGGATCAAAACCATTGTGAGATGGCAATAATTGGTCTGGTCACTGGTAAATATATATATATATATAGGAAATGGTGGGTCGTGTATGTGTGAGGCCTTTATGCAGGTAGATGAAAATATAATTGATCCAAGGGGATATCTGGATCTCTGTTAAAGGGACATTCAAGCTATGGGTTATAGGTCAAAAGAAAAAGATGTGTTTGAGGCAACATGGTTCAAGATCTTAGGCTAGGTAGGTCGGATATATACATTTTTTAATCAGTCTTGAATCGACACATTGACCTGCGACTCACTTATTCCTCCATTAAATTAAAATATCAAGAAGTGGATATTCCACCAAAATTTCCGGAGGAGAGGCAATTTCTCAGGCCTCTGAGGTCAGTGGAAGCTTGTTATTTTTGGAAAACATGCTACAAAATATCTTTAAAAAAATGCTAGGTCTGCATTTTTGGACCCGTTCTTGTAAATATTCAAAAGCCTTTGTTGAGGGAATTCACTCTAGTGAATATTTTCAATCATTTTATAGGCGGCCTCACAAGTTATATTGTAACCATTGGCCATAATTACCCATTTAGGTTCATCTCGGACGTATGAATGAGTACTTTATCCACAGAAAAATAATCTAAATTAATTGTGGAATTCTTATCTTGAAAAATAGATTTTTAGGAGGTATGCGGACTGCAGGGGCAATGGAGGCTTCCTTCATTAAAAATGTTATCCTATGTATCTTGCCACATGTTATCAAGGTTCAAACATTTTGGTGCTTATTACTTTTGACCCTTTTAAAAATGCACAAAAATAATAGAACTTATTGAACTGAAACACATTATCAATTATTCTTCAACATTTTACCTGATAGGTAAAACTTTCTAAATGGCCCAATTTACGGTGTTTATATTTACACTCCTCCTGAATTTTATAGCAAGAAAGTACATATAGGACTGAAAAACTACTGAAAATTGAATTAATTACAAGATTTCCAACTTTTTAACTTCAGGGGTTGGGAGCCGTCCATAAATTATGTCACGTTGTTTGGGCCATTTTGAACACCCCCCCCCCCACCCCCATGTCACACTTTGCCACACTTTTTCCGACACCCCCTAGAAAAGCATGTCACAAACTGCCGACACCCCCGCTGCATATAGTTAGGTATTGATCAATCCAGTCTCATAAAAGAGCATACATGCATAATCTTAACCCAGTATTTGTTTATTAGGTTTATTACAATTAGATGTTATCAAAATGTGGTAAGGTATCACATCAGTCAAATCTTTAGAGCCAATGTTAATGGATTTTATTGACTATAGACCCCTTTAATTACAAATGTCCAAATTGGCAGTATCATGTTCACACTGATAGCCATGGCACCCTAGATCTTTGTGGCTGAGGTATCCTCGATATATGGATTCTTGACAGTATTCACAGAAATAACAGGTGTGCCACTGCTATCCTGTGACTCCTCTTGTGTTGGAAGACCTGTAGGAGGGCTGGATTCAGGAATTTAAGAAGGAGGGGGCGTGATATAGCAATGTACTGAGCGTGATATAGGCAATGTACTGATGGCATTGGACCCATATACATTAAAATCTAGAGCAAAGGGGGGGGGATGTCCCCCCCCCCCCCGAGTCCCCCCCTGGATCCAACCTTGTGTGGTATCCAAAAACTCGTGCTCTATCCGCACCAGATCTTCATGGTTCATGTTCTGGATAGCATACATAGGTTTGCATTGTTGCTTAACGGCAATACGTATGGGACGGATGCATACAAGAAGCAAACTGTAGGTAATGCTGGAAGAACCTTGTTTTGGCCAGGTGTCTTCTGATGTCAAGTGACTGACTTAATAGATTATATATAATCCACATTCCTTGATTTATTTAGAAGCCTCATCCTGTACACTAGGACATGCAAAGTAATGGGGCAGACCTTTTGGGTAATGTCTGCAGATCTTGGGAGGATGTCTTTGATGGGTGCAAGGCCAACAAATACTGAGAGGTAGTTCCCTGACCCATCTAGTTTCACTGGCAGGCCATCGTTGGCTGTGTGGACCAAGGCCAATGGTACTGGTAAAAACCTGTCCCTGTCCATATAAGAGCTCCTTGGATTTGAGCAACGTTTTTGTCTACAATCTGCAGGAAATAATCGCTTTCCCTCACATGTGTGTGTTGCTTGCCATTTCTCGGACTTTGTAGCTAACACTGGTATTTCTTCTACATCTTCTTTATATGCTGCAACCACTTGGTGTTTATCTATCATGGTCTATGACAAGACTTTGGCCAAAAACTTTCCATTATGTTTCTAGCTCGGGATCCATGGCCCTTCCTTGAGAAGGCATCCACAGCTCGCCCCTGTTCAATTGGGGCATAAGTGACTATCAAATGAGCATCCATGTTTGCAACAAAAAATGGATCTATCACACAGTTGATAATTTTGTCATACCTGGGGTTTTGACTTGTGTGAAGTGAAAGGCGGAGTTGTAGATCTGGTACAACCAGCAACATGTATTTAACTTGGAGATGTCACTAGTTTATACAGCATTTATTATATTTTTACAAAATTCTGAAAGTGTGACGTCACACAAGTCCATAGACCCCCCCACCCCCATGTCACACTTCTGCACACACAAAAAAGACCCCCCTACCCCCTCGGGTGTGACATACTTTATGGACGGCCCCTCGCATACAGGGGAGGTGGGGGTAGGCAAAAACGAATGCCAGATTCTTGTTCCTCATGACGAATAGCATCTTTTAAGTTGGTTGCAGATATTGTGTGGCCAATTTGGCTGAATAAGCTCGCCCCAAACTATTACATGCCCCTTTGAGCAGAGCAATGCAACTTCCATTATGATGATGCAAATATATCAGGGGGCTGTCCATAAATGACGGCGTGCTGCAGGGGGGGGGTACCATGTACCATGACCAAACATGACGAGGGAGAGTCAAGTGGTGCATAACCTCATGTTTTAAAAAGAAGTGTTACCCATAAAGTCTTGCGTATAAGCCACAACCTGTTTTAATTTGATACCAAACATGGCTATAAAGGGTGCAGGCTTATATGAAGGTTATTGGATGTATACTGCAGTACTAAAGTTGCCATAATTAGACACTCTGTGTGGCTTATAGGATTTGTCAAAATTGGGGGTGCGGCTTATCCCTTGATGGCCAAGCATCAGCTACAGTTGATGGCATGGCTGCCGAGCATCAACTATAGTTGATGCCATGGCTAGCCAAGCATCCACTAAAGTCATCATAACTCTATGAGATTTAGTTGCGTCCTCTAGGGAAACTTCTTGCAAAACACCTCGCCCCCATCACCAGCAAACAAAATTTTGGTCGAAAGTAAGGAAAGGAAAGTCATAGCGAAGCAGGAAATATTAGTGATGAATTTGGCATTATAGATTTTTCCAAAATTATCTGCAGGGAGGGGGTGGACACCAGTTACAGCATTTCCAAAAGTTGAGCTTAAAACTGTGGTGGGGGACCCAGGAATTTGAAAAGGGGGCAACTAGTTTATAGTTAACACCAAAGAATTGAAAATGTAATGAGATCATTCAAAAATATAAATTCATACTCTTTCTTTTTGCAATAGTCTTCAGAATTTTAGGTAGTGGAGTATGGGGCACATGGTGCATATTATAGAGATCAACCTAGACTCTACTTTTAATTTGCTGCCACCAGTCAGGGGTAAATCCTCTCCTGCTCCTGTCCCCCCTTTGAGGGATCTTCGACCTCCAGACCTAGTGAAATGAATGGGCTCAAGTCAAAATGAAATGGAGTACAAATGTTACCTAGGGCTAAGCCATTTATTGGCAGCTGGGGGGGGGGGGCGATGGTCAAAATGAAAAACCACTCCTAGGTAGTGGGGGGGGGGGGGGGTTGGGGGTAGGGGAACTTGATAAGCCCCCATGTTGTATGGTCCATTTGATTATTTGCATTATGGGCATTTCTGAAAGCCAGAACTTAGTGGAGGCGGGCAAAATTACTTGGTGTGGGAGGGGGGGGGGGGAGTAATTGCCATAGTGGTGAAACTTTCGCTGATGCACTGTTTCTATGATTACTTATACCACGCTTTGCGGGGGGTCCTCTCTGCATGACGTTATATTTTGAGGGTGGGTCAGATTTGCTAGATGCAAAACGGAAACTACGAAAAACGTGTTATAGTCGAGTTAACAATTGAACTTGAAGAATGTTTATTTCATGAAGTGTACATTATACTGTAATACACTTGTTTTTATGGACAACAACTGCACAAAATTCTTTGATAAACAGAAATAACCTCTTGACATGTACATGTATAATTTTCTTACTATAGATAAGTACAAGACAGCAATTTGCCAACAAAATGTCTATCATTCAGGTTCATAGTGCTGGCTACAGTAGTAAAGATAGACACAGTTATCAAATCTGGATCTAGAACTGGTATCACACTTAGTATTTAAGTCCATACCATGATCTTGGTATGCAAAATGATAGAGTTTACAGGAAGGAGACCAACAGGCCAACAATACCATTATTACCAGCTGGATGGTCGGTCACTACCACCTCTAACTGCTTGGGTTTGACAACATTTGCAACCGGAAAATATACAGGGTAGTTATCATTTATCCAATGGTTCCATGACTTGTCCACTAAAATGTTGTCGGGAGTATGAGCTTTCAATGTCACTGGCTCAACCCGAACGAATCCAACGTTTGCGGGAAACATTGATGATTGTGGTAGATCCAAATCCCTGAGAAAAGATCTGGCAGAGAAGGTGGTCTTATCGAATAGTTTCTCTTGAATCACATATGTGATCTCTCTCTCGGTATACGGCAGATTTGGCTTGATTCTTAGCCACTACCCGGTAAGCTGTAGTTTTAGCTTTGTTTCTATGCCCACTCCACTTTTACCAACAAAGGGCTGGTTGATCATCCATTTTGTGTCTAACCACATGAGCATGTTCTGCTGTTTAGAAGGAAATACCTGTGGTGCAAGACATTGATTTCTGTAGGAGGTGCATGCAGAGCTGGTTTTTCTCCTGCTCAGTTAGCATATCCTTGGAGAACACCAAGTTTACAACATCACTTGCCTCCATGGAAGGAAAGCGTAACTGGAACAAGCAGTCGCCAAGGACTTTTCTTTTGTTGGGGCCAGACTTTGCCGTTTACACTCAGCCTCTGCCCACCTATCACAGGCATAAAAGAGCTCAATATGGCCCATCATAATTTCACCAACGCCAAATGCCTGCTTATCTTGTGCCCCTCCAATTGTCTTAGGTTTAATGATGTTGATCTTGAGCATGTCAAGCAGGACATGATGGGGTATCTCAGTGAAAGCCTTGGCTTTGAGTGCTGTGCTAACATTTTTCACATTCTCCCTGAGAAACTGTCGACATCCTTCGCGAAGTCTGTTGTCTCCCCAAGTTTTGCTGTACGTGTACACCTCCCACAGGTTACCTCCACGTAAATTCTTAATCAGAATATCTCTGCAGATTCGTTCCAGAAAGGTTAGCATGTATTTCTTTGCAGCATACAGTGTGGATAAGGCTATCCGATTTGGGAATTCACGACAGTCATAGTAGCAATACCTGAAATCCAAGAAATATGGAGGTGTTTCTGCAATGCCACTTAAAGTTAGTATCCCAACTTTGGCACAGCCTATAGAAGGCATTGTGTGCCTGTCCCCTGCTTTTGCAGGTTTTTTTAAACGAATCAATCTATCCCAACTGGTTTGATAATGTTGATAGGGATAGTTATGTTATGAATGCCATGTGCACATGTTGAACCAATAGGTGTTTTACCAGCAGAGAACAGTTAACATACACATTTTATTTTTTTGAAATACAAGATTTACTATGCTTAAGTACTGGAAGGGCTGTAAAATGTGGCCATATTCAATGGGCTATGAAAAAGCTGTTTCGTCAGCCTGCAGCTTCAAGGGATACTGCTCCAGCACCCACTCGTGAAATACATCCCGAGTTGGTATCACTGGGCTTTGGCACTTGTCTATGTGCTTACTTTAGAAGAGCTTGCATTGTTTCCATGTCTATATCTGTGATGACAACTGGTTCACTTGCCTCCACAAAGTCTCCTTCAAACATTCTCTCGAAAACTGGACCGTAAAACCTCGCGTATCAGCCACGGCTAGTACGCGAGTCAGATCGGCGGTGCGGCTTATAGGATCGGCCCAGGCTCAGGGTGCGGCTTATACGCCAGTTTTTGCTCCTATGGCACAGTACTGAAAGTTACCAAACTCAGATTGCTATTGCGGCTTATAGGATCGGCCCAAACTCTAGGTGCGGCTTATACGCGAGTTAGGCTTATACGCGAGGTTTTACGGTAGGGAGGATGAACTTGTGGACCTTGATGACTTCTCCATCTTCACCCATTTTGAACTCTGCATCACTGTTCAACCCATTTTCCAGCAGGTATTGATTACAACCCAAGATGCCCCTGTTTAATTGCCAGTCTTTGTGCTCCATCCTGAACACCTGTAGGTATTAAAGATTTAAGCGTTTTAACTTTTACATATATATGTGTGTAATATTACTGAACTGCACAACATGGACTTGAAAGGTGAATTTATGATACAATTACCGTATGCGACGTAATAAGCGCCTTGGAGACTTAAAAAATTATTTTGAGTGTAAAAAATCAGCCTCAAATATTCAGTCTACTACGCTTCCCCTCCCCCTCATAACTGTCATATACATACTACAGGTACTGACCCACCTCAGTGGTCTCTGCAAGGCTTCTACACACCCCATTACTTCATACTTGGCTTGGCCTGAACAGGTGTGAAGTGCTCCATGTCCCCCACAGGTGTGAAAAACTAATAAAATTGGAGGAACATTATTGAGGATAATTCTGAGAAACTATTGGCGGGACCCTGTGGAGATGTTCAAAATATTTAGAAACTTACTAACCCCACCTGGTGGACATTCTCAGAATCTTAAGATACTCACTCCATCTGGTGTGTTGGTTCAGGACTAATTTTTTAAAACATTTTAGTAGCTTTCCCCATGAGAGCCTCAAACCCTCGACCCTAGGATTTAGAACCAGCTGGCACCCTACTGGTTAAAGCAGCTACTCAAGCTCCAAGCATCGAATTTTAGATTATGATATGTCAGCAATCTTCACAAACTCATATGTGGACAGGTTGATTTACAAATAATATGGGTGCTTCTTTCTATATGAAAATAGGCAAAATACCTCCTATGAGAATAGGAGTCAACCAACTGTAAACCGGATAACATAACGATGTGCAGGATAACCAACTCCAAGCTGCCGCATATTGGGCTTGAGGTGAACTACATCTCACTGTGCTCCTATTTATATGCATAATGAAAGCACTATTCCCATCCACAACCATAAGGCTTTTCACGTGTATTCATGCAGATTATACATTATACATACTTCCCTATTTATTTGTTGTATGTAGACCTCCACCATAAGTGTGTACTGATTGCTCTAAGTGTACTAGCCACACAAGACTAAGCCATTTTAGTTCCATCTTCGACCACAAGAGGTCATATTGGCATTGGTCCCTGCAGAGATGGCTTTCCTTCCCGCCATAGATGGATTAATATCTGTATTTTAGCCCATCCATTATGCTTTAGAGAGGCCTTATATGCTATGTTATTTTGCTCTGCCTTAAAGAAAAACAAATGATGGTCCTATAGATATTAAATTCATGCTAGAGTTGGAGGAGGTCTGAGGAGGTCGAGTTGCTGCTTTAAGCTAACCAGGCCAGTTTCAGCATGGTCTATTGATGAGATAGTCAATGGTTCATGACTATATTTTAGAATGTTCCATTGGGAAGATGTTGGATACCAGTATAGGTATTCATTTCCTAAGTTATAATATAAATGATAACGATAACACACTGTCATATTTTGATATATGGTACCGTATTTAATGCAGTATGGATATGTCCCCAACTTAGGCCTACCTACTTAGTCTGGTGAGGAATCCATACACCATTCTTAACAAATCAAATGTCTTTTAAATAGGACAGACCTCTGCCATTTTCAATGTAAAGATGCATGATCTGTGGAAAGCTGCAGTATCAATATGGCTCGGTCAATGACTTCCATATTTAGGTCGAGCATTGATTATAGGCCTATATTGTAAACTACCTATAAGGGAGTGGTCATTATTCATCCACAGGGGTGGTTGCATGGTGGGTTGGGCGGGGGGGCAAAGAAATGTAGACCCCTCGAGGTGGGGGGGGGGGGATTTATCAGCAATAGGCCTACTCTACCGTAGGCCCACTGATAATAGTTCAAAGGGGGGGGGGGGTAAAAAATTCTGACATGTTTGGAGGGGGGTGAGGGGCAGAACAAATTTCGACCCGTCTCGAAATATTACACACGCTCTCGAAGTGGGGGGGGGGGTAAAAAAGTGTTTGCGCGTCGCGAAATCTCACCACCCACCTAGTCCTAGACTATAGGCTATAATCCCTACAATGTACTATAGTCACTACAATGCAGTCAAGTGAAAAATATAGAGTAGGCAGGGGCGGATCCAGGGGGGCGCAAGGGGTGCCCCCCCCCCTATTTTTTGGTAAATTTTAATTTAGATGGTCAGATGCGACAGGGACATTAGGGAAAGTCTAGGCTTTCTAAAGCTGAAAGAATATTGTAAATATTCCAATTAGAACCAAAGTTAGGACAATTTCATATAGGCCTATACCAATCTAGAGATAGAATTGCAAATTTCCCCTGGAACAATATGCCCCCAAAACGCCACAAATGCACCAATCTAAAGGTAGATTTTCACAAATTTCCTGGAGCAACATACTTCCAAGATGATCAGAATGCATCTAATTTAACTAGAATTTCTAAATTTTCTTGGAACTATACATGCTCCCCAAACCATCATTGAAACATCTAAAAGGGGGGTCTGGATGGGGGGGGTCTCAATTTCCCATGTCGATTTTAAGAAATGACCATGTCGCCCTGTCGATTTTAGGAAATAGTCATGTCACCATGTCGATTTTAAGAAATGTCCATGTCCCATGTCGCTATCTCTAATATTCCTCATGTCGCATGTCACTAACCCCAAAAACGGCCATGTCGCCGTGTCGAATTTAGTGGTCCACACCCATTAAAAGGTATATGCTCCCAAACCCTTCATTCTAAAAATCCAAATCCAAAGTTTTCCTGGATCAATATGCCCTCAAAGGTACATATAGAAAACACCAATCTAAAAGTAGAATTTCTAAATTTTCCGAGAGCAATGTGTCACCAAATTCTCAGAATTTACCATTGTGGGAATTCCCAAAACAGAATGCACAAATCTAAAAATAGAATTTAGAGAATTCCTATTAGCGATGTGCCCTGAAACCCCTCAGAGCACACCAAACTAAAGACAGAAATATAAAAATTCCACATGTGAAATTCACCTCGAGGAGATGGTTTCACCTGGTCAATGTGGATCCGTCTGAAATACTTTGCTTCAAAGATTTCAAGGTTTGCCCCAGCATATCCCAACACGCCCAGCCCTGATGGTTTAACACCCCCAACGCTGTAGGTATTGCGGCGCCCCCCCCCCCCCCCCCACTTTTCCCAAATTCCTGGATCCGCCCCTGGTAGGCCTAGTCTACTCTTACTTTTTAGAGTCTGATAATACCGTCCTCTACAAGACTCCTCTACTCTGAATGGCTTACCTATGTGTTTTCTTTGACTTAATTGTTGCAGACGATCACGTCAAGACAACGTTGAACGATCCATTTTGGACATTTTGCAGACGTTTGGCAGAATAAAGTTTTAATAGTTCAACGTCCGTCGATGTAGATGCCAGCGATGGCATGGCCCTAAATCATAGGTAGTTAACGGGAGTGTTTTCTGTACAGATCAAGTGGTCGTATTTGCAGATAGGTAGATACTTGGGTTGTCTAATTCAGTTGACAACATGATAAACTGCCTCAAAACTCTAAGAAAGGCAGCTGCACAGGCAGACGGACGTCAACAGAACTGGCGCGAAATAAACTACAGCGCCCCACGGCAGAATATGATCGAACTAAATCGAGATGTGTGGGGCCATCTATGAGAAGATTTAGAACTGTACCGGCATCGAAATGAACGTTAACAACGCTACTACCCATACTAAATGAACTTCTTATATACCCATACTCATCACAATAAACGTTTGCAAGGAATATTTCTTTGAACTGTTCGTTTTTGCTTACGTATTCCCTCGATAACACGTGTTGAAAAACGCGCGCGGACCGCGCTGACGGAGGGCATCTCTGCGCATGCTCAACAGGAAGCAGTTCATGCAAGATGGCGGCGACCATGACATACATGCGTGGATGTCACTGAAACAGGTGAATAACATTCATTTACATTGACCTAAAATATCTAGATACTATTATAAAAGAGACATTGGTGACATCATTCACTGCATATCCACTGTAGCTTGTTTGATAAAGCGACAGTGACGGCGTATCGCCAAAAACACAGCATGTTCCATGCCGGTCCGCCTACACAGACTGCTCCACACGACCACACTCCACAGCGAGTGACACTGACTGACAGGACAACATCCAACTGTTGAATCAACACTGTTGAAAGTTGCGGATTGTTTTGCATTTTGCCAATCCTGGACCAAAACAGTCACCGTAACAGTCCTATCTACTCCAATGCTAAGTGGGTCCTTCCAGCAAATGTCCTCTGCAATTCGGTGTTTAAAGTCTATAAAGACAAATCAGGTCGGGTTAATCAGAGCCAGATCATGTTTAAATATTAAATAATGATGTGTATATAATAATATCAATCAAAACTAAATAAGAACCGATGACAAGGCAAGAGAATATATTCAATTAAAAGAGGTTGAACTTAGAGAAGTTAGAGACACACTAAGTGACTATTAAACTCGTTACTGCTGGGGGGGGGGGGGGGGGGGTAGATGGCGGGGGGGTCCCCATGTCGATTTTAAGAAATGGCCATGTCACATGTCATTAAGGAAAAGTCCATGTCACTAGTGTCACTAAGGAAACAAATTTAGGGGCATATGGAGAGTTAAAAATAGAGCTTTTGGGGAATTTGAAAACCCACAATGACCAATTTGAAGAAAGGGTTTAGTAGCCTACTTCATTCTATATGAGATTCTTTTTTCATGTCACTAAGCCCCATGTCAAATGTCGATTTTAAGAAATGCTCATGTCACATGTCACTTAAATGGCCATGTCCCATGTCGATTTTAAGAAATGGCCATGTCGCCATGTCGATTTTTATAGGGGTCTTTACCCATACTGCTACACTACACTGACACAGTACCTACACACACTGACTTAGTCTTAGTGTAGCCGCCGGGATACCAAGAAGTGCCCTATACATGTATCAGGTCAACCCAAAAAAGGTCAAAATTGGCCAGAAATCCCCCCCCCCCCCCCGATTTGCTTGCCCCGTCCCTGCGTGGGAAAATTAGTGCGGGACACCCTGCCAACAAAATTGCGCGAGCGTTTTAGTGACCTATATACGGCACGGTGTCCGAGAGGATGTATGCGAATGAATGTTATAAATATAAAACTGCTTTATATGTTGAGATATATAATAGCTAAATTCCATTATTCACAGATGGCATAACAAAGTAGAAAATGAACTACTCAGCATGAAGGAAGACCAGAAAACAATTTATAAGAACACAGTTATGGTGGGAAAATATCTGACTACGACAATTGCAGAGAGTGCCGTCTCCTGCCAGGCGATCGGGACTGAAAGTAAATAAGGAGGTAACTAAGTGTGTAGTCAAGACCGGAGAATTTGGCGAAGCCGCCAAACGCCCAAAGAGAAAGTTAATTGATAAAACTGCAGGGGGTCATTAGAGGAGTGTAACCCTCACAGTGAGGAGCACCCCTAAAATGCCCTGTGGCCAGTTTTATCACCCCCAGGTCCACTGTCCATCATAAATGACTACTGTAAACCTGTGCTGTTTGAGAGTGTGATTCTCAAAATAGAGTGAGTTGCTCCTAAATGACTTTTTAAATGGTGTGAGGTGATGGTATCTGATGTTAATGAGCTAACACCTAAATTTAAGGATTACGATCTCCCAGTGGGGAGTTCGAAATTCTCCGGTCTTGACTATAGTGACACTACTCTCTCTAATCTACTAGTACTACTCTAGTCACCGTGACTAGTACTCTGACTCTGGCGAACACTCCCGGCTCATCCTGTCATATACCAGTACTTCATAGTCTTGAAGTTAAATTATCTGAATAGCCCATAAATGATAAAGCCAGTACCATATGCTATAGGGCCTACTGGCACTATTGGCAGTAGGGTCCACAAAATAACTGTATGGCCTATAACTGTAGCATCACATTTGTCTTCACTCCCCACATTAATTGTTTTGGCTTTACCAAACATTTGTTGACTCAGGGTAACTGAGTAATACTATAAACGACCCAACCAAGGTTTAAGACGTTTTTGTTACATGGGAGAAGTGCTCTCATTTAATGTCCATGGCCCACAGCCATTAAATAAGACCATGGAGAGACGGGCAAGATCGGGGGACATATGTCTTCGAAAAGAAATTTGAAATGTCTTTCCTTCTTGCTGTAATTGGCCTGCGATCTTTAGGTAGTGATTTCTCTCTTTTCCTTAAACTTTTAAGTATTCTTAAATTGCTACCCTCTAAATGAAAGGTACATAGGCTTCAGTGTTAAAGCAAAGATAGAAATGACTACTTTTGCCAATCTGTCCCATATTTCTCTCTTCACACGCAGAAATGCCATCTTCTACACTGGAAATACCCTCTAACACACAATAAAAACCATCTAACACGTTTAAATTAAATTTAAATGAAAGTTTGCAACACAGAGCATTGCTAGGCTGGACTACCTGCCCTGGCCAGTCCCACTGATGTTCTCACTGTAGGCCTCACCTCCCCCAACTGCAGGCATGGGGGCAGTGGTGTGTCACCGGCAAGGGAAGGAGGGGATGTGAATATTGAAGATGTGTATTCTTGGAATGTGTATTCCCTATACACGGCCATACTGAGCCCGACACACATGCCATCCAATGTACGCAGTATCAGGCATGCCAGTCTAGAGCATCACTTACATCATGAACAAATATTTTAGTTCCTATAGCGACCGTACAGAAAAGGGTGGCGCCACCCTTACTTCTCGTACACTCCGAGAAGTCCACGATACAACACGAGAGTTGGCAGCAACAGCGTCAGGATAAAAGGAGCGTCCAGAGCAGTTCAAAACTGTACCACCCATATCGTCGCCGTTTATCGTCCGATCGACTGGCTTTTTGATAGGGACAGAAGGCGGTACATGCCCGCAGCCTGCAACCGTCGCCCACACCCACCTGCTCTCCCACACCCACCTGCTCACCCACACCCACCTGCTGGCCTGAAATGGAATAACATACATGTATGACACATGACTTTAGGGTACCTTTTAACAAGGAATTCATTTCTGATGCCAGAAAGGACCAATGAATGATTATAACGGAATACTATATCTAAGTACATGATAAGCTACAGATTCAGCTTACCCTGAGTCATCTGTGAGGCCACTCGCACGCTCAATCTTTCTGGATTTCATGACCAGTGTGACCGGGCCTTAATGTTTTGTATTAGAGTCTTTCGTCTATTTTTTTATTAGATTAAATGCTCAATCTTATAAAATTGGTACAAATACATTTTAAATCATGAAAAAAATATAATTCTCAGTCATAGGATAGTCCATGTCCCTGGCAGTCTCTTCTCCCCACCAGTATATGTCCACCCTCCCAGTCCCTGAAGTGCTTATGCCAGTTCTGGGCAGCTAGAATGGTTAAGGCAAGTCTCCTTTGTGTCCCCTGCTTTATTCCTGCCTTCTACCTGCCAAAAGAACAAAACCAAAAGGCAGGAAATGTACATAATGCCATGCTGGTTCCTGTCCTCAGGTTATTTAAAGTAATAAGCACCCTCTCCAAGTCCCTGTTCACATTTTGGGGCCATCTGAGCTATTGAGACCCATATATGCTCCATTTTACGATTACCTGTACTGTACCAGGAGTGAGAAAAATAGGTCTGACATCTTTTCTATTTTACAAAATTAGAAATATACGCCCTTAACTTATTTCAACGTTTTTTTAAGACCAAAAGTTTAAAGATAGCCTTCTTCTTTCAGGAGGATCTTACCACTTACAAGTTTCCGGATACCATCTTTCCACACAAAGATAAGCTGCGCTTACCGTGCATCCTAGTCAACGAATTTTAGTCATTAGGATGGTAATGCGCATAGCGCACTTCACATGAAGGATGGATGTTGCTAACGCAGGTCATATCGTATTGGAGTGCCTGAGTCAGGCATGTAGTCAAAACACGGCTGTTTTGAAACCAGCCGAACACCAGCTCAGAGAGTGGGAGACACAGCCTGGGTTTAATACAGTACTGCTGGTAAGGGTGTTTTGTAAAATATCTGCATGTATTTCCTCTTTTAAGGTCACACCAAATAAAAAAGTTGGTCTACGGATTTCCCGCACCATATTTTCGAAAATGGAATTTATTTTTTTTTTGGAAAAAAATTGTGTCTATGGACTGCGCCGGCATCATTTTCTGAGAAATTGGGTTTTCTTGGTTTTTTTTGTGGCCTTTTCTGCCATCGTTAGCCAGAAAATATCAGTTTGTAAAAATTAAAAAAAGATTTTCCCTCAGGAAAAAAATATATTCGCCCACCCCCCTAATTTAAGGTTGAAATCCATAGACAAAAAAAAAGATTTGAAAAAAATATATAAATAATTCGCCCTACCGCACCTATTTTTGCGGGGAAAATCCGTAGACCAACTTTTTAATTTGGTGCGGCCTAATGATTATTTATCGTAAAACAGTCATCCATTTAGATTATTCGTCACGAATTGGGACCAATAGCGGCAGAGGCGATAATTCTTTCTTGAGTAAAAAAAAAAAGTGGTGTGGCTTAAATACAACTTCCCCATGATTTCAATTTTTCTCATGTCGCGAAGACCTGTAGTTAACTATAGAAGACCTTTATTCAGAGGCCTCAATTTGAACGTTTCAATTATTACTTAGATTGACCACTTTCATCCTTGTAAATGTCTTTGGTGGAAAGGCAAAAAAAGTATATACTCATACTATGCATGTATATGTATTGTATGTATCTCCTTTCAGTCTATCTTTACCGACCATAGTATTGATGTCAACGTGAGATGGTTAGCCGTACTCTACTTTAAGAATGGAGTTGACAAGTACTGGAGGAAGTCTGCTCCCAAGTAGGTTTACTAAGAAAGTTTGAGTCTTTATTTCTAGCAAACACAGTAACACTGGGCATCATTCTAGACCAGAGCTCCCAGATGTTTATATAGGTGGGGATTCATTTCCACTGGTGTGATTACATTATATCGTTCACTCCTTTCACGTATCCACCGTTCTTCATATGCTTTCTGTATGCGTGAGCTGCTCAGGACTTGACAAATGTATTTCATCTTATTAAGTGAGTTCCTATAGAACGATGAACACATGATAGCCCATGTGTAAATAGGTTGGTATTAGTTGATGTAAATATTACGAACATATCCTTCCTATGAAATGATATAGTTAGTATATTGCGATGGTGCAATACTGTTATACAAGCTGTTTAATGTTTGGTTAAACGAGTCTAACCATACCATTTCCCCTCCAGTGCCATAGATGAAGAGGAAAAGTCGTTTTTAAGACAGAGGCTGATATCTTCTTTCAATGAACCAGTTCCTCAGGTAAGGCCAATGGTTTTCATAACTATCAAAACATAAAAACACTTCCTAGTCAACGATATCTAAGATAAATTTAAATTTAAAATCAGAAGAAAATGAAACTATATTTCTATTTTTCACATTGAATTTCATAGCTCCAATAACCTCTAATGCACATACAATAAAATTCCTAGAAATTGTCTGTTATGGGTTTCTATGTATTTTTATGTGTGTGTAATCCCCGATATTTCTTCATCTATATTCAGATTGCCACCCAGTTATCAGTATTAATCGGTAAGATCTCTCGGCTGGACTGCCCGCGCTACTGGCCTGAGCTCATCCCTACACTACTGGCCGCTGTGCGTTGTGATGACGCGCTCTCACAACAAAGGGCACTGCTCACCCTGCACCATGTGACCAAGACACTAGCCTCAAAGAGGTTAGCCCATGATCGGAAGGTTTTTGAAGAGGTTGGTAAAAGCATGATGTACTCTGTAGCTTCATTTTGTTATATTTGCCCTCCCTGTACTTAATACTTGAGTTTTTGCCCTCCCTGTACTTAATACTTGAGTTTGAAATTCAATTACGATACTTATTCAGCGTAATAACCACCCTCCTCCTTCACCCCTTTTAGGGCCTTCTTACACGATTAGGCCCATATGAAACATTTTCAAATACTAGTCTTTCCAGGAGTGAGAAGTCTGACATCTTTTATTTTTCCTTATATCCATGTGTGCAGCTCACAAACAACGTCTTTGGCTACTTGCTGACGTTGTGGAACGACCATACGGAGATGTTTGTCAAGTCGCTATTACAGGGAGCCCATGTGGGCGACAATCAGCAACGGATGCTGCACCTAGATAATAGCCTCCTAGTACTCAAAGGTAAGCTCTCCACATTCAGATTGTTTTCACTAAAATTAGATGCAAGTTTGATTGTTTTATTTGGATAATAAAGAAACCCACTGTAGTCTTCAATGGCGTGTCTGCTTAACTAAGTTGATAGCAGTGCTAAATGATAATATATTCTTGATATTTAGATGTAAATGAGATGAACACGCCTATACACATGTTTGCCTAACATAATAACTTAAAACATACATGTACTTGCATATAGCTATTCCATCCACTAAATCATACACTTGCCTTAACGTTACTCTTGGTTGTCTAGTTCTACGCAAACTTGGAACATATGGATTCAAAGATGCCCAGAAGAGTGAGATGCCAGTGACATTCATCACGCTTGTATTCCAACGAATGCAGCAGTTTCTGAAAAGCAGTAAGTACTCATGGAAAAGATTATGCCATACATGTATTATCATAAAAATTTAAAATCATAAATTCCGAAAAGAAATTTATCAATATGAATCATATAATCATAATATAAATAGGTGTATGCATTAATGGGAAAGTCAGGTTCATGAGATGATGCATATAATTTACACGTCTACTCTTGGTTCGTTAACAGTAGCTATTAAATGTTGTTTGTTTTTTCACAGAAGAAGAAATGGAGCAGTTAGGACCTGACTTGTCAGCAAAGCGGGAGAAAATAATAGTTTTATTAACCAAAGTGGTAAGTTTAATACCAAAGAACTAGTCTTCCTGTAATCTACCATAGACATATAATTGTATGAGCTTACTTATTATTTTACTGGTAGTGAGAATGTGATGTTGGTCCTTCTTGATGTTAGCATCGTAGGCCATTCAATATGCAATCGAGCAAAGCCTCCTTCCCACATTAACGGGAAGGTGAGCTCTAGACCGATCATCACAATGTTACCTCATCCACTTCTTGATGAAGGATTTATAGAATTCAAGCACGGTAGAAATAAAACCACACCCTGCTTCCTCTATTAACGTTTTGACTTGAACATGTTAACGTCCCTTATTTAGTTGCTGGACGTACAGGAGATGCAGCCAGAGACGTTCATCCAGTTCATCACACAGTCCCTAGAACTAGCCGTCAGCTATAACTTTACAGACCAGGGCGCTGGTAAGACTCTTATCTCTTATCACCTTTTAATATCCATACGTGTACTAGTCATATTACAATTATTACTATAAATATGATATTCTATCATACAACCTTTGTACACAACACCTTTTTTAAGAGAACAAATGTTTAGGCTGAAGTTATGTACAAGCTCAAAACGTTCACGATTTGTCTAATTTGGAGCAGAGCCTTTAATTATTGAGGCATACTTGATAGAAAAGTCACGCTTTTAAATCTTTGAACCAGTTAAATAAGTTCATATTTTCCTTAATAAACTTCAACATGTGTTCTTGCTATACATGCCGTGACTGTTCTTTGATCTCCAGGCATCACATTTGAACGCTTCACTGTCAATTCCTTCAACCTCATGCGGAGTATACTTCGATGTGAAACATACAGGCCGGCCAAGCTAATAGAAGGTATGTATAATAATAATGTATCAACATTTATTAAATATATGGCGTGTGTCTCATAACTGAACATTAGGACACCAAAACACACCTTTAGCAGTGAAATAACACCAAACACAACATGTCGATTTTATAAATTTTCAATTGATTGAATAAGTGAATAAGTTGACAATTCAGATAGGTAGTATTGAACATGAATAAAGTTAGATTAGAGTGTCAAGTGTTGACTATGCTGGCAGCCATTGCTAGATACATGTTTGCTGTCGATGCAGATACCAAGAACCCACTGACGCTGGAGGCTCACCGCACCAAGATGCAGTTCTTTACCACCGAGACGCTGACCGAGGTTTGTCGCCGCCTCGTCCACCACTACTTCCAACTCTCAGTCAACGACCTTCACATCTGGGACACAGAGCCAGAAGATTTCAGTGAGTATGGGATTTATATACCGCTTGGAGGAATAATTCAAGCTTATGAAAATTCTACTAATAAAAAAATAGTTGTTTTGATTGGTGGAGAAGAAAAAAATATTATTACTCCCCGGCTGATTATATTGATCATAAATCATAAATTGTCATAGTAAGATGTCGTTGTCTACTTGTTATTGCAATATGTAAGTTCACATGTTCTTTTTATCCTTTAGTAATTGACGAAGGAGGAGATTCGTGGAAGTTCAGCCTTCGGGTAAGAAGTTCTCCTAACTTCTTTTTTCTTGATGCTGGAGGATGTACTTAGCCCAGTCCCATATATCTACTTCTCGTATTACACGAAACTATTAAGTAATACACAGAGGCCACATACTATGGGGATAGTAAGAATGTGTCCACAGCAGAAAAAAGAAATATAAGTACAACATGTATAATAGATATATTTCTTAAAGTAAAATGAGATCCCTTTAAGTTCACATTTGGAAATTATAGCCTCGACCCATGTCTTACCCCTTTCTTTTTGGAAACATGGTCTGATTTAATTTTTTTTTTAATAAATCTTAAGACAAGTTATAGGGACAATGCACTTGATATAGTATAATATGTCCTCACACATGTCTTTTCACTCTTCCTTGTAGCCGTGTACAGAGAACCTTTACCTGACACTAATGAAGGAGTTCCGCGCGACACTGGCCCCGTGCGTGGTCAGTCTGGTACAGGTGTGTCAGGGACCCGTAGACCCCAACGACATGGCCGGCATTCTAAACAAAGACGCTGGTCAGTCACGCTCTCATCCGCCTTTGTATTACAGTGAAATCTTGTTATAGGAAGGACTGATAGAAGGAACTTCCTGTTATTCGGAGCACGTTTTCATTGCCAAAATTGCCCATTCTCTCTATATTTAGTGTCTGTTATGAGGAACATTGCTTATAAGGAGCAAGTTTGCCTTGCCAACAGGTCCCTCTTATAACGAGATTTCACTGTATTAAAGCAAATAAGAAATTCTAAATTGATAATTTAGGAGGATGTCGCTCATTCACGATTCCTATCAAACTGAAGTGCATGTATACTGTGTAGGTGCGATTATTGGTTATTGTTCTGAGAGAGGATCAGTTTGATTGGTTTATTTAAGATTGTCAGAGGTGGCCGCCAGTCATGTGATTCAGTGTGGTTCAAGTGCTTGTTTTAACCCCTGTGTGGTTGTCAATGATATCCTAGCAAAGTACACAGCTGAATACGTGTTCACATGCTTTAAATTATGATTTCAGTGTACAATGCTATAGGACAGGCTTCGTTTGACTTGTACGATGAAGTCGACTTCAACCAGTGGTTCACATCACACCTGATACAAGAATTACAAGTCAAACATACCAAGTAAGTGAAGTACTCATGACTAATAACGCTTCCGTCTACTCTAGGTGACTTATTCATTATCAAACATATTGTTATAAAGCCTATGAAACAGGTAATATTCTGAGGCTTTTAATGGAAACTTAAAAGATCTATATATATTTTGGATATTTAAACAGACTTTTTGTAAATAACACTTTTCTGTGTCGTGGCTATAGCTATTTGTAACAATACAAGTTCTGTATTGCATATCTACGTGTTAACATATTTGTTAGTATAATCAGTGGCATTTAATCTGATATTTTTCCTTTTCGTCTAGTTATCGGATAATCCGGCGGCGTGTGATCTGGTTGATAGGGTGCTGGACGGGCGTGAAATTGTCGTCTGAGCTGCGACCGATGCTCTACGCGGTTATACAACCACTTCTACAACAGGACGAGGACCTTGTCGTTAGGATAGAGGCAGCGCTCACACTCAAATATGATATCCTTTACTCTCTGCTGTTGGTCATAATCTCTTTATAGGTTTTGATGGTCGGAATAGGCAGCAAGTGATGCCATATTGTCCGGGGAAAATCATAACCCTAGAATTTCTATCAGGGGTCAACCAGTCGTAAAATTAGACAATTAATCAAACAAAAATTGAACTGTTCATGATTCATGTCTTGATACCTGGAGTGTTTAAGAAAACCGCATTTTATTGATTTCTAGAGCAATGTTAATTATTGCGTTTCTATGTTCGTTCCCTCCATGACTACTATCCTTAACATTGCCACCAGTAGACGATTTTGAGTTCAAAGCAGAGCAGTTCTTCCCAGTAAGTATTTTCTTCAATTTTCCAAAGTATACTCATTAACTTTTGTAGTATCATTTCAATCTAACGTGTATCTTGATGCCTAAAAGAAGTGAACAGTTTTTTTAACTATCCAAAGAAATGGATTGAATCGTAGAAATAATTGGTGCCATTTCCCCATTCAATTTTCTAGTACCTGGAAACAACGTTTGGATTGCTTTTCCAATTGTTAAAAGACGTGGAAGAAGGAGAAACCAAGGTAAATACCGGTCAATAATTGAATACAAAAACAACTTTGGAATTATAAATAATACTTTCATATATGGTATATCGGTCAGATGATATTCCTTGACGCGTTCTAAAGCCCCAGCAAAGCAGGGGCAGACTCAAAGCGTCCCTTGTAGGTTGAGCCAATGAAGATACTCGAGTTCCTTTCTTTTTAGGATTTCAGATTATATTTCCAAATTACTATGTGTTTTTGACCATTTTTGATTACGGTATCTCTGGATCATATACGGAGTTTGAGTAACTGTAATTTGTTGTAAACCGGTTAAATGAACTTGTCTATTTGGTACCAGATGCAGGTCCTTCATGTCATCTCGTTCCTCATTGAGCGGATGGAGACCTCGGTGCGGCCTTACGCCGGGGCGCTCATTCAATACCTGCCCATGTTGTGGCATTCATCTGCCGACCACAACATGCTCCGATGTGCCATCCTAACCACACTCGTCTACCTTGTTCAGGTAAATACACGTTCCCCTTGTTACAACCCTTATGTTTTTTTGTTTTTTTTATGCTTTTTAAGGCATTGCCGGTGGACTAAACCTCATTGGTTTACGTCTGCAGAAATCCTTCGAAGAAAGTAGGGAACATGCTTCAGTATTGCTTCTCCCTTAACATTTTTCATCCCGTAGAAAGGGGCATTTCTATATTAAAGCAGCATTCTTAATTCCTGTCCAGATTCGGTAAATGTGTAGGAGCTGGATTTCTATCTTTTGGCTCATCTCATAGATTCGATCATCCTTGATACGATCATCCGAGGTAGGCCTTCGGCCTACCTTTTAACTTGTGAAAAAATTAAACTCGAGTAAGTCTCACCTGCATAGTCAGTGGGACGTTAAACTACACAAACAAACAAACAAATTCAACAGACAATAACACCAAAAACTTTTTAATTACAAAAAAAACCACAAAAAAAACCATTGTTATAGTAACTAAGGAGCATGTAATGACTGATTTCAGGGACTCGGTGAGCAGTGCGTGTCTATGTACGACTTCCTACTGCCGGTGATCCAGTTGTCGACGGACGTGAGTCAGGAGCCGCACGTCTACCTGATGGAGGATGGTCTCGACTTGTGGCAGAACACACTACACTGCTCACCCGCCATGACACCCGGTTTACTCGACCTCTACCAAAACATGCCCTCACTACTCGGTATGTTAGCCACTTGTGTTTATGGACGAAGATAACTTGGAGCTATTTTAGTAGTATCTAATTTGCCAAATTTGGGTGTAATTAACTATTGAGTATTAAGCTAGAGTTTATCTGAGCACCATCTGTAGATGCGTTTCGGTAAGAATTAAGTAGCATTACCAGGTAAACTACAAATTCAATATACCTGGATATCCTTGAGAATTGCGCTTTGATACATCTTATAGGGTCTCTTAAAAAGTAGTATTCTTTTTTTTGAGTTTTTAACGTGTATTTATTCATAAAATGATTTTCAAAATACAACACTATCAAAAAAAACATGTTGAGAATATCAAGGCTCAATACGACATAGGTGTACAGTAGATATTCAGAGGACATGTATGTTAATTTTGGCTATTCAGAGCCGCGTACACTTTCAGTTCTCAACATTATACTGCATGAATAAACACAGAGCTATTCTTTCTACATGGTTCCCTATATCTGTAGTTGAACACGTTTGATTTGATACAGAATACGGAACGGAGACGTTACATACGTGCCTAAAGATAGTCGAAGCGTACGTGCTAGCAGGCCCCAAGGATTTCCTACAACGCTACTCTCACAGCCTAGTCCGGTCTCTTCTGTCACTATTCACCGATCTGCGGTCAGAGGGAGTCATTATGGTGATGAAGGTAAGGGCATTATTATATTTGGCTGATATATATATTTCAATAAGGATTCTTATAAGCCCCTTGAAGTAACTGCTGGCATCTTGACCCGGGATATACCGATTCTTTGAGATAACACATGGAAGATTTACTCCAGTTGAAATCATGAATACTCCAAGTTCTTCTGTATTGGCTGCAATTGCACAGGCATCCTTGTGCAACAAATATCTCAAATAAACCATGTCTGTAATCTGATCCCTGATGTTTGACCCAAATGTTATTTACACTTCAATTTGATATGATATGGCACTTTTAAGAATATAGCAGGCCGGTAATATGACATGCATTTGTGAAAGTATATAGCATGAATTGACACAGCTATCATTTCTAATTACCCAATACATAATAAAGTATTTGTCATATTCAGTTTATAGGTTATACAGTGGCCCGTGAACATGTATCGTCTTCTTGACTAATTCCAGTTGATAGAGAAGGTGTTCATCACCTTCCCGGATGATGGGCCCAAACTCTTCACTGAGTTGTTACCGCAGATCTACAAGAATATATTAGAGGGAGATGTAAGTATCAGACATGTCTCTTCTCTGTAGTCATAAATAGACCAAAGTCACCTATAAACAATGAATCATGCTCAGTGGGATTCTGTATTTCGATGGAGCAATCCCTATTCTCAACATCTACACACTTGGGGGACCATGGAGTAGGCTAAACCATACTCCATAAGGTTCTGGAATACGGAGCTTCCATAGGTTTAACAGAGAGTGTCGTATCAGCCATGTGATAAATGTGCAGGACTATGAAATGTTTCTTTTTATCTTGTGATCACCCGCATTTAGTGTATTTTAATTGCTACAGTGTACATTTTACTTTGTAGTTCTACCCGATGGAATTATCCTTGAACATCTCAATGATGGCTCGCGTCATACTCCAAAACCGAGCCTTCTTCTTCCAAACGATGGAGAAAATCGGGACACAATGTGGAAAAAAGGTAAAGATGAAAATAATTTTGTTTCTTCTGTAAAATTATTTACCTCTTTATTTATTATGCCAGTAACATAATTGGACTCAACTCCAAACTCTATACTTCTATTTAGCTAGAATAGCTAGTGTTTATAGTCGGGTCACAAAGAAGAACTTGAATCTGAATAAATAGTCTTATTCTTTCTATTCTATAGACGGAAGAGCTAGTCGGCACTTTGTTGGATAGATGGGTGGACAAGACGGACAACATCACACACCCCGAACGAAAAAAGTTATGTTGTATGGCAGTGGTGTCCCTCATCAACAGTAATATGAGGTTAGATTGAGTTATACGTTACTACATGTAGTACTATATTGAGACGATATCATTCTATATTTGTTGAAATAAAAATAATAATAGACGTTTGGTTAAGCATGTATGATGATAACACTTTTAATAAAGTAATCAAGTTCCGGGACTTATAAAAATGTAATGTCCATTCACAATTTCACTTGATGATATGCATTTGTCACTTTCTTTTCACAGCTCGGTGCTGCAACGTTTTGGCCATGTCATTAGCATATGTGTCGAAACACTCCATGATATCTGCAAAGTTGAAGGGGATGTCAAAATAGAGTAAGCACCCCTAAATTAAATATTTTGTGTGAAAATAATTGTTTGGGTAAAAGTCACCATGATGACGATTCTCATTTTAGTCATAACATGTTGAAGTTTCGTTGTTTGAAAACTACCGTTAAGTCTCATACTACATACTGGTTATAAGGGAACCAGAACCTCAAAGACAGCACTGTAAACTAATGCTTTCCTCAGTAACATTCTGCATATATAGTTCGGCAACTGTAGATTCTGTAGTAGGCTAGTTTGGATATCATTTCCGTAGAGCGAAAACAAAAGGTAATATCGGAGTATTAATGTGTATTTGAATTGCCACGTCAACGGCCAATTGTTTTTGAATTCCAAAGCCTTTTTTTGCAAAATATGAATGTATCATATATGAGCTTTTATTCCCCGAAGAGCATGTCTGAGATAATTGGGGAAAAGGGTGAATTACGTTCATATCTGATGACTTTTGACTTTGACTTTTGGCAAATATTCATATACACGATGTCTTTCAACGGTAGCCATTTAGAAACATTCGGTTTGTGTCATGATGGTTTGGGATATTTCACACACACATTTATTTAAAGGTAAGGGAGTTTTAACTACGTAATAATACTGGTCTTGTCCACATGGCCTATTACTTGCTGCCCCCTTATTCGTTTTGTCTTATTATTTGCAGTGTGCTAGTGATGAGTCCAAATCTGGACACAGAAGAGTTCGAGACTCCCCATGACCGCCGTAAAAAAGAGGTAAGACTTGGATTGATTTGAAATATTTTTAGTATAAATGTTATCATGTCAGTAAATTATCTTTAGACAAAATAATGAATGTCTTCCACCAGTTTCCACCAGTCCAGTAAATCCACATGAACCTAAATCCAATCATTTCTCAGTCCACACAGCTTTGGTATAACTACCATAAATTCCCGAGAATAATACGCGGTAGAACTAAATATGAATGGGAAAAAAGCATAGTTATCAACGATTAAGATAAACTACCATTGCTTTCCTCACCCAGTTGTGTCTCCGAGATCCTGTGATGACGGTGAATCTGCGAGACTTCATCTACAGCGAGCTGACGCGCTGTCAACAGCAACAAGGTGCCGCCCGGTTTGGGCAACTGATGGATCTGGTCGATCCCGATATTGCGCGACAACTACAGCACTTCATCCAAACAGTGCATTCCTCCAGCTGATCCTTAACCATTCTTAGCTTTTTGTACAGTCGTTTTGTGTACATATTTGTATCCCATATAGCCCACACAGGGCTTACTTTCAAGATGAACAATTCAGAGACAAGTTAAAGAATCCTCGTTGGGTTGTGGCTGATAACGAGTCTTGAGATGGTGGCAAGGTGAGCGATATATGTCAATCGCGTGACGATATTCTTCCATGACGATTGAACATATCGGCAGACTGCTGCCTTAACGGTACTTGAAAACTTTGAACTCTTTCCTTGGAGACACCGTTCCGATGTCTTTGCTTGTCCCCTTTCGTTGTTCATCCACTTTTGGAAGCCAACAGGGCCGCTGCTACTTTATATAAAATGTAGCGCTTCTCTGATATAAACCTAGGCTATAGGTTGTTATGCCAATACTATTGGACCTATCCTGGTCTGTTATAGGATCTTAAAAAGTCTGTGATCGTGTATTATTCGTTTTATAAGGGCTGTAAACCGCTGGTGCTGGCGCGGTGCATTGGCTTTATTCTTATTCCCTATAACTAAGCAACTCACTCAGAAAACGCATAATAACCCCGCCATTGAGTGTTTAAATACATTCTGATACCTGTGAAGGGTACCTCACGCATTATACCAGTTTGATATCTGGGGATTTGTTGCAAGGTTTTACTCTCTGGGGCTGTGTTTTCATAGAAAAGGAAAAGGTTTTATCATTACTCCCATCACATGTACATGCCCTTAATGATAAGGTGGGCTTCATAGTTAATATACAGGTACAAACACGTTGGTATCCCCATCACTTGAACAAGAATAGCAGCAAGGGGGCAACTCCCAGTGGAAATTGTTGAAGCTATGACCATGGCGTTTTTAAGTGGATCGTATGTCGAGAAAGTCAAAGTTGATCTATAGTAGCTAGATAGGCATGGATGTATATGTAAATAGGTCTGTAAAATAGCATACCTGGTGGTTCCATACTGTGCTAACCGCAATGCGTCATGAAAGCGCCGCCTTCTCATTTAAGCCAGGGGGGTTAGAGTTGGTTTAACGTTGATAAATGCACTTAGAAGTGATGTCAAATAAACGCCGGTCTAATCTAAGCTTGAATGTACAGCCCAGTTGAAATTAACTAGCTGAGGAAAGACAAATAGGATTTGGTCAGCATCGCCTTTATTCATACTCCATGGTCAATGCATTAAAGTAGCTCTGTCCGATGAATTCTTTTCAAATTCTAGATCTTTCTTAAATGTGTTCCAAACACTGTAACCGTATACTATTCAGGAAATGGGAGGCAACCAAATGTAATCCATAGGTAATAAGAGGCCAGAAAGGGGGTCCAATGGGGCCCATTAAAAATTGTTGGGAATGAGAAGAAATGGAAAAGGTATGAATGGACATAGTGATTTTGGTCATTATCCTGGATCAATTTTAAGAAAAATTGAATTTGAGCCCAGTGATCGGTAATATACTACATTGTAACTAGACTGTCATACTCATCTACCCTCATTTATACAGTCCTAGAAAAATACACATGTAGTGCAAATGTATATTAATATACATATGTTGTACAAATGTTTATCAACAAACTCTCTCCCCTCTCCCCTTGTAGTCATGGCATCAGTCTGCAGTACCAGGTATCAAAATTGTAATGGTTTTATCGAGGCTTATGGTTGTAATTATGTACATGTTATATATACCACTTCACATTGAGGAAGGATTCTTCATAAACAGACCGGAACTTATAGCCTGTGCTTTGAGGTAACGTTATCTTAATAAAAAGAATAAGGCACATTACATTGGTGACATCGGGCGTTCAGTGAGCATTCATAGACAATCATTGCTAATTGCGTATCGTATATTAAATGTACCATTCCATAATTATGAGTTTCAAAATTTCGAATGTTTCCAAATTAATTTGTAGCAAAGCTGCGCTGTCAAAATATCTGCATTTTGCATTCTAATTTGTGCAAACATTAGGGCTCCTCAAAACCCGGTGAAGGAATCCTCGGATATCTTGCTGTTTCCTAGTCCCATGCGGAAATGTAAATTTTCACTCAACCGATGTCACCAAAGTAGTAATAACCTTAACTCGGAATGAAGGGTACTGATCACGGGTTCTGCTCAAGAGGTCTACTGTTTTGTAAGCATGTTGAGAGGAGCACCCATACAGTTGTCTTTCACGAGTTACCACAGGGCTGATATACTACTGATGATTAAACATAAGTCAATCGCTGAGGAAAGCAGGGTTGTTTGTGTCTTGTCATTTGGTGTAAGTTATCTTTGTACAGTGGTATGATGTGCATCAATGTTTATAGCAAACTGGTATATGTATATCGAAGGAATAGCATTTCTCATTATTATATCATGCCTCATACCAAAAAGAGATGTATTTTCGTTTTGTCCGCCAAAGTTTTCCTCAGATTCCATGCATGAAATATAGCAATGCATTACTGTTATTCCATTTATCAAGCGATATTATTCCTTCAGTCTAATAGCTTTAATAGTAACAGGCTATGCAAGTTTTAAATTTAAATAAGGTCTTCTCCCTTATACATTGTATAAACCGAGAATACTGACAGTGTTAGGTTGGAAATGGTTGCATGAAAAACGAGGTTTATGAATTGTACCTCAGTTAAAGTTTTAAGTTTGATGGAATAATGACAGTATACAAAGACTACTTTGTCAGTTTGGGGATACTCTTTGTGAATGTGTTCATACTATCAACTAATATAAACAAAAGTTATCTTGGTTTGAAACCACAAGACCTGCTACAGTATTCTCTCGAAATATTGGATGGTTATCCTTACCTCCACAGTGACAAACAACCATATCAATGGTAAATGTAATTACATATAACCTCCAACAGTATAGGTATCAACTGACGGGGAATTTGGAGTCCTTGAGTTATGTATATGAATTATACAACTATTACCTATAGAAATATATGTAAATTGTTTGAACGATCTGCTAGGTTCTCCCCCGAATATTTCTTCCTGCGAATTCCTCATGAAATCTGCCGAATATTGCTGATACGTTATTTATTTGTCTAATACATTGTATATATTTGTATGGAATATTCAAATACATTTTGACCACTACGAGACAGATGATTATGTCTCTGAGAAGGAAATGCATAGACAAAGTTTCACGACTGACGATCAGACCAAGCCATTCTTCACGATGTGGGCCAGTTAGGATATATAATAGGCGTAGCAGGACATATGTGTGAATAACAGCTTGGTTTGAACGAACGAGTGATTGTGACTAGATCTTTAATTTGTTTTCATTATTTTAAAGTAAAAACCTATTACAGCTGTAAAGAACAGGATATATTTTCTTGGCATCCGCAGTGAAAGATGGAAATGTTAACTGATGAGCCTACCTCACATAGAATAAGGACATTTCTGATTATATATATGTGTGTCTAGATGCAGAGTATTAATAATCGGAGTATGTTCTAAGAGACGCATCATTTATGAAATAGTTGCCACGTGTCTTAATCAAAAGCATTACAGTCATTTGCTCTTATCTGCTTCTGATTTGCAACGCTTTAAATCTAAGCAGCATCAACCATTCAAGCAGGCAGGTGTTAAATATCTACATTATCATTAACTGGTCTGGGAATTTTGATTTCCAACGTGTATATTATTATCTTTGCCCCTGAAGGTGAATAAAATGAACTGCAATTTTACCTGTTGTTTTGCGAGAGCGATTTAGTTTCTATTCCCAACAAAGAAACACAGTCCTGAAGGACAATTTATAAATAATGAAATCGGCACATGCAAGTATAATAATGTGCTAAACATCTGGTAAATAAAGCAAGGTTGGGGAGGTCGTGGATTGGGAGGAAGGGAACCAATAAAGTCTGACCCCATGGGGGGGCAGGAACCAGGAAATCTCACCCCTTTTAGCGAATGAGCCATTGGGTTACGATACGTAATACGGGTCGGCTGCAGAGAAGTTTGACCTTGCTGGGGTGTGAATGGGAAATTGCGGAAATGCACCCCCCACCCCAACTGTAGACCATTTTAAGTATGATCAGTAGTATCTCAAAATAGTATGGAAATCCCATGAGACTTCTTGCAAGTAAATTGCTACCAATAGCATAATCAGTGATTGACTGTATCATGTTGAAACTACAGTTTTCACCATACTGCGAATATTCTAACTCTCCCGTCAGCACCACTTTAGTTGTGCTGTCGGAGAACAAGGGAGAAGACACCGGACCGGAAGTCGTCAGTTGCGCGTGCGCATTGGATCAGACAAGACGCAGTGAAAGAGCTCCGGTGAGTTTGTGTTTAAAATCTTTATTCTTTCAGTACAAACTCCAGTGGGAGTCCAAAAAACGCGTATCATCCCTTTATAAAGGTTTGTTCCGTTTCTGGTTGGCGGTGTTAACCAGTTTTTATATTGTATTTTGCAGAAAAACACAGTTTGCTGCGAATACACGTGGGACCGCTGCAGCCGCCATCTTGGTTTTTCACGAAACGCACGTGCGACGGCCCAAACATGCCCAATTCGAACGATAACTGCTCGTTGGATGGCGAGTACAATGAAGATGGGCTGAGTCAAGTCTCAGAAGCAGTAGATGAGCCAAATGAGACGGACGGGGCAGCTCAAGAAACTGCCCGGAGTGTTGCCAGTGCCGCTACCGGAGTCACCCCGGCGCAGGGGACTGGCCGGGGCCGTCACCCACGTTCCCCCACTAGACAAGGTGGACGTTGGACGGACTGGCAGATCTCGGCTGATGATCTAGAAACTGTAAGTGATCAGGAGTTTTTTCGTAGAGAGAGACAACGTTTGGCAGTGTACAGCAAGCAGCTGGAAGAGAGACGTCAACGCCTCAATCAGGAGGAACAGCAGCGGAATAGACGCCGCCACATGGCTGCTGACGCTGACGCTGACAGCCAGGCTAGTCATGTCAGCCGAGGCAGTCAGCCTGCTAGAAGGAGGATGACACATTCTATGTCTCCTGCTTCTGGGCGTCAGGGTGGCCCTAACAACCCTGGTGATTCTGATTATGCCGCCAGCTTTCTTTTTGACGAAGATGACCTGGAGGGAGAGTCGGTGTCACAAGCTGGGCTGCTGTCACACCACTCCGACCAGGTGTCAACTGCACCACGTGCCGCGGAACAAGTTGACACTGACGAGGCGCAGGAACCAACCAAACCGGCCAAGAGAAAAGCCGCAGGCACAGCTGCAACTAAGGCAACCAAGAAAGCCAAGAAGCCTGATAATGCAGAAGAAGAGCAGGAAGAGGAAGTTAACCCATTTGAGAATTGGGATGATAGCCCATTTGCGGCAGCAGCGCAGGCTGCAGTCCAAGAAGCTGAACGAGAAAATGTATCTGGTGAAGTCACCCCAGGTATGGCGAAGTTGTTGTCCACCTTTCATCGAAATTGCAAGGATCTCAGTAAAGCTAAAGAGTTGGTTGCAAAGTACCCCCCACCGAAAAATGCTGCATCTCTGGTTGCACCTAGAATGGACCAGGGATTCTATCGTTCAGAAGAAGTGGATTATGCTACAAAGAGGGCAGATAAAGAGCTTCAGCTGACTCAATCAGCGATTCTGGCTTCCATAGTGGCAATTCTTCCTATACTGGAGCTAATGGTGAGTCGAGGAAAGAAAGATGAACCATTAGCAGAGACTGGTCAAGCAGCCATTGATGCTATGCAGTTGGCTTTCTATGCCAATACATCAGTGGTTCGCCGTAGGAGACAGGCCCTGCGCCCCAATCTGGATCGACGAGTTGTGCATTCTGTGGTGGATGCTGATGTAAGTGGAGCAAATTTGTTTGGTGAAAATGTTGAAGAAACTGTCGCACAAGCAAAGAAATCTGATCGACTAGTCCGTGACCTGATGGGCCCACCTAGAACGCCACGTGGACGAGCCCCCCAGAGAGGCCGAGGAGGTCGTGGACGAGGGGCACCACCAAACCAGCACACTGGCAGAGGGGGTTTTCGAGGAGCCCCTCCCTCAGCCCGCGGTCGCAGAGGAGGACGCAGGGGTGGCGCGGGCAGAGGGGGTCGTCGGGACCATCGAGATCTCTCTCACCACAGCCCACTCGACGGAGCTTACCCCCACGACAAGAGCTACAAACGGAAAGACGACTAGAGGTGGGTGCAGAAGGTGTGTCCAATTTTCAATTAACTCCTGTACTAGATATGTCTGACCTAGTCCATACCCCGGAAAACTTCCAGGCTGGTCAGATTACTCATTTTGTTGCACAGTGGTCTGACTATACTGGAGACAGATGGGTTTTAGACCAAGTAAGCGCGATGAGAATACCTTTTGTGCAAGACCCCATACAACAATCTGTTCCGTTTCCCTATTCTCTAGGAACTGTAGAATCTGAAGGTATAGATGTACAAATTGGAAAAATGTTGAACAAAGGGGTAATTGAGGAGACGGTCCATACCAGGGGGGAGTGGATCTCTAATATTTTCCCAAGGCCCAAGCCTGATGGGGAGGTCCGTGTTATATTGGATTTGACTCAACTAAATAAATTAGTGGAGTATCAACATTTCAAGATGCATGGGTTGACCACAGCTTTGGATCTCATGCAAACCGACTCTCATCTCGCGTCACTTGACCTGAAAGACGCTTATTATTCCCTGAAAATCCATGAAGACGATCGCAAGTATTTGAGATTCTATTGGAGGGGAATATTGTATCAATTTACGTCTCTCCCTAATGGGTTGTCGTGTGGACCACGGTATTTCACAAAGATTTTGACCCCTATCTTTGCTGAAGCCCACAGGAGGGGAATTGAGTGTTTCCAGTACATTGATGATGTGTTCATTATACATGAAACGTATGAGGGATGTGCTGAATCAGTCAGGGAATTAGCCTACCTGCTAGATAGTGTAGGGTTAGTGGTACATCCTAGTAAATCCTCACTTATACCTTCAACCACAATGAAGTTTTTGGGATTTATGCTGGATTCCCATCATAGGATTGTGTATCTCCCAGAAGATAAGATTGTAAAAATGGAGAAAGTTACTGCGACCATGCTGGACACAGAATTTCCTACCATTCAATCGGTGGCTGAACTTGTGGGGTTGATGACTGCCTATACGCCAGCTGTTGATTATGGAATTGCTCACATCAAAGTGTTAGAGAGAAATAAAAATTCTGCCCTAGTAAGAACGGGAAGGGATTACACCCAGACCATGACCCTTTCAGAGGAAGCCAGAAATGAAATCTTATGGTGGCATGACCACGCCCGCCAAGCCTACAGGGTAATTAGGGGAGAACCTGACCTAGTAGTTGAGACTGATGCAAGCCATGGAGGCTGGGGGGCTGTAATTCTAGGGGTAGAGACAAATGGGAGATGGACGAAGGATGAAATGGCTCATATTAATATCCTAGAATTGAGAGCCATTCTACTTGGGATTCAATCTTTCCTCCCTGATGAGCCTACGTTTGTCCATGTAACGACGGACAATACAACAGCTACTTAAGGCGTATGTTAATAAAGGGGGTGGTGTCAAATCACTAGAGTGTCATGCAGAAGCCAAAGACATTTGGAACTGGTTAGAGCGACATGGACATTGGATTGAGGTATCTTTCATTCCGGGTTGCCAAAATGATGCAGCAGATAAGGCCTCCAGGGTGTTTGCTGACAATCTTGAATGGTCCTTGAGTGACAAGTTGTTTGATAAGATCTGCAGCGTCTTTGGCACACCTGAGATTGATTTGTTTGCCTCAAGAGAGAATGCAAAATGTCCACTGTACATGTCCTACAAACTTGATCCAGGATCAATACATGTAGATGCGTTTACTACTGTTTGGACTAACTGGTATGTTTATGCTTTTCCTCCACCCAGACTACTGCCACGAGTGCTCAAGAAGATACACGCGGATCGCCCCAAGAAGGCCGTTATCGTTGCCCCGCAATGGCCAACAGCTCATTGGTTCCCTCGGCTACAAGTCAGGGCGAAGCGAGGAATAAACATTGGGAGAAAAAGAAGCAACCTCCAGCAAAATCAGGACGTAACCAACAGGTTCCCCAAAGGACTGGGTTTGATTATTTCAGAAATTTAGAATTTCAGTTAATGACAGAGCTCAAGTGTAACCGAGCTACTGCAAAATTCCTGATTGAAAGTTGGAAGAAGGGAACACAGAAAGTATATAATCAATACATTAAGAAGTGGTTTACCCATTGTATCATTAAGAACATAGATAAGTTTGGTGATTCTGAAGCGAATGTGTGTGACTTCATACGGGTTATGTCTGATGAAAACTACTCGTATGGAGCTGTGAATGCAGCGAGATGTGCTCTCTCTGTGGTGCTGCCCAAGACCTCTACTCAGGACACAATGGGTAAGAGGTACTGGGTAACTAGGGCGTGTAGATCTGCCTACCTGCGAAACCCTCCCAAACCAAAACACTCCTATTTTTGGGACGTACGCCTTATTTTTGATACGTTGAGGTCATGGGGGAGAAACTCCAAAATGACTCTGAGCAGGTTGGGTAGAAAAGTGTTGTGTCTTATGTTACTGATATCAGGACATCGAGGCCAAATGGCCCTAGCATTAACTCTTGAAAACATGGAAGAGTGGGATGACGGGTCGGTGTCATTCACCCTGCTATTCCCTATGAAGACAGCCAAAACTGGTGAGAAGTTATTGAAAGTGAACTTCAAGCCTTACCACAAAGATGTCCGTTTGTGTGTGGTTAGGGCACTCTGCAGGTATGTGGAAAGGACAGCGCCTAAAAGGACATCACAGAAATTGTTTGTATCGTACATTTCCCCATATGGGGCTGTGAAGAGAGACACCATATCCAGATGGGTCGTGTTGACCATGAGGGCAAGTGGGATCAACACAAAAAGGTTTGGGGCTCATTCTCTCAGAGGTGCAGGTGTCTCCTCGGGAGCTAGACTTGGGGTATCTACAGATCTGATGCTCAAGTATGGCTCTTGGAGGAATGAGGCCACTATGGCTCGGCACTATCTGAAGAAGGTACAGATTGCTCCTGAGAAGAGCTTAGGAGAACAATTGTTAGATGCTGTCTAGAACAGCTGGTGCAAATGTTGTTGTTAACACAGAAAGAGATCTGTAAATGAATTTTATTTTTACAAAGGTACTTTTACAATTGTTGATTTTATGTTATTAAGTCTGCGGGTAGCAAGACTCTAAAACATACAGTTTTTACAAACTGGTTAAGTAGTGAAGACATTACTTCCTAGAAACACATACCCCGAGTCTGAGGGTTTTACAGTTGTTAAGGATTGTTCGTTGTTGTGAACAATAAAAGTTCTGTTATTAAATTCAGATTTCACTTATTATTTAATTAGTGGAGTCTGACCCGGGAAAGAAAAATTGGGCTTTGAAATTCTCCCTTGTTCTCCGACAGCACAACTAAAGTGGTGCTGACGGGAGAGTTAGAATAGGTAATTACCCGAGGAACTTACCTTGGTTAGTTATGAAGGGGAATTGATGTTCTAACGATGCCTCAGCACCACTAGTTGGGCTGAGGAGGACGAGGGCCCACCCTCCTTCCCCTAAAAGCAGGATAGTAAATAGACTGATCAAGGTAATTACTATTCTAATTAAATTATTTTGTTATTTCCAATTTAACTTTCCCTTAATGCTCCCGCTCTAAACTGACGACTTCCGGTCCGGTGTCTTCTCCCTCGTCCTCCTCAGCCCAACTAGTGGTGCTGAGGCATCGTTAGAACATCAATTCCCCTTCATAACTAACCAAGGTAAGTTCCTCGGGTAATTACCTATTTACATTGAGAATGGAACGTGTTCTGTCCTAATGGCAATACAATGCCCAAAGATTTACAGCCTACCGGAGTCAAAATTAAATAGGTCAATTGCACTTGGTTGGGGTGAATCAGCCTGCAATGAAAAACGGTGGTTGCTTGGCTTGCTTTTGTGGCAATTTAGAAATAGAGGCCATGTATTCGCTGACAACTATAAACGATTTATTTATAATCAATGACATTACGAACTGGACTTTGTAAGATGAATTCCACATACACTCTGCCAAGTGACGGGGCATTTACTCAAAAGTATCCATGTTTTGTTTTCCAAATGCCATCCATACTTTAGGTATTTGAAAGATACTGGTAGGCATATTATGTACACCATTCAATAAAGCCCATCAATTTCATTTCAAATTACATTTTCCTGATAATATCCCTGAATCACTTGGGCAAAACACATTTTCAATGTATTCCAATTTCTAGAATGAAATTAATTGTCATTTATAGATTGGTCTCGTTACTAGCACTGCTTACAGTTAAAGCCCACTAGTTGATGTGGGCAAGCTCATTCAATTAATAAACATCACAGAGAATGGCCAGAGAATGTGCCATAAATAAAATAGCCTTATCTAGTTTGAATATGCAGATTCCCCTGTTCCCTGCTATCACTAACATGTAATGGTATAGGATTACCATTTCATATGATATGATGGCCTCATGTTGTTTTAGTGTGGCTACAACCACCATTATATATAGCACCAAAATACCCAAAGGTATCATGCTGTGAAAATGTTCATACAAATATCAGCAGATTTTTTTGTCTTCACAAGACTCCCCACGCCCCTTGTATACCTAAATGATAGGCTAAATATGCTTAAGTGTTCATGTCCTTCATCAATACGTTAAGTTTACAAAATATAACTGATACTCTTTTAAGCCTCCTCAATCACACTCATCAAAAGCCATCTTCACCTATCCTCATCTCATTATATTTCTCTGATTACAAGTTATCAAAATGATGATAACCTTTTTGGGACTTATTGAAACAAAATGAATAAATGGCCATTGACGGAGTCCTTCAATGACAAAAAGCACCCCATAACCAGTGTCTGCATCATTGGCTATGCAGAGCTGACCATTGTTCAACTAGAACCCTTATTGACATTGGTCAGCATCAGACGTCAGACAGGTGGTTATCATCGTAGCCTATTTCATTGAAAACATCTTATAGAGAAGGAACTTGAACATGTCTGCGGTGAGTAGCCTATTTATACCTTCCTGAGTGTTGTAGCATGACTACAATGCGTTGCAAACTAATTTCAAATTAATGCTTGTTTTGGTATTAACATTTACACATCTATAACAAATTCACTTTTCCCTTATTCTGGCAATACACTATTATTATGAAGCATCGTAATATACTATACTAATGTAATAATGATGGGCTTATACTTATTGTAGGGTCACTCAAAATTATCATCTAAAAGTAAAAAGCATTCAGGCGGGGATGCCATTCTTTACAGGGACATGAATTTCCCACAGCTTCAAAATGTTCCAAATATTCCAATGAATATATGGGACATTACATTTTACCTTTGGAATATAGTCACCATAGAGGAACATTTTTAGCTTTAATTGATTTATTGAATAATGAGGCAACATGTCTAGGAATATTAGATGCGCACATGCATCACATCCAAAGTGGTCAATGTATAGTTAAGTCTAAACCACATAATGTACAAGATGCTATCAGTATGCAAGTGAACACTAGTCTAGTTCCATTTATCCTACTAGTCCTGAACAGAAAAAGGAGGAAAGGGATAACATAAACTTCTTTTTTTTTAAAGTCACTGCTTTTCATGACCATGCCTTTATATGCTGTGAATCTAAACATATTTAAATTACCATCTGTATTGTAGAATATTCTCAGATTATCCTCATCACCCCATAGCTTCTTATCAATTATAGTGCCGTATTCATAGATGCAGATAAGACCCAGTCAATCATGGCGATCCTCTTGACCTACAGATATCACAGATATCACACCCAAGCTTCCGACATCAACGTGTGGAAATCCCAATAACTTTTATTACTGTCAGATAGTTTACGTAATCTGTAATGAAAAGCCATCATCCAAGCCATTATTGTTTAGGCGAATTTGACTTATAAGTCATCCTTATGGATGTGACATTTTTCTTCGAAATAAACAGAATGTTTGTTACAAGAAACTGCAACATCCATGACATTTTACATTGTCATGCTATGAAATGAATGAGTACTAATTCGTTTTTCATTTGAAATATGTTTATTGTCTTCCACAAGGCAATAACGAATACAGACAATCTCTATAAATAATCAATTGTCAAGTCTTCCTTTACCAAATATATAATACAAATATGAATTTATATTTCAGTTCTGTTGTAGTGTCTCAGACTAGAATACGATGGCAAGGAAAGTTCCTCTCATCCTTACTCTGGTTATCAACTGCTTAATATATCGGAATGAAGCCCATCAGGAACTTTTCACACCTGGTGATGTCAGCATTTTTACCAGAAATACTTCAAGTATAAATGACATCATAACAACAGAATCACCCCCAGATCACTGTCCATCCTTCTGCCACTGCACTATGTCTCCCAAGATACTCATTGTTGAGAGATGCAGCCAGGACCCAGCTGACTTTCTTGATCCTTTACTATCAAGTGCCTTGGGAATCACATCCTTAGCCATAACTTACTCCTCTCTCAGCCAACTCCCCAAGGTGGTCTGCAACCTAACAGAACTGACAAGATTGGATGTTACTAATAATAAGCTTTTTGGTCTTCCTTGGAACTGTCTGAAGCGATTTAGAAACCTACACTCTATCATTGCTTCCAGAAACTATATTAGGAAATTAGAAAATGGCTCATTTTATGATTTCCCCGCATTGCAGGAATTGGTTCTTGAGCACAGCCAGATCTCTGAGATAGATTTTGATGTTTTCACCCAAGTGGATCGTTTGTCTTTGCTCAGTATTATCAACCTGGGAGGTAATAGATTAGAGAGTATAGATCCCTGGCCTCTCATGTTTATGGACAGTTTACCGAAGATAACTCTTTCAAACAACCTCATTTCAACATTCACCAATAATATCAATTGGACCTATACGTGTCAACATAAGAAGCCATCAGCTGATGTGGATCTTCGCTATAATAATATCACCCATATGACCGACTTGTTTAAATGGGGTGGGGATAGCCCTGAAACAGCCATCCTTTGTGCAATATACGGTGGGCTATCTAATCTTGATATTCGAGAGAATCCATTAATTTGTGATTGCATTGATTACAAAGTCTACAAGTACCTTCACTTAGTCTGGACATCAGAGGTTGGAGAGGAATTGTTGTGCAAGGCACCTGAACCATTGTATGATCAGAGGATTTTTGTAGTTCCCCTGGATAACTTTGTTTGTCATGTTGATGACCATTGCCCAGAACATTGCAAATGTATTCACCAACCCAACCAGATGAACATGTCTGTCGACTGTACAGGGTCAGGCATGACTGAACTGCCAATGGTATTACCAAGTCTACCAAAGCGAAATTACAAGTATCACTTGAACTTCAATAACAATCATATTAATAATATACAGTACAGAGACTATTTTGAACTCACAAGGACAGCACTATTAAGTTATAATGATATCAGCAATATTTCATTTCCTGCTTTCAATGCCCTATCCAAGGCAGACGTCCTCCATCTTGATCATAACAGACTGCAATACCTTCCACATAATGTGAGTGAAGTCAACATCACTTCATCAATGGATCTCTGTCTTCAGGCAAACAGTTGGAAGTGTGACTGCCATGGGAAAGAGACCAATACCTGGATGAATGCCATGAAGCATGTGATATCAGACAATCAAGGTATATTATGCAAAGATCCCTCACATGTGGCAAACGTTAATCTACTACATCTTTCATTGGAAGACATGATTTGTGGAACTCCTTTAAATAGAGTACTACTGGCTTCTGCATTATCAGTAGGAGGCACAGTATGTTTGTGTCTTTTACTGATAGCAACACCAGCCGTTATAATCTCCAAGCAGCGAGTATGGTTCTACAAGAAACTTCGCTGGCACCCATTTGACTCTGATGAATGTGAAGGAGAAAACAAAGAGTTTGATGTATTTGTATCATATGCCAATGAAAATGAGGAATATGTAGAAGAGGACATTATCCCTGAGCTAGAGCAGAGGGGATATAAGATAGCTTATCATCGTGTTAATTTTCTTGCTGGCAAGCCTATCCATGTCAGTATTGAGGAATGTATACTGAAAAGTAAACGTACTCTAGTTGTGTTCTCAAAGGAGTTCATGCAGAGTGTTTGGTCCATGTGGGAATTCACTGTTGCACTGGAGCTTGATGGTAATGAAGGCACTCATCGCCTACTTGCCATTAAATATGAAGATATTAATGTCAAATCTCTTGACTTGACACTTCAGGCCTACTTTAATCGTTACACATATGTTGAACGCAACTCCCATAGGTTCTGGGATAACCTTGTTTATTCCTTGCCAATGAACAAAATGGGGGTCGTTGGGGTTGCTGCTCATAATGTCCAGGAGTATGCTTCTCAGTCTACAGCGCTAACTGAAGAGGAGACATTCACGGAGACACAAGATGATGCTGATGAGGAGGCTGTCCTCCTGCACACCTTCCCTTAGGAGGTATACCACTGGAGGAGTGTGACTACGGTGCTGTCCACAGAAACGAGCTATGAAGTATAGATTGTTTATCTTAAGAGTCGGTATGTATTTGGTGCACTTTTTAGAACTACGTGTATAGGGCCTATTGGTATAAACCAGTAAATGCACACAGGTGACCGCTCAACTTGTCCCAAGTGGAACCATAACACTAGCAGTACTTCACCCAAAGAGCAAGAAATACTATAATTTGCTTTTTGCTTCACCTGGACAGCTTGAAGAAGTACCCAATAAAGTGGAACAGGGCAGCCTAGGAATAGCGCTAGGAAAGACCTAGGAAAGAGTAGTAGTATGCAAACCACTGGAATTTGCTTGCCCTAAACGGACATGTCTGCTCATACTTTATAAAGATGGGTCCACATTTATAGTCACCAAATGCACATGGAATAGTGTTCAACAATATCATTTGTAACCCTGCATATAATTAGTACCATAGATTAGACAACATTTAATTATGTTCCCAGTTTTACCTGCATTTATTACATCTAAATAAAGAACATAGATATTATGCCTTTAGTTGATTCAGCAATTGAAACCCAACTGACGTTGCACCTGGTGCTCATTGTGTGGGGATCATTGTGCCTAATAGTAGCAGCATAGTTATTTTACTACTAATAAAAGGGACATCATTTCACAAAGTTGGGTAAGCGAGTAGGTGCAACTCTTTGGGAGAGCACAAGAGGTCTAATATCTATGGCACAGTGTCCTTATCTGGTCCTCCTTATCTGGTCCTTATCTAGATGACACGGCATGTTCGTGTCTATCCACACGTTAGGTGCTATGCGATAGGCACAGGTCTATAGACAATTTCAGACTATAAACCTTTGGTCCCCACTGCTTTACACCGATATAGTTTACACTGCTGGGTTAGATACTTTAACGCAGGCTGAGGAACCAAAGGCCCATAATTATATACATATGCCCATAGTTTTCTAACATCACTACCATTGGTAATTTGTCAATATACTTTATGTACATGTGCTGAAACTCGATACATAAGAATTGTATAAGGGAGTGTTCATTTATTTATCACAGGGGGGTGGTGAAAACATTTTTACGCACCCCCCCTCGAGAGTGCACCAAACGTTTCGCGTCCCCCCTTGGCGAAGGCGACGAAAATAATTTCGCCCCCCCACTCTTTAAACTATAGTAACGTGCGGGCTTTTTGGCTTAAGAGGAGCTGAATTCCCGCCCCCCCCCCTCCACCCTTCAAGAGGGGAAGAATTTGTTACGCCCCGCCCCGCCCCTCAGGAGGGGTTGGACATTTTTATCCACCCCCTGTAACTAATAAATGAACACTCCCCAATTATCAATACTCCCTGATACTAAGGAGATGTTTTGCAATAAGAATACCTAAAACTCAAACTCAACTCAATCATTAGCTATTCATCTGTTTTAACCATTGTAGTACACTGAAAAGGTAAACTTGTCTGCAGACAAGTGACAAGGAAGCAGGACTTCTAGCTGGAGTTGTCAGATAGAAGACCCACTTGGCATTTGCCAGTCCAAAACCTGACGTTTGCCAGCTCCAGACTTGGCACAGCACCAACCCTAAAATTTCCAAAGGATCAGCATGATATCCCAGTGAACAAATAACGTTATACACCACTTTATAACGTTATATAACGTTATATGTCAACGTTTTTCTAAGGCTCTTTAGTATGACATAACGTTATGTAAAATTTAAAACGTTATTTTGACGTAAAATAACGTTTTTTTGTTAGCTGGGATATGAATGCAAGCTTAGCAGATAGACTCTGCAGTGCTACGTTCATACATTATGGTAACAAAATGCATAAAGCACATTTATAGCAGAATGCAGCCATTAAAGGGTAATGCAATTGGACATCTTGATTTAAAGTTAAGCTAATGAGGAATATACGTGTTTATCAGGCATATGTGTGCTCTGTGGGCCTTTTTTAGAACAGGGTTAGTTTTACATAGAAGATAATGGGATCAAAAGGACAGTTGAAGGTTCCAAACTGCACATGCCTATGCCCGCCGATAGATGAACCGGACTTTAAGATCAATAAATGATAAAACACTAGTATTGATTCCTTTATTCACAAATCTTCATAGGGTTATCTTTAATACTCTGGTGTGTCACCTTGTGGATTTAATCATAGATCCATACTTTAGACATTGTCAATGTGTGATATGAGGTGTTAGGATGGTTTTAAGTTAAATTAGAATGAGTTAGAAATTAGATTCCAAAGGATATCATTCGTTTTCTACTCTAACTCTGGGATTATTACTGAACTCAGCGTTATATCAATTGACATATAACTGATACAGATATAACATATAGTGTTCGTATGCATGGCCCACCCCACAATGGCACACATAACATGTCAATGATGTTGAATACAATATTCTTTAAACACACATGAATGGAATGACAAACTATATACAATGATACAAACAGGAAAAGACAACAACCTATAGCACCTATACATAACAGGCTTAGAGACATTTCCTATGCACAATGGCAGGCCCACACTCCTCGTATTCTTTCTTTGTGATCCAATTTTCCTGGAAGCCTGCGAGTGAGGCTAGAAGGGAGCCTCCTATCCACACCGAGTACTTCCTCTCTGGGGCGGCGATCACCCGGATGTTCATGGTAGAAGGTGCCAGGGCAGCTAGTTCCTTCTGCATCCGGTCACGTATGCCTGTATCATACAATGTTTTAAATCATTTAGAAAAAAATATTCAAAAACGTATGCATACATACAAAACATCATTCATACCAGGGAAACATACAATTACCACGTGACAAAGGGAATTACAAGATAAAAGTAGACCTTCTTCCAGTGACTGTTTCCGTTTGATCAATCTACAAATGTGCTTACCTGGGAACATAGTGGTGCCACCGGAGAGAATTACGTTGCTGAAGAGTTCACTGCGTACATCAATACTGCACGCCATGATAGACCTGAATGTAGCCTCGTGTATACCTCCTATCTCCATACCTGAAAATACAACGCAACGCGAAAGCAGGTTTTAGAATCCTCCCCATTTCAGTATATGGGAAGCTAGTAGCTTTCCCCGCCTAGATAAGAAATGACTTTGACAAATGTCCCGAAGAGTCCTAAAGTGAACTAGTCAATTTTGACATCAGCACATTTTACAATGCATTTTACCCCCCCCCCCCCCACACACACACACACACCCACGAGCCATTTTAATTTTGACCCCATCCCCTACACCACCCCCTCCCTTCATCTCGCATTAAATGAGCCAGTATAGTACCTGTAATTCATAGCATCTGCATCTATAAGAACTGTAACCAATAAAGCCAGCAACATTATGGAGTGCTATACCACCATGTTATAGACAACGGTTCCATCAATAACCCCCCCCCCCCCCCATTCCCACAAAACATTACTATGTATATGATCGAAGTTTACATGTAATGAGCGGAAAACAACATCCATGGAGCATATAATGATGGGAGACAGATGTACCTTCTGGTTGTCATGGAAAACATTCCATTATTATAAAAGGGAGATAGTGGTCATAATTATTTGAAAATCAAAATCAAAATCAAAACTCCTTTTTTAAAGATGCAGACACAATTTCAAACGGCCACACCTACTGTATTCCTTTTGACCTGCATGATCACATGATATATTATGTCGGACAGTTTTTTCTTTCTTTTATAATGTTTTTTTGTGTGTGTGTGTTTTTCATGTATTTTTTTCTTCTAAGGGGGAAGAGTGACAATGAAGATGACATGTTAAGGAGGTATTACATACCCAGTAGTCCTGGGTTAAAGAGTGCCTCTGGGCATCTGAACCGTTCGTTGCCCACTGTTATCTTTTGTCCATCTGGTAACTCATAGGTGTTTTCTATTGTAGAACTGCGGGAGGCCAGCTCCATCTCCTCGTCAAAGTCCTGAGCCACGTAACACAGGTTCTCCTTCAGGTCCCGAACAATCTCCTGCTCAGCTAAAAAGAAATATGAAAAGGGTTCATTAGAAAGACAGCCTAAACCTCTATGAGGGCGCTATACTCTTCATCGGTATGGTACATGAATGCAGTCATAGTGTAGTTTTTCATTCACGTATTATGTCGACCCTGCGGGATTGATACATTCCTCAAGGGTCGGCATAATGCATGACTGTAGCTATTGTCAGGACTGCATTCATGCATCATGGCGCAAAGGGCATATCACATTTAAGCATTATGCGGTCCTTAAAGGATTAATGACATATATATATATATATATATATATATATATATATATATATATATATATATATATATATATATATATATATATATATATATATATGTGTGTGTGTGTTTTACATGCTCTCCCCCAAGGTCCACAGCGGCAGGAATACGTCATAATTATTCTGCGTTAACACTATTCAGTGGAGATACAGGGGCCATGGACTTTGGGCGTAAGCCTATCAGAACAATGCCGACCTTGATACATTGAATTGATACTATGAATGAACAATTAGAAAGAATAATCACCCAACCCTGATTTAGGTATAAGTGCACTTGCATAATGATACTCACAAGATGTAGTAAGGTTGTATCCCCTCTCCGTTAGGATCCGTTCAAGGTAGCCTGTTAAATCCCTGCCAGCCAGATCCATACGTTGCACAGCGCTGGGGATATGGAACCCTATCACGTGGTAAAGATGGCATGTTGTATCAACAATAAATCCCTGGGACGTTGTTACATTGACTCAGGTAATTGCCGTTATTGACTCAGGGTCTACCCATTCTTGAGTCTAGTTAGCCGCCAAAAGGCCTTGGTTAAAACTTTTTGGATCGAGCAATTTCTAAGTTCAACCACTAAACAACTAGCCATGTAAAAAAGATAAAATTATTCTCCAAAGGTTTACTTTGTATTATTAAACACTGTCACTAATCACTGATATACAAATTATATTTTTTACATCCCGAGTCTCTTGTGATTTAAATTACACCTCAAAGCTTTGATATAAGCTTGTGCTGTCAATTTTCTGAGAGCATAGGTAAAGGACAAGCAATCGGCTTCAACTACAGTTTCATATAACATAAGTTATGTGATACTTTTCCATACTCATCGATTTGTAACGATGCCCAGAAATCAATTTCAGTAATAGAGTTCTCTCTACATTATTGACAAGTAAAACAGATATCGATATAATAGAATTCGCTGGCTGATATATATGGATGTTAATCCCTACCTTCATAAATGGGTACACAGTGGGAGACACCATCTCCAGAGTCAAACACGATGCCGGTGGTCCTGCCGGAGGAGTATAGAGACAACACCGCCTGGATATGTACATAGAAAGCTGGCACATTGAAGTTCTCAAACATGAGCTGGGTCATCTTTTCCCGGTTGGCTTTGGGGTTGTGTGGAGCCTCTGTGAGCAGCACGGGCTGCTCCTCAGGAGCTACTCGCAGCTCGTTGAAGAAGGTGTGATGCCAGATCTTCTCCATGTCATCCCAGTTAGTGACGATGCCATGCTCCAGGGGATAGCGGAGGTACAGCATCCCTCTCTTGGCCTGGGCCTCATCACCCACATAGCTGTCCTTGCTGTTCATACCTACGACAATTTCCTGTAGACGAGCGTATACATAGGCAATGTTAGAAACTGCAATAGTTGCAGCATACATTAACCGCCCACTTTAATAGACCAAACAAATGAATGTCGTCAGGTAACCCGACCTACCCTATTTTCGTTTGGGCCTTCTCTTTTTTTAAAGAGGTTTTTCTTTTAGGATCAAAAATGGTCAATTATCTGAAAAACGTATTAATTCGTTTTCCTTGGCCTTATAGAACCTAATGTCAGAATATAAGAGGGCAATCGCAAATGGCTACTCGATTATGGCTGGGGTTTATTAATGGGATACCGATTGTGTAATATGACGAAAAACATGCCAATATCTGAAGGTTTGCATTTACACGTACTACAATATAGGTGAGACTTCAATCTATACCTCTTATCTATGTCCTGTGTTTTGCTGCTTGTAGTCTGTGATAATTAGATATACAGGTGTAGGGCCAGGTCTTTTTTATTTGATATGAATGCAATAAAAAAAAGTACTTACTTATTTATAAATATCGATTTCCCATCATGTGGCATATTATTAGTAAATCAGGGACCATATTGGCTGCAACGCCCCTTATATTACCTTAATCCAGCTGTTTTATGGGTGGTAAATAATAGGACTGGATGCTTGGGAAATGTATGATATACATTTCAAAAACATGAAATCATCATTATCCTGAAAGAATTACCTCGGTGTATGGCCACACAAAATCATACATTATTTGACATAAAATACGGGTCGAAATCCATATAATACCATATCAACTCACATGGTACTTGGGCCTGCCCACTATGGCCGGTAAGCAGGCACGGGGGGCGTCATCACCGGCGAAACCAGCCTTTACCATGCCAGAACCATTATCTATAACAACAGCGGCTCTCTCCTCGTCTTGGGGGTCGTAGGCTGACATTGTTCCTCAGTGTTGTAAGATATCCCGAGAAGTATCACCTTGGTATAGGCAGCTGTAGTTTGCTGGTGGGTGGCGATGGACTGCTTGAAGCACCAATACCTGAATATATAGGGACAGGTAGATCTCCTATGATAGTGTGCCTTTTACTGATAACAGTGTGGTCAATGCTATTGGCCGTATATGGTAACTCGTCCACCAGTCATCCGCCCATTTACACTCTTTATATAATGCCTTATAGGGGATATATGTAGCCAGGAACTTCCTACCTGTAGGTTATATCACTCTCCAAACAGATGGCCACATTGATATGCTCTATATTTACATGTACAGGTGACTGGGTGTCAGTGCTTGGTGAGTGGATGAGGTCCAATGTCCAGAGTGGCTGATAACGAAGCTATAATAGATATCTAGCTTCTGGCTGCTCTGTATATATATGTGGATTGAGGGAGGGGCTGTATAATCTATCTTGTGTACATTTGAACATAACATAATGAAAAGAAGGGGATATCTGGAGTGTGAACCTTGATAGTTGAAGCCTGAATCCTTAAGCACTGTTGAAGCATTTAGGATAGTCTATTCGGGATGTGTTTATTTTGTATATTCATAGAGCATGTTTACACAAAGCTGAATTCTATCATTAGAAAAAATCAAGTTTTACTTTTCAAAAAATCATGTAAGGGAGCCCTTTCTGCCGAATTAGTCATGAAACATTTACAGATAATATTCTTCTTTGGAAGGGTATTTCTCGTAGGTACAATAGAACAGAATAGTAAAGTTATTGCTTCGATTGCATGCTGTAGTTGTTATGGGATTCATGTGTCCACGGTTTCAGTTGTATTCAGCCACATAGCCTGTAGCAGGGTCTAAATACTGCCATCGATTATTGATTATGTGTGTTAGTATTATCCTGTATATTTGACTATCGATCGGGTAGCATTATTAGATACCAATATCTGGTTACAGCTTTGGCGTTGAGCGCTAACTGTGTGTACAAAAGTTATGTTAATTGTTTTAATTACTGTAATATAATGTTAGTGCCCAGTATACTGGCACACTGATACCCTGTGGGGGTTTAACGTGTTCACTACTAAACACCATTGAGTGTTCATGGTGGTGGTGACCTGGGATAGTACCTTGGTTCTCAATGAGTGATCATAATACAATATATTATATATGATCAAATATGTGTGGTCACCCAAGGTGATAGCTCAGGGTGATCCTATGTGATCACCTAGGCATTTCTGTGTTGACTAGTATCTTTTTCTGTATAACAAGGTGTCATTTAAATATAATTCCCCCTCCTCCTGCACCTATAAACCAGACACATGTGAGAGCACTTCATAGTCATCATCATATGTGTGTGTAACTAATAACAACCACTCCTCATATTTGTGCCTATTGTTTCAAAGACAAATATGAGGTTTTTCTGTTTACACATAGCTCTTCCTTTTCCTGATTTTGCCATTTCTTTCTTTCAAATTTCTGGAATCTCAAATACTTCATATATATTTTTAATAAACACATATGATCAAGATAACTATAGGTATTAATCTGTACATCACCTAGAATAGGTGCTGTATATTGCATTGTTGTATAGTAGGGCCCCCTAGTGGCAACATGCTGTCCTCAAAATGGTAACCTTGGGTCATCCAGTGATCATCCCAGGTGATAAACTGGGTATGAACACCAAAGTCATTAGCAGTTAACACCTCTATCCAGGCCTAGGTTTTCAGTGTACCATCACTACTTCTCGCATATCAATTATTTCATGACATCTTCCAATCGTTCAATAACTATTATGACCTTGTACAACACCCACTTTGCACATTTGGTGTATATCTTGCATTTACAAAGATTATTTTTACTAGTGGGAATAGATACTCCTATACACTAAAAAAACTTGTATCTCCATAAACAAAGTCAAACCACCAGGTTAAGTTATCATTTTTATTTCAGAATAGCGTACTTTTCATGACGGACGCAAACTGAAAAAAAGAAACACAGTTTAGACACCAGAAAGCGAGAAAAAGCGAAGAGACATTTATTGCACAAAAGGAACTAGCTCATTTGATTTAGTTTAAAGAAATCATACCATAAATACATTGTCATGAGAGAAATAAAATAACCTTCCTTTGCTTTGGCCACCTCCTAGTTGTTGTTTTTTATTAAAGTCTTGATTGTATGTACTCTTCACATAGAGATACAAAATAAATTTTCACAGCAAGACTTAATTATTTCATGATCCGCTGTGAGGCAGAAAGCCAGTCTCTGACACAGGGATTGATATGAATTACTGGTCAAAAGAAGAAACTCATGTTTGTAGATATTATATAACACATCTTGCACTCTTACTGCCTTCTATAATTTCTAGCTTTGGGGAAATATTATCCTTCTGGACTCTTTCCCTTGACTTTAAGATTTAAATCTTATAACAATATAGGATAGAATATATTATCAACAAATCCTAGCACTTAAATTAATACTACAAAAACGAGTGTATAAATATATATGTATCATATATATATATATATTATATCATATTATATCATGATGTATGTACTTCAATAATCATTCACGGCCCATCTTATCGCACAAGGTTTCAGAGATCAGTTATTACATATATACACATCGGCAAGAAGGTGCCAATATGGAAAATACAACAGAAGCTGATTTCTTTTTTTTTGTATCATACACATATATATATATATGTCAGACCAAACCCTTTTTGTACAATAACATTTCTGCGCATTGTAGGAGTGGCAATGTCCACAACACAAAAGAAAATACAGGGGCGGGGAATTTCTGCCTTCCAAATTTAATCCATACAACTGTGTTTTCAATCTGCTAAAGATATCATTACCATATAAGTGGGTTTTACACTGTCTTTCTTTTGGGGGGGAAATCTGAGTCCCACAGGAAAGGGGGAAATGCAGGCACAGGATATGGTGACGTACTGCACAGGATATGATGACGCAGCACACACGATTATGGAGACTCCAGCGCCAACATTAAGCGATTGACTCAAAAGGGAAAAGGGGCAGAATGGCACCTAACAGTGGGATCTCTGTGTCATTTGCAAACGACCGTATCATAATAAGTGTGCACTGTATAAGGTATGGGGAGAGGGTAAGGGGTCCCAGCAATACTAATTTATCCTTATAATTGTGGTTAGTTTTCATTCACTAGACTCATCACAGAAATACAACCAATTCTTTGTAAAGCGAGTGTCTTTTTTTGTCATATACAGCTCTCAAGGTCCTTCTTCACTACAAGGAACAAGTAGTGACCATCTCAGTGGATGAGCATCATCTCGAAGACTCTACTAATGTATTATAAACATAGACTTTATCACTTACTTCTACATTAGTAGAATCTTTGTTTTCCACCATTTTGGAAAATCTCTTAGACTCGATAAAGTGATCTATAAGATTCAGGAACCACTATAACATATGATTGGTTACCCTCTCCTGTCCAAACATTGCCTTTACTGACCAGTATACTTTGGTCCTTGACAATAATGTGTACAGCCAATTCTATAGCCACCATCCAGGTTAGCGAGACCATAAGTTCATTCCCTGATCAACAATTGCACCAAGGCCTATAAGGGGGAAACGTTAATCACTGCACAATAGTAATTAATAAGGTAACTACAAGTCTGAGGCTTAAAATATATCTACACGAGTTCAGTTTTTTTGTATTAATGGGCGACTGCAACAATTTCCTTCCCCATGAACTCATAGGAATGCTTTAGTGTTGATTCATGTGAGACAGGCAGACGTGTCTAATTTTAACACAGTAGGGGGGCTCATCCTAGCTGCTCCCTTCAATAATGTCTGGCCATCCTTTGGCCTATTGTACAAAACCTTATTACTTCCATGTTTACACTCCTTTCATTCAATATAATATACTCTTTTACAAGTCCATATATATATATAACAATATAAACAGGGTTCTCTTGCATCACAACATTCGTTCTCAGTGTAAGGTTTGGAAGATACTTTTTGTCAAACCCAAAGTAATAATTGTGTTATTTATTACCACCGACAGTTATCCTTTCATAACTGACCATGAGTTTCCGATAGTATCCTTGATTACTCCAAGTTGGTTTGGCAGTTTTGGTCAGTTCACAGAATCATTGTCATTATTACTTCTCCGCTTTCTGTCCCTATCATACATTTCAAATATATATATGTAATATGTATATATAGCAAATAAGTGTATACACATTGATACCCATTTTGTTTCTGACAGTGTTTCCCCTTACACTGTAATTTATGATCTCATCATAATAGGCTGACAAAATGATCGGCCTGTATCCTTGACAAGGTACTATTTTTGACTCCTCGAATGGTCCCTTACGATGGGGTTTACCCATGCCTTGGGGTTTCTACCTGATTTGTCAATCACCCAAGCTACAGCTAATTAGACTCCACCCGCAAAGTGAGCTTCTATAAACTGCCTCTGTTTTCGGTAAATAGTTTGGTTGTGACCAGCACCGGGCGCCGAGGGATGTAGCCACGGCCAGCCTTTGACCTTATTAACCTTTTGACACACAAGGCCTTTAAAACTCCCACCCATACAAATGCACTCACTCACACACACATGTATTCCATAAGCAACCCCAGCCCACATTTAGATGTATTTCATGTTCATCTCTAGAGACTGCCTTCAAATTCTAGATTATCACAAATTAAAAGCTTCGTGGCAGATATGATTTCTTTTCTTCTTCTTGACAACAACTACAAAATATATTTGAAAGACTCTACATGAACGGTAACAATCAATATCCTGTATAATTATACAAGTTCTATGATGAAATTATGCACTAGGGCCACATTACACTAGCCCCTGATGGAAATGTATTGGGATGGTTAATTGCTATGCTGACCACTAACAACTTTAACTGTTGAAAATGGGTTCGTTTGCCTATGATATACCAGCTTGGACCATCCCAGTGCCCATTCAATCCAACTACCAATACCATTTGATTAAAATATGCTGGTTTCAATAAAATCTCATTTCTCTGAGAATAATTAAACAATGATACAATAAGCTAAACTGGTATTAATAGCTTTACACACTAATAAATAAAAATGTAAAAAACACAGGGTGAAACTGAAGTCAATAAATTAAAAACAGGCGACGATGTCCTCCATGTAGTTTTTTTTACAACAGGGGGAGCGTAACATGTGGCTCTGTGTACTGCAGGCTCCTGTAGCAGCTGAGTGGGTGACACTCCTCATACAGAAACCAGGGGAGGTGGTGGAGATAGACCAGGGCCTTCTGACGAGCAATTCCACATTTCCACGAGGAGCAGCTCATTTTGAAACAGCCAGTAATCCGGACTACAACTCCATACCGGTGAGCAGCTCAGATAGAAGCCATTGTTTGAGGCCTTCTTCCTGCATGGCTTCTGCCACTCCCCATGTCATAGAGCAGCACTGCTGTAACAGAGACTCAGCCTGCCGCGTATCCATAATCAGGTGAGCTGCTCATCGCTGATGCATTGAGCAGCAGTTTGAGCAGCTCCTACCAGCTCAGGTCCTCTCAACATGCCGAGGTCGAGGTGGTATTGTTTACGGACATGCGGGGCTGGCGGGGCTCGATATCCAATGATGCCTTGTAGGTCTCCTCGTCGTCCAGCAACCGGGTCGTGTCCAGTAGGTAGTTGGTGACCTGAAAGGGGGAAATAGGTATAATAACTTGTTGTCGGGGAATTGTAGTTATAAAACAGGCCGATGTTTTAGCAGGGTATGTCTATGGTTATCTTAGCTTCTTCTCCAATAACACTTGGTCGTGTCTCACCAAATCAATACAAGTTGAACGTCTATGACCGGGTGTAATCTATGGCCGGGTGCAATCTATGACCGGGCGTAATCTATGCTCGGGTGCAATCTATACATGAAAAAAAGTTGACTCCTCCCTCATTACAAAAAGGAGGATTTTCTCTAAAAGACAGATTCTTTCCAAATTGGGCAACCAGCCAAAACACAATCTAAGCCCGAATTGGTTAGCCCTCGTGGGTCCACAGCAAAAACCAATGACCAAACCCAGTGAGCTCAAGCCAGGTAGCCCACTCAGGGCCACATTGGGAGCCCACTGTGGCCCCACATGGGAACACACTGTGTTTGCTACTACGGTTGTTAACAGCTAGGGGGAGGGTCTGGATGAGGGGGGGGGGGGGGGGGCGGGGTCCCCGTTTCTCTGTCGATATCAAGAAATGACCATGTCGCCCTATCGATTTTACGAAATGGCCATGTCCCATAATGTCACTATTTCTTTATTCTTCATGTTCATTAATTTTTGTCATATTTTTTCGGATCAAAGTATGTCAAAGCATGTAGATATTATAAATCCTGTATACCCTAGTAGCGAGGCCGCACGGGGCCAATTTGGTTTTAGCTCGAATTGGCTGTTTGAAGTTGGGCAAAACTCAGCTGGGTTTCATGTTGGGCAAATGGCTGGGCTGAGGTGTGGCCCTGACCAGGCTGCCCGCTTTGGGCTCAGATCAGTTTCAAAGTGGGTTGCCGGATTTGGGCTCAGATCGGTTTCAAAGCGGGTTGCCCGTTTTGGTTTCGAGTTGGGCAGATGGCTGGGCTCAAGTGTGGCCCCAATCGGGCTCCCCGTTTCAAGCTCAGATCAGATTCAAAGCGGGCTGTCTGATGTGGACTGAGGTTTGGTTTGTACAGAGCAAACTGGTCTAGTGGCTCTTATCAGTTACACCAGATGTCACTACTATACAATATATAGTTTTCCAACAAAGACCGATTAAATTGATTTTATACAAAAATACAAGAAAAGGTTAAAGTGCTGTAGAACAGGAAACAATAAACAGATGTTCGCACAGTTTGGAAATAAGGTAGACTATATATTATTGAATGATAAAAAGAAGGTTCTCCAAGCAGCTATCCAGTGTAGACACTAATTCTGTGACATTACAATTTGCTTAACACAGTCTCATATGCTCCATGTGGGTATGAACTATGGATTTGAAGGCCAATGTACACCCTAGATACTTGTCTATGCTGCATGCGGCTCAAACCTGATGATAATAGGCCTGCGCATTGTATACAGACAAAATAATATACTCGTGTTACAATGATAAAAGGAACAGTTTAAAAGCGAGTTTGAGCGGGCCTTATGGTGATTTATAAAACGGTTGGCCATGCATTATAGCGTCAGAGAAGTCACGTGCCGTTTGTTATAGTGTTCCAGTGCATGCTGAGCTGCTGTAACCAGGTCAAGGGCCTTCCCAGTAAACAAATAACGTTATACAGCATTTTATAACGTTATATAACGTTATATGTCAACGTTTCTCTAAGGCTCTTTAGTATGACATAACGTTATGTAAAATTGAAAACGTTATTTTGACATAAAATTACGTTTTTTTTTTGTTAGCTGGGTTATATTGCGCAGGAAATGTACAACGTCATTGTATCTAGATTAATGTGACGTCTATAAAGTCTTTAACTGGTTTATAAAGACAATAGAAAACTCGTTCCTCACATCTCGACTGTCTCAGGTACACTCAGATGCATTCTCAGATGCATTCGTGCATTATAGGACAACAGACAGTCTTGACGTGGAGAACGTCGTTTTCTATTCTCTAATTGATGCATGGCGCATTTGGTGCATCATTACGACAAATGAACATCTCAGTGGTGGCCTCACGCTGTCCATAAAGTTAAAGGGTAAATAAAGACTCATATTGGAAGGAATCCTGCTGGGTTTGAGGAGTGAGAACAACATTTTCCTACCCGTTTATGATGTTCTATTCTGTAAGCCGTCTGTTGGAACACTTGAATCTCCCGAATGACATGAGCGATCTGTAAAGGCAAAACACGAATCATCAGAAAAGTATATGAATGTGCTGAATATAGTCTATATCTATGTCTGAGGGCATTCAGTTTAACGCCAAACTTACTGCCATAATTACGACAGGGGTAATGAACAACGGTCTAGAATATGTAGTCGATACTATATATGTAGTACAGTAATTTTAGATTTCAACATTGAACAAATTTAAAGAAAGCTGAAAACTTCAGGATTGGTTGGGTTTAGTACTAGTATGAATATACGTAAAGTCCTCAGTTGTCCTGGGCTTGGCTTTTTTTTAGGTGAAATTCTTTGTTTTTTGTCACTGGAGGCTCTAAAATTCATTTAATTCAAATTAAAAAGCATAACTGAATAACAATATATGAAAAAAAGTCTGGCAGATGATCGGAAAGTAAGCATATCAAAACTTTATTACAGTGAATTATGTCAGAGTACCATTATATTGCATAATAAGTGTCAAATATGCATTTTGCGACAAGTATTTCTCAATCAATCAGAAACTACTCCCTGCGTAGTACTGACTACTATCTCTGTGTGACAGTCAGTTTACTTCATCTTGCTCTATTGGAGCAGCATTCAGACAGTCCACACAAGCACAAATACCACACATTGTGGAACATGGCACTCCTAGCTTTCTGCACCCACACTGCCGCTGACACCCCTTCTTACAGTTGCAACTAATCATGTTGAGGATCTTGTCAGGTGCTGCTGGTAGATCTGTGGGGACAGGTAACAAGGTACCATTTTCTAACTTCCAGCCCCAGTCTGTAGGCAGCAGTTCATTTCCCATCCAGGCTTGAACTTGATGGTAGGTTTGGAAAGAATGTTGTTTTGCGGCAGCACTTGTGGGGGGCAAAGTAACCAGTTCAAACGACATTTTGATTGACTGGCGTGCTATGGTCTTCTTGTAATTATTGTACCTAACCTGGTCAATATTCTCTCACCACTATATAAACAGAGGAAGAACCTTTCACCAGCTACCTCATCATGACTTGCATTTGGATCGTTGAAGAATTGGCTATTGGATCATTGAAAAATTGGCTATTCTTTTCTCAGATCAATGTTTTTTCTCAGGAGTTTGAATACAGTTTTCTTTCCTGTCCCAAACGGGGCAGATGTTGTGTATCACATCCTGATACTGAATGCAGAAAAAGGAGGTGGTCTTCAAGGTCACCTAAGGCATCTTGAAGCTGTTGTATATCATACAGATTCTGGACATTACCTTTAACAGGCTGAAGAAAGAATACAGCGTCAGAAAGTGTCGCACGAGCAGTCAGCATGACAAGAAGGTCAGTGTCGGATCCAACCACTACCACTGTCTGTCCTGTAGCAGATGGCTAAGGCAGTCACAATCAGTTCACGTGCACGTGCACGTGCACGTGCACAATCAGTTCACGTGCACACTAAGTGGAATTGTTAACACCCATCTAGCAACTGTACTTTCTGCGACTCCCCTACCATGGGTCAATCTCTAGAGGAATTCAATGACCACATGAGGACCTGTTCTGTTGTCATGTCAGACCATTTCCCACCCCATAGCCCCATACCCTAAACTGTTTCAAATGGCCATCCATAGTGTAATGAAATCACAGATTCGGTTAGTTGACATTTATGGGGCCCTTGATGGGGGGGGGGTCCCCATGTCGCATGTTAAATTTAAGAAAGGTCCATGACACATGTCACTAAGGAAAAACCCATGTCATTAGTGTCACTAAGAGATATAGTTGATTAGGCCACCACCAAAAAAACTTTGAAATCCTTAGAACCAAATTGGTGCATTCTGATGCATTTTAAACCCTGAGCTCCGGGAAATGTATGCAGTGAAGACAAGGGAGGTTCGGGGGCACCCTCTAAGAAAATTTGGAATGTCTAGACTTGAAATAGTGCATTCTGATGCACTCTCCAAAACTTTTTCTCATGTCACTAAGGCGCATGTCACATGTCACATTTAAGAAATGCCCCATGTCCCATGTCACTTACATGGCCATGTCCCATGTCAATTTTAAGAAATGGCCATGTCACCATCTCCGATTTAAGAAATGGCCATATTGCCATGTCAAATTTAGGGGTCAAGGGCCATATTTATACTACATTTCAATCAATTTATAACTTTGTGTCCAAATGGCCTTCAATAGTTTAAAAATGTTGTCAATGCCCTGCGCTGATTGTCTACTGGATTGCCTAATATAATTATACCTAATTGGACAATAATAATGCTTTATTATTAAGATTGTATTTTGTGATTGATATTGCATAATCTGCAGTTTGGTGGTATTTTGACATGTCATACGAAAACCCATGTAGAAAAAAAGCCAAGCCCAGGAGACATAAGGACTTTTGACAGGTTAATCCTCATATGTAAACCTACCATTCCTGCAAAATCCAGCTTTCTTTGAATTCATTCAATGTTCTGACTACAACTTGGTCTAAAGTTACTGTACTAATGACCGAAGACTTAACGTCAAGATTACTGTTGCAATTACATTATATTCTTGATCATACTAAAGGAATGGTGAACAAAAGTATAGTATATGTAGTCATATCATGTACAAATGTACAACATGTCTTTCTCACCAATCTTCAAAATATCCTCAGAGAAAACGGCGAAGTTAGTTAACTAAAACTACTCTGCTGTGTAATACAGAACTAACTTTCAAATTGACCTTTAACATATCTCAATTTCTTCTCTGATTTAGGGGTGAATTGATTATCAAGGTTCACTTTGTTCATCATTATTGTCTATCATTTCTTGTTGTATTTATTTGGGACATCATGCTCGGGGTATTCTAATTTTCGATGCATCCTACAACTTAGCCACTCGTAGACCCCAATATAATTGATCTTGTGTAGTGTTCTACATACCATTCTCATTTTGGAGAAGTTGATAAGGTGGTCCTCTGTGACATTGGGTGTGCCTTCCTCGATGAAGGACAGGTCCGTCAAGTACATGCCCAAATAAGGAATGCACGGCGGGTCGCTCCGATGTAGCGCGTCGCGCATATTCCGGAAACGGCCGTCGGATGATACCAGCGTCTGAAGACGTTCGATCATCTGTTTTGTCTGTTCGGGAGAAGAATATAATGCAAATATAAACATGAGGTAGATACTGAAAATCCACCACCCTGCCCCTGAAGTCAGTGGCCGCCTTTTGCTGTTTTACATTTATAACTCTTTCTACCCCATAGGCGTAGGCTATATTAATAACTGAAGCGGACGGGGACCTCCACGGTAGACTTTTAAGTAGTATTAGAAAATGTCGGTAGTTGTATGGCTTTCAACTGCAATCAAGGGTTCGTGACAGGAGGGTGGAGGTGCAGAGGGCTCCCTGCCGAGGTCGGAACGTTTTGTTGTTTTACCCTTTATCCCATTAGCAACTGTGTCCAAAAGTCTCCAGGTCGCTTAAATTATTACCCAGGTTGAAAAGTCGCCTTGGAAATGGCCCAAGTCGCTAGGTCGTATGTTACCCATCTACAGCCACCAGGGTAGATATCAACATCCACATTAACTGAGAGACTGTTTCATATTCCATGCACCAAATGTAGTAATCAATGGTAATTGGCGCTTAATTAGTAACTATATATACATAGTGTAACGAATTCCCCATGGGGCTTTGTTATTAACGATGTCGGGGTAAATTTTATTTCAGATCAATCGATACAATGTGGACATTCAGCACCATGCTAATTACAGCAGAGCGAGTTTGGGTAAGCAATCATACATGTTCATTAGGCAATCACATGGTTTATGAAATCTACATGAGTTGTGTTGGAATGCCAATCAAAAGCAAGGCGCCGAGGTGTCTGGGGCTTTAATGAGGCCGCCACGTTTGTCACAATAAACCAGTTGGATGTCGTCTGCCGTCTGCGGAGGACACCTTGAGTCCTGCCTAATCTAAATCTAACTGGTAAGTAGGTCGTGCTGTTTATCACTGCATAATAGTATATGTGGTAATTTCTCCACAAGGCATGTTCTCGTTTAAATCTATGTTTTGATATCGGATGGACGGACACAGGGATTTAAGGAGGGATGTGGGTTCGGGAAAGAGCTAAACGTACCGAAAAGCGTCGTGCCCTTGGGTCGCGGCGGATTAAAATATATTATTAACGCCTCTCCCCCCCTCCTCAAAAAGTGATTACAATCGGTAGGGGCTTATTTTGTGTCACTTACTTGTTTGGAGAGTTTCTCCCACGTTTTCTTGAGTCTGTAGACTGAGCTGTTGACGAAGGCAGCGCAGATTTGTAGGACTCCGTTGTAGTTGTGCATACACCGACAAATGTCGGCAATCGCCGCCCATTTCTCTATACAGGCGACACGATCTGCCATACCTTGCCGTCCAACAATCTCTGATACCACCAATCGACTCACCTATATGAGATATATGTCAACAACACATTAGGAACGAACCATTTTCTTGCACATTCTTTTTAATTTTAATATAGACTGTGCTTGGCGGGTTCGGAGCGGGTCCATCCGGCGGGGGAGTTTTTTCACCCCTTTCCATAAAAATATTGAATAATAAGAGGGGCGGGCAAATAAATGTACGTCCAGCCGCCCAAATTTCTACGTTGGAAGGTGGTAAAAGGTTAAATATTAATACTTTTTAAAGTTAAAATGAAATGGAAACATACCTCGTTGAATCGTTTACTAACAAGAAGTACATGAGGTGCTTTGTTAGCCTTGTCCGGCTTCATCCATGCTTGGCACAACAACTCGCTGAAAATTGAAATTAAAATTGAGTGTGCCGTTTTTGTAAATAGGCCTACATTTAAACATGTTTAAATTGACTGCTTACCTCTGACGTAATTCATGGTTTTGTGTCCATAATAGAATAGCCACATTTAAAGGACACCCAGATTGCTATCGCATTGAATCGAATATAGGACCAGCATGCCCATATGATATTGTTTACCGTACAAAGATTCCCCATTAACCCTTTAGGGGCGACCAAAAACGCCGCGTATTGCCAGGATCTATGGTTTTGCCCCTATTGCATAATTTATAACTGACAATGTGGTGGAAGACAGGTATTGTTTTGGTGAATCTAGAACAATAAGACGGCTGATATTATAGCTCAAGATGGCTCATTCTGTTATTTTAGGTAATTGGTTAAGTTCATTATCCCAGCTGCATTTGGACGTGCTCTCGGCCGTTCATCGGCAGGTATACACTGTGAGAAGAAAGTAACTGTAGCTGCACAGTGAATCATACTGTAGATTTACAGTATAAAAGGAGTTGTTTTTTATGTGTATTGTGGTTGTTACGGCCGATAAGCGACCGACAGCATGTCAAAATCGGCTAATGTGCCTTACCGGAGCCTCGTTTGGTTCGTTTGGGAAAACATTTCATGTTGTAAATATGAGACATTAAGTAGCATAACGGTTTCCGAAGAAATCTGCAAATTGTAGTATACTTACTTGCTACGAATGGCCATAAATATTTGGTGGTCAAGGTATGTTAATTGTTCTGCTATATCCAAAGCTGAGAGGGTGTCAAAGTTGTCTTTGACTGGTGACTGAAATAGAACACATACACTATAGACAAGATCAATGAAAGTTCATAAGCAAAAGCTACCGAAATGGTGTTCCTGCACAGAGAGAAGGATCCGAGTAATAAGGGGAGTCCAGTCTATAAAAAGAGAGCCAGGTCCCCTTTGGCTCACTTTTTGCACTGTCTGACTCCCCCTTCTAATGGCCCTGACTCCTTTTCAATTAGATCAAACATAGTCCAGGTCAGCTGAGGTGAGTAAATGGTTGCCTGGACTCCCTAAGGGAGTCACAGAAATAAGCATACAAGACAGAAATAGGGAACACACTAGGTGGCACTACTGTACAAAGACTGTAATGCCATCTAGCACATATGTTTAGAAGCTATCTGACTCTCTTTATAATCAGAGTCAAGGTCAGTTGGTTATGATTAAGCCTGCTAGGTGGTAGCACTATACTTAAAATGGTATTATTCTGTATACTCAGATCTCTAGATCCACATAATTTGTGATATTTATAATTATGCTAATACATGTATATCTTTGGAGCATCAAAATTCAATGTCAGAATTAGATTTAATAAAAATAATTGTAGTTAACTTCAAACTGTAGCATAAGCATGATGTACTAGATATAGACACCCAATGTGTAGAAACATGAGAAAGTTAAATCCAGAAAAACTCAGATGTTCTTTTGTATAATAACTAATGTGCACTGAGGGATCTTTCTGAGATCCCCCCCTCCTTGTGAGACATTGCACCAAAATGATGTAGAAACAGCAGCTAAGGAGACAGCTAATGCAATGGTTATATAGAGGGGTAAGGGATAGAAACTACCAATGTACAAAGGGATTCGTGGTTCAATGACTCTCTGTACCTAGACTCCCTTTCTAAAGGGAGTTGCAGCATGGACCTGGACTCAGTTTGTGGCGGGGAGTCATAAAAGGGAGTCATTTTGGAGGCAAAACCTGGGCTCTTTTAGGGGAGTCACATGACTCCCTTTTAAGGGAGTCAGGTACCGACTCCTTTCATCAAGAGACTCAAAAAGAGAGTCAGAAAAGGGAGTCATTCTGGAGGCAAGCCTGGACTCCCTTTTGACTCTGTTTCTTCTCTCTGTGTGCGAGAGTTAAGACCAAAAAAAAAGGGTGTGTTTCCGGTAACATCATGAAAAAAGCTGGGTAGGTAGGTAGGGTCGGATTTTTTTTTTTGATTTTTTTTTATAGGGCCTCGGAATTAAGTACGATCCTTTAAGCTGAACTGGCGATTTGACTCCCGTACTAGCCGCAGCTTCTATGTAAGGCCAAATCAACACCTTTCAGATCCCCTCTGTGGCTTATATAATTTGTCAAAGTAAGGGGTATGGCTCAAACGGGAGAGGACTATGAGAAAACTGAACCCTAGCTTGGGAGAACTCTATATCCCACCACTAGGGTTCTGATTCTTTTATAACTTTTGAACTAATAATGATATGAATTGGCTTTAAAACGGGTATCTAGATTCCTGTTCACTAGGCCAGACCAAAAAAAAGTTGGTCAATGGATTTCGCACACCTTATCTTTGGAAATGGATTTTTTTTGAAAAAAGATTTATCTCTTCTTGGTCCTATGTCGCTCGCTCCAGTTTTCCACTGACAAAATCCATTGACAAAAAAAATTCTTGAAAATAAATAATAAAAATTTCACTTGCTCACACCATTTAAAAAAAAGTGAAATCCGTTGAGCAACTTTTTTTTGGGGTGTGGCCCTATCTAAGAGGTATACCTAGCCTCTGTGTGCCTTTAAAAAAGAATAGACGAATAATTCAATTTTTTTAAATATTTTAAAGAATTAAAAAAAAAAAAAAAAAAATGTCCAAAAAAAAATTAGGGTCGGCCCTGTTTTGCTAGGTAGGGTCGGGTGACCGGAAACAAACCTTATTTTTTGGCCCAACATGGGTGGAAGATTTGAATATATTATGAACATTTTAGGTACGAAATACTCTATCAATGGTCTATGTGTGTGTGCGGGGGGGGGGGCAGTGAATAGCTGTATTTGTTTCATGTGCTTTCATAGAGAATATTTTGGGTAGGCTTAGAGCCATCCTAAGGCCTCTATTGTAGGATTAGAACCATCTTAGGGCCTCTGTTGTCTGTTTTACTAATTCATAGTAGCCAATCCCACACACGTGTATTTCATAATCACCCTTTATAAAGTTACACAATAGTGAACTTGTAATTGAATAACTCACTGTTGGTGGTAAGAGCAACTCATCTAGGTTGACCTTCATCTTGGAGCCCTCTTCTTCTTTAGTGAGTACCCGCAGGATGGAGGCTGCTGCTTTGTGCTCGGCCGGCAGCAGACATGAGTTACAGACCATCTCCTCCAGTAGGTCTTTCACCCCCTTCTTAAGGTCCGTGTCAGCTTCAAAGTCCTAAAAGGTAGGTCCAACATACTCATTACCTAATGCTACGAAATCTAGATAGCCATAATATTATAGCCATATGTCATATTTGCCTTTGTATTCTCTTAAATAACAGGCTCTTATACCCAATGGGGAATTCCCTTTGTAATATTGGCCATTTGGGTAGTCATTATTTTTCACCTATATAATAGTGAGGTTGAACATTTTGTTCACCATTTTGGCGAATTTCACCGAGGATAAGTGTTATGCAGAGTGGACCAAATGTGGGAGATGCTAAAAGACTGAGAGACTGGTAATGCAGCGTATAAACGTCAACTCCAGTGGTTGCTTACCTGGTTGTGTTTGGAGACCCAGTGTCTAAGGACATTGAGTACCCTCATGGTGGCCGCAGTGCTGATCACAGATTCTCTCTTCTTGTTCAGGTTTTGAGGTCTCAGGTCACCTGGACCTGCCAGAGACAAGAATAAAATGGTGCCTTTCTCAATATACAGGTGAATACAATGGGGTACATGACAAGCTGAGTAACTAACTTAATATACATAATCATGTATGTGGAATGAACAGCCCCCCCCCCTCCCACCCTCCTACCCCATCCCCTACACTTATCAGCTGCATATTGTGACATCCAGTCTGTGTGGTGAACGGTGACAAATTAAATGTGGCAATGTAACAAACTTGTATTAAACAAGCATGAAACTGTTCACATCTGACTGAGTAACCGTAATAACGGAGGAAAGTTAACGATATACCCAATTCCTAGACCCTGTAATATAAGGCGTCTGCCATCAACCAGATGAACATTAATCCTGGACTATGGAGCATTCGGTCAACTAAGTGAGCTCACCTCAATAAACTCTCCAAATATATCATAAGTCCCTAGACCAGCGGTTATGGCACTGGTTAATGCACTATATCCATATCCAGGTCCACATTATCTACTCAATTATACATATGGCATATGAATCGATTGAAAGAGATTCAAGTGACATTTTTGGTCACACCTGGCGTAGATTGTGTTTAATGAAATGAAGATTTCGTAGTCTATAGTACATGTATATAGCACTGCGCATATGGAAGCAGTTTCTTTATCTGATTCAATATGTCACCAATACGTACCCATTTCAATTAACAGCAGACCATTTTTTCATTACACCATGTTACCATTTTTCTAACTGTCATTATAATATATAGATACTCAGACCGGTGAAAAAACTGACAACATACCAGAGTAGGAAACATACCAAAATAGGAGAGATACAATCTCAACAAGTGCATGATGCATCAGAAAACAATTAAAATGGATATCATGAATATGAACTCACAAAAAGTGTTAACAATAGATTCAAGGAAATAATATAACATGACATATGTCCCGAAATACATTGTATATAATATGAAATTATCAATATTATCATAGTATCACAATTTTAAAGATGATTAAAATGTTCATAATTCCAAAAACAGGATCTTTTTATGATATAGCTTAAGATGTCAAATGTAGTTAAATCATTGTTTAGGTTTTAAATACATACACATATGGGTTTATTGTGGTGGATAACTTACTAAAAGCTCAGGTACATTTATACATTGTGGGCGTGGGCAGTGTTTTTGGTTGCGGGAGATTGTAGGGTAGGGTAAACAAGCAATATTGGCAGTTATAGGGGTGTACTCATTGGTGAAGCTGCTAAGGATTCCTGGGCAATTTGTGACAGGAGAGGTGACTATGCTTTTATATTATGCTACAGCACAAACAATCCCGACTATCATTTTCATAGATTAGTTTACAATGAACATGATTGTATTTATTCAATTGTAATTACTTTTATACAGTGGTTAGTTATATTTCTGGAGGGCATAATTGTATGAGCAATAATGATTTATGTCAGTAAAATAATTATGGTCACATATTTTGTTCCATTATAGCCCTTTAGCGTAGGTATAATGACTAGGGTGAATGATAATACATACTGTTTTAATCATGTTGTCCGAGATCATCATTTAGTAAGCGAAGTTATCACGTTCGTGTTGGTTAAGGTTTATACTTTTAGAGCCCAATATATAGAACCAACCCTGCATGTTTCTTTCTGCATAATTATATAGGTATAATGATACCAACGATTCTAGGATACCACCCCAATTTGACTATGACGTTACAAATTGACAGTGTACATACATAATATTACATTAACAACAATAATTCACTCTATCACTGAGATGATGATATTGATGATGAAGTACGGGTTCAGATGTACAGGTTGTATAGATAATGGCAGTCGTAACTAGAGCACTGGTAGAGGGGGGTAACTACAACTGACCATAGAGATAGGTATCCTAGCCCCTAGATACCACGAGGATTGAGAGACATGTTGTGGATATTGGGCTAGGAATATCGTACCTATAGAGTCTACACTGGGACAACATCTTATACATAGGTGATTAGGGGTTGCTAGTTATACTCCAACAACACCAAGTCATTCCCTAGGTGACGGGGAGACGGGCAATAGTCACACTTCAAACAACAGCAATCCATTACCTAGGTGATGAGGAGATAGGCTAGTAATACACGGGCGAATATCCACACTGGGCCTGTCTTTGTTTAAAGACGGGCTTCCTAGAGTGGCGGCAATTCAAACAAACATGACAAAAACAAATGAAACATAACTCCTGCACCATCTAGCCGCCGTAACACAAAACTCCCGTCAACTAGCGTTAAATAGGTAGGGCCACTCGTTTACATGACTCTATAGTACCCGTGACCCCCCCCTCCTTTCTACTATGCAACCCTACGGAGTATTATCTACAATGCCCAAATTCAAAATTTCCAAATGTCAAACTGGGAGTCATGATAGCTGTTCTAGGTAACCAAAATGTGAATATTGCAATTTATTAATGATCCCATGAACTATTACGTATTAGTCTTGTTTTTCAATCATTATAAGTTGTCCAAACCATATCCTACATTTTCTTCCTCTAGTTTTTGTCTGATGTACCTATACTATTCAGCAGGTAGTATCATCGATTGATGTTTCGAGTGTACCGTATCATGTAAACATATCAGGTATACTGCTATAGAATCATGTATACATAAAGGGACTCTCCCAAGTATATCTATAGACGTGTCAAGGTTTCCCCATATACATGTATGGTAAGATAGCCAGAGGAGAAAGGAAGGACCAAACTTATTAAACAGATACAAACATATTGAGTAAATGATAACATAAAGAACTCCATGGTGAGACAGAAAGAGGTAACTGAAGCACCATGTGCCAAATTATGAGAGTATAATAAACTAAGTAGAAACGTCACCTAGAACTAACATAGAAGCAAAATATACAAAGTCTATCAGCAGGCAAGAAGTAGGCCTATAGCAGTGTGTGAGTCTAGTCACTCCCTAACTTTAAGTCCCTTTGTGTGTGTATCACTGACTGTGCATTGCCACTAACTAAAATCAATAGTTATATAGTCCATATATAGTGAAATAATTATTTATCTTTGTGCAATATAAGTTATAATGTGTGAATGGGTTGTCTACTTTTAGGATGTTTAACCTGGGTATTGGGGGAGTGGACAGGATATTACCTAAATGATCGGGGGATACTATTATAACCGAACTGTCTTCTGTATTTTGTTATAGTAATAGTTGTTAACTGACCTGCACTGTGATAACGGGAGATCCCTTTGGGGTGGTCCTTGGGATTGGCCGATCCCGCGGTGGCCGCAGCGAATGCTGCAGTGGCGGCTGTCGAACTGGACCTGTGTGCGGTATCAAAACAATACAAACTACAAATAAAAAAGGCAAAACAAAACTCTCTTAGAATACTCCATCATCTGTTCTGACTGTCTTTCAAATGTGACAAAGACATATAGGCGATGAGTTCGGGCGGGAAGGTCATAGTGGGGAAAGTAATTAGCTAAGAAACGATGAACTGTATATAATTTAAAACTATAAGTATTCCAAACTACATTGATCAGAAAACCTAAACCATGCTCCATAGATGAACACTACTTCGGTATATATTTTCAAAATATGCAAAGTCACATGCTTGATACAAATTAAGATGTAAATAGATTAATACCATGTAATACGTGGAATCATATTAACCACTTGTATGAACTGAAAATCCGATGTCTACTTTAAAATAAATATAAAATGAAAAAAAAATCTATCGTATGTAACAAAACTACTGTCACTATCGACAACTTCAAACGTGCTTTTCTTTATCACAAGTAATATAGACTAAGAACACTAAACTATCTAATATCAATTACATTTGAAATAATTCCCTTACGTCAAACTTATGATGGGCGTGTTATTATATTCGGCGACCAGTAAGACCAGATGTATGTATGTACACATGTATAACGAGAAACCTTTTGATTTATCAACTATATTTAACTATTTCATAATTTTATATGAACATGATAATCTTGAGGAAACTAATCCAGTGCATTGTATGAGGCATACATTTGTTGACATGGCACTGTAAGAAGCTGTCACTATTACGTTCAGATTAATCAAAGTACACACCCAATTTAAAGGTCATACTTCAATTATAGTGATAGAATCCTATAGGAAGAATCTATTAGTGGGTACTCTACTATAGTGTGAGAAAGACATATAATCTACTATTGGCAAAATTAGAGATAAAGAAATAGAAAGGCGCACCTCCGCTTTGAGGCCCGTGATGACGTCACGACAGTGCCTGCTTTCGCCTGTGGCGGCGAGCCCTCGGCCGCGGCGAAGCTGCTTCTGGGAGACATGAAGCTGCTAGCTTCAGAAGCTTCACTGCCACGTTTCCCTGCAGAGAACAGACATTAACATTAACATTAACATCCCCTGTTGTAAGTTTCCTGATTACATTGATAGCACAAGTACATGAGATGTCATCCTGGGGGTCATTTCAATGTGCACGAAATGACCAAAATATTAAATGTATTACTTAGTAATGGCTGCTTGTCAAAATGAATAGATACAGGCCTATTTATTGTGACCATTTGCTAACTGTCCTCAACACTTTTGTAATTCTCCATTCTTGGTCGGGATATTTTAATTCAAGTGTAATCATGTCACACAAACTTATTGTTTAGGATGCAATAGTTATTTAGGATTTTTTCCAAGATTGATATGATTATTCTTTCGTCGGGGACCAATTATTAATGTGTATTTCTTAAGTTTTAGGTGGGTTAAGTAAAGGTTAACTTTTATTATAAATGATAACTTTATTGAATTAACAATGAATAAACTAAATTGATTAATCATGCCTCTGTGCACAACGAAGAAAGACAATATATGAATACATGAACAAGAACAAAGGAGCAACTATAATCTAAAACTGGTCTAAGAAATAATAAAAACTATATTGATAAGCAATAGCTTTTTATGATAAAAAGAATGTTTAAAGGTTCCTCATGGGATTGTTTTAGGAGCAGAAACATGGGGAGGTCATAAATATAATAACTAATTTGGGAAACAAAACAGAAAAGGTGTTTTGCATATTTTGTTTTCCGTCAAGATAATTCAAATACTTTATGAATCATACACTTCCGAATGGTAATGATAAATACATGTACACAAGCGACACCAAATAAAGAGGCATGTGTCTTCACACATATATCCCTTTTATTTGTAAACTGCTAAAAATGAACTTAACTATCGGGATAAAAAGGTTATTTTGAGTGATTTAAAAGTTTAGGGGCGCCATGGCAGACTCTTATACTGGAATACAATGGTGGTTTGTGTCAGCATGGGATAGGGCTCCTTACCACTAGGTAGGAAGGGTTCACACGGGGAATCTGTATACGAGGACACATGCATGAACACAGAGAGTACACAAACAGCAAAGCACATGTATATCCCTATACAGGTAAAGCAGCAGGTAGGGTGTAGGGGGAGTAATTCAGAGTGCCTGGAGGTAGAGGGGGTGAGTGATGCCATGGAGGCGGTGCTGGGGTCAGGAGGAACTGTGGGTTAGGCCTGCAGCTCGGTGCCTCTCTCTGTCACCCAAGCAGTAAATGCAGTAAAGTCCACAATTTCCAACATTGTTAAAAAAAGCAAATATTATCATAGTTATTTTACTAAATTACATCAACATTTCAATCAGAAGTATTTCAGCTTGATACCTTCGCTCTTCTTACTGCTACTCATTACTAGGAAAATAGGTCATAAATTTTGAGGTTTCTGGTGTCTGGTTGGTGTCGGACATAAATTCATCCCCATGGTTTGGATGCACATGGAGCATGGTGACAGAGCTAAAGAACATATGTTGTTTTCTCATAGGCTACAAGAGCTTGAGTGGAGGTATAGGAGCTCACAAGGAGATGGAGTGAGCAGCTCACAGTGCGGGTGTAAGGGAGTGCTGATAACGGTGTGAGGGGTAGAGTATGGAGCTGACTGCTACGGCAGAGTAAGCACACTGTCCATGCAGTGCACACACCCGTCTGCTATATAATATAATAGTGATGGGGAGACACGGGTGGCGGGGGTGGTGGGCTGGAATGGTTTGTGGTGGTGGTAGCAGCAAATATCGAGTCACTATAGTAGAAGGTGGTCGATGGCAGATGGCACGGAGGGCCAATTGATTACCTGATCGCGACTTGGCAAAGGTGTTGATGATATTGGGCGAAGAGAAACTATAGCTGATGGGAGACGGGGGACGCTTGGCCTTGGGGGAGGAGACTGGGGAACGGTGAGGGGATGGGGAGGTGGTGCGGGGGAGGACTGGAGAGTTGAATCCCCCTGATGGCACACAGTGCGGCGACGTGGCGCGACGTATGGGCGACGCGGCACGTCGCGGACTGGTGGCGGGAGACAGCACGAGCGCGTCCATCTGACTGCTGGTGGGGATCTTGATGGGGGGCGGGTTGAACTTCTTGGTCTTGAAGCGCATTTTGGGTAGGGTGGCCTTCTTGGGGCTGGTGAGTGGCGAGCCGGCGGGACTGGAGTGGGGGGAGGTGGGCACGAGCGTGTCTGAGCTGGTGGTGGCACTCAGCACGTAAGGACTAGTGGACACGGAGCCTGCGGCTGCCACTAGCGTTTCTGACGAGGCGCCAGCCGACATGCTGAAGGGCACCACCAGGCTGGTGTCTTGGGTCTCCAGGTAGGGCGAGCCCGTACTCTCCTCCTGGGCCTCCAGGTTAAGGGTGATGTTGGCAATGCTCGGCCCGATAGTCACAGCCGGCAGTTCGGCATCCGATTCAGAGGACTCGGACTCGGTGACCTCGGTGAGGAAGTCATTGGGTTCAGAGAGGGTCTCACAGGACGCGATGGGGGCAAGCTTGGGTTTAGGGGGAATGAGTAGGATGGTCGTGTCGGGCTCGTCAGCGCTCGAACTCGAGCGGTCTCCAGAGTCTTGACGCTCATCTGAAATAGTATGAACAAATTCAGGAACAGCTTGAAACAAAGGGAAGAAAAGGAGGCATTGACCCTGTCATATTAAAATGACATATTTTGGCGACAGGGAGGATCCAAGAGGTCAGGTGTTAGAGCATAATGCCCACAGCTGGTGCTCCACTACATGATTGTCTCATCGAATCGGAGCTAGTCTCACACATGTATGAGCAACGTCTTCATTGTGTATGGTGGTGCTCCAGTTTTAGATATTGATTGTATCTGTAAAATTGATTGGATACTATCGCTTTGACCATAGACCTGAACAGATCACGAGATCGACCCAAATTTAGCATAGAGACTCTTGAACATAATTTATATTGTATGGATGAGCGATCTTTTTGAACAATAGCTAGGATCCAAAATCAGAACAGCCAAAATCACATAATTATATTTTCTTCTTTTTGCACCCTTTGGATCCACCCCTGTTTAGAGAGGTGTTAAGCGGGATGACCACAAGGCAGCATACCAACAAGGAATCAGCAAATTTGAGCAAAACAGTTTATTTAACCATCAATCATCTCTAGGCCTGTAGTTAACTTATTGGCAACACGTTCTCAAAATGATCGTTGATACTTATAATATAAAATTATATATGTGCAAATCAACGGGTTTTTTTATTGGAAAGGAAATAATGAATTAGGGGCATACACAAAAACAACCAGTGTTGAACGTATGATATGTCCTTTCAGATAGAGTAAATATACTGGTAATTATTTAAGGGGTTTGACTATTAAATCAGACGTAATAAGTGCCCTGGGCGCTTAACAAATTATTTTGAGTGGAGAAATCTGCCTTAGATATCCATATTAACAAGTGCCCCCATATGGCCCTAGACCCGTAAATTCAACACGGCGACATGGGCCTTTTCGGGGCTTAGTGACATGGGACATGATGCATACATATATAGAGATATGTGACATGGTAACATGGCCATTTCTTAAGATCGAGATGGCAACATGGCCATTTCTTAAGATCGACATGGCGACATGAGCATTTCTTAAGATCGACATGGGACATGGGACCCCCCCCCCCCTCCCTATCAATAGCCCCCCATGGCTGTCTTATACAGACTACTGGTCCTTCTCAGTGGCTTGTACAAGGCTTCAATCAACCCAATGCCTTCACACTTGGCGTTGCCTTAACACCTGCATATGTATGAAGTGCTACATATGAAATAAAGGTTTGAAAACAGAAACAAAATCAAAAGAACATTAAGGGAAAAAAATAATCTGGGGAATAATCTGAAAAGGGGGGACCGCTTATTAGGGAGAGAGCGCTCATTAGGTCGAATACGGTACTCATGTTCGTCTGAATTTTCAAAATGAATTTCTAATCAAGTATTAGTACCATGGATATCCTGGTATGTACGGTTTTGTCTGTAATTAATCAGTTTATCAAACGGTGCATTGGGCTGTATTCTTCTTGCACAGCAATGTCAGCATTTTGTCATTGACCACTTGGTTCTTAATATGGGTGTTTATATAGATTTGTTTCGAGTGATATTCGATTCTTTTAATTGATACGTATATCAAAGTAGAAGGTAGGGAGGCTTGGTCGCCACTGATAGAGGTATGGGGAAACGCGTCCATGCCCGGAAGGGACCTTTCATAAAGTATGTACGCATCCCCCACCCTACCCCCGGCCCCCCCCCCTCCGATGTTTCATTATGTACGCATTAGGGTAACCCCCTTACTTAATTATATACTCATTTGCTGACCTCACCCCCCCTCCACCCACGCCCTTTGATGCGACATCCCCACCAATTCAAATGTGGTCTCATTAGAGGGAACTTATTGACTGTAAATATATGTAGCCTATATTAAGCATTGTCAATATAGGTATATATCACTAGGGGGAGTATAGGGGGTGTGATATGGCTGGGATCATGCTCCGTAAGTCAAAAACTCCATTATGGAACTCTTGGACACCTAGGCTATGTCTTGTGAAAAACTTCCCCAGAAAAGGACCCAAATTCAAGGCAATTTCATCTTCAAGAGCACGGCTTGGATATGTCTGATATCCCTCCAAATATAATTAAAAATGCATATGTAAGGAGCATGCTAAATTGGCCCTAGCTCAACCCCCCCCCCCCCATCCCCGTTTTTCATAAATGCTTTGGTATGCATTTGTATGAATAAAGTCCCTAACTGGCGAGAAATAGGAGCGGCAAAGAGGCGATACCAATCTAACATAGAATATCACTTTTTCCTGTCGCCGTGGACCTATACTTAGGGTTATACTTATGGATGGTCCCTTTCTGCTCGTTGCCTGATAATAATGGTGATGTTATGATGTCTGTATCGTGGCCCTCACCAGATGTAGTACATAATACACATACATAACCGAGCATTCATCAAAATTTGATGTCTGCCGCATGAATTAGGGCCCTCTATAGGTAATAAAATGTGACGATATTAGGTTCTCAAGAGAGGTTGACAGACCGTGGGTCGTTTGCACTGACGACTTTCTAACTAGGATAAAGAGGTATATTTTTCAGTAGATGTTTAGTATGATGATCACCATAATGTTATATTACTGGCTCGTCATTTAGAGGTTATTGTGTTGATTTGATAATTGTTGGTTGTACGGGTGTTAGCGAGCACATTGCCGCATCATTACTATATTACTCTGAGGTCTCTTGCCCAATACAAACGGCTCTTGTTTAATGAATGTTGACTTATAAATTGACGCCAACAAAACGTTTAAACATTACTCTTGGTTTTGGCTTGTGGTGGAGGTGTCAGCAACCATGGCTATATATCAGTGTGATGACGCACATGGATGATAGACACTGCTGTCCTTTCAAGGCCGTTCAACTGTTATGAGGTGTAACTTAAAAATGTCCACAGGGGCCAGCTATGAACATTCTGTGAATAACAGTACTATACCAAGGAGTTACATACATTAGCCCTTTACATAGCCCCCTGCCTACTTTTTCCCAGGGAGTTGAATTGCTGGTGCTCCTCACTTAAGTCACTTAAAAACTGAAAGGATGGAGAGCCATGTTTGTAGGATAGTCGGGGGATAGAGTCCCGTGGTGTGCTCTTGTACCCCAATTGGTAACTTGTTCATGGCACGTTGAAGGGATAAGCTCCCACCCCGCATCGAACCCCTATTTTTAACCTCATACTAACCCTAAATTGCAATGTCTGCCAACTGAGCTCATGAGGATATTATATGGGTGAGCTAGGCTAACCAATGTGTCAGTAGGGTGTGAATAGAGGTTCTAGGCAGATATTTTATTGTTAAATAATTATATCATAAATATTCATCTTATTGTCTAATATTACAAATAGGGGGCATACGGTGTCTGCAATCTACATTATCTGTAATTAAGTCCCACTCCTCCCTCCGCGTCTAAGAGCATTTAGTAAACCTCCAGTTCTATATTTTTACATAGATTATCATTGGCACACTTTCCAAATCTACCTCATGCAATGTGATATTGCTGACAGACAGGCAGTACTCACACTTCTTGAAGCCGCCCAGGTGGTGGCCGTCTATGGGCGTCTTCTCGCCCGTCACCTCTATCTTCATGCTGCCTGTACTGATACGGCGCATCTTCTCAGCCTGCGGCTTGATGAGGTGTTTGGAGAGGAGGGGCGGCGTGTTGCTGAACTGCACGTGGTGTGGGCTGTCTGTGCTGCCATCCAGCGAGTGTGTGTACGGCGTCACCGTGTTGATGGAATGTCTGAAGGAGATGACAATGCATGAGGTTTTGTTCAGGATGATACATGTACATACGGGTTGGGTTCACAGTAGAGGTTGATCACATCAATCGTTAGTGTATTTCATCGCAAAGAGAGGGAATCAGTTGCTCAAAGGTAACATGCAACAACCGCAGGTGCTAATTAAATATGATAACTGCTATTGTTATCCTCTTAATACCAAAATACGTTATACATTATATAGCGTTTCTCTATGGCTCCTTATTATGGTAAAACGTTATATAACGTTTGAAACGTTATTTTGACGTAAAATAATGTAGTTTTGTTAGCGGGGATTCATACCTGTGTAAGGGCTCCTGATGGGCAGCGGTCGAGGAGGACTCGAGATTGCCATATTCAGGCTTGCGGTAGACCCTGCCCAGCGCCTCTAGCACCGTCTTGCCCGTGGTGAATACACGGTATGTGAGCAGGAAGGTGTTAAGGAAATCAATGCTCAGGAAGCGCAGGTCGGTGAGGCGGTCTAGGAGTCTGTCCACAGACGCGTGACGGATCTGTAAGGGAGAACGCAGCCATGGAGCACTTCAGGTTATAGGGTATCTCTACCCATGATACTAGGATATAATTTGCTATATTTGTATTGCGGTAGCAACTACACATATTATAGGATAGATAATACAACTATAGGCCTTACTATTATTTAGAAACTATATTATAGCATATTACATTATAAACTCATAATACTATGGCATAAACTCCCATAATTATCATACCATATGTATCGATTAAAACATGCATAAAGCTGGCAAGTCTATTTTACTCTGAATTTACCGAGATATTATACACCCTAACCTGAAAGTCAGGCACTGCCTGGCTTTCAGGCGAGAGTGGCTTTCAGGCGACAGTGACGCTCACTTTTCTGTGGGTGTAGGTACTGGTACGTAAACGCGTGGGGGGGAATAAATTATGGAAAGGCCATTATGCTGATGATAACAATACTCTACTAATAATGTACTAGCTTACCTGGGGAACCTTACAGGAGTTGAGAGTCCGACTGAACTTGATGTCTACATCGTCTCTAAATAACTTCGGGTCCGACCTGTCATTTACAAGCAAACAATCGTTAGAGACCTTGTGGTGATTTGACCTTCTCCTAGATTTCACTCCAGAGGGTGGTATAGTATCCAGACCCATCTAGGTTAGCTTATATTAAGGTAGACATAAAGGAAAAAGTTGAGATGGGGAAGGTCATCTGATCAGTGCATGCCCACCTAGACACCACATTACCAGTCTGATACGCTGAACTGAGCTAGTTTGACTGTATACTGTATCAATGTTTTTTTAGTAACCATAGACGCACTATACTGAAGTCTGGTCTTCTTCATCATTTCGACACTACCAAATGACCCTCCTTTAAAATCGAGATCGACTAGAAGCCATGCAGAAGAGGTGTCTACTGTTTGTTTTGTTAATGGACTATGACCTGAGTTTACAACTTCTCAAGGGTATCCTATATTGATTCATTTTCGAGCTCTATACACCCGTCATATACCTGTCCGGGTCTTCCAATAAAATAGTTTATACATTTTAGGAGGGTCTCAACTCAAAAGAAAATAATTGTAGGAACAGTGAGGAGTGCCCAGTGAGTACAATTGTACAATGCCCGAATGACTTAGTCTTTTTTTTGTATTTGTGGACCTTAAGTTAAACACTATTTTGTGCCAATGCCTTGGGTTGTGTAGCAGAGCCCAGCAAACGTTTACTATTTACTAGGGTTAGCATTTAAAGGGATGTTGGTATATTAGTCTCATGGAGCAGTCCTAGTGTTGTTGGAGAAGTGTCTGTGTCAAATAGTTAGCACACGTAAGTAGGTTTCATCCTTTTTTTAACATCGAGGTTAAAGTTGAGGTAAGATTATGTTAACACATCATGAAAATTACCTTGTGCTGTTGACTTGTGTGTGTTTTGTATCATGATATTATGATAAATTGTTGATATGGCAAATATCAGAAGACATAAGTGGCTATTCAAACGAGCAGATGCAGTTTGCTATAGAAAGTTATAACTGAACTTGCAGAAGTATATTTCAGTTAAAAGAGTCTTTAATCAGAAAAAGAGCTTAGCTATAATTAGGATGGCTTATAGCTGATGGCTGAGGCCACCAGAGAAAAACTGGCCTTTGAATCATGGCCGGAAGTAACTGGTTGTTAGCGTCGCCACCTGTCGTGGGACGGGCGTACTGCTTGTAGCCTGGAGCCAACTCCGTCAAGACCAGCCTAATGACGTAAACAAAAGGGGCAGGCCTCAGTTAGCTAGAGCTCACTTTGTCTTACTTGAAAATGTCTCAAAATCATCTCTGTATATCAATCTTCAAGTATAGTAAGGCCAGACTACTCTGAGATTAGTCTGGCATGTTGTTCTATATTTCTCCCCTTTATTTCCGAATTATGGTGAATTCAATATATATCACCAGTGAGTATCAACAGGATGAACAGTGGACGAAAACAGGTCATTGACCTCATCCCTTTATGTGTAAATAGATGTATTCAAATGCATGTATACGTAAACATCATTATTCCCTGAAATTCTAATTTGTATCAGAAAGATGAACTGATAGGCATCACTTGCACAGGTCTATGATACATATAAACGATGGTAAGAAATGGTTTATTTTAGCAGATATTAGGGGTTGGCCAGACTAGGCTGGCCACAAGTAAATAATCCCGTTTTAATAGTTATGGTTTCATGGCACAAGAAAATGAACAAAAAGCTTGGTTAATCATACCTGATTGCATTACTGACACTATTTGCTTCAATTTGATACTGAATATGGCTACCATTAGGGATTTATTTTAGATGTATTTTTGACGCGCACAGCAATGAGAAACGAGTGTTTTTTAGTGGCCTCAGTAGCACATTTTCTAGGGGGGGGAGTGTGAAGCATAAGATTTGTTGTAGTTGGTCTTACCGAACCTTCGCCGAAGCTAATGCAGATGGTACTTATACACTGTTGTACCTCAATGAGTGTTTGAGCACAACTTTATACATATAACACGTATTCTCATCCTAACGTACCTGGTATGCTATTTACATCATACATTGATATAAGGTTGAAAGGAAGAGATTAGTCAGGTGAATATTCAACAAATACCAAAACCATGTACATTAAACCTTATCCCGTGAGTATAAGTTGTGCATTGGTCACACATGGTTAATCGCACATATATCCTAGAAATATTGCATCCCTGTCCAGAACAACGAGATAATACAGCAGTCATAGAGAAGTAAGAAAAGTTAGAGGTAGGATAGACAGAGGTCATGCAAAACATGCAATAGAAAAAGCATTTCCCTTGCCCACGAATAAGCCTAAACATCTCTCAGTTATAAGGGATGTGAGAGTTTAGAAAACTTTGATATGCTGGGGGCAGATTATTAAGAGGTTGACTCGAGGTAAGGCTGAGAGTATAGGGTGAGTAGGGCCACATCAGTATTCTGAATTATCTCGTAACATTTTACGGGGGGGGGGGTGGTTGCACTTTATTTAAAGACAGACCCTCCATTCAATACCTAGCTCAGGAGGTCGACTATACCCAAAATGTGTTTTTAACATTTAAACATGCACGTTTGGAAAGGTTTCATACAAACCTTATTCTACTGTTTAGGAGATTTTCAATGGTTTGTATAATTGGACGTTTTCAACAAATGGTTGAAATCAACCTTCAGCACTCGAGAGGCACTTTTTAAACAGGCGCTTTCTTGCTCATTGCATAGTCCGCTGCTCGTAATATACCACCCTAAGACTCAGAATTGATGGTGATTAGTTTGTCACCTTAAAGTAGTCTTGAACTATGATAGTGTCTTAAAAATTGGACTAAGTTTCAAGAGAGGAAATTATTGATACAATAAGGGGGGGGGGGTGGAGATTTGTTGTCGACTTATGATAAACGATACAGAGGATAGGAGGACAAGGGTAAATTGATATAATTCTTTTATAGTGATACTGTAGATACATTTAATGGTATCCTTAGGAAACAATGCCTGAAATCGGAATCTTAAGAATAATAAGTTTTCAATTATCTTACCGATAACATTGAGATTTCCTAAAATGATTTCTTGAAAGGTCTTAGGAGTTTGTTCATTGGATGGCACTCCTTATTAGGCTTGTGATGATATGAAATGTGTTGCTCTTACTAGCAGTTGAATATTGGGCTAACTACACGAATTAGCAGTTCGATATAGAGTTAACTCTCTGTTGGGTGTCATCTTTAAAAGGCGTTACAACACGAAAAGGGATGTCATCAAAATGGATAAAGGAGGCACGCTGTTGTAGCTTCCTTGGTGTCTGGGAGAAATTAAGATATATACAATTATCCCCAAAATATAGAAAATAATCAAGAAAGGAAAGGGGCAGGTAATAAGGGCAAGAAAGTAGAATCTTAACAGCAGTACCTTCACATAGCAACCCACAGGAGGGCCAGAGAACGGGTCTTCTTGACAACCACGTCTAGTCCCCAGAATAGAATGTTGACGATGGAAATGTCAACTTAGAAACATCCAACTGTCACCTGACTTGAAATACAGGTGTTCACTATAGGCCTGTTGGAAAAAATCGGGGCACAAAGCCAACCCCACCTAATAATGTGAGTTGCTTATCAAATATGTGTATAATTTCCCACAACCATGTTGGTATAGCAGTCTTATGAGGCATTCAGTCAGATTAATGGTGGATAGGTGCAGAAACTCATGGTGCTGGAGGTACAAAGGCCATCCCTCCAGGGTAAGACAAAGTGAGGTTATAGGGTGTGTATAGGCATTCTGAGACCCGGCCCTCCTGGGTGGGGTGCACTGGAGGAGGTATATATGGTAGTAGACACACAGGAGACACACGACTCACCAGATCTGAGTGCTGTGGATGTACCTGCACACACCCAGACAGAGAAAAGAGCTCAGGATTAGATGACGTCACAATCACTGGCTGACGTCACAGGATGACGTCACAACTAATTCACAGATGTAACCATGACAACTATCATGTTGTCAACCGCTGCGGGATCACGTGGGGGGAAGAAAGCACTCATAGCAGAGGTAGAATTTCAGAGAGAATTGTCATTGAAAGAGAGGTGATATTTTTGTAGAGAACATTGCTATTTTTTGACAGAAGAAAATAATATCAAAAGCATGGCGTTTATGATAGGGATAGGGAGAAATAGAAGTAGAAACTAATAGAGCCAGACACTGATTCAATAGAACCATTGACTCGAACTTGAAAGGGAGGGGGGCTACAGCTTTCTTTTACGCCACATTATATTGAAGGATATCTAACAATGATTAAGAAATGAGAATAAATAGGCATACATCTGGATTGGAAAGAATATTCCAAAAAAATATTGGTCATGTAGACAAAATTCGTATTCAGGATTCATGAGTCAGTTTTTTAAAATATATTTGTCTAATGTCGGGTCCTCTTTGATTAGATGATTTCATGCGTATCTGTATAAGTCGAGTGACATGATACATGCTAGAAGGACAACCATGCATATCTGAATGTGGGTATGAAAGCGTGGATAGAGAGCTTTAGGAGCTGCGGTATTTAACACGCAGAGAGGAACCTATATACGTCATGCGTCTAGGTTTACGTAGGATTTTGAGCGATCATACAACTTTTTAAAAAAATCATTGCTGTCCCTGTTTCTACTTTGTAGCAAAAATTCAAACAAACTTTGTTTTACTTAGGACATATTATTTGATATGGCTTTCATTCAAACGCACCGACAAAAATGTGTCTGCAGAAAAATTGGAAAATGCAATTATGAACTTCATTCAGACACTTGTTTTACGATCCCCTAAAATTGATCGACATTCCCAGTTCTTTATCTTTGTTCTTATCACTTCCTTTTCTGTTTGATGGAATTATTTGTGAATATCTCTGTTTATGTATGATCGTACATGATAAGTTGACTAGTTGACCTAAGCTACAGCTCAAGCAATGTAGTCTACTTCATACATTATTAGGAGAGAGGAGAAAGTGATGAAGTATAGAAAACACAGCTATAAGAGAGTGTACTATACTAAAGGAGGTGAGTTTTAACCCACAACAGGAGTCGTTGTAAATGATGCAATATTTCTAGTCACTGGTCTTAAATTTGCTGAAGTACATATTTGTGATCTTTCATAACAATTTTATTTACGCTGACTATTTCCATTAAATGATCTACGGAAAAGTGAAATGTGTACAGCTCTGTTGTCTGCTGTGTAGCGAGGTAGTGAGTAAGGCTTCATGTTGGAATCAGTAGTAATGTCCTATGACGCAGCGCACAGTGTACCCAATTGCTATTTGATGCCTTTGTTGACACACGGCACCAGAGAATGACCAACAAGACCACTTGTTGTATTGCGCCTATACCTGTCCCGGAAGACATTATTAAGATGAATAAGTGAAATGACATGTTACCTGTTAGAAGACCGACAGAAATATAATCCGGTCAGTGCATTTGTTTTTGATTTCACTCTGATGGAGGCTTTTATATCTTGGTATGGAGTGGTTTCTTTTGACATATTACTCATAGGCTATGGCTAATTGATCGCCCTGGTGGTAACTTAACCCATTTACACCTACTGTGCTACACGTAGGACGCTGCTGTTAAATCAGTGGATCTATGTCCAAACGGCACAATTATTATTTTCCACATGTTATTTGATACATTGGGCTGGCATGGCTAAGTCGATTTTGTCGCAGCTTCAATACCCTTTGAATGAGAATGATGTGGAAATCAACCTCAAGTAGTTTATCATGATAAAAAAATATGGCGGCTGAGGCACACTTGTGTAAATCCATATTCTCTACCAGAAAACGGGTTTCCATGGCAACAGTATAAGTTTTAAATGAACTGTTTTCCTAGATGTTGGTAGTCATGGTTTTTCAAATAACCTTTCTGTAGAGATAATTAAAAGGTCTGGGACTATGCCTGTCAACTTTAATTCTATCTCGATCACAACCTCCAATCCTGAAATATTGTATTTTAAAATGGAGTGTAGGATACCAATTTTCTACTTCAGGATGACTCGATCATAACGCCGTAACTTGGATAAGTAGTACTAATTAAGCTCAACTAGGTTTTCGATTAAGTTATCATTACTTAAATTGCTATTGTTTCCCTTCTAATACGAATATCTTCAACATCACTTTTAGATTTATAAAGCTGAGGTCATTCATCAGAAGCGAAAAACAGCAAAAGTATGAATAGGTACAGCTGTATCAACACACTTGTATAAGTTATTTGTGATATTCACATCTTTGTATTAGATATTTCTTTCCATCTTAACGATGATGAAGAAATCACTTTTTTTGGTGATTATTTTAGGCATATTTGGTAATCATCAAATGTATGCATTATAATTATACTTCCTGCTTTCTTGAAATGTGTTATCGTCACTATGCACAGTATGTTGTGAACTGTGAAGTTGTTAATATGCTGCGGTTTTAGGTACACATCATCCCTAGGGCCCTACTCGTAATTTTAATATGCACCTCTAGATTGCTTTAATAGATATGTATTCAAAATATTTAAACAAATCAATGCCTCCAAGAGTGTTAATAAAGACATTCGCATTGCTTATTAATGATAATTGTCACTCGCTGTAGGGAAGAATGTTGACTGACACATCTCTTGTATATAACACATCTATCAATGGTGATAATATGTAAGGGCAGTTCTGTAAGATAGGGGACTAATAAACAGGATGTCAATGAACAGAAGGTGTACACTTGGAGGGGTGCGGGGTTTGTGGGTGTTTGTGTGTACCTCATATTGCCCAGAGTATACTGCATTGAGCTACTCACCTGACTGACTGGGGCATAGTGACGGAGGACGTCTCGCTCATGGAGCTGTTGAGAAGGTCACTGTAATGGAGATTCTCAATGCACTGAAAAAGAGAAAGAAATACAAATATTTTTTATTTCGGCTTATAAACAGCGCCTTCTTTTACATTTGAAATAAAGAAGGACCAGACCCCAAAAGAATGCTTTGAAGAAATTTAAAAAATTTTACTTTATAGCAAATACCATTCGTAGGCATATTTCTCACATTCTTGGCCCCTTGTCTAATCAAAGAACTAAAATGCCAACGGAGAGTAACCCTTTCTCCACAGCTGCCTACGCATGTATACCATTACAATAACTGACCGTGGGTGATAGAGAACATACAAAGTGGAGACATGAGTTAGGGGCCGTCCATAAATTACGTCTCGCCGGAGGGGGTGGGGGGGGGGGGGTCTTGATGAGAGTGTGACAAACAATGATGAAGGTATGAAGAAAAATGTGACGAGGGGTGGGTGGGTTTTGAAAATGGTCCATATTTATGTGACGTAATTTATGGACGCCCCCCATGGGTATAATAATGTATACGGGTGTGGCTTTCTTAAATAACAGACTGGGCGGAGGAGGGATGGGGCGAAAAATGTCACCTTTTCCTGTGCGAGAACTGTTTCAAATCCCTCAAGGGAGGTGTTAAAAAGATTTCAAGCCCACGAGGTGGGTTTGGATGGGGGTGAAAACCTCCAAAAAGAACCCCGCCCACTTAAGGTCAAACCGCGTGAAACGACCTGTTCACTTGACATGATGCACATATTTGTATTTCTCTTGGGGTGCAGAGGGGTCCCTCCTCAGGTCGAAAAGTCGCCAAAAATAAGGGGTCCAGCTAGAAAAGTCACTTTTTTTTTTACCCTTTAACCTTTTATCAATTTAGTCCAAAGTCGCCAGGTCGCTTATTATCGCCTCAAGTAGAAAGTCGCCTTCAAAACGTCCCAGGTCGCCAGGTCGTTTTTGACCCATCTGCAGCCACTCTCTCACCATCATAGTATGAACCATACTATGATAATCATATGGCTAATTGGTCCCCCTGGTAACTTAAGTTCGTGATACTGTAGGCAAAACTAATATAATATGCTAGTGAGGCGAGCCTTACCTGGCCGATGTCACTGCACCAGGCAGCCTTCTCCTGCAGGGTGGATGCCACGAGTGTGATGGTCACTGGCGGCCCACTTTTGGAGTCGAGGATGAGGCGGAAGTCCAGCCCATTATAGTCGGGCCGTTGGTCCTTGTCGTTGATCTGTGCCGTGAGGAGGTTGTTGTTGGACGACTGACTGCCTAGACTCAGGCTAGAGTCCAGAGAGGAAGCTAGAATGGTATAATACATGAACGTTAGTTGTAGCATACCGGGGTAATATGGTGGACTACAATTATGACATCTACGGAATTGGCTATCATCATACGACAACTTTGGATGATTTGATCATGTTAGACATCTTCAATTACACGGACAACATTTCAACTCCTCCCATAGCTATGCTAGGTTCAGCAGTTCACTAACAGTACTAATTTTTTTTCTTTCATATATCAAATGACAAGTATGGGAAAACGTATGCGTAAGGTGAAATGTTCTCCACAGCATTGAGTCAAGCGAAATTACATAAATACTTGTGGTAGGCCTTGGGTAATATAATCAAAGTTAGGAGGTAAAGTTACAAGCTATTACATGTTTTACGTTCCCTATTACACACATGAGCAATTTTGTATTATCCGTATAGGCCTACCACTTGAGAGCGACCAAACCGTGAGGTTCTAATGACATGGGTATATCTAGGTGTAATGTGGTAGTTAATTTAGAAGTGAACGTATTATATGATTTCCCAGTAATGCTATAATAGTACCAGCGCTTTCAGTAAGCCTAGGCGCTTATATAGCTACATACAGTCAGTAGTATGTAGCGACGGGCGTATTCTACGGGCTGCGGCTGTGAGTAGTATATAGGACGTGGACTCTGCCGCGGGCTAGTACTTTCGGCACAGTCACCATACTATTGCTACACACAGCCGCATGATTGCCAGTAGTATATAGAAAGTGGAAATTGCATAGGGTGATCTGCGTCACCGGCTTTACACGCTGACAGTGCATTCTACACACGGGTCTGCCCAAGTGTCAGTGCCGTCAACAACAGACACCTCCTGTTCATTGTGTGTGGTTTCATACAGCACCCCTACATCATCCACCCCACACAACCACTGCCCACTAGACAGTACTGTGTAGGGCACTCACAGAACCCTGCCCAGCCTCAGTGGAGGGCAGGGGTTGTGGGTAAGAAGCTGAAATCTTTGAGGGAGTGATAGGAGCGGCTGCCATGACCTTGCCCATATGGTGCTTGGACCATATGGCGTTGACAGTGACACCACAGCAGCTGCTGTCACAACAGTGAGCACCCCCAGTCAGCAGGCCCAGACAGCCCCTGCAGCCCGGCCAACTCAGCCATGCCGACCCTAAATAGCCACATCCCCTTTGAAGGCCAGCTTGGCCGGCCTCCAGAGGGGATGATTTCGGAGGTGAGGGTGGCTGGGTTGTTTGGGCGTGCTACTGTCGGCACAACACTACCTGCGTTCCACTCCCCCCTTAGGCCCCAGCATCATGCTACACCAACTACATCCCCCAACCCGCAGGCACAGCGCGAGGCTGAGCCGAGCATGTCAACAAGTACTCGCCTCCTTGCTGTCAACACGACCGACACATGCAATAAAAACAAAAGCCCTCTTGTACTTACTCTCATCGTCGAAGAAGAATATATCCGAGTTGGAATCCTCCACCAGGGTACAGTCAATCAGGGGAATCTTCCCATAGTGCTGAAAACGAGAGAGGAGAGATGGGAGTCACCAGGGCTGGGTGGCTAGTGTAGGAGGTGGAGGAGGCAGAAACGACAAGATGCTCTAGTATTGCAGGCAGTGGCGGCTGCTGCCTGCCTACAGTCCCCTTACAGAATTAGGCCACCTCCTCACAGCAGAGCCAGTAGTAGTTCTCCAGTAGGTGTCTTCCTTTAAAGCCACACTCCTGTCCATTGGCATAACCATGACCAAGGGTGCATCCTATAGAAGACAGTCTCCGGTCCTTGTGACATAGCTTAGAATAGCAGAATTGGGTATGCCTGTAGCAAGGTAGGCCGGGGAAGAGTAGCCAGCATGTCACGGTGAGTGCTGGCAGCAGCAGCAGCAGCAGGCTTGGTGGTGGTGGCGGCGGTTGGGGTGGTCTGTGGCCGTTTTACATTCAGGCACCATTGCTCCATGCTTGGTGAGTCCTACCGAACGCAGACACACACAGGGGGACCTCTGCCGTGCATTACCAACCCTACCCCCTATACATGTACCTTAATTCAACCTAACAGTAAAGTGCCCCCATCCACATAGTGTATGTAATGGTATACCACTTTTTACCTGGACTATACTAGACGTAGCTACCCCACATTTTCATCCACCTCTTCCCTGCATGTCGTAATAGGCTACATGCGTATAATATCACATTTACCTGAATTCTCAGCCTAGTCTATCTGACTCCAGGGTGCTCTGCCACCATTGCTACCAGACGAAATATGATACTACACAGGCATTTTAAGCCAGACGAATTTGATATCAGGGTAACATATATGTATTCCCTTAACATGAAACTAGATGAATAGAGTATAAATAACATAGATATAATCGATTCACATTGGTCATTCGCCTTTATCGCTCCCACAGATATTGCTATGATTACTACTTGGTTGTCGCTAACAGGTGATAACAATTGCAACAAAGCGTATTAAAATGCATGCATAGTAGCCTATAACTTATCGAGTCTACTATTGTAATCTATGCTTAGAGAGAACAGCTTGGGTGTTGGTTGTCATGAATACAAATTGATTTAGATAGCTTAGTCCTCATTTATCACCATCAATGTTAATAGACATCCCAAATGCAATTCAGATGAGAACTTGAATCTAAGGGTCATGGGTGAGGCATTGAAGCGGGCAATGTTGCATGCCTGGGGAGTATCGACATAGCTGCCCAGGCAGAACAGTAAACATGATTATAATTTATCTATATATATACCCCCATGAATAGATCCACACTGGTTATTATTTTGTATCTGCATTCTACGCCGGCCGAGGCTGCGCTGGTCGGCTGCTAGATATATATTTGGCTCCGCCTACGACTCGTATTGCCGTTAAATCGGGAGGCGCCCGCCCGCTACCTTTCTCCCCACTGCTCCCCATGATGTATCGACCGCTGTGTGGCGTCCAGGGGCCCCGTGCTGCAGCAGGCGTCGGCACTGGTAGCACCCTAGTCCTCCCCTCCCTCCCACCACAACCACACGGACGACACACGTGCACGTTCAGTATAGTCGTTCGGATTACACACGTTGGGCGTCAAACTGCGCGTCGACGTGGTCTAAACATTTAGGGTATAATGCATGGTTAAAAAGACTGGCAGCGGTGGTGCCCAATGTATAAGTCGCTGTGGGAAGTGGAGGGCAAGCGGTGGGGGGTTTTAAGGCACCTGCGCCGACGCATGCGTACTAGATCACGTCGCTGGTTTGGAGGCCCCTGGTTGTACCCCCCCCCCCCCCTCCCCCTGTCCCACCACGACCCACCCCCACCCACCCACCACACCCACCCGACATGCCTAATGTTGGGATGGGGTAGGTTTGGATACAACCGGGTAGGAACCGGGTAAACCCTCTGGGAGAAGGGGAGGGCACGTTGGTGGGGTGGGGTGGGGTGGGGTGAGGTTGCAATGCAGATGCTTGGAGCTGGTGAGCCTCACAATGTGCTCGAGATATAGCTCAGGGATAGGGGGTGGTTCATAATACACAGTCAGCTTATCTCAGGATTGGAGTCGGGGGTCGTAACGGTGGGGGTGGGGGGCGGAAGAGCTATATACATCCAACACCTAAGGATTTATTTTCTATATAACATACATAGCCTATGTCACTAACATTCAGGCCTTGCCAAAAGAGCAAATTAGCTTCATATTCTAGTTATGTCCATGTATAGCCAAATTGCTCTAAGCATGGGGTCCAATCCTGCACCTTTCCGCCAGAACGGGTTCCCTTTCCAAATAGTTTTTTTTCTTCAAAGTCTGTCTTAATTAAGGCAAATCTTAGCCAAAAAAATTAACGTTACCAGGGGGTCCAGCAGCACACCCTCTTAAAATGTTTTTGACGATGGTAGGGTGGCAATGGGTGGGGGAGGGGTGGGGGTAGTACCCCTTGAATGTACCAGAGGGCGTGTGGGCAGGTGCGGCATGTCACTACCACGTGTCAGGGCACACCGTTGCTATATTATATGTGGGGTTATCCTTATTTGACTATAGAAGAAGTGCCCAATGTACCCTCATACATGTATACACACAGAAAAGTGAGAGTCATTGTCGCTAAAACTACCCTCACCTGAGAGTCAGGCACTGCCTGACTCTCAGGTGAGGGTAGTTTTAGCGACTGCCTGACTCTCAGGTGAGGGTAGTTTTAGCGACAATGACTCTCACTTTTCTGAGGGTGTAGTCCAAAAAGTGCTAGTTTAGGGCTAGTATTTGGCTAATAAAGTTCAATGTGTCATTCAATCGATTGTATTTCTTAAATTGCAATGACTCATGTCAAGGAATACTTGAGGTTTAATAAAGTTCACGAAATCAGATAAAAGCATGGATTTGAATATAACGTTCATGGTAAAAGTAGCCATTGTTCTCAAAATCAACTGATGTTTACTATTGACATAAGGATTTGCGATATATCTCTATAATTATTAGACTAAAATTCCTTTCCTCAGTGAAGTGTGCACGATTCAAACGTCTGGGAATTTACAACCCTGACCTGACTCATTGTCTGGAATCAGGAAAAAGCTTCCCATACAGTGTCACTCAAACCCATGGAGACACAGCAAATAGTCATTGTTGTCACTCAATAAGAGAGTGACACAGACCAATCAATGTCAAAGGTGTTTTCTTTCTTTGGAGGGGTGCACCAGTTGCATCCCGCCTCTAACCCCAAAAGCCGCCCCTTAACCCATTTAACATTACCAGCCGCATGCCTTGTGAGTGCGCCCTCCCTGACCCCACCCGTGCCGGGTTAACCCCGCTTTGTTAGTGTCAACTCAGGCATGACCACAAGGGTTAACAAAGAATACGGTACCCCACCCCTAATTTTGTGGTTATTTTTAGTTGGTTCTATTATCCTTTTTGCTGCGACATCTTTGTTATTGGAGGGGGTAGGTGTTATGTGGGGGAGCGGTAGGGGAAGAGGTAAGTCGATAGATATTACTAGGTTATGTTGCCTAACCCAAACTGATTAAAGACCCTCGGTTGAAAAAATGAATAATGAATAAGATGTTTTGGGTTTTTATTCAATGTGGACTAATTCAGAATATATCTTAACATATATTTTCGGGAATATCATTCACCGAGGCATTATTATCATCGATTTGGGTTGCTTTCTTCAGTGACCAGTGTCAGGCAGGAGGAGTATCAGGGGCGGTTGTGGTCGGGGTCGGGAGGGTGGTGGTGGTGGGGGGGGGGGGGGGGGGGGGTGCCAGCTGCCTTTGCAGGATACTACTTTTGGCGCCACCTATAGACAGACGGCGGAATCAATTTCCCCTTTGCTGTTGCTAGTGCGTCTGTAAATGAAGGTGAGGCACATGATTCTCGTCACCACATCTCAGTGGACACACCTCACAAAAGCAGCACTCGATAAGCATGTATTAAGCCCTGCAGAGATTATGCAGAGCTAAATAAGCGGTTAATAAGGTGTCTGTGCCCACTGGGATAACTAAATTTCTGGATTTTAGAGTTTTAGTTGGTCAAGACCCCAGCAGGCAATGGTGGTCAGAGTAATTTTGGTTTCAATGTTTCTTGATACAATAATTTCAATGGGTATGGTGATTCTCAGAGCCCTGTGATTGCCTGGTGATTAGTATGATCTGCATGTATGACGTTCCAACTTCCATTGGACATGATCCCATGGCAAAATATTACATTGGACATGGTTTCTTGGGCCGTTTCTTGAAACAATGCCGTAATGGGCATTGCCATATTGTGATCCATGCTGTCGCTCCCTGACACACGTTATCACATCCATGGAATATGGTACATATTTTATCAACAAGCCAGTGCACTGACCACTGATGCTTAAGATTGGGCCAATCGGGGCTTTAATTACAAATATCATCATATTACACGACGTCGTAATACAATGCACGCCGAACAGAATATTACCGCAGCAGCCACACATTATATTTAAATTATTGTTCTCAATGTATAGTCAGTGTGTATGGAATTTTCAATGTTGTCATGCGATCATGCAAATACTATGTGGCCCACGTAATATATTCTTTTCTGTCCTACTTTAGAATTACTAACGGTAGAGCTAGAACTACAGCTCCAGGGAAGAACACAACCCACACCTAGGACGTTTCTGAATCAAATAAGTTCCTCTGCCCTAGCGTTAGTGCCTTATCTAAAGTTATCGTTATTTAATATCGTTATACAAAAATCTTGACTCGTTTAGCGGCATGGCTCAATGATCTATAGTGAACAGTGTTCACATCGTGATGTTTGGGATTCAAACATTTTCCAAATATTCGAAAGGCCTTCAAAGTTTACATGGACCTAAAGCAGAATTTTTGATACAATTCCCCTGTCATTCAGCTGTATGTAAAATGGCGTTGAATTAATCTTTTGAGCTATGCTTAAATCCCATGTGTCATGCAACGTGTACACAGATTATAAAACGCCTTTTGGTATGTGGGTTGTGCTCATGACCCTGGAGTGTGCATGTCTGACTAGTGTAAGGTGGGGTAGAAAGTCGCTGATTGATACCTGGGTGTGCTGACGTACCTTGGTCAGGTGTAGCCTACCGTTGGACGTGCGGGTGGTCAGCAGCATGTGGTTGGTAAAGAGGAACACCTGGCGTACAGTTTCCTTCTTAGAGTCCTTAAATGTGGTACTGAAGGACCCTAGCCGACCCCGCCCGCCCTTAGGCTTTTCGTTCAACACCTGAATTAATGAGCCTGAAAGAACAAATAACAGTTGTATAGAACTACTGTAGTCAATGATGCGCCGGATAGTTCACCAGTTCACACAGTCATCAGCTACTCTCCCACTGCAGTAACTGACAATTAATGTATAAGTCAGTTACACTTTTATTTACCTACGTGTTCGCTCACTCATTACAACACGTCGTTCTCAGTGCCAAACCCACCTAGTTCCCAGTAGTAGTCATCACTCCTTCCTATACTCAGCCCCTTCTCTCCCCCCTCCAACGTTCCCCTCACTCATTCACTCACCCCCTCACTCACTCACTCCCTCACTCCCCCCTCCCCCTCCCCCTCCCTCCCTCCCTCCCTCCCTTCTCCCTCCCTCCCCCCTCCCTCACTCACTCATTTCCTCGCTCGCTCACTAACTAGTACTAATGCTTTACATGCTGTGCTTACCTTGCCTGACAAAGGTTTGGTTGACGTCTAGGAGAATGTCACAACCCTCAACAATCATGCGTTCTATTGCCAGGTTTTTCCGAATGTTTTCTGTCTCGCTGACCTCGTCTTGCATGATCTATAACGCAAATATTGATCGACATGAGATATGAATTTGTGTAATGATATAGATGACCTTGGTTCGTTATCTTACTATTGTGGAGTTATATGTACAGCACATAATTTCATATTTTTCATCATTGATCATATTATTCATTGTGAGAGATGAAATGAAACCTTTTTGTTTTTGAATATAAAAAAAGACCCATAGGATCCTGATATAAATTATAATGATATCATATACACCTTTATTCTGAATCCCCATAAAAAAATAGCCTACCTGGGAGAGCTCTTCCAGTTTACTTTGAGCAAATTCCAGACTGCGTCTCTCCACATGGTCGTGCGGTGTGTGTGCAAGCAGCTCGTGTATGGTAATGATGTAGCGAGGTATCTGTAAGGGAAACCCCATGACACATAATAATACTAAGTATACTGTTTTGAAGACAAAAGTGACAAAATTGTAATATGGAATCGGGTGACTCTGCATGTCGACGATAGACTGAATCTATTTTAAAGGGGTGTCAATGATAGACCGAGCCATATTTTAAATGAGTGTCAATGATATCATGAATCATATGGCAAGGGATGACTCTCCCGTGTTGATAATGTTTAGAGTCATGTGGGAAGAAATGACGCTCTTGCCTCAACGATGTACTGAAAATAACTGTACAGTTAGAATGACACTCCTCCCTCCCCTACACTTTATGTTATCGCGCAGTACATTGCCCGCTGCAAGGTCACAATCCTATACTACTTACACGATGACCCGCGATACCGAGTGCATGTAGTAGTAGTAGTATATGGAAATGGCTATTTACACCAGGAATATATCTTTAAAATCAAATTACACCTCCCAGGGGGTGGCCTCTGTTAGCAGCATTGATTTCCCCAGAAGGCATGTGCAAAACATAAACTGATAATTATGTAATTTACAATATAGCCACCGAGAATCAAGCAATGTGTTTAGAATAGCTACAATAAATACACTTGTATGTTAGAATGCAAACCAAAATTCCCTGACTATTTCTATTCAGAATGTCTCTCGTCACCGTTTTGATGCTCAGCCTCCACACTAGGTGTCGCTCTAGTGTCTAAACATGTGACACAAGGCGGCACCATCTATACTATGGCACTGCATCACAGAACAGGATACCATGTCCTCCATGGCTGCAGGAGAAGTGTATGGTTTTGCCAGTAGGTGGCAGGACAGTTCTGGTTGCTTGCTGTCATTGCCAGATTGCAAGATGGGTTCTCACCACTCTTGTCCCTTGTCATCGGGAGAGTAGACTCCTGACCGCGGGGGTGACCGATCGAGCTGTTAAGTATTATCTCACTGAGGATTGATTTTATGGGTGTTGGGCCTCATGATATAGACGGCCTTGGTAAACCGTGGACTTCCTTTTTTCTTTAAGAAAAGGGGTGCTTTTTCTTTCCCCCCTCGCATGCACCGCTCTCTTATAACAAGAAATGCACCCAAAAAATGATCGTTAGAAAAAAAGGAACGCTTATAGGCCTACCTGATGCATAGGGTATGTGAGGAATGTCTCGAGTGAGCGTCCTTCGCAGATGCTCTTCTCTTCATAGCGCCGCAGCAGATGATTAAACTCCGGCTTCTGTTTGCACTCCGCTAGTACCTGTAGACTGTAATGGTGGTTGCGTACGTATTCTTGGTAGATACCCAACATAGGCAGCAACATGTCAAAAAGGTCACCTGCAAAGAAGAGAGCACAGACATGCCATTAGCAGCGTCAGGGGGAAGGTGGTGTGAGGGGTGGAAATGGGGCTGTTATGACACAACAGGCGGGCAGAGAGCAGGAAAACATAACACTGGGGATGTGGTATACCTTAGTATTACTGGTATGTATGACTATGGAGATATGGATGTGCCTATGGAGGTAGTAAGGGTATAGTGGCTGGTGGTGGTTGTGGTGGTGGTAGTAATGGCTAGTTCACTTCCGTTTTTTGGGGGAATATTTATTACAGGTAGCAAGGGCGAAGGAGATGGCAATAGGGAGAGAAATCAGGATCTATGTTGTAGTAGACATAACATAACTGGTGGGCATAGCCGACTCGAGGGTGACCTGAAAGAGACGAGCTGGGACGAGCCTGCAGTAGTGAGCCCTGTGGGAGCTGCTCAGTCCCGTGTGTGAGCAGGTGGGAGGATGCTCCTAACCACTGTAAAGAGCGCTCATCAGTTGGCAAGCAGTCGCGCTGTATGTGTATATAGAACAGGTACGTCGTGTGGAGATATAGTGATAATAAAAGACATGGTGTGGACGGGCCTAGCCCACAGCCAACATTCATGACGTTACGATAACATTCATGACGTAATGCCAAGGATGGTTATTCTTTTTAAAGCTTTAGGAATAGTTAAACTGTTCGTTGGATATTAAGCCAGGGTTTTATTTACCGTGTTAAAATAAATGTTTGGATTGACTTCTATGTATAGTCTAGCTTACCTATAAGTTATGTTAGAAGGTGAAATTGGCGACTGTATTAGATATACTTTCATAGGTCAGAGAGCAAAATGACACATTAGGAATCTATTTTAAACCCAGTTATATGATTGTTTAATATTAGTCCTTTAATTTGTCTCATTTAACAGTGAATACACCAGTATATAATTCTAGGGGGATTAGTTTGATACTTATTGAGTGTATTCTAGCTTAGGGTAGTAGGGCTATTGGGAAACAGTTCAGGCATGTTGGGATGTAGATTATGCTTCTAGTTGACAGTCACACAAAGAAGCATGGGCACTAGACTATATGACGCTATATGATTGAAACATGTCATTATATACCAGCAAAGACAAGGCTCTAACATACCCCTATTACATGGAGTTTGGAGTCAAAGAAAAAGGAAAAGTACATTGGTACCTAGGTACATTTAAGAAGGACACTAAGTATGATTAAATGTTAGCATTGGGTTATTATCGTGACATTACATTTGGTAGCGAATATATTAGTACATAATATATTACCATACACCTAAGGTAGGACGCTTTAGGTGTTATAATATCTGAGTCTTAGATATGATACAACACATACAATTTATATTGGGAAATACCTTTATTAGTTAACGATGTTGTTTAACTTTAGTTTCTATTATACTTAAAACTACATACTGCAACATACACGCTAATAAGTATAATTTACGAACATGAATTTATAAGAAATCTCGGAGAGGGCCATAAGGAATCATAGGTAATATATACTTTTCAAAACATTTTGGCATAATATATTTTTGTTGTTCATGCTCAGAAATGCTCATGATATTTTAAATTAACACTTACAATAAGATGATCGTCAAACATGAGTAACTCAACAACTGACTATATAGGACACTTGAACCAGTTATAATATAGTGACGCACTAGAGGATCTACCATCAAGTGTGTGTTTAAGTCGCCATCATGGACTGTGTCGGTCTATGATCGGAGACATTGTGGTTTATATGAGTGACTAGGACTGAGGACTATAGGAAGCTGCAGCGGTAAAAGAGAGCGCGCACCAAGGGACACAAATGGACAAGAGGAGAAGGAGGAGAGGATAGCATGACGGGTACATGAAAGTCAAGGGCATTAGGGTACTCAAAGAGACAGAGACATAGAGAGAGACAGACACGAGGGATATATCACCCGCACTGAAAGCCATGGCCGTTTTGCCAAATATGATTGCGATGGGACTCCAAATAATGAATGCTAGTATAATGCTGGATACTAGTGCTTATACTACTAGGAGTCCATCGTATAAGGTAAGCATACGACTTTGAATGCTAAGTACAAAGTATAGAATAAGTAATGCAATGAACTATGTCTACCATGAAATAGGAGATATTTGAATTTGGGCATCATTGCTTTCAACCATTCAGTAGGTATAATTGTCCTAATAGAATAGGAGCTGAAATAATATTTGGATGAATACTAATAATTATAAACCTGTGTATGTGAATTTCTGATGGATACATAAATGTAGGAGAGCTATATACCGGTGTAACAGTGCCATGCTTTCTACTTCAGTGTGGAAATTACATAGTCAAGAACAGTGTTGGTAGGGGACAAATTACACAACTGAATACACCATCAACGGCGCCATGGTGGTCAACAACTTAATGTAATGATAGGAGACGCTATGAAGGGAACAATCACAAGGTAGGAAAAGCATATTCAACATCTGACTTAGCTGTTTGTCTCTAGCTTCTAAGTCTTATAGGAAATGACATACCCCCTGGAAACACCAAGAGAGAAAAAAAGCAACATATTTAGGGTGAAAACTGTGAATTAGTGGCGTGTATGTCTTTTCTTTTATAAATAAGTGATATCATGTGAACATCAATACGGTGGATAACCGGCCGTTCTTCAGTGCCAGTGGTTTGTTGTTGGGTATTACCTCTGAAAGTGTAAGCTGATAACAAGAGACAACCACAAAAAGCATTGGACCCGCATTGGACTAATGCCAGGCTACATTAGTCCAATCGGAATAATATCCAAATACAAAGGGCTATTATGGACAGTATACTAGGGTTTCTAGCTGACCTAAGCCATAGGTGAAGACTACACAAAGGGGCTATATGTTCAGGGTACAGTGGGAAAGGGATTGGCTCTCTCCTAGCGCACCTCAAGATTTTATTGTTTGTAGAGAACAAAACATATCAGTGCAAACAGGCAACGCATCGCTCGCTGTGTCAACTACACTAGCGTCAACTATCACCACAGGAAAACCGCAACACCTTGCATTTAGAAATACTGACATTCCTAGACCGCGTCCAAAAGTGGAATGTAGGATAAATGTTTTATTTGGATATTTAGTATATGTCTAATGGTAAATATTTTTGTTAATACACATGTGAATACACATTTTGGTCACGGTCTAGATGCAGGATTTCATATGAACACTGATCGTGAGCATGGCAGGAAAACGCTCTTTGAATAGATGACAGGGACTAATATCCTTTCTGATTATGTCAGGATAGGTAGTCATGAAAAGGGAATTGCCCCGGAATCCAAGATAGGAAATATACGTCGACAAGGATTTCAGATAAGCTTTATTTTTAGCAAGCATTTGAGCGAAGAGGAAGGAAGATAGAAACTCTAAAAACTCTCCATTTTTATTGATAGAGACATTTTGAGAAAGAATGAAACTCAGCGTTACATGAATTTGTAAAAGGTATACATGTAAGATGACATAGGAGTGTAGTCACAACATCGTTCTTCAGAGAGTGAATTCTTACTACCCTATCTGCCACAACTATCCCCCTTCCCCAAAGAAAAGAAAGGCTATCAAATCACCTGTAACACAATGAAATATCAATTAAACCATTCAACGATCATGTACTAACCAACAATATAAAAAGTATATATCAATGCTAAGATATGAAAATTAAAGCATCTAAAAAGTCTACACCTGGATGGCTATAAAAATTAATCCAGGAAAAGCGACCTCCCTCCTCTGTCTGAAAATAATCTACCAGTAAATTACTACTAGGGAGGCAAAACTATAAAGTCCTTGGCAGACTAGAGCGCGCCATAACTGTCAATATGTAAGGGATAATTCATAAACTACGTTAGTCGGACGCACAGTCCTACTTGCTACAGCATCTTCAGTCTAGAGTTATCAATAATGAAAGCGGGACAGAGCTGACAATCAAACTTACCTGTTCCTACGATTCTATTTTACAATTCTAATCATCACCAACCAGGCAAAATAAGGTTGTACCACCTATGGTTTCTTGTTCTGACAAAAAAAAGTCAATCGTTCAGAATGCCAACCAAAAACCAACAATGGTATTTGATTAGCTGTTTAAGCTCAACTCATGTACATAATTATGTTTGGAATAAAAATGCATATTTTGATTTCGATAGTCCTCTCGCCATTCCATGATGATATTATTAGTTAAAATGCAGTTTCAATGCTTGCCTGGTCGGTATGACTGTGCTACTGAAGCTGGCCATGTGCAACATCCTTTTAGACACTATTGATTCTATAAATGTGCAATTCCTTTTCTCTCGACACTACACTAGTTGTGTGCAAAGCTGTGCAAAGTGCGAAAAAGTGAAAAAGACTAACTATATATTGAGTGCTATTCTCTAAAGGCTGCACTAGTAGTTAAAAAGCGTTGAGGTGCAAAATTAGGGTAGTATGAGTACTGTAGAGATTCTAGATTTAGAGTTCTGTCAATATGTCAATAGGAGTGGGGAAGATGCATGCCTTTCCAAGCCAAATGAAAATATGGGACGAGTAATAATACATCTTTAGTTTCGCATGAACATAAACAGTTTTATATGGTTATTGTTGAGATCTCAATATCATATAGACCTAAGTGAATTATATCAGATCATAGCCTTGATAGCTTGGAACCAACATATTCCATGTTTAATAAAAGGCAATCATGTTGATACAATAATACATTCAATGGGCTGAAGGTCATTGAGATAAATTTTTACAGGTTACTTGGAGAAGAGGACGTCCCATACATTAATCTAAACCGTATAACATTTCTGAATAATAGATCTTACAAGACAAGAGATCCATTGATGTAATCTAGATCAACATATACACAATGGTATCACGCCAAAAAAGTGGGAGATGTTGTTACATGTCTATTTCAGATTGGCCGTATATTCACTACTGGTTTAATACAGCTCGCTCGTATTCATCAAATGGCAATGTCTATGTGTATTGCAGTATATATCTACATGTACAGCAGGCTTTAGCAGCGGCGTCCATATACAAAGGCCTCTGGTAGGATTGGATTCTGCTGGCCGCCACACAAAAGATGGCCACCCTTCACTTTCCCGACACTGTGCCTTTAAGATATCAACCCCCTGTCCTGTGACCGCCTAGTCATCTATAATTTAGACTTCTTTCACTGAACACCGTGAATCTGGGGGGACAGAAGCGCCTGCCGACCCAACCAGCGAAAGGTTAAAGGTTATCACTATGGCAACAGGCGCCATAATGAAGGAGGTATTGTGGGTAAGCTCTTGTGACGCTCCTCCCAAGATGGAAGGAGGTGGATGAGGGTGGCGAGCAAGGGAATAGACAAGGCCCTGATTCATGGATGCCCCCTCCCCACCAACTCTCTTGGCATTTCATATAGATGTGCAACATATGTGTTCCTTATATTGTAGCACCATAGGCAAGGCACAGGGGTATCGTAGCAATATTTAGCGTGAAAGCAGTCTTGTTATAGCAGCACTTATGTTAATGAATGGATGGAATCATATCTACATGCAGCCTCTTATAAAATTGATATCACACACACACGCTATATTATTCTATGCAATTAGTTTTTATTATTATTTCAACTAGCTTTGTTAAATGCATATAAAGCATGCCCATGAAACCGTTCTTAAATTCCCGAATTACGACACTGTGAGATTTGGTGTATGTGACGTGTAAATGTATAGAACACAGCAAATTGAAGTAAAGAGATAATATTTTAAGATAATTAAAGACCAAGACCTACCAAGTACGAGAGTTGGCCAATTCTCCATGCGGGCCATGAGCCCCTTCATGAAGATCTGGTGTAAGAAGAGAACGGTTTCACTGAAAATAGAGAAAGAAAAAAGAATACAATTAAGTTTTGCTTGTTAGAATATTGATATTATTAACAGGTTTTCCTCGTGGTAATCGAGGAAGAATCAACCAGATTTGCCCTCTCCATCAATACGCATCGCTTTAACCTTAAAATTGGCGACCTCACCCCAATGAGTGAACATATTTAGACAGCTCTCTAAGTGCACCAGTGGGTTGTTTAAAATTAACTCTCACTATGTTTTTTTTTTCTAACACTGTCGTGCATAAGTAGATGACCGAAGAGCTGGGGAGTCAATAGTTCGCATGGCTCCAGAGATACTGACACCGGGGCGTAGGTTAAGTCAAGGAGCCAATACAATCTTAGAATAACATATAAAGTACCATACCAGTTTAAGATTAAAAACTATGATAGGCACTTCAGGCCACGGGATGAAACAATATTGGCGATATGCGCAGCTAGGTGGAGCCGGTTGGTCATATTAATGTCGGCCAGGGAGGGTCTGGCAGAGTCTGAACAGAGAGTGACTGGTTACTTGACCTGGCTCAGCCATGTCGCCCCCCCCCCACCCTCGCCGTCAGCAGAGCATCGGTCTGCTGTGGACGATTGGGTGTATTGCGGACTGGCCCCCATGAGAAATAGGTCTATGATTGGCCGGGCGGGACCAGCCCCTGGCCTTCCCGGCTAGCCACAGAGCACCTGACATAGAGCTTAAATTGACTCCACAAAAAAGGCGCACAGACCATAGGTGATGCTGGGAAGTTGTCTCCCTTTGCTTCACCTTGTGGTATGGCACACTAGTGGCATGACCCAAATTTGTCTGGTAATTAGCTGTTCTCTATTATAATATAGCTGATTATTCATATATTGGGTGTGTAGGCACATAGACATTCCTAGCTGAATGTAAACATGCCATCCTTAAGCAAAATGAATTATTCAGGATGGCTTTCAGAATGGCAGCATTTCTTCCGTCATCTTGTCTCATTACGTAATGATAAAATTAGAATGGTGGTTCTCAAAGGAAAATGTAAAAACAATTCTGGTAACGCTATAAACAGCCCTGTAGACCCCAAATATTGGAATATCACACCAAAATAGATTTCCAACCATCAGAGCTCAGCAGCGTGTTTAATTTCCATCGCATAACCCTGGTCAAGGGAAATAATAGGAACATATTTCCCCATTCATATTACACAACTATAAAGCAATGTGTAAGGAAAGAGGCATCACATTGGTCAAATATTTTAGTAATATATTGCATTTTCAACACATTTGTGCCCAAATAATGCATGAGAATGTGCTTTTCTCTATTATTTTCTTTCTTTCTTAAAATGTTCAAAATACATGTCTCACATATTCTAAAGGTTTTACAATTTTAAGATTATGGATGCTCCACCCTGTATTGACATTCAGAAACGTCCCCATATATGCGCATTACCCTCACATGGGAAAGGCTTGCATATACATAGAGAACATGGAGAAAAGTATGTTAACATTCACCAAGCTTTATGGGTCAAATAGCTATCTATTCGGCCTACCTGAAAATCAAGTTTAAACCCAGATAATAAACCTTAGGATGTGCCAATGTAGAAATGTAGGAACATGCGGAGTAAGTGCCTTCTTCTATGACACATAGTGGCACAAATGCACAAATATGTGTCGCATGTTGTGTGGTAATGCGCCATATGCTTCCATGATGGCACGCACTCGTACAGAGTTCTCTAGTCGATAGTGATATAGAACTCATTTCACACATCGTCAAACAGTACCACACTAATTTGCCTGATATACAATATGGGAGAGCCCTATGAAGTAGTGTGACTCATACAAATACGATAACAGGGGATATAACCTGATGAGGTACTCCTAAGATTGTCAAGGATATGCCACTATGGTCCATGTCGAGCTGCTTATAGCCATTCGCAAAGAGGATATCGAGGCATCGATCCGGGCGAACATGTTTATCTCAATACCGCTCAGTCTCCTTCCAATGTGGTCAGGGCCACTGAAAAATAACAGATGTGGCCCTGATCAGATGGTGATTCCTCGGGACAAGTCGATCAGGGGTTTCCCACTGCCAAATCAGATCAGGAGGCTCTGGGCAGTGTGGGAGAAGGGGTTGGGTAGGGCCAAGTAGAAGGAATTCAGGCTACTCTAGCTGGGAGACTATAGGTGAGGCTCCACTAACCGATTTCATTTACAAATCGGTGCTATTCTCAAGAATCTGACTTAGTTGTATACAATAACAATCACATACCTTAAGCAGGGAGGTACTATAGGCCCTGTCATATGTTTATTTTTATAAATGATGTTTATGTTATACACTATAACATAAGTGGAGAATAGCATTGCCAAGGCTATACAACACAATTTAGGTCCTGATTTAAGCCCTGATTTTGCATCTCAGGCCGATCTGGGCGTCCGATCTCACATCAAACAGGTTTGATTTTCATTTATCTGATGTTCTCCCATTCACAGGGCTCTGATCAGCCGATTGATGTAAATAACAGATATGAAATATGTTTCTGTTTTGACCTGATCAGACTGTTAAGACCTATATGATCGGTTTGTGAGACGAAAATTGGGCAGTGCAGTCCCAGCTAGAGGGGAGAGGAATGCAGCAATAGGTAGAAATCAAGAAGGAGATATCGAGCAGCTGATATTATTGTGGCAAGGTGGACTTAGTCACACAGGTAGAAATTCTCCTGTGGTATGTGGTATCATCTTGAAGGCCTGGTCAGAACTCACTAATCCCCTACCATTCCCCACCTTCCCTTCTCAATAATGTTTTGTATCTTAGACGGCCAATCGGCGCGCAATAAGCAATATAGTTAACTTCACACAAGGTATATCGTATGTTTATAGTTTCTTGGTTAGAGGATGGATCTACCGAGCAGCCTGCACTATATGTAATGCACCTGCGCGTGGCCGTTGAGCAGCATCGTTAGTGGGCGCTATTGGTTTGAATGTCAAATGACCAGCAGTGCTCACGCCCTGTAGCTGGGATGCTGCATACAGCGGGTCTCAGTGTGGCAGCATGACTGTGGCCGCTAGAACTCACATCCAGGCACGCGGCTATTTCTGAGAGCCGCTCCTTTACACACAGAGCAGCTCGTCCTGCTTCGACCCTGCACGAGCAGTTCACGAGCAATACCTGAAACAGCAGGGCTTCTACTACTCCATTCCACATAGTTCGCATTTATGGAGGGAGTGTCAACCGGCGCGGTATCTTCTGCAGGTGTTGTCCAACTGCCTCGGTTGTTACAGGAAGGGTTTTGCTTCCATGGTACACCTTCTTCCAAAGTAATTTAGTCATACGTACACAAGTTACAGGTAGACAGGTACTCTAATAGTCCATAAGAGCTGAGCAGGTATGAGCAGTATTCATAATACGGGTAACCCCACTACCTGTTGTGGTCTGCAATGTGCATTCTAGTATCCAGGTACCTGGGACAGGTATGGATATAACTAACCTGTACTAATGGTGGCAATACATGGAATCCATAGTGGTACCTACATAATATATTATGCATCTTACCTATAATTATGTTCTTGGAAAGATAAAATATAAGGCTTATAGGGTATCACAGAATCTTAATATAGAAGATTCCACAAAGGGACACTAATCATTATTTCGTGGAACGTAGTTCGCTGCTACAGGAAGACAGGAATGGATGGACATATACTAAGGTAGTGGATAGAAACTATAAGAGATACAGTGAATTAGATAACTATTCTATTCATATTGTGATGCTTGTAAATGCCCTTCGGCCAGTCAATATTTCAACCAAAATGCCGTTTTATTCTGATAATATTGGATTGCCGGATATTATTACTACTGGTAACCTTTTCGGATCGCCTTTCTTTTCTGTGGACGGTGGGGGCGGCTGGGTGTCATTGATGACCACATAAGCATTGTAACTATGTATGCTATCGACCATTTCCATTCCAGAAATAGAGCCTCCTACATCTAACCTGTGATTTGCTGCGCCCATAATATCATTTGCATATTTGACTAGATTGTGTAGGGTGTAGGGTATAGCTATGGTCCACTTCCAAGAGCCTGTTCGGCACAACTGCCCAGGACAGCATTAGCACTTGATAAAAGCTAAAAGACATATTTGCATAGTTCTCATGATCTGTCCCTGGAGTCAGGTCAAAGAATGGGGGGGGGGGGAGGGGGACGGATGATAAGCCAAACATAATTAGAAAAGTATTACCTGTTAAGGAAAATAGAGTTGACGTCTTCGTGCGATATCGGCGGTTTCTTTGAACTGGCGGCCATCTTGAGTGGACGTAAAAAGACTGTGACGAGCGCTGAAAGCTGTTTGACGTATTCCTCCTCGCACTCTACCATCCCAAACACAATACTGTTCCGTTTGCGCATGCTCTCAGCGTGCTCAGAGCGGATGTACTCGTCGACGATCTGCTTCCAGCGCCGTCGGCAGAGCCATCCGCGGAAGAAACTTTGGACCTGTAGGACAATTGTGAAAATCATATACATCTAGACTATGGTACCGTTGAGATATTTCGGAGAAATTGAGTGGACTAGAGAATTCCGGTCACACTTAAAGCTGCTATACTACATATTGGAGTTAGCATACAGTTGCATCGTTCATACAAATACTAATAAAAAAAAGTGTGGGTTCCAGCGTCAAAGATATTATCATAAAATGTCATGCATATAATCAGACAGTTACTGCTTGATCTGCGGCAGGGTTGATGGTTACTTAAATTGCAAAAGGCAATATATGAATTCATGAAATAGTTGCAGTAAAATAATAAGCATAATACGATAAAAAGACAGTTACCATGAGACATATTTAAAAATCTGGATTTGTCATGTATACCTTTTTAATTTTTCTAATTTCTTCGTTTTCATCCTCAAGTTTGTCATTGGAAACTCTCCTTTCCTTCTTATATTCACGAAGCTGCAATAATAAAAAGAAAACAATTGTTGTAATCAAAAATGACAATGGATAAACCTTGGAAGGACGTTGGGTTGACTTTGATTCTTGTATGGTGGACGTCACTCCGGCCATCTTGGAAAACTACAAAATCAACGTGATGGTAATATTATAGACATGACATCTACTAAGTGTGATACAGACATACACCTGGATGGGAAGTCCTAGTTATATAAACTTACTATACTGGGGTGGAATTCTTTGCATACTTATAATATACCGGAAAGCCAATATACCAATTAATTATTTGCAATATGAATTAGTATATCCACATTTCTGTAATAGTGTATTCCGCTATTAGTTAGTTAGTTCTGGAATAGATGATTATGCTAGTAGACTATGAAGCTTGATTTCTTCCCTCTACTATTTTATCAGCAAGGTAGTTTATGATTTACTTTATTTACTTCAACAGCTATCTATATTGCATTTCATTATTCAATCCACGCGATCCAGATTCCATTATGCACCGCTGTTTTGAAACGGATATTTACTGTTGTTTCTTATTATTTAGTGATGAATTAGATCATCCTTTACCACTACTAGGTAATGCCTACCACTTGACACGACTGACAAAAGCAGAAAAGAATCATGTAATATATCTAGTATACATAATATGTTTGTCGTTAGGTGGCCACAGAAAGCCAGAACTAGGTCTATGGACTGCGCACCTGTTGACTTCCATGCAGGTGGTTATATGTGACGTTTACAAAGGGCGTACAGGGAAGCCATATTGGTCAGCAATATACACAGAAGCAATAAACATAACAGGTGTAATAGATTTAGAAGGTTTATATAGGTTCCTCCAGTCATATTGAAGTATAGAAGCATAGTAAAATGTAAAAATGTTAAAGGTTTAATATTAGTCCTTCTCATGGATACTCTGTCGTAGGAAATATTCACCTTTTGATGAAAGAGGTAGATAGAAATGGGGAATTGGCGATCAGGGAGAATAAGCAACAAGGATGGAGTATGGAGGCAGTGATGTGAGGGAGATATATGTGGAGGTGTCTGCAATAACTAGATATCGGGCGTATATATTAACGAGAAGTTGGCAATACTTGGGACTGGGGTGTAATAGGGGACATTTAGGTACAGCATGGTGTATATCATACGGCGTAGTAACGCATATAGACGGGCATATTTAAAGTCATTTGTTAGTTGTTTGATAGCTATCAAAATGGGAATATTTTTTTTATTTTGCTTTAGAAATTGGACTTTTGTAATTAGTCCTCCGGGGGCAGTAGTTATTTGTCTGTTAGTTCTTTACTAGTTTTGTATCATGCCCTAGGTGGTGCATAAGGGCACATTGTTGATACTGCGTGTTCACATATATATATATATATGTTCTCTATAGAGAACTGCGGATGGTGTAACTGGAATTAGTCAAGACACTCTTACCTTAGCAGCTAGCAGCTGATTGGGGATTCAGTTCAAAAGAAAGAATATAAAAGTCAGTGAGAAAGCTCTACTTACTTGATTCCATACTAGAGAGATACTCAGGGGAGAGAGGCATTAAGAGCACACAATCGTTCAGACCCAAGGTTCTGTAGTGAGAGTGGCAGAATTTCAACCATACCTTAGAGTTTGCAAGCTGAAGTAAGAAATTCTCTACTATAATTATTGGTTACGGGGTCAGAGTCACTGTTCTGTTGCATATGGACATAAATATGGGGCTCATTTTAGTGGGGTAATATGATTTTATCTCAATATAAATTTGCATTATTTACTGCTTTTTAATAGAAACTATGGCTTCAAATTGGTATGCTATAAAATATGTTAGTATACATATTGTGTTATAGCATGTGAAGGATGGACCTCAAACATTTATTTCAGGGTTTAATCACTTTAGGTTCCTTAACATACGCGCAATGATTATTGTCTGGAAACCAGAGGGAATGATATGTCGAAGACATGAATTAGAGAGACCACAGATTGCTGCATCCTTTGATAAAATATGCAGACAACGATCATGGGTTTGGTGAATATTTAGAAATCTGACAATAAATTGCTTTGTAAAAGGCAATGGTACTGGCATCTGGGATATCATGATACGATGTAATAATATGAGATTCCTAAATTGAGGAGTGTTTAAAAAAGGGTTTGTCAAAGTCGAGATTTAGGAACATGCTGTCATGAGAAAAGACGGCATCTAGTTTATGCCCAGACTGTTAAGTGCGTGCACAGCTAGGACCTGTTTTCATCAATCAGATTTAGGGTGCATGAGTTGTAAGACTGTTGTGCGCTATTTGCCAATTTGCACAAAGCTGTAATCTACCATGCAAAAATTGCATCATATTTTTCATGTTTTAATAAAGGAATTTCACATAGATTGGAAGTAATTGAGTTGCATGCAGCACAGAATAAAGATCTTGGAGCTTTATGCAAATTAGTTGATTGTGCACAATAGTACCATGAATTCTATTCACATGACTGCAGCTTAAGGTTTGGACTTGATATTGTTCCAAAAAGTCCATTGTACATATTTGGAAACCCAATTAGATTCAATGTTAGGTTGGTTCACATTATCAGGGTGTTTCCATCAGAAATTAATTTATGGCCTCACATAATATGTCAATGACGGACTTGATAAAATAAAATAAAAAGTAGTAATCCAATGTAAGAAAGAGAATAATGATATCTTTGAGGGGAGATGTTTAAGAGCCAGTGGAAGTTGAGAATGCTACTATATGATGTACCCCTGCTGGTCTGTATGTATAGGATATTAGTCCAAAAAAGATAAAAGGTGTGTTTCAGGTTTAATCCATGGTCTGAAAATCTAGGGTAGGTAGGTCGGATTTTTCTTCTTTATTTTTTAGATTTTTATTTTTTTACTTTGGCCTGAAAAGTACCCTTAAATTGACTCAGAAACTTCAATGTCAACTCGACGACGACTGCCTCGACTCGTGAACTATCAGATTAACCCTTGAATAGCCCCAAAATGACCCAAAACAGTGGCGGATCCAGGATTTTCCAGAGGGGGGGGGGCCCAATCCTGGCCAACCATAGAGTGACTGTCTGTTCCCACGCGCACCGCAAGCTAAGCGCAGCGCAGCGGCCATACTAGGGGGGGTTGGGGGCACACATTTTGGGACACAAAATGTTAAGACTCAGGTCTGTGCCTATATAGTATTGTCCCCTTCTCTCCCTCCCTCCCCTCTTTTCTCCTCTCTTCTTCTCTTTTTTAAAATTCTTTTTTTTTTTTGGGGGGGGGGGGGGGCAAGGCCCGTCGGCCCCCCCCCCTGGATCCGCTAATGCCCAAAATATAAATATTTTTTAAAAATTGCATAACATTTTCTAGGGTCGGCCCTGTTTTGCTAGGTAGGGTCGGGTAACCTGAAACACACCTTTTTTTTAATATTTGGCCTTAGGCTGGAGGCACCTGTACTAAAGGCGTAGTAGGGTCTGCAGTGTGGTACGTAACCACTCCGCATGCAGCTATACACACTGGGAGGGGAAAATGCATGAAATCCAAATTCCAATATATCGGTTTGTAAAAGGACTAGGCATTTACATATTTTGCTGAATATTATATGAGTCAGTCCTTTTCAGTGTATATAGCTAAGATGTCCATTCTCTAAGGGACTAATAGTGTAAACGTGACCATGACTAAGCTTAACCTCAGGAAGAGGCATTAATAGATATTGAAAATTTGCCTGATGGACTTACGGACTTAATATTATATTATGACCTTTTAGGGTGGGGGGGGGGCGTAGTTTCGTTTATGAATGAGTGTATATATTATATATATATCTCTTGGACACTGTTTCTGGGATGTAATCAAATCATTGGTTGGATTCAAATTACATCTTCCATAAACCCATTCCACGTACGTGGGTTTCCCTCTTCCTGTCATTATCAGACGATATGCATATCTAACATCACACCATGAAAAATAAAGGGAATAGTTGAACATGTACAGTTATGTAGGAAGGGAGCACGATAGGGCAATGGGAATCTCTCCTTCAAATCAAGATACTACGATGAAACAAACCCATCCCCAATCAAGTCTAAAAGTTCAACCATAGATACTTGTTTAACTCTATATGCTTTCAGTCACTTCAATTTAGTAATTAAACTAGGAAGGGGGGTCGGCGCTTGGCATTTGATGATGTACCACCCAGTGGAGGGCATATTGCCAGCCCAGAATAGGGAGTACAAATGTGACTGTGCCATTATCGGGGAGGTGTTATATGGTAGCGAGCAAGAACCAATTTTCAACAAAGGGTATTCCCCGATGTTATGGCCAAGTGCCGTGTAAAACACCTGCAGTTATGCCAACTGGTGGGACTAACAGAGGACTTGGAAGGGAATGAGCAGATGTTACATATTTGAGTGTCTCACTGCCCCCTGCGCCCCCTGATGCAGGCTACTGAGCCACTCAGGAGAGCTGCTCCTGCTGACCTACTTACCTCACTCTTGAGCTTCTTAACCTCGGCTGTGAGCTCTTCCGTCTGTTGGACGTAGTGCCACTTGGCTTGTCGCTCGCTGTCCAGTATTTGCAGCAGGTGGAGGTGCTTTTGCTCCAATTGCTCCTTCTGTTCCAGAACCTTGCCATAGCTGTAAGGAGGCAAATAACAGGAAGAACGTGGATGAGTGACTAGGAATATTACGTCTATGGGTCTATATTACGTAGGTGGGCTATTTGTATCGAATTACACATTAACTACCCTTATGAGCCTGGTACCCGAATGAGAGACCGACTGACTGACAAGCCTTTAGGGAGTGATCATTTTTTAACAACAGGGGGGGGGGGGTGGTGGGTTTCCGCGCGGAGTGTGCGAATTTTTTTACCCCCCCCCTGGTCAAGGGGTCAACATTTTTTACCCCCCCCCCCCCCCCTTAGGGTCGAAAATCGGCTCGCGCGCGGGCCCTTTGAAGCATAGTTAACGCGCGGGCTTTTTGGCTCAAAACAGGTTAAATTTTTTGCCCCCCCCCAAGAGGGGTCCAAATTTTTTTGCCCCCCCCCGGTCAAGGGGTCCAAATTTTTTTGCCCCCCCCCCCAAACCCACCACCCCCCTGTTGATTATAAATGATCACTCCCTTAGTCTTTATAGATACACTGTAAAAGTTGGTTGCCAATTTTGTAGGTGCTCAGTAGATTTACTGTAGGTGTACAGTTCACTGTAGGTAAACAGTAGAATCTACTGTAAATCCATTATATAGTAGATAATACTTTAGATCTACAGCAGATTCTACTGTGTACCTACACTTACTATTTCCAGTGTAGATACCGAGGTATTTTAGTATCACCACACACGCCAATTATAATTTTAACCCTGCCTCTTCCAAAAGAGAAAATGCACACCTTCACTTCTGGATGGTCCTACATAGATAGCTACATGTATAAATAACTGTATGCAGCAATCTGCCTGAGAATTATGTGAATTGGTGTTTTTGTTTGCATATCCTTTTACTACCTTTAGTGTTAAAGAAAATGCTCATATCGATTGAGAACTGGTCTGTAGAGTGTATCCTGAAACCTGTTCAGTGTAAGCAAATACTATAAATGCCTCCTGGGCCAAATCTCATGGCCACATGTATTGGTTGGGGAAGTATGCGAAATTCGATATACAGATGGATGGTTCACTATGGCCACTCGTTTGTCAGGACCTTTTTGTACTCATCCGGTGACAACAAGGTGGATACAATAGTAAACGTGTTGACTTCCGTTGTCTTTTGTTAGTATTTCTTTATCCTGATATACAGCATAAGAAAATGTTCCAAAGCCACAGAAGGGGAAATAGTCCATGGCAGGAATGAGGCTCCAGATGGGTCAAAAGCGACCTGGCGACCTGGGCTGTTTTGGGGGCGACTTCCGACCTAAGGCAATAATAAAAGCGACCTGGCGAATTTTGACTTTAGATTATAGGGTCCAAACAAGCGACTTTTTGACCTGAAGCCCTTAATTTCGGCGACTTTCCGACCTCAAGGGGGGACCCCTCTGCACCCCCAGGAATGAGATGTAGGCTATATATGGTATCTGGGTATAGGATATCATTCAGTGAATGACTCCAATGTTGGGTAAAAAGAACAATATCCAACATCAATGCCTAATAGTTGCCTCTAAGAGTATCTTGAAGTCAACTGTTGCTGTGAGGAGGGGCTCCAGTAGCCATACACATGAGATGATTATATAAGACTAGCTTAGCTATAGTCTATTCATACTGACCGCCATTGAGGGTAGATATTGACCTACATAGTAGTGACATCCCCCAATGTTAGTGGAGACCTATACATGAATATTGGTTCTCAGATACGTTCAATTACAATTTCCTGCTGTGACCCTGCTTATAGTCTTGTGCTATCCCAACCTATTGATACCGCACTAATAGAATGAGTCTCTACTAGTGGTTCTAGGCAATGCCATGCCTTGGTTAGTCGCGCTGTTTAGCCTGATTAAACAACAGTTCTGCCCCGGGAGTTCTGCACCCTGTGTGTAGCTAAGACTAGGGTTCGGGAATCATAATCAAGTGATAATGACGCGGTATACGTGGCGTGGAATGACATTGAGAGAATCTATAATGGTATTGATAGAGATGAGCCTAAAATAATGTATTTAGTAAAAGGAAAAAGAGGGTTGTAAATGTAAATGGGGTATCAGTAAAATATGTATAAGGATTACAGGGGGATAGAGTCGCTATAGTTATATTTGCCACCCCCCCCCCCTTCTCACCATGGGGGACCTACAGCAACCCTGGAGTTCCTTACATTTACTATAGACACATAGCTACTACCCCCCCCCCCTCCCCACCTCCCCACCTCCTCACCCCCAATCTGTAACCACCGTACTGCTCCATTACACATACATTGAGGCCCCGCTCCCTTCCGGCAGTAGTCCTCGTTTCCGGCTGGAAGGCTGCTGCCTTCTACAATCAGACTCCGTCCTCGGCCACTAGATGGCAGTAGTGTGACACCACAGATGAGTAGAGTAACTGGAGACATATTTGGTTTGCCTCACACCCACTGTCAACCGGAGGATCGCAGCACAAATACAGCGGTTAGCTAAGTAAGATATCTCCTGCATCGTCCATCTACTCCAGGTCCTCCAGGGTAAAGCTTTTCACTGAGGATAATATCCTGGAGAATATACGTTGGGAGGCTATTACCCCGCCTCCCTCAGGTTCCCTCCTCCTAGAACGTCCCCTGCGGTGTAACATTATATACATGGCAATACTATAGCCCTAGATAGATCCTTTATAATATGGTTTGAAACGTGTACCATATTTCAACCATAAAACATGGCATGCCCACGTTGTCGATGTGTAACTCATATCATGTGAGGTACATTAACAATGACCATGATAAGCATACATTGGAATACAGCTAGCGATACTTGATCGCTAAATCGCTAGATCGCTAAATCGCTAGATCGCTACAAGAGGTTCGACAAATTTAGGAAGCCAGGATAAATCACTAGATACGTGTAAAGAATATGGAAACATCGGAAAGAATGAACTTAGTTTAAAATGATTTAGTGACAATCATGTTTTGCTTCAGATCCATATGAATGCATGCTGTCATATCAAATGCACATACTGTATCGCATGGGTATGTGATACGCCGTCCGTACTCCGGCAGGACCCCTCTCCCTCCCGCTTCAGACCCTCCCTATGGGGAGCTGTTTGTGTGGCGGCTCACCTTAAGCCTCGGGAGATAGACAGCTCTGTGAGCTGCTCCCTGAGTAGTCCCCGAGCATCTCCCCCTCACAGAGTGGCGGCTGAGCAAATTGGCTGTGAACCCATCAAATGCAAACAGCCGTTGTAGGTATACGGCCTCCTGGCTAGAGGTAACATCCCCCCTCCACCATCTACCCTCAACCTACCCGAGCTCCGTACAGGGAGCTGTATACGTTTTGCTTTCTATGGCGAATATTACACATCGTACCATAGTGTTTCTCTCCAATGGTGTTGAAAGTAGTCCTATACATGTGTTTTATTTGCGTTGCATTTATGCAACGCAATTTGATTAGAGGGTGACTCGTAATGCTTAAGTACTGAAATCGGTCTGAATACAAATCACAATGCTGAAACAGTGATCAAAAATGGGCTATTTTATATACTGCAGGTTGCTTTTTTTCCCCCAAAATATAGTAGTGGTCCAATAGGGGAAAACTCGATTATAAAATATTGTCCAAGTCTTATTTTATATAAATTTGAATTGTAATTTTTGTACATGAAATTAGAAACTGTCATTTAATGTATAATTAATTTTTAGGAGCATACTCGTATCATACTCCTGCTCATAGGGTGCATTTTTTGGTCTGTTGTTATGCATTACAGCTGCAGTCCAATGCCCATATAAGGTTATGGGCAGGGCTGGACCATAAACAAATGGCCACGATTTTTTCTCTCACTTCAACGGGGAATTTGCACTTTATGGTGAGTTAGAGGCGAGTTAAAGGGTATCGCTACAAAAGTAGGTGCTGGAACCCTGTGGATGTCAGAGAAACAACATTGTACTATGTAGCTAGTGCTGCCCTCTCGTGGCATATGTCAATAAGAGATGTATGGAATAATAGCACAACAGTTCTTCGGTCTCCACCAGAATCTGTAGTGTAGTGGTTATGATGCCTGCTTTGCAATCAGAGGATCCGGAGTTCTATCCCAGAAGGTGCCATGACCTTTTCTCAAAAAAAGGTATAGTTATTCTCTTTTTTTTTGGTGGGGGGGGGGGGGCGGGGGTAAAATAAAGGGGGGAAGGAATCTTGCATTATATTCTAATTTTCACATTGAGAGTATTTAAGCAGCAATGTCCATTGCATGGGCTATAGGGCTAGATTGCCTCACAAAGGAAGTACTTTTTCTTTAAATGGGCATTACAGAAAAATGAGCACCACAACATGTAATTTTTTTTCCATTTTCTATTTGATTATTCTGCCAACTAATCTAATCCAAAGTGATTCGAAGATAGCAATAGAAGAACATGGTCATCTGACCACAAAATAAAAATGCTCTTTTAGCTTAGTTAAGAACTAGCTTTTTCAAGTGGCTATCCCATAGAATTGAGCACTGTACCATGCCATTTTCTTTACTTTTTCTAGTTCCTTATGTATTGAACTAATATTATACTAAGTTATATGTAGTCAATTTGGAATCGACTGTACGAATGTACAGTCGATGATATATTCTGTTCTAAGCACTGGGGATCCTGCTATGTGCCAGGCCTAGTGTGAACAGAGGGTTTGTCTTATAAACCACTGGTGTACTATCATATTATTAACAAACAGGCACATATCTGAGTGAATATGGAAAGCTAAGTGTCTAGAGATAAGCATTGAAACTTCTTTGGCCCTGTAAACCTTTTACTTTGTCTGTAATGAGGTCCTGTAGTTCACCCACAGTCAAAACATGGGGATCTCTCACCAGCCCAGTATGGCAATACTGGGCTGGCCCGCTAGCTAAGTTATATGCAGAAATCAATAGAATATCTACATCATCGAACAGGTAGCGATACCCTTTAAGCACCGAAATAGCTCAGTGGGGGCGAGAAGGGATCCATAAAGACAACAGTGGGCAGTGGGGATGGCAGCAAGGGCGGGGAGATGTCAGAGAGGGCCGTGAAGATGACGTGTTGACTGTTGTTGTGTGACACTCACCCCCCTCCCCCCCCCCCCCCCCACACCCACACACTCAGCCCACTCTGGGCCGCTCTACTCAGCCACGTGCTACTACCCTCACCCCCCCCCCCCCCCCCCCCCCCAACCTCGCCTGCTAAAGTCTAGGCTGGACTGCCTGCCCTGGTCTAGGCCACACACACACACCCCCCCCCCCCCTCACAGGGCCCTTCTCCTCGCCCTAAAAACGTGCATTGGAATGGCTGCAACGCACTGGAGCTCTGCTCTACACCTTCGAACTCGTTATACATGAACACGATCTAATGGTCCAATCACTTGATTACTTTCAATGTTTCTGTGTGGAGGCAAGGGTAAATTGTATTTCTTGCTGCACCCCAAATGGTGTGTGAACTGACTATTGATGACCCCCTCCTATCCCCCGGTTACTGAAAGCCATATTTGCATAAGTAGCCAAGACGTCATACTCTCTTTTCAAAAGTGATGTCAGTATCCTCTAACATAGTCCAACAAGTATCTATAGATGTGTACTTAGATCTGAGATCTCACACTTTAATATCACCCTCGCTATTTCATGGGATCTATGCTCGGGGAGCTGAGGCTACGTATTGACAGTGACGTCAGAGAGACGCCTGACGTCACGTCGTGGGGCCTGGAGAGATAAGTGGATATCAGCTTAATTAGGATTACCCCGCCGCCTGGGGTCCCCTACATGGTGTGGCCACCAATATGACCAACCAAAGAAGATTATGATGACTGATCTTAGAGAGGACCTCTAATCGTAAAAAGATGCCATCGCCAGCTTCTGCAGATGTATGAGGGTAGCTTTATGTGAACAACACGTCTAAAATCACTGTAGACACCCACCGCAGACGCAGTTGGTGGGTGAGGGACTAGACTTATGGGGAGTATCCGTATAAGAAACAAGATTTACTATGCTTAAACTGGAAGCAGCATGTTCAATTGAACCCTTTGCATATGAAGTGGCCGTATTCAATGGGCTAAGATGATGTTGTCTTTACTTCATCAAATCGCTTCAAACCCCCAAAAATAAACAAAATGGCAAACTCCATTGATTCAGTAAATATCATTCTTCACTCGTGGATACTCCACTCATGAAAAACAATATACATAGTATCACTGGTCGTTGGCCTTTGTATATTCCTCGTACAGTTTGTATTCACCATACCTTGTCATCCAATAAGACCACTCAAATCATATTCTATTAAATAGCACTTGCTTCTCCATCCAGGAATGGAGGGTTAATAAATTACATGAACTGCACTCCATCAGACACGGGACTGGACATTTACTAGATCTCGTGAATAAAAACATAATATTAACATGAGCTATATTTATGCAGTAGCTTATATTTGATCGGCAAATTGTGTAGAAGACCTACATCAGAAGCAACACGTTTAAACGTGTATCAATTTGTACACAGATGATTACGTCTCCACTAACCAAGCAGCGTTTTATTTTAAGCCTCCCTGACAGATCTTTGGGTGATGTCTTCATTGCAATCAATAATTTGTTTGCAAACACCTTTCCTCGATTTTTCTTTCTCTGAATTCTTAACAAAGGGTGATTGCTTCCCCATCCTGCCGAACATGTTTCAGGTAAATCAATGCTCTCCCATGAGGATTAAGGAAAAACACGGTCGTTTCTTCTCATCCCAGGCAGATGGCAGCAACCCATCTTCCCCATGTCCCCATAACAAATTACATTAAGGTATTCCACTCTGCCAGCGACAAGTCAGTTTGTTCTATCAGCCCTGCAAATATTGTAATATCCTTCATTATTGGGAGACTTATTTGGTTACTTTTTAAGGCAATACTCATTGATGAACTGACAGTTCTTGCAACAATAGTCATCGGCATCATTGTGAATGACTTGGGTATTGGTGCCATAACTTGGTTGGTTTTCTTAATTGACTTACTACGTACTTAACAGCTGAGGTCTCACCAGGACTGAGAACACCTTAAGAAAACAATGTTCTGGTTTCCCAGGAAGCTGCTAGAAACAAGAGCAACTCGGTAAATGGCGACCACTCGTTGAGCACAGTATAATCAGGTTAAAGGGCCGGGTGAGGACTGTCGTGGAGGACCCCATTGTTCCTTGTCGTCAGCAGATGGGGATACAAGATGCGTGAAACTCACATTGGCATAGTTTGTCCTGCATAGAACTGTAAGTTATATATAAAATTGTCAGTCAGTGTTGTCACAGAGCTTTGCTGCCATGTCCTTAAAATAAGGTATGAGTTTGATATACTGTTCGCCACTGCCTACATAAGGGTTATACTTTACAATTTGGAGTGTTTTGATGGTTGACCTCCTTTATTCTTATGTATGTGAGACAATCAGGTGATTTGTTATATTATATGAACTGTTCCATGAGCTCAGTTTTTTATATGAGCTGCTCCCGTATACAGGAATCTGGGCCCTCGCCGGGAGACGAGGGCGGCTAGTAGATGCACCGAGGGTAAGAGATACGGGTTCATGTCACGTAATATGGTGGTCGACAGGCGATAAGCCGCATCACCAACATGCCAACCCAGCGGGGGCCAAGGTGGTCGGAGAGTGTGATCATTTAGAGGAGTAAATCCCATATATAATTATGCCAAAGGTCCAGTGGAACACGTTTTAATTACTGGTCATCTTTCCTCAAATCCAAAAAAAGAGAGTAAATTACCCAAGTAATAGAGGATAAAACAGTGGAATACTCCTGTGGACTGGCATAGTCTAAGAATGCTAAATACAGTGTCAATTACCTCCCCCTGCCCTATATAGAACTCACTGGTTAGCCGGAATGTCTAATTAAAGCATTCCTATATTACTATGCACTCTAGGAGGTTAATTATTCCCTGTGTGGGGTAATAGGACGCCTACTTAGAGATACTGATGACGAGGCACTAATCACATTAACAAGTGACTCCACATCTTGGGATAGGTGTATTCATTATTTTTATATACCATGGCCCATGCAGCCAGCATTGCTTAATGGGTGTTATCTGGGTCCCAGCTGACATAATTATGAGACCCAGAACGTTCTCGTCATGAGCTGCCGAGTGGGACCCATGGGGGTTGATCGGAATTGAAGTGCCTAGATCCAACCCACTTTGATACAATACCATCAAAAATATAATTTAAATGGCGTTTTCTGAGAATTATCGCATATCGGTATAATTTGAAGTATTTAAAAAAATGGCCATATCTCAAATCTGGGAAAGCCAAGCTTTCCTAGATAAACCTCACATGGGGTAAGGGTTATTATTGCCACCAAAGAGCATTGTGTAAGCTGTTCTGTTGCGGGAAGGTCAAAAGCATACCTCCCGGGTATACTTAAGCATTAAGCATGCAATGCAACGTACACTCTGGGCGTTGCCATTTTATAATCGTTTGTGTATGTGGGTCACCAGATCCATTTATGTGATACTTTAGGTATGTAACTTATTGGTATGATTATATAAGGTACATCCTTACCTGGCCTGTTTGATGACTTCTATCCAGGCCGCACACTCAGCCTCAGTGTCTGCCCGGAGGTCGTACTGGCGCTGGCCATCCTTCCGGTAGTAGATGGTAAAACAGTACTGTAAAGAAAAACAGAAAAGACACTTTGTTAGGTTTAGTTACTTTTTTTTCAATATCTTTTCATGATTTGTTATTTAGTAATCATGCATTATATTGATTTATTTCTCGTTCAAATATAATGCAGAACATGACACTGTTTAATTTGACATTGTGTGAGTCACTGGTGTGGGCAGATGTTGGCTACGAGTGTAAGTAGTGTAAGGAAATGGTGCGCAGAATCAGGTCATATATAATCATATGCACTATACAGCTGTTATTCTACATGACATAGAAAACGCAGAAGAGAAATCGGTCATGTGGCATGTGAAAACTATACACAATAGTATGGCTTCTTGTTAGTATAGGCCTATTCATTATTCTGACATCCGGGTTTATAAAATAATTTGGAGGCATCACTATAACTCCTCGGTGTTATTTCTCAAAGCATTGTCGGGTCGAGACGGCTGGATCAAGTCGTACCCCATGTTTAATTATCCTTTTACTTGTAACCTCTAATCAACATTTATGATCGGAAAGGTGCCAGTGCAGTGCACAGATTGTAGAAGACACATGTAGACGGAGTCGGTTATACCTAACGTTAAGGTAGCATTCCCCTTTCCGCTAGTTTTCTGAGCACAAAAGTAGCTAAGATACTCAGACAAAGAAGCACAACAAAACAGATATTAGTCCATGTTTGGCGACAAACCTCATCTTAGGAGGCGTGTGTATCTCTTAGGAAAGAACTCTTTTTATACAAGGTCTAGTCCATAATATTGATGATACCCGACTGTCAGAATATGAAATTGAGCCTAAACCCTTCATGATTATACATGTTCTGTGCCAGGTGTAGAAGATAGAACCACCCACCACCCCAGGCCGACCGTCAGCAACAGCAACTCTGATAGGTTCTCACCAGGACTAACCTAGTTGTCGATAGGTTGTCGCTAGGTTGACATAAAAACAAGTCTACAAAAATATCCCTCAGGTATAACTAGTCTAGTGCCAGGCTCAAACGCCCACTTCAAGGGAATTTAATCCACTTTGTATTAAGTTGTTTAACATGACAACAGCGTCTATCCCTAAACGCATGGCAAAGGCTTGTTTTTAAAGCCATTGGGGGAAGGCATCCATCATAGACTTATAGTCTGACCTATGGATGGTGTGTAATGCAATGGTTCGTTATACAATTTATAACAATGCATTTATAACAATGTATTTGCTCTATATTTCCTGTATAGGTACCTGTTCTCATCTGGTTCTTAATCATCACTCTACTTACATAAGGACTTGGGTTAAAAACAAGCAGAAAATGATAGCGATAATCAATTGAGTGTCTCTCACATAGTACTTAGCCAGTGCGTAGGTCTCATACCTGATGGGCATTGACCCTAACCATAATGAAAAATGACTGCAGAATATATCCAAACCTAGCCCATAATCCCTAAAGGATCTATAATCAAAGTAACATAGACATATGATCCTTTGAATCCAGCTACCCGCGTGCAATACGGTGTTAGGTTTGGGAGGCTATGTACCAGCTGTGAAACAATGTAACATGGCAAGCATTACATCAATGACTGACTCTCAAATATAGAGTGGGTGGCTGCAGCTCGGCAGTTAGCGCTAACGTTATATGACTGAGCAGTCTCCTATATACAGTGGGGGCTGCTCTCACATGATACTGAGTAGCTCACGCTGTGAGCTGCTCATGCCAGTAACCATCTATCCTACAACACAGTAGGTATGCTGGTGCATTAACTGTCGTTGTGGGAGGTTTGAAAAGCTCAGTTCCGACCTCATGTGGTCCCCCAGGGACGCCTCGATCACAATACTGAGAGCGGAACTGCTCACCGCGCCGTTATGCATTATCCCAAGCTGCTCGGCCTAACCTGTGCTACTTATCATTATGAGTGTAGCGTGTATCAGTTGCGCCATACTCTGTACATATTATAATTGACACCAACATGTTTTACTAACCATGATGTTTTATATTTACATAGCGATAGGTAATAAACACTCTTTGCTAATGCTGTATAATCATGTCCAGAACGCCCGCCAGTACAGTGGGCAAGATGAGGGTTCAGAACCACAACAATAAAAGGAGCCTACTAGTACCAATGACACTCTGCTAGCACGGGCACGTCCAATGCCACCTCTATGTGCAGCTGGGGGTAGGTGGGTGGCAGGGTGAGTGGTTATCTCGGAGGGAGGGAAGCTTACCTGGCATGACCGCCCAGCAATAGAGGCTTAAAATAAGCCCATAAGCCTTCCTGCTAAGCACGACAAAAGGTTCATTTTGTTGTTATCCTATCGATTTTTGGAGGCAGGTAATCGCATTTGGGTCAGCTCTATTATTGCTCGGGCGAGCAGTTTGTGACGCTAGTGGTATACATACAGCTCACATCATTAAAGTATAACCGTAACCACTCCATAATGTTAAGTAGGAATTGACTTCCACGTAGAAAACCCCAGATAGGAAGTGTAGATAAGTATAGGCAAGGTAGGCAGCATATGACAATAGTTGCAAAAAGAAGCAACTAGGATAGTAGCAATCCATATGCTGTCACCAATATATTATGTGGGGTCAGGCTGCTGGTAATATTGCAAGCACAAAATCCCACATTGTAGTTTCAACATCACATTCCTTTAAGTCTAAATGTGACACATACGTAAGCACCAGACGAGCAGGTTAATAGCATTGGCAGAATGTGCAAACCATGGTATAACCAGTTCTCGCGCCACCTGACGCACACGCAGCATCAGCTGCCGCCATATTGGCTTCGTCTTTCAGACGCCGTGACGTCATAGAGGCTGCGCACGGCCCTCAGTGCGCACCTTCCGCAAGGCCCGCAGTAAATAGGGTGGGGACGTCTGGTTGGCGGAGGGCGGTGAGCTGTGCTGGCGGACACAGCCTTTAGGTGGCAGCTGATAAGCATGCAGAGAATGTGAAAGGGCAGGATCTCTGATCTACACCTACTTTGTAGTTCGGATTGACGGGCTAGTCTCTTGCTCATCTGTCACAATCACCCCACAGGTGCCCCACCCCTGCTTCATTCTATCAGCACCTGTATGGTCAATTAGAATATTATACAAATATATATACATATATATATATATATATATACATATATTATATATATATATATATATATATATATATATATATATATATATATAAAATTATATATAATGTATTGTTCTTGCTGTATTTCAAATGGGATGGCATTAACATAACGATTTGTATTACTTTATACGCTCATTTAGGTCACTCAAAAAAAGTGGTTTCTTATCACCAAGGACTGAAAAATATGACGAGGGAGGCTTTTATTTTATTCTTTTTTTTTTACTTGCGGGCTAAAATGTATAGGCTAATATATCTTTTTCACCACCAAAATTCAAATTTTAGTAGTTAAGAATTTATTGATCTTTAAAAGTAGGGAAAATGTACGTTATTTCTATCTTACTGCATCACTGGCTGCATTAGCTTTAATTTGATACCAAATATGCCAATAATTATCCCTTTCTATCATAAGCTGATTTTTATGATGTGAGCGGTGATGAGAAACCATTTTATTTTTTTGAGTGGCATTATTGAGGGCGTTTGTGTTTCATTGAATTTCAGGGAATTTCATTGTGCTTTGTGAATGAACGAGACTGCTGAATGCAGGTCCCCTCCATGTCTCTGCTAACCCGTATGATTACGCACACGTATAACTCTATAGATTGTCGGTAGAGCGCAGACGTACGCTATTATAAGCTCAAGGATTTATTTTTTTGCCTCTGAGTGTTGATACATAAATGGGACACGGTTCTCACATTTTCTCTAGGTTAGAATTGCCATGCCAGTGTTTAATTTGCGCCTGCTGGGTGTTTACCTTCAATAATCCCCTGCTAGAAGACTACTGAATATGCCCTGCAGTCACTGAATGCGGCCTCACTCAGTCATACATTCACAGTGGGCTGAATGTGCGCAGCGCTGGTCAGCCAACTGCCACTCTGTAACTGTAGCGTTGTGCCCCTGGAGGAAGAATGGGGAAGCGCTTATATAGGGACTGTAAATGATCATCCTGTGTATCCTACCATTCTGTCACCCAACATGTTACTAGCCTCTGTTGACTAGTATCACAATTCTATAACTAGCAAAGATGGGGCGGTGAACACCTGGGGAAAGCAGTCTGTGGAAACTATCAAAGATAATCAGTTCCATCCTAATTCCCTGTCTTGTTATTGATAGTGCTGCTGTCCCCGATACGACCCGCTATACACCTATTTTTCCTATGCTGCGCTGAAGAGCTGCAGGCGACAACATGCAAGGCCCGCATCAGCTATTGTATAGGCCTGCAGTGGTTGGAGGGGCTTGGAGGGAACCCTCTTCCCTCTGCGTATCGTGTATGCAGTCTGCACGCATCCCTCTCATTGCATCTGGCTGCCATCTCTATCTTCCCATCCCCCAATAGCCTATCACCCCTCAGGGCATTCTGAGACATTTACTGGGGAACTGGCGGATACTTCCTAAATACGTTTACAGCATTTCACATGAACAGGGGCAAGCATACCACACGTGTGCCGAATGTATTCTTATAGCAATGGAACTAGCCATCTTAATCAGGCGAATAGCGCGTAAAGCAGGGCAATGACGTTCAAGCTGCTTGTAAATGACCAGTGTAATATGCTCTGATTTTGGTGCAGGGGCATGGAACGCTGGCTTAACTCGTACACGCTGATTCTGTATGGATTCTTTGTAGAGTGGCATACCCAGCCAATGATATAAGAAATATGAGGGTAATTTCTACAGCACGTAGATTGCTCCCTAATATTCACCCTTGGTAATGGAAATGGGCTACCAGTACCCATCATGACATGTATCATTATGTGTTCTGAAACTGAAACTCATAGTTAAGGAGTAAACTTCAGAAAATACACGTCAACTGTTAGATGTTCAAAACATAACGTAATTAAAAGGCTTCTAAAAGGCAATGGAGCAACAATTCAGCCAGATAAATTCGTTCCCCAAAAGCTATTGACAAAAAATCTTCTGTATTCAAACCTTCACAATAACGTTCTTCCTGCCTCCCAATAGGAGTCGAGATAAAATCGTGTTGCTTCATTATGGTCTCTCGCTCCTGATAAACGCCAATTTTTTTATGGAGAACAAATTAATCCAAGGCGATTCATTTTCACACTGTAGCCGGCTGAGAGTGTGTCTTGCCAATTTATATTGTAATGAGTCTATTAGTGTTTGTCATGTTCCCGCTTCTCATAGCAAAAAAAAAAGGTCCTCTTAAACTTTTATTTCCAGATTCTGCTTCAGAGGAATATTAATAGGGAAGAAAAATTGAAAATGGGATTGGAACACAGAATATTACCCATTCATTACCAACTAGAATGTAAATGACAGTAAGAGGGGGACCTTTTTATCAGACAAAAAAATAATCATTTAGAGTTTTTCTAACGTTATCAGGTACTTAAATATTAACGCTTTTATCAAAATTTGATATTGGGCTAGAAATCCCAGAACCGCACTAGATTATAAATACTTGTGCTGTAATGTTATAACTGCCAGTATACAATATAAGGCGTGCTAACTCCTGTATTACTGCATCAACAGCTTTTAACATGAATATCAGGATAGTCATCGACGATTCGGACATACATCGCAATCGTGTAAGGGAAAGGCAGGTGGTAGCTACATCATGAATAATAATATTATAGTGTCTTCGTCTTTTGAATTAGTCATGTATTATATCTCCCAGTGCTTACGTATTTGATAAATACGCAGTACCCTTGAATTTCATACACCACACATTCTTCTTCCTAAATAGATTCACAGCTGTCGATTTGTGTTGGGGGGCCTATCATGTTGTTGTATATAAGTTACAGGCAAAGAGGGACGATAATAGAGTCATGAATGCTGCTGCAATTACTAAACACAGTGAGTTCATGGAGTGAATTACCATTGGAATGTAATCATTTTTGTATTTTATGAAGTTTCGCCATTTCTGAGGAAGTCCCTTACACACAATAACCAGTGTTATGATCATTCAATAGACAACAAATCACATCTCAAAAAATCTCGATAGCTGCCTCCTTCTGCAGTCTGACTGCACACAGAGGCTTGCCAAGATCATCCTCAGCACTCCCCACAGAGGCTTAGCCCTTCAAAGACCGCATAGTGCTTTAACGTGTTATATCCCCTTGGTTGCCATGATGTATAAACGCAGGCCTGGCAAGTCTAGGCATGCATTCATGCATCATGACGACGCTTTAGGGTTGTATCAACGCCGTAGGGTCGACATGCATATGATGCTTGAATGCATCATACCGATAAAGGGCATGGTGCTTTAAAGTAATATGTGGACCTTAAATGGTTAAAGACACTTGGTTCAGTGATGGGTGGATGGGCGGGGTTCAGCTGCCACCCGTTTTGGCTGTCTGTGGCTGTAGTTGTAGCTGCCCGTGGTTTTGTCGGGGTCTGTATTGAGTAGATTTGGAAACAGGCCAAGCATGAACTGTCAGTAAAGCACGTAACACACTGCACTGGTCGGATTGAACTGTGCATGTGTGGAAGGATAGGGTAGCGAGGAAAATGTGTCTCCCCTAGGTTAGTGGACGAATAAGATTAGTGGAGAGGACAGAGAGAGAGAGAGCAAATGATAAGGGAGAAGGAGATGCGTAAGGAGAATTAAGTGAGTGCGGTGAAAACAAAATAACGATATTTAAGTGTGTACACTCATATTTTGTTTGTTTGTGTAGTTTAACGCCCCATAGACTAATGCAGAGGAGACTTTCTCAAGTTTAGTCTGCATTAGTCAAAGGACACAATCATATACATATGGAAGGATAATCTTATTTGACCGGTGTATTCCAGGCATGTCCCTCCTTTCACTAGCAGCAATTCCAGGGCCTGCCTTTCTTTCTCGACATTCAAGTGGTCAAGCCTCTTTCTGACACATAGTTGGTCTTGGTCGGAGGTCGGTCACTGTGGCTGTCAGGCGGAAAATTGGACGCGAGGGCTGTGGCCGGACAAAGACACTCCGCGAGCTGCTCCCAGATAGTCCCCTGAGCAACTCAACACAGTGAACAGGTCTCCTCACTGATGGAGTAGGATGAGCATGTCACCTTCACTGACATTGAGAGATAGTCCAGTTATCTCTATGGACAATCTTAAATATGTATACGTTATGAGCAGATCAGCCGCTGGTTGTACTGACACGAGGTATATTCTGTAGATAGCAGTGAATATATCGGGGGGATTGGCCGAGGAAGGCAGGTTCTTCTACCATCATGGGATTTATCAATGGACTTAGGTGCGCCCAGTAAGAGTGTATATTAACCATAAATGCCTTTCAATTGTTGATTTAATCAGATCTAAAACTGATTAGTTCAATCTTATGGATCCCAATGCCACCCCCCATGTCTTAGCTTTAAAACACCTAAACAGAACATGTACATTATACAAAACAAACGTTTTTGATATTCCTATGTGCACTACCTGACCCATACCCATCAGAGCGTTGGTTTTGTATCAGTCCTCTGACTACATCGGCAGTCATGTGATTTTACTTAGGATCGTTTTGCTTCCTCTAATGCCTGGTTTCATCTGTTTGGTTGCGATAAATTATTCAGGTGTAGGTGGTTCCACACTCCTAAGAGCCGGCGGCAGCTATTTGCCTGTGCTAACATGATGTGCAGTGTGTGAGGGATCAGGTGTTTCATTATTAAAATAACAGACATGATAGGTAATGTGTGTGGTGTGCTCGGTTGTGTATATCGTATATATGTGTCAGGGGCATTGTGGTTAATTGTACATACATATACATTGGTAGTTACTAAGCATGTACACATGTTTAATATGTGTATATATATGTGTGTGGTACAGGTAATGGTTGTATAAAATTTTGGGCGCAGTAAATAAGTGAATATATATTGTATGTATATTTGGTATACATGCAGTGCTGTACAATAGTATTATCTACAGCTAAACTGTAGTATTCTAAATATTCCGCAGCTCGTTCTTCATGTACAGCAGACATTCATACCCACACCGACTTGTAATACTACCGACATTCACACCCTTACTTTATACAGTATACAATATATACGGGACTAGCACATCCTGGTACCTGAGGTAGTCGGGGGCTAAACTCCATCTCCTTATCAGGCTAATCCCCTCTCCTCACACCTTGAACAAAGGAGCTGATAAAAAATTCTCCCATGATGCACTGCTCTGGAGTCGGGGGCCTAACCACAATGCATTGCTCTGAGCCAAGATGGCGGCCCCCATAGCCTAATGCGCTAGTCCCGTATAGATATGTATCAGAGCAGGGAGTACCCCCCCCTCCTCATTGCTGCTGCTTCTGCTGCTGCACAGGTGTGTCACCACCACTAAGGGGGTGTGCGGCAGCAGCAGCAGCAGCAGCAGCAGCAGCGGTATACAGCAGCAGCAGCCCTCCATATCCTCCCCCACCTCCTCGTGCCGCTCCTCCTGCTCCTGCACACGCCGAGTTACCTACATCAACATAATGTCTCCTCCTGTCGTTGTCGGCGCCAGCCAGATTCCCACCGCCTGTTCCGGCCAGGCTCATCATACGGCATGGTACCACATCCCTCCTCTCCCCCAAGCTCTTCCCACTGCTCTTGGATGGGTTCTTGATTCCAGAATACTTTTGTGTTTTTCTCGGAGAAGAACGATTTCCGCACAGTCACACGCGTATTCACAGCCCCCCCCCCCCCCCCGCCGCTGCATACCCATATAATATTATGTATTTGATGCACAATGGTATCTAGGTATAGATAGGTGCAAGATCTGTAGATGTATAGGGCCATTACCACCAAATCTGCCTCAGACGATTTCCCGCCCTTTCATTGCAGCAGAAACAGCAGCAGCAGGAGCAGCAGTATCAGCAGCAGCAGTGCTCAGAGGCAAATCCCATGCACCGCCACCACCATATTATGGCACATTGCCTCGCCGCCTCACCTGCCGCTCCCACCTGGCCAACTGATGCACCTTCACCAGTTGCCATGACAACAGGCATATTTCTGCAGGGCTGAACTATTGTGCTGGGATTAGGGTAATTGGTGTATTGCACTACTAGCGTCCCACTCCTCTCTCCTCCCCCTCCCCCTCCTGCTCCTTCTCCTCCCACACTCCTCCTGCTCCTCCCCTTAATGTCCCTTTCTCCTCAGCATCCTCCTTCCACCACCCTGCTGCTGTAGGCCTACCTAGTCGCTCATGGAGGAAGGATGACTTGTCACTACGGTCATCAAAGCTCTCATGTCCGGAGAGGTTATCTCTGGGTAGGGTCCAACGCCCTCCCACCTATACACCTATATCTACCTACCTAACTACCTGCCCACACACCCAACCGCACCTACACACCTGTTGTGCATTATAGTGTTGGCAGTCCACCTTCCCATACTATGCTTTTCCTGTTACTACAGGTGATCATGGATGGTGGGAACCCTTTCTACTGCCTTTTTAACAGCTCAGTCACAGATAGCGACGTGCTTTCTTAACATAATTTCTCATAGCTTGATATAATTATGTTGACTGTCATGAGGGTTCAATATCATAATAGTATAGGGGTATTTCAGTAAGACTAATCGTCCTAAATTACTAAGGGATCACATAGAAGTGATGTACATCACACAGCGTCCATAATAGCACGACGGTCGTTGGAAACCCTTGCCTCCATGTATAAAAGGCCATCCCTCCAACTGTTACCTATGTATTTTGACCTGCGTTGACTTGTAGCCTTTACCAAAGGCTGCCCACACGCAGTGTTCGTCACATTACCTGATGGTTATGAGGCCGTGCACGTCCGTCCTGCACGTGGGTGGGGCAGGAGGCAGGGGCCATTTGATCTCTCAACAATACCCTCATGCCATGCAGGTAGCCACCACCGTCATAGTCTATTGTCATTGGTCAGTACCAGTATGGGGGATACCTACAGGTACATGTGTGACAGGAGGATCGTCCAGACTGCACATTGTATTCTTAGAATTAAGCTTCCCCGACCTAAAAGGTAGAGCCGACCCAAAGTCTCCTCGCTTCTCCATTAAAAAAAAGGTGTTTCCATTTCTACCTACATTGCAGCTTCCATAATTATCGACATATTACTATTCCAGTTTTCTGAACCCTGCTGAGCAAACCAGACGACCTACTCACCGGGCTTAAAAGCAACAGGCGGGAGAGCCTATAGATTCTGCAGGCTTATTTTCCAGTTCACCAGGTTATAGAATCAATGTGAGGACGGTAATATAAACCGACACTTTATTAGATTACATAAGAAACAAATGGCTGTGAGTGTTAAACTCCCCTATTGTGAGGAATTTGCAATACAGCTGAATGGATCATGGCTATACTACATTTCATGTGCATCTTCATATATCAATCTACAGTGCTGTTGATAAGTACGCGTAGATAACGATCTATACTATTGAGCCATTATATTGGTATATGGCATCAATAAGTGAATACAACATAATCGGGATTTGTCCTCTCATCAATATTATTCTGCAGTCATCTGCTGATGATGGGTGTTTGGCATGCATTCCCATCTACCCACTAGTGTCTTTTCACAATATAACGCTAGCTTTCACCCTACGACTTGGCCACTTGGGTGGTAGGTCCTGGGTGTAATCCTATTGCTGCTAGTTGACGTAGCATCCCCATGCTGATGGTGCATTCTCTGAGTGTTCCCTTTTCTTTACAATACTAAATGTCCCTTACTTGTGCGTCGACGACCGTTAAGCTTCGTGAAATAGGCTCACATCACGCAAGGATAGCACCCCTCGCTCTTCCCTGAGCTTGTCCTAGTACATTAGGCCTGACGACTACCGACTGAGTCTATGACAACGCCTACTGGTTTTGTCACCATTGATCCCATTTCTGCCAATGTAATTCCGCAGGCAGAGTCCCACACTGTCATAATACTCAACTTGACTGGATATTGGTCTACCAGATGCGTTTCAATGCTGCCCTTCTAATTTCCAGACTACAACGACAGAATGTCAGGACTTTTGGGGAGGGTCCTCCGTTTTCCCAACATGATGCTCAGCTAGTTTGCCTGTTGCTACTTGAAACAACTCACAATCGGCATCACAGCATCTGTAATTGTGGTTACCGTTACTATCCTGCAAATGTGAGTCCCATTACTCCCCTAGATGCTTCCGGTATATTGGGCTGTTGCCTGATTTGATATGGTTCCAATACTTTAAAGTGTGGTACAGGCTACTGACTTGAATTCTTTCACACTAGTTAGGCCAAATAAAAAAAAATCTAGGGTCGGTAGGTCGGATATATATTTTTTTTTTACATAACCCTAAAATTGACCTAAAAAGTATGAAAATGGGAAGATTTTTTCCAAACTTTTGAAAACCTAAATTTTATCCCCAAAAAGTGTAAAAATATAAAAATTTCTTCAAAATTGCATAAAAAAAAACGTAGGGTCGGCCCTGTTTACATAGGGTCGGTCGGGTGACCTGAAACAAACCTTCTTTTTTTTGGCCTTAGTCTCCCAGTCATATAATATTTATAATGTATAATTTCATCATTGATACTTAGCCCCCCCCTCCCCTCGCTAGATGCTTCCTCATTATCACTATCAACTCACATCGTGTAACTTCTGATAATAACAAAGGAGAGGTCCATATCCCTTGTGGTGACACCCCATTTAAAGCTTGACCGTCATGGTTGAAGTGAGGCCAAAAGCACTTTTGGATATAGTTCAGTTTTCATTCACAAGAGGGTTCTTAAGGGCTGGGAGCTCAGCTCTTACAGGCACAAGATAGGGCCAAATAATTAAAAAGGTTTGTTTCCAGTAACCCGACTGGGTCTAGCAAAACAGGGCCGGGTCCTCCCCCCCTTTTTTTAGTTTTCTTAAAAATTTTGCCACTTCCCGGTTTTTACGGTTTGTAAACGGACAATTATTAAGAATTTAGGGTAAAAACCCAAACACAGCCCGAAAAATGAGATTATAGAGAAAAAAAACGGCCGGGCCTGGTTTGCAAGACCATGTTACCGGAAACCAACCTTTTTTAAATTTGGCCTAGGGTGAATATGTTGTAGCTGGACAATGCTCAGGGTTTCCTGTCCAAACACTGCTGCCCTCTGGTGGAACTGTTAATATTAGTCTATGTACAAAAAATGCTGAACTTATTCCCTGACGGCCAAGCTTTAAGTTGCATTAATTTTGATGACTAATGGAGCTATGTGGAATGACTTAGAATCTTCTGTTTATGGAACACAATTAAAGTGCTCAAAATACTCCATGGAATACTCAAAAATCTTTTCAGATACGTTCTGTGTTATCAGTATTAGCATTGCCTTATGTCCACAGTTCCCATTGTACACTATAGTCTAGAATACCAAGACGGTCAGTCTGAAGCCACACAGAAGTATGTTATAACTGGTGCCTCCCGGCCATACCACTCTCCCGATGGGCTTTGTCAGGCTGCCCCCTGACCCTGGCATTGTGTCCTGGTACTGGCAGAAGCCGACAGACACCTCCATCCACCCCGAACAGCCACCCCTGCTCCCCACGCTCTGCCACCCTTCTAGCTCCGACCTGGCACGTGTGGGTGAAGAGCCACCCCACCTCCCATCCCTGGTCGGTTGACAGTGCTGCAGCTTAAACTCCCACCTCCTCTATAAAGCCCCAGAGTGCCGCTCCTCACCCAGCTCAGACTGTTACTGGAGGGGCAGCAAGTGTTCGCCTTTAAGGATCGGATCGACCCCTGTAGAACCTACTGCAGCTCATCAGGTAACCCCCCCTGGTACATTCAGCACAATGCCTATTCCTCCAACATTTCCACTCGTCCTTTTTGTGTCTCCCACCACCTATATATCTCCCGTCCATCCATTATTCATTATCCTCATGCACGTTTTTCCTTTCCTTCTATCATTGTACATGTTCCCGTCCTAGCTCTGGGACAACCACCAAGCGCCCCCCCCCCCTCCCCATCCCCTACTGTGTAGCAACACATTTAAAGCACGACCCAGCTGACCACAGCTAGAGGTTGCCACTAATAGGTGTAGAGGGGCAGTTGCCCTCCCCCCAGACCCGCTCCCTTCTTTCTGGCACGTAGGTGACTGGGTGAGGCATTATCGCGTTAGGGGCAGTCACCATATAAATATCCCACAAGAGAGCCCCAGTTCACCATGCAGCCCAAAGTCCACGGTCCTCTCCTGTCCCACTGCTCTCTCCTTTGGGCATTGCAATTTACAATAACACTTCCAGCTTCCAGTGCTATTATAGATCGTTTTCTCTGGCTATTATGGGTACATGTTTTGGGGATCACTGTGATTACCTTATTACAAAAAGGCAACGGGTCCCTTTAATTGTGCATTAAGGCATGTCTGTCGATTTTACATGGGTATTTACTGCCTCTAGCAACTGTGCATCCCACAGAGCACTTGAGGATGGAGCATGGGTCAATCTTGTCTATGAACGAGTAGTATGTGCCCATCCAGGTTCATAGCAATCTTTTCATACCGACTTTGGAAGCAGCAGGTTGCAGTCGTCCCGTCCCGAGCCGAGTGCTTCCCAGGGTAGTTGAGCCCGGCCCGGGACCTGCTCGGGTATTGCTCACAAATACTGCCACGCTGCTCGGGACACGTTCGTCAGTACGGTCCCCAGCAACCACAACCACTAACACAGTGACACAAATATGAGGCGAGCTGCTCACCTTCATAGCCAGACCCCGTCACGAGCAAGGCATGCAATGACAGCAGTATTGGTGCTAATGGGAGCTGCTCTTCTTTGTTGTATAAATAGTATGAAACCCACTCTAATTACATGTACTAACCACAGGGAACTGACCCAAGTATATCTCGGACACCCGTTGCATAATAGCACTGTATTAGGGTATGCATCATAATTATTATATATATACAGGTTTGGTCAACAGGTCTGCCTATAAACTTTTTTATCAAACCTAAGGCATTCACAGGGCCGTTATAGCAGTACATGGCGCTGTATATGAATAAAAGTACATTGTTTATAACACTCATAATTATGTTGAATATTCTCTCTACTGAACATAGCATTCTACACAGAAAGGCATTTTTGCCAGACAAGTTGCCTCATTTGGCATGGATAACTATGCCGACAGGTGAGAACAATAAAACTAGCCCATATACACCTGTGGACACACGAGAGCTGTTCGTGCGCACCTGTACTTATAAATAGGAGCAGCAAACGTCATCACGAAGAGGATCTACCCGACTAAGACAGTATGTCAACACAAGTAGGAACTGTTGAAAAATATAGACAGTACTATAGACCCATCGATTGTCATAGTAACGATATGGCTACCTCAGGTTGCAATTTCTACCACTAAAAGAACAATTGAGACTATACTACTACCGAGACTGTCATGCATGTTGTCTGTGCTGCCTGTATACTACTACCAGGACTGTCATGCATGCCATGTGTGCTGCCTGCATACTCCTACTAAGGCTGGCATGCGTGCTATGTGTGCTGCCTGTATACTACTATTGAGCATGTCAGGTGTGCTGCCTGTATGTATACTTATACTATTGAGAATGTCATGCATATCACGTGCATGTGCTGCCTGTATACTATTATTGAGCATGTCGGGCATGCCATCTGTGCTGCCTGCATACTCCTACTAAGGCTGACATTCATGCTATGTGTGCTGTCTGTATGTACTATTGTGCATGTCATGCATCAGTGCATGTTATGTGTGCTACTCCCGGTATACTACTACTACTAAGGATGCCATTCGTGCCATGTGTGCTGCCTGCATACTCATACTAAGGCTGGTATACATGCTATCTGTCCTGTCTGTATGCTACTACTACTACATAGGATACCATACATGCAATGTGTGCTGTCTGTATACTACTCACTACTTGGGATGTCATACATGATATCTGTACTGGCTGTATACTACTACTGGGACTGACATGCACCCTATGTGTGTTGCCTGTATATTTCTACCACTGAAATTTATACTGATACCCCCATGCATGCTGCACGTAGATATGTGCAGGCTGTAAGCATTGACACTGCAAACTGTGCCAGTCACCAGCGGCAGATGAGGGCAGAGCCAAAATGAAGATGCAAGCCTGTTTCATACAATCCGGTCCCGTTACCTATATGCTTGGCTGTGGTTACCAACTTCCCTCGGCCATACTAATGCCGTCCAGCTTCACTTTGCTTGGGAAGGAGCTGTTTAAACACCAGATGAGTGATTACATCATTGGTGGTGTTGGTCATACCACTTGACTCCCACATCGAGTCCCTTTAAGTGAGCAGCTTACGGGGTGAGGAGGGGAGGTTAGGAATGAGGTGCTCAGCCGCCTGCTGCTATGAGGCAGGAAGCCTGCTGCTGCCTCCCTGAGTGAGTCGTCCATTATTAAGTCGGCCATCAGCAGGCTCCGCTCGGCTGCTTCCTATCAGGGTTTGCTGGTCTGCTGGTTTCCGCCTAGCTGGCACGGCAGCAGACACCACACACCACCTCCTGGAGGAGCACAGACCTGGGAGGAGTGCAGCAGGCCATCAAACCAGCTGTGGGCACCAGCAGGCGGTGTGAAGCCATATTGGGTAATTGCATTAAGAATTCATGGCCTCCATCCTCTCCTATACGTACAGTGCTGAGGGTGTAGGGACATGGCTGTATAGTAGAGGCTGGAGCAGGGGAGGAGGAGTGTGTGTCGAGGGGGGAGGGGCACTTAGCACTGGGTACCCGAACCCACCCACTCTCCCTTTCCACCAAGGCAGGCATGTGGAAATCAGGTGTGGAGAATTAGCCTCTCCTGGTGTCATATTGGCCCCGTGGTGTTTGACAGGGCGGTCAGCAGGCAATCAGCCAGCCATGCACGGCATCCCATCATGGTAGTACCTCCAGGGGCTAATAAACACCGCTACTCCCCCTGTAGGTGATACAAGCTGACAGAGGAGGCTGACAAGCAGCCAATGAAGCCACCGCTCTCAATCTGTCACTGCCTCTTCTCCAGACTGTTGTGCCCCCACACTGCTATAGGTATAATACTATCTGCCCAAGCTAATGGTTGTATTCCACACTCTCCTCAGTTCATTTTCCTTGTATCATTTATAAGATAAGGAGAACTGAGATACAATGTAATTAGATATTTGACAGATGGCAGCTATGCAGCGAATTGGGACTATTGTATAGTGTATACAAGGGTATATGTATATATATATATACCCCTAATGCTCCAGACATTTCTTTAAAACCGCATGTGTGAGAAACTTCTACTCATGACGAAAAGCCGAATAGATTTCCAATTGGAGTTACATTGATCTTACTAGTTTATGGACAAGCTACCTTTACCAGGGATGCTCATTATTACAAATTACAAAGGTAGACACTGAGGTATACCGGTAGTTGGGAGCGATTTACAGATCAACAGAAATATGGTCAACATAGTTTGTACAAATTGTGTTAACAGTTCTATTCTTATAACAAGTATTAGCTAAAACAATTGCATCTTCACAACAGAATGCTGTACACGAGACAATGTTTTGAGTACCACGGTAGCATCAAAAGGGATCCACAAGCCACACCCCTTCGGGTAAAAAGACTGCTTTGTAATATTATCCAATGGCCAAAATTGAGTGGTGATTCAGAAAATGGCACGTCTCCAGTGTATGTATAGGGAAGCATCATGGATGCACTCCGTGTCGGGAGAATTGGCGCCGCCTGTATACTAAACCCCTCCCAAATCGGTTTTGGCTACCCTGTACTGCTGTTTGCTGAGTCAGCCGATTTGTAGAGTGAGGTGGGAATGTGGGGAGTTTTGAAAGGGACAGGGGAAGAGCGGGGTGCACCAGGCGTACTTAGATCTCAGTGACAGCATCCATTACACGTCCCGTACTCTGCAATGATTGCCACGGCAATAAATTACACCTTCTGGTCTTGCATTTCTAACTGAAAGGTTTCATGTGCCTTAGATTAAATGTGGTGTAATCATTTGGGATCAGCATATTTCATTAACCCTATTTGCACGTTGTGTATTTCGTGAAAATAAAGGTCTACACACTGAAAATAGAGAAATCAGTGGTTGTTTACAGCTGTACTTATAATAGTGCTTCCATTTTAGGAATTGGAGATGGAGTTTATGCAGCAGTATATGTATATATAGAACCTTTAGACCGGTATATTGATTGAATAGTCTCACCCAGTCTGAGCGAGCTAGTGGCTTTCTGTGTAGCCCATTGATCTGCAGGGTGTATATATGGGTGTTTATTGGGGGTCTGAATAATATATGATGCCGGCAGATTCCAGGGGCTGTTTCATCTGATTCACAGATATCAACTACTAGCAATAGATATGGACGTCAAACACACCTTGATATGGATGAAGAGAGGAGGGATGGGCGGAATAGAGAGATAATGAGAACCAACCAAAGAAAGAAAGACTAAATGAAAGAACTAAACGAATAAATACACGTGGAATACAAACACGGTCAAGTGGAAAGGGATACCTGATTCGTTTAATGATCAAGAGTATAAAGCTGTTGATGATACAATAGGAAAATATATCAATCGTACACACACCATTCAAAGAAGCATCACACAGGTCTTGATAAGAGGGGCTCCTACAGACAATCAATCCATCAGTTTGCCATAATTACTTTATAACACATGTTACTAACCATCTCTACCTGTCATCATGCATGTGTGTAATGTCGTTGTAAACAATTGCAGATAACTATTTTAAATGTCCATTTGTACGTTTTTGCTGCAGATAAATAGCTGTCCATATACATGCTAAATAAAGGAATACACATGTGCATGAGAGGATGCAGATACGTGTGACTTGGAAGCGGTCTACATGACTGTATTTCTATTTGCAGACAATGTGTTATTCGTAGAGTTGTTTGGAAACAGGCATTACGCGCATTATTTATGAACGGGCAACAGACAAAGTGGGATTAATATGAAAACGTTTTTTTTTTAGATAACGGACTCTGCACGTTTTGTGGACTTATTGTATATAGGAAAGTGGCGTAATGATAAAAGAATGCATTAATAATGGATGCATATACCACAGAGCAGCTGCATGAAAGCCTGCAGAACTGTGCAGGTCCTAAATAAAGAGTAATGGGAAAAAGCTTTGTGAAATACATATGGGAGGACGTCATATATATTCAATTCCATGCCACCTGCATTGACAATGGCTCTCCCCAGTGACAGTCCACCCCATGCTGACGTCCCCGCGAGGGAGCAGTATACATTGATAATGGCCAATGTAGCTTAATACCCATGTGCCACCATGGACAGTAACAGTCGGCAGAACAGCCAGGCCTCTCCTATGGCTTCACATAAAATATATTCCTCCAGGGCCAAGGAAGAATAGTAATCTATTGCTTCTATACAGTCCAGATGTTATCATATGAGCCTATAGGTGACATAGGCAACACTACCTATGTTTAATGGAAATTGGCGGAAATTCACGTTATTTGTAGGTAGAGTATTGCTAAAACATGAAGAAAGGTTCAGGCACTAGAGACGAGTACCTCTAGGTATAGGGTGGGGGGTGAGGTAAACCTGTAACATGACTTCTCCTTTTTGGCTTAACCATGCTGCCTTTGTGCAACCTGTATTATAGGCTTCAACAGTCTTTACAACTCAATTAAAGTCACAAAATATTGCGCTACCTGCTGATAATAACAGCCCAAATCCAAAAGGATCTGTTGTAAACTCAGTGGGCTAAGGGTACTTGCTGTTCTGGCCACAAGCCACTTTAGGATACTTTATTCCCGATACAAGCATCGCTGCCTGGGTCTGCGCCGCCTTACCCTTTACCCCTTATACCCCCACCCTCTAGCACGCCCCACCCAGGAGAATGCCCAACGTGTCAGGGGTGGCTGGGGGAGGCAGGAGGAGGCAGGAGGAGGGGTTACAAGCAGATCCCCTCCCGAAGCGGGCATTGACGGCCGCAGACTGCCAGGGTATCGGACATGCTGTTTGACAGGACGTAAATCCACGAGGACATTGATCCCAACTGGTGCATAGTGTTAGGAGGCGTGTGGACAGGAACTAGGGGGCAAATGGGTGACAGAGCGTGGGGTGAGGGTGAGGGTGGGGGTGGAGAGGCCTTAAGGCACATGGAGGGACCTGGAGATCCAGAGAAACACATGGAAGGCAGATACAAGTTATATGACAGGAGGACAAGGCGAAACGCAGAAACCGATAGATAAACATACAACTGGGAGGAGACAGACGGACAGGCAGACAGACAGACAGACAGACAGACAGACAGACAGACAGATGAATATGGACTGGGCCAAAGAGATAGCATGAGAGACAAACATAGATGGAGAGAAGGAAACTGAGAAATTGACGAAGATAATGGGCCAGGCTTGACAAATTACATACTATGTAGATCTAAGGCATCGCGGTTTGGTTTCAACCAAAATAGGGCAGGTGTAGTTTATCAGTTTGAGGTTGTAAAGGTAAGGATGACTAAGTATGGCTAGCATTTGTAACGTTCTTAATTAGGAACCTGTGTAATTCTACGTATCCTCTTTTTTAAAGCGTTCATCTCTACTCAGATATGATATTTTATTACGTGAAGGACTCAGATACCCATTAGAAGTCACAGGGAAGACATATCTCTATCTGTTCCACAACCCTATTAGTCAGTACGTACGGGTAACAACCACATTTTACAACCTAATCATGGACTTTATCTTATTTTGTAAAGAGTGATATCGTCAGAGAAGCCATAGTCATACGCTAATGCTCAAACAGAAGAAGGTGCTTGAAGCAGTTGGGGCATAATCAGGTTTCCTTGTGGTTGATAAAGACATTTAATTTAATACAACCACCTCATGGGAAAATACAAACGCCTACCCTGGTTTTGCATATATATTAATGTATACACAGTTTTATGTGCGTTTTTCGATATAGTTCTCTCTAAAAGGGGAGTCCGGTAGTCAGCCAGTGGTTGTTTAGCCTGCTTTCTTTCCTCTCCACATGAATGCACAATCGACCATAGGGAAATACATATCACACTGCAATGGTGCCATGCAGACTAAGATTGGAATAAATATTTCATATACATCTGTTGTCTTCCCTAATAAATACAATTAAAAAATCATCTGTAATAAAATTAACGTGGTGGTCATTGGGGGAGTAGACAGTATAAGTTACCAACTGATTTAGATACCACTTGGTAAATGTGCAGAGCGGTGAGAGTTGGTGTGGGGCAGGAGGATGGATTTCTTTATGCATCTGCAATAAATGCCCTTAAAAGACGTCCCCGTGGCTGGGGGCAGGCCGGTCCTGTAACCAGGCAACACCCCTTTACCCTGCCCAGAATGCGGCCGTGGGTAGCACACAGTCACAAATCACCCCCACAACCAGACGAATTACTGCTCCCTTCTGTCTCTGCATCGATCCACTCAAGGCCCCTCCTCGTCTATCCCAGCCTCCTGAGACTAAAAATACAGGGAAAATATCAAATTGAAGTTGCACTGAAGAGCATGCAGGCATAGGAGGGGCTGGAGTAGGGATGGGATGGGCCCTGGAGGAGAGGGGTAGTGGGTAGGGGTAGGGGCCGTCTGGTCTGAGCTGTAACTGTAGATCGGGGTGATTAGAGATTTGGGCGGCAGGCTTTGGTCTTAATCACCGGCCGAGCATTAATAACATTGGCGGAGCAGCGCCCTCCGCTTTAAGGCTCGGGGAGGGAGGATGAGGGTTGGGGGCTGCTCGCCGCCCCACAGATACACAGTGGTACTACAGGGAGCAGCTCGGGCGGGTCCATGCCTGCCTAACCGTGAGCTGCTCGGGGCACAGTGCCTCTGTGGCCAATGGAGTGTGCTAAATGACTTATCTACGGCCAGCACGGAGGTAGTGCCCTGCCCTACCCGGTCTGGGAGTGGGAGGGAGGGTATAGACAATGATAGCGGAAAACATAAAATAAGGGGGGCATAGATGCCGATAATGCCCCCCGCCCTCACACACACACACAGGCAGCCTAATTCACGCTCTAATAAACCCGAATATACACTGTGTGCTTAGCTTTGTTTCCTCACTTCCGTGCCCATTTCTTCCTCAGATTTAGCCAATCAATGACAGGCAGCCATCCAATTACGACCACAAAGAGAGTGTAGTCACTACTGGTATCTAATATAGGACGGCACTGCCAACTGCTAAGTGATATGTCTATCATTAAAAGACTAGAGTAGTCAACCCAGGCATATATATATATATATATATATATATATATATATATATATATATATATATATATATATATACATATTACTCATATTTTATAGATACATATAGAAATTGAGCCAGATTGGCTGGAGATTATATTCGTTCTCGAATACTTGGCTTTTCAATTCTAATGTCAAATTCAATAACACCTTTACTCTATTCACTGTATTCTGTATAAAATAAACTATATATATAGTGCTAATCCAAACACTGTTTTACCTGTCATCCTATAGTGTCCACGCTCCTTGGGGTATGAAGGACGGAGGTGGCCCAGATGTCGCCACCCTAAGGTACAAACATATCGACCAAATATTGATCACCTAAAGGGTATCTCTCATAGAAAGATATATACCCTATACATTTTGTAGTACCCCCAACAACAACTATTCTCGGGAAGTTCTCCTAATTTGAATGAGTGAAACACGAGAAGTAATTATACGTCACTGTTAAACATTTGGACAATTTTTCTCGAGAGGTACATGAGCAATTTTCTCGTGTCATATATTATTGGTAAGTATCGTTATTTTCACGAGCTAGGGAAAAACACATCACCAATAAATAATGTGACCAGGCTGGTGAAAGGGGTATTTAGGGGGAATTGATAATCACACTTTGTGTCAAGATCTTTAAAATGAGATATTATGAGCTAGTAGTTTTCCGGGAATGATATCTCAAAGATGAGTCGTCACGGATAACTGAATATGATAGATAAGCTCTAAATTCACCATATCTCATAATTAATACTAAAATAGATTACAAAATCAGATTTATTAAAAATAACCTAAAAAAGTGTGACATTTTAGTGTAGATTTGGTTCTAGAAGGGATTTTCAAGGTCTGACTTCAGTTTTGAGTACCTGATGGGAACCAAAATGTTCCATTTAGAACAATAAAATGGTTTCCATGGCAACCAGAAAGTGCCATATGTGTCGATTTCCCATAGAAAACATTCCATTTACATTCCAAATATAGAACATTAGTATCAAAGATGGAATAATTCAGAAAAGACTACTGTATTCCCCATCAAAAAGTACACTACAGATTTTTTTGGGTCTATTTTCTACTGTTTTGGACTACTAATGCCCCCTAGTGGCCAAAGAAGAACTAAAAAAACCCTGAAGGCTGGTTTTCTCAGGGCGGGCTACCCATTCAAAGTGGCAGGAAATTTGAGACAGTAACTATTGTAAAGAAGCTCACGTGCATCTCTCGAGCTTTTCTCGAGAGGTGAACAAGACATGCAAGTGTGCTGATTGACGGGGAGACACAGCTTCTGCTATATAAATATATGCATACAATCCACATGCCCACAATATGTAGGCCATGCCTTACCTTGACTCCATCTATTTAAATATGCCAATTCAAACTAGTGTATACGGGAAGTAGTATATAAGCACCCCATCAATGTTAAAACCATGCCCATATATGGAGGGGACTCTGCCTCTAAAGCTGCGACGTAATACCCATGTAATTTCCACATGCCCATCCCGCACGGCGCTCCTTTATTATATATCCCCGTGTGCACGCAATTCCCATATGACAGAGATATCTATCTCTTTATAGAGCAGCTCATATATCCGCACAAAACAAAGCCTGATTGCGAGCAGCTCGCAGCCTCATCGAGCAGCTCTCCATGTCTGAATACACTGATTTAGTGCCTCTCCATCTGCTCACCTTAAAAAACAACACACCGGTCGCGTGTGGTGATTCTCGTTTCAGTCGCGTGGTTTTTCCATAACTGGCCAAAAACAAACTGACAGATTTAGGAGCGTTGTTTCAGAATAAAGCCCCTAAAACCAAATGGTCCTATTAACTGAGTAGGTTCTCACTGATCTCCAATTTCTTATTTGTCTTCTGTTTTCACTCTATTTCATTCTGTAAGCCTATCAAATTAAGGCAGATTTTGTGTCTGTCCGTTGCTATACGACGTATACCAAAAACATTACACATAACAGGATATATTCTGCTTGCACATTGTTACTTTCATATTTGGTAGCATTCATTATCTCTGCTACAGAAAAAAAAGAAGGATCGTTGAGCACTACCTCACCATACATGCAGGTCGGCATATGGATTTCATACTCCCTGTATGCTAGCTCACACGGGATGGTAGCCATGTAATCCAACCCACCAAACACAGCAAAACGACTCTGTGTATACGTTGCCATCGTGGTCAATATCGCCATACTGTCAGACCATGGGAACAAACAGAGCTCCGTGCTCACCGAGCAACTCACAGTGCAGCTCAGTGTAAGAGGCATTCATACCGAGGCCAGGGAGGAAGTGATGCAAGCAGGATTCACATGTTCACACTTAAAAGGGTGTATAAAAGAGTGATATATACTGCACACCGTGTTCTGATGACTTTGCACGTTGCTTACCGGGATAATGCTTGTTTGCTGAAATTTACCTGCATGGTCCTGGATATCTAGCTATTCATTGAAATAATAACAACTGAGATAAACTATACATTTCATGATTTTATGGAGCACCCCCCCTATCTCTTCCCCTCAAATCCCCTTTCTATCACCCCCCCCCCCCCCCGACTCCCCATATTCCCTCAACTACTCATCCCTTGATATGCAAATCACTTTTGTCACTGCCCTGCTCCCCTCTTACTTCTTCTTACGTCTCCCCTTGCCTGTCAATCCCCTCCCCCCCCCTCTACCTGCTCTCTGCCTGACCTGCTCCTTCCTGCCTGGCTGCCTATTACGGTAGTGGCTCAGGTGTATGAGCAGCTCTGTATAGAAAGGAGAGGCTGAAAAGGGAGCACCTCCCCCCAAACGGTCAACTAGGTGTAGGGTGTAGGGTGAGACTAGAGTCTAGACTGGTTTAGGCATCTTTCAACACGCACAGCTAGAAAGGGCTTATATCGTTTAAAGATAAGTTTTCCTCCAGGTGGTGTAGTGTGAGAATATAGGGGTGGTGGTGGGGTGGGGGGGGGGGGTACTATATTAGGAGTGCGCTTGGTGCAGACCGATACCAGTGTACATTCAAAGTGGTCGATTCCAGCAATTGTTCTCTGGTCCTTCTTACCTTGCAACTATAGTCTCCCAGAAAATTGGCCTCTGGGGCACTAGCGCCTGGACACCTCCAAGTCGGATGAATATCTATGAGGTCTTAAACCTTAAAAGCTGCATAATGCTTTACTTCATATATGCTCGTTTGTCGTTTGCCTACCCAACCCTACACCAACAACCACCTCCTACCCAACACCATCACACCCCTACCCCACCCTACACCAACAACCACCTCCTACCCAACACTATCACACCCCTACCCCACCCGACCCCAACAACCACCTCCTACCCAACACCATCACACCCCTACCCAACCCTACACCAACAACCACATCCTACTCAACACCATCACATCCCTACCCCACCCTACACCAACAACCACCTCCTACCCAACACCATCACCCTCCTACCCAACCCTACACCAACAACCACCTCCTACCCAACACCATCACATCCCTACCCCACCCTACACCAACAACCACCTCCTACCCAATACCATCACATCCCTACCCCACCCTACACCAACAACCACCTCCTACCCAACACCATCACGCCCCACCCCACCTTACACCAACAACCACCTCCTACCCAACACCATCACATCCCTACCCCACCTTACACCAACAACCACCTCCTACCCAACACTGTCACACCCCTACCCCACCTTACACCAACAACCACCTCCTATCCTACACTGTCACACCCCTACCCCACCTTACACCAACAACCACCTCCTACCCAACACTGTCACACCCCTACCCCACCTTACACCAACAACCACCTCCTATCCTACACTGTCACACCCCTACCCCACCTTACACCAACAACCACCTCCTACCCAACACTATCACACCCCTACCCCACCCGACCCCAACAACCACCTCCTACCCAACACCATCACACCCCTACCCCACCTTACACCAACAACCACCTCCTATCCTACACTGTCACACCCCTACCCCACCTTACACCAACAACCACCTCCTATCCTACACTGTCACGCCTCGGCTGGCCCCGGCTTGTCCTTGCCCTATTATCGCTGTTCCTTGTGGCGTCGGTCGCGGCGCCGTGCCGTTTATTTTGCACATTTATTCAGGAAGACGGGCCCCAACGGTGGCACTAAGCACGTTGCCAGCCGAGGCTCTGTGGAGAATACTGATCGACCCCCGCTAGTTAGCATAGAGTCACGGCAGGGCCCCTGGAGACGGCTACTACTTTATTGTGTTCACCAGCCGGCGGGGGCATTCCAGGCTTTCTGCTGAGGGCTGGGCAGGAGGCGGAAACCATCCCTTACGGCCTGGGCCACCCTTATGGCCCCTATTGTTATTGTCCTGTGGAGGTTTTTTATACTTAACGCTCTTAGCCCTGGGGTATGGCAGCTTTATGTAGGTTCCTGGAGCAGCAAATCTCTCCTGTTATTGGTGATTCAGTGTGGTGGGTAACTCTAGGTGGGGCTAAAAGGGGATGAGCCTTAGGGGCAGGTGGGATAGGGGTCACTCCACAACAGTATTAGCTCCCATCACCCTCAACAGTAGTAATCCTCTCACTGAACATGAGAGGCGACCGTGCGAATTGAATCGGTACATATCTGGTGAGCGTCAGACGGGGTTGTGAAAAGAATACTATATTTTCAGCTCCATCCCCCAACCCCGATTATGCTAGTAATTATCTTTCAATGTATAGCTCCCAATAGCTATTTCTTTTGTTTTTATCATTAAGCCATAGCATACTTATGCCTATGATTGTATACAAAGCTCAAAACTTTAAATGGTATTTTAGTAAGGATAAGATGAAATAACCCCTCTAAATTCCCTTCTCCTCCTCCCCATCCTCCTCCTCCTCTCCCCTCCTCATCCTCCCGCTCCAGATCATCACTCACCGCATGTGTCCACACACAGACGGTGACCATCACGCCCTACAGGAGAGGCCTCCTGTAGCGGCTCAGCTTCTCCTCACCATCAATAGACGGCTTACCTTAAGACAGATTCATTATCCCAGACGCCCAATGGAGGCGGCGGGTAATACGGCTCTACCTGATCAGGCCGTGGCTGTAGGGGATGCAGCATGTTAACCAACCCAACATCACCTGGCATATTACTACAGTATGCCATAGGAGCCACTGGTGGCACCCTCATGGTACAGTAGCGGCCATCTTAACATTGCTGGTTTAGTCTTCATACACTGTGTGTAGATATATTATAATAAGAAGGGACACCTTTGAGATATAGTATACAGGCAATGTAGAGTAATGCCATGTTGCTGTACTATATCATACATTGAATATCATAATATTACCACCAGCCATAAAAGGACACCCTACCCCGATCCCACCCTAAGATATTGTGTCTCCAATATTGTTATGTCGCCAATACACATGTTTTATTGAGATATAGATAGTTAGTCTTGAGAATAAGGCCCATACGGCGGATCGGATTCTACCAGTTACCAGTAGCCTGGTGTCAGGTTGTATGTGTTAACATGCTTTACTTGATTCTCCTTAATTAGACTCTATAAAAAAGAAATCACTAGAGATTGAAATCAGACAATAGATTCTGATACAATGAGACTAGGTACTCGCCCCCTTGGCACACACCCACTCCCCCAGGGGGTGGGGGTATGGTAACGACTGCTGAGTAGCAAATCATTAGGAAAAACAATGCTAATGCAATTGGCAAATCAGCAGGGATGCAATGCCCTACACTATCACTCCTATCACACCAGCAGACACCACCTGTGCTTAAATCTGTTCATCTACCAGCCTATGGCAGTGATGATGTAGACACACGAGTTAGAATCCTTGGTCGAGCTGGCCTGTTGAGGTAACGAATAGTTTAATCAAATGTATGCAAAGTGGCAGCCTTCAATTATTAATATTGCTATTTCATCTATAAGCAGGATTCCTTTAGTCTATCTTTTTGGCATATACACATGTATAGGGTACCCCACTGTTGCCATCTGTGATGTAGCCATAATCATTCTAAAACAGGTCATGTATATTCTGATGCAATTCCCTTTCAATATTCATCCAGTGCTAATACTTGAGTGCAGTTATATCCTCTTTGCATAAGGTTTAACCTTAGAAGAAGGAAATAATCCAATACACTTTGATATGAGAACTGAGGTTTTCAAAATGGCATGATTAACGGTACTCTTGATGATTAATCATATCAGAACGTAAGGTGATGGTTGGAGTATGTATGCAGATCTGGGCATTAATGTGTCCTATACATGGAGGCAGATAGCGTACATCTATAGATGGAAATTCAGATATTTGGGTGGTAGACATGTAGATGCTTGTCTCCCAGACTGGCCACTGACTACTACTAAGGGGTGTATCATGGGACAGTCCACATCCTCTGCCCACTACTGGAGGTTGAGTGGTTGGGGTGGTAGGGGGGGGCATGCCGCAGCGCCCCCTGCGGCGTGACATGTCAATACGACCAGGGACGATCGCTCAGGGAGCTATTGGCGTTGATTACGTTGCCGCATTGACTGCCAATGGAGAAAGGGTGCTGTTATATCCCACCCACCCCATCTCTTTATTGAGTATAAATAACGGAATGCCCAATTCCCACACTCATGGTGTAATAAAGGGGAGACGAGGCCCTAAATGGATGTCTCCGTGACACTTCTTGAATAAAGACTGATTATGCAGATGGAGGGGTAGTCATACTCTGACACCTTCTGGTGCTTTTTGGTAGATCGGAGTGCAAGAATGCTGTAGCATGCATCTGTTCGTGAACAGCGGGAGGTACTTTAGACAGCTTTTCTTTTATGAATGTAACATTTGAATGGCACCGGTAATCCCACACTAAAATATCAACGGAGACCTGTCTAATGACACAGGAACGCATTCTAAAATCTGGCGCAGTCTAAGTAGTATACGGAATCTGACATCTGGAACAGCCATAGTTGTTCATAGACTCAGGAATCTGCAGGAGGCCAAACAGTATATTGAATCTGGAATCCGCCGCAGATATTAATAGTAATATAGCAAATGTGTTTGTGGAATTTGCCCTGGGAATCTGGTGGAGTGTAAGTAGTATATCGAAACTGGATTTGGCGCAGTGCGTCACAGGTGAAGTATGTAAGTAGTATATGATCTGGCAATTGGCGTAACATAAGTAGTACATATAATCTGGAGTAACGCAAACAGTATGGAACTGGGAATCGGGTGCAGCTATTCCGAAATATGTGATGGGGCTGTAGAAGACTACATGAGCATAGTGGGTTGGTACGATAGGCTAGACCCGTGCTGACTCATAAGACACACTGCATTGACAAAAGGATGGTATGACATGATATTGCTTTACAATAAACAATGATAGACATAGGAGACACTGGAGCATAATAAAGCTATAAGGCCTTGATGTAAGGTCATATAACCATTGTACAGAGGGGTAGCTTGGTAACGTAGCTTAATGCAACATGGTCTGATGAGGAGGCTGTGTGAATAAATGGAGTGAGGTTCACAGCTGCCTCATGTTGATGGCTAGACTGCTGCTTGGAGCTGCTCTGTGTGCTGCGCTGAGCTGCTCTATGCATGGTATGTGGCCACATGCAGCAGCCAATGAATGCCCTGGCACGCTACAGGCCGCCATCAGGCCTCCCCTCCACGTAAAGTATGGCTACTGTCAACCCGCTCATTGTAAGGCTATATCATAAAACGTGTCAGCTGTCTAGTTAGTGAGCTGCTCGGTGGCCAGGCCACGGGCTGCGCTTACCCCGGGCTAATTGGTGGATGAGCTATTCATCGTTTTAAGATTTTATCTTAAAAGGAGGCTGTCTCAGAAAACACTTTCCAATCGCCACCTGCACTGGATGCATGTTGTAGGCCCTAGCCTCTAATATTATAATGTGAAAGCAGTGGGTTGAGAAGAAGTGACAACATCATACTTACTATATGTGATAGATCATTTTACTCAACAATTAAACTGTAAAATGTCTATAGCCTATTAAATCTACATGTATCAAATTAGGAGGAAAAGAGAGGGTAATAAGGAAATGCATGCATATAGAGGCAGAGAGCAGAAGTAGGCCCTATCAGTGGTTTCAGGTGCTGTAATGACACTGCTCATGTGATACTAGATGGATCATTTATGCCTTCCCTCCTGGGCTGCCTTGAGACTCGCAGCCCCTTTCTACCCCAAGCCATATAGCGGATGTAGTGAGAGACAAAACAAACAGCCACACAGTAATCCACACATCTGTGTATACATAACTAGGCGTCATGCCACCCAGCGGCCCGCCATAAATACTCTATGAGCGGCCACTGTGAGAAGTACCCATTTATCGCTCGGGATCAATATGAGAAGCATCCATTATCGCCCAAAGATCAATTTAGGTTACCTGGCCGGTCTCAACAGGTGCCAAGATGCGGACACCTTTTGACCCGACGAAGGGGGTGGGTGGGTGGTGGAAATAGTTCCATGTTGCCAGATTGAAATTCCACCACCAGCCCCCCCCCCCACCATTAACAGAAATATCACTCACCACACCTGCTGGGTGCATAAATCGGGAGGTCAGATTACTGGGAACCAGGGATTATAACCGCATCCGGTTTTTCTATAATGTATGTATATACATGTATTCTATATAATCTAATATCACATAATTCCAGTCGGCCTTCACAAAAAGTAGTCTTTTGAAATATGTTCAATTTATTCCGAATCCCTATTCATGGCAGACATACATTTTCTATAATGCACAGAGTTTGTTGTCTAGCCTACATATTTAGTTGAATATCTGAATGATTTTATTCATAAAAAATAAGAGCATTCAATCAAATATTGTGAGAGGCACACCGCCGCTGATTGAATGAGATCTCGAAGCGGAATGGCTGCCCCGGAGATTAAGGATTGAGATTGAACAACCAACCCTGCACTGGTATTCCCCTTTATAATCATGGCTCCCATCCAAACAAGGTTTATCAGGGAGGAACTCAAAACGTTCTTTTGTCGTGACTCATGTGTACTGAGGTGGCCTACAAAAGAGATGTGAACAGCTTATCTCGGGAATTTCTCAATTCAAATTCTCAGAACCTTCTCATTACTTTCACAAGTGAAACTAGAGAAATATACCTCACCATTAAATTTGTCACTCTAGGAAATTTGACATATTTTTTGAGAATCTATTTCGTGTAATAACACCTCACGATTCATAACGTGTGATTCCTGGAAGAGCGCAAAAAGGAGACCCTTGAAAATATGAATAGTTTTTCTCGACAGAAACACACTGTGGCTCATGTCAATCCCAACGTATACTCAAAGATAACAGTCTCCTTACATATAAGATAACACATAATTATCGCTTACTAGTAGGAAACATAACGTCATGGTATGAGCAGGCGGGGCTCAAGGATCGATTTCAGGATTATCAGGATTTACAATCAAAAGGATGAGATTCTAACTTGTAAAGAGGAAACTCTATTAATTGTCCTGTCACTACAGATGGGGCACTCCCAATATCTCAAATTAAATCTAAATTATGGATATGAATTATGCAACGAGAAGTGAGTTGTAGATTTATGCGCGACTAGGATTCTGAGGCCTCCACCATAGATCCAGGCAATTGCCTTAAGGATAGGCATGAGGGAGCAATCAGGCTTCATCCTGCCGAAGCAGCCTTCCATAATCTTGAAGAGAGAGGAAGGAACTGAACCAATTGCAGGAAGTTTTAAGAGATATTGGGTTATCATTGTTGTTGCCCATAGGCGGGTGGAGGGGGATGTAGCCGGGAGGGGTGTTCATGTTGAGGGCTGCTGTTGTGTGGTGACAGGAGGCATCATAGCCAACCCTTCCCCATCACCATGCAACCAGCCGTCCCCTCAACACACTCAGCTCCCTGTAATTCTGTCAACAGTAAAACGTCCCCACTCCACTATCAGAACATCAATCATCCCCTAACAAACAATACCGGCCCATTGTTAACATGTGTAGGGAGGTCGTGGTGGTGTAGCATGCACACAGCCCAGGGAAAACAGCGGTTTAACAACAGGAAACTGTATAATAAAGGGCCTCGTACCTGTAGGAAATATCGGCTACAGCATTACAAATGACTGCTAGTTAACTGCACTAACAAGCATCTATCCATGCATACACCATGAGGCGAGACTATTCTATTACTGTAATGTTTTCAATGGAATGGCAATTAAACTGGTTTAAATCTGTCATTACCATCAGCCAACGTGGAGTGATTGAATTATCATTGAGGCAGAGCAGCCCTGTGGACTATTGCACTGTCAGTGCTTTGGTATCTCGGGAGTATACAGGATAGTCCAGTCCCAGCTAACAAAAAAAACGTTATTTTACGTCAAAATAACGTTTTAAATTTTACATAACGTTATGTCATACCAAGGAGCCTTAGAAAAACGTTGACATATAACGTTATATAACGTTATAAAATGGTGTATAACGTTATTTGTTTACTGGGATGCCCTTTCATATATCCTATCTATATCTATGAACTGTGGAACATGGCTTTTCCATCTCACTTTCACACCATATACAAGTCAATGAACAAGTCAAGCGCTGCAATTATCTCTCATGCAGTGCCTGCTCTCCACCAATTGGCCCGCTCAACTACCCTAAACCAGACATGCATACCAGAAGTCCATAGCACGGTAGCTGACTACCCAACGGCAGCAGCCATGCTGTCCCCCAGGGTGCAGTGTCTTCTGGAGGTTAATATCTGATCCGTGATAGCCCTAAAAATAAGCTGGAGCATGTGGAATCTGGCAGCGGCATCAGCTACATTCCAATCCCCTCCCCCATCGCTGCTACTGCCAGCATAGTTGGAAGGTTATGGCACTATTGACCCTACACTATATGGGGACTTTACTGACCTGTGATTGGTCATGAGCTGTGCAGGTGAGGAGGGGCCGCCTGGAGGAGGGGGCTGGAGGAGGTGCTGGCCGACAGATCCCTCTCACTGTTTACACAGAGCGGCTACTTCACCACGTGCTGCACTCTCACAGCATCAGAGAACAGGATATATACACTCTCCAAGCACATATTTAGCATGTCTACCCACTGCCCACATATACATACACATTGACAGTACATATAACAGTGTTATATAAAAAATAATGGGGTCTTGTATACAGACAGTAAGTGCCTATAGGCTTTGTGCAATCAAGCCTTCAGGGCAGCATACAGTGTGATGCTCTTTTAACGGCGCCAAGCATGCCTTCAGTAGCGGAGAGGAAGTCTCTAGTACTGAATTCAGGCATCATGCCGAGCCAACGGGGTTGATACACTCCCGAGGATGGTCCACCAATGCAGGGCTGTGCGTCATTATGTAAGGTGATGGCCATATCCCAGTTCCCTGCCACTGCCCCCACCCCTCTGAGTATGCCCACCACTACAAAAGTGCAATGCCATGGTGAGCAGCTGAGAGCAGCTGAGAAGCTACGTGGGAGCTGCTCGTACCCGGATAAGGGACCTTGTAAAGGCTGTGTAGACTTGTTGTTGGCTAGCAGTGTCCAGCAGCCAGCTTTAATTAGTTTAATCATGGTAATGGAAAGAGCCAGCCGAAACCTGAACTGTCTCCGCAACCACCTCACCGATCCCTCTCCCAACCCACCCACCCTCCCACCCACCCGTACCCCCACCTCAATCCCACACCCTTCCAGCCTCCTGCCCTCTCAATCTTACCGCCTAGCTACTTTATAGCAACCCACCTTGCCTGTCTCCCTTCCCCATTAGCTCACTGCTCCCTGCTTCACCTTATCATATCTCCCTTCCTATCTCCCTTCTTATCACCCCTCCCCGCCCTTCTCCTTCACCCCCCCCCCCCTCCCCTTTCCTCCCAAGACGCGGTTAATAAATCTTTCACGGTGGGAATCGATGCGTGGGACTGGCGGCTGGGGACCCGCCAAGACATGACAGAAAGACACACGTGTCTGTATTAAGACGTGGCAGGAGGAGGATGGATGTATGCTTAAAAAGACAGTCCCAACCCCCCACCCATTACTACCCTTCTCCAGGGTGTCAAGTGGGAATGGATTGACATGGGAGGGTTTGAAATGCGTCGCCTGCAGCGTCTTTTTGGCAGTAGCAGTGGCAGATGTGTGAACTACGAACAGTGAACGGCCTCACGTGTCCGCACAGACGACCACCCCATTGCAACAACTCGATGACTTGAACTTGTCTACAGGTATCAGCGCCATTCCCGGTGATGGACAGGATGGCGGCATTCATGGGGTGACCACACATGTCGTTATACAATGCTGAGGGGGATATAGAGATTCCCTGGGAAAGGCACACACAGCAGCAGATTGCAGTGCCAAAGACAATGGTCGTTAACATGTCGGCTTTCCCACCGTGTATTAAATAGAGAGCTGCTCTGAGCTGCTCCGATCTGCTCGGCCATTGATCAGCTCCCTACCTGACGTCAGGGTGTGTGTGGGGGGTGGTGGGGGGTAGTAGGTGGTGCTGAGGGTGGCCTAGCTGGCCTGTCATAAGGGCTATTGATTAACTCCACCCAAAGGTAGGGAAACCTGAGCCATGTCTGGTGCTAACCACAAGTCACCGGAGAACCTAACTGGTGGTAGTGTATAGGCCTACTGGGGGAGGGGGAGGGGGTACATACGGGTATATTATAGTACCACCACATAGACCATTAAGCCGTCTTTGAGACCAGTAGTTATTTTAAATTGATTACAACCGGCAATACGTAAACAGAATAATTACTGCGGCCAATCCTTTCTCTATCACCCTCATCACTGGATTATCCAGTTTCAAACCAGCAAAGAATAGCGGTTCACACAATCACTTCATTTCCTAGTAGGAAGGGATAAAAAGGGAAAAAGGAGAATAAATTCGTTCATCTGAAGGACATATTCTGATGGGCAAATTATCAGGGCGAAGACTTTGTTCCCCATTTTTGACGTAATTTACTCTTGATGATGTTTTTGCATACTACTCCTGATATTTAATCATACAGTGAGGACATTAGTATAAATTATCGCCCACATGTTTATCTTCCAGGCAACCATTTTCCATTTGTTTGCAGTATAATGGACTAAGCACTGTGCATTGAACCCGCACGTGAAAAGGCACAATTAAGGCTCTCTTTGGCTTTGAATGCAGTCCCTCTTTAGCCTTTTAGGAGCTTTTAGTAGTCATCTTATACAACCCCCACCCCGCGGCCAACAAGAAACATGGAAGCCAAAGGTATCACCATCATGGCAATTATGTAATGCTCCCTCAGTTCCACCATAAGAATGTGTGAGCATGCTCTTGCTATCTGTATTGAGTCTCGTGGCCGAGTTATTTCCATCGGACCCCATTTTCGGCCGCCAACAGTTACCATAACAAGCCTGTTTATCAGATACCAGCTTCAAAATAGAAAACCCGTGACAACCTAGGATTACTTACACTGGGTCATAATACGTGGGTTGGAAAGCAAATTAAGCCGTTGTCGTGCTATCATGACATGTGATATATAAGATCAAAGCACACAATGTCATTGGGGAACAGGAACTGCAAACAAGTAATCTTAGAAAAATAATTATTAGCTTCAGGTTAAAAATCAACTCCGAACATGGACAATTACCAAAAATTAATTCCCAGAAAAAACTCCCACAATACTAAGCCAAGGCTAAAGAACTATCTCAGCCATGGTCGGACTCCCATTATATTACACGTTAAAGCACAAAGTGAAATTTTCTTTTTAATACACTCTGGCGGGACAAGCGAGACTTGGCGATACAAGCTAGACTATACGAGAATATATTAGAACTATAGTGAACTATGGTAGATTTTCTCCCTCTGTTAGCTGTCACATTATGTTTGCGTAGCTCACATATGTTTGCAGTGGCCACTTTGATCCACAGTATGCTTTTATATCAGTTTTATATGAGTTAATCTTAAGCACTCTAACCCTGAGTCAATTGTGACTACATCACACGCTCAATCTTTGTTTCATCCCTAGTAGAATGAGAATATTCGTCATGACAACTCCAACAGACTGCGACTCAATTTGCATAATCATATCGCCATGATGTAAATGTGCGCTGATTTGTATATTAAGAGACAGTGCCTCTTTTGTTTAATTTAACTTAATGAGGCAAATCGGCTTCTTCCTCCAGATAGGAATATCGAATTCCAAATCACCTCACGTACAGAGAGATTAGCTCTGTAGTAGTAAAGGGTAAAAGGCTGGGTGCGTCTTCATTATCATGCAGACCCATCCATGAATTGGTTCTCCTCCTGGAATTCGCCCAACCGCAATTCTCCCGCGCAACGCTTCCTATGACTTCATCTCCCTCGCTTAGTAAGGCCTCACCTATATGCAGTTGTGTCATATAAATCGGGAGCTCCCCTCCGCAAAATCTTATTTTATTTTTATTTTTGAAACAGTGCTCTCCTACCCCCCCCCCCCCCCCCTCGCTCACCATGTTGCAGGAAGCTGTTCCAGTTGAAAAGAGGAGAGGAGTGGGGGAGGAGTGGAGCTCTGCCTGATATAGAGGGGATGGGGTGAGAGTTCACGTTGTAAGTATCTGCACCAAGAGATACTCCACCTCGTGTATCAAGGCATGTTGCGTTCTGGCCGCTGGGGCTTCCCCAAGCAGCTGTACTCTCAAGAAAGCCCCTTAGGCCTAACACCGGTGGGTTATATTTATAGTGATCATGAAAGAAGATTTCCAGAGACCCACTGCACTGCATACTCCACTACAGGCCCCTTACGTGGAACCATGTAACGCAACCTTCTACTAAAAAAAGAAAATTAAATTGATAGCAGTGGAGTAACCGAGATAAACATTGGGAGCACCTAGAGTGTTTCTCTTTTCCCTTTTCGTTTCTATTCCAGGCATCCTTTGCAATATACCCTGCAGACCTTTTAGTATTTTGCACCAGATGCACTTATTATATCTATACGTTATTTCCAGGTGATGATATATTCATAATAAAATGCGTGACGATCACCAGGAGTGAGAAGCACTGCTTACCACAAGGCAATTGACGTCTTGCAGGCAGCCCTAGGAGGACATGGGGAATAACACGAGGGCTTACAGCTGTCTTTTTACCATGCGCTGCGGCTGGGGTAAAGCTGTTTCTTGATTGGTGAACAATCACTGAATTATCAAAGCCGACGCCTTGATAAGAAGTGCAGCTACACTGTTCCTCATCACCCCTCCTCCTCCTCCTATCACTACCACACACCACCCTACTGCCCTTCCTACCAGCCTTGTCCAAGTGAACCCTTGCAAATACCTCGTGATGCCAGCAGATCGTCAGCTCTTCATCTTCTTAAATGGCGGATTAAAATTCAATTATAAAATTGATTCACCTAACCGAGTGAAAACGGCGGGATTCAGCGGTAGCGTAATCACATTGGGGTTACAAAAACGTTAAGGTGGTGGTGGTCTCGGGGTGGTCTGGAGGCTGGAGGTGGGTGGTGCTAGTGCTGGTAGGAGCTATCCAGCTGTGATAGGTAGTGGTGGTGTGAAGTAGTCGTCCTCTCGGCATAGGAAAATAAGACAAATAATCTAGCCGTCCTACTAGGGGTATGGCACTTTTATGATTTTTATATTCTAATGGTTTTCAATAAAACGAATATATATGGGCCTAAAAGGGTTGAAATTGCAATTTTTATTGGGGAGATCATCCTTAGTAAACGTGCTCTGGAGAAAATAGGAATGACAGGTATATCTGTTTTAGAATATGTTTCCTCCTTTATCAGACCGTGCGAGGAAAAAAGATAAATGTGTTCACCATAGCAATCCTTCAGGATACCATTGCATTGGGTTACATTGGTAGTATTATCCAACAATCATTCCTATTATCCTGATTAAAATGCCTAAAATTTAATAAGTAAGTACTGGTTCAATAATGCATGAGAAGCCTCTAGCAAGGTTTACACAAAGTTTTCGTCCCATTTAGAGGTTATAGGCTCACCATGATATTTTATTCAAAAAAATGAGGACTTATAATATATACAGATACTCTGCTATGTAGACTAGACTCAAAATGGTCCATATCTGAGTAGAATTTGGCAAGCAACTTTTTTATAACCATTATTATGTATATAGTTTCAGAAACTGATTTTACCGAGCTGAAAAATATGCTTAAACCCTATAATATTATGCCAAAAAAAAGGCTGAAAGTAAATCTAAGAACATTGTCTGAAGTTCATATGATTATTGCTACTTAGGCCAAATTTTTTTTAAAAAGAAGGTTTGTTTCAGGTAACATGAGAAGAAACTCTAGGGTAGGTAGGTCGTGTTTTTTTTAACTGTTTTTTTTCACTTCCTCTCTAAAATTGACACAAGAAAATGCAAAAATCGGGAGATTTTTTTCCAACATTTTGTACACCTAAAATTGACCCCCAAAAAAGTATAGAAATATAAAAATTGCATAAAAAAACGTAGGGTCAGCCCTGTTTATATAGGGTCGGTCGGGTGACCTGAAACAAACTTTCTTTTTGGCCTTATATGGTCGTATAGCAGCTCAACTTAGTATAACCCATCATATATACCTAATTCCTATTACATTGTATGGACACATACTCTGTTAAACAAAACATGCCAGGCTACCTGAATCCTATTACAATCTCCCCATACTGTGTATAACAACTCACTCTGCTATTTAAAACATCCCATCCTTTATGAATCCTATTACACGCTCCCAGCATTGGATGGTATTTTCCAACCATATTACAGGTTGATGGTGGATCCTGCTATCGGCATATGGGCCTGCGTATAGGTAACGACGCCTTCCGGGGACCAGTCGCTCATCAGTCATCTTATGGCAGCGATTAAATATTCACGGGTCGGGGGGCGTTTTGTGTGAGTGTGTCTCTGAGGGGGACCCCGTCAGTGTTGGCAGCTGATGGTGTCGGCGGGTACACCATTATCAAGTAACACACTCCTGTCCTGTACAGCCAATACTACCTACTGCCAACCGTGTCTCCCCCTTTTATCACCTGGTATACTTCATTCGGTTAAAGGGGCATCCTCACCACTAGAACAGTACTAGAATTGTGAGTGGAATACTCTCGGTGATTATGCCACTTTAAGTGTGTGTGGTTGGATGTAAATAAGGTAGAGGTTGCTGGTCTTATAGTGAAGTATGTGGGTATACAATCATGTAATACTGTATGTAGGCTGAATGTAAATGCCAACCTTACCTATTCCACGTGTTGTTGTCATCATTCATAAACGTGATCTTACCTGCAAATATACAATGACAATAAAATTAAGTGTGGTGTCGCAAACATGTAATACACTATTTATTAAGACGCACTATTTGCAGGGAAGAAAGGCAGGTCACGTAGGCATACGTATACAATACAATGCAAACATATTACAGTAGTATAGGTGTATGTATTCATACAACATTGTAGGGCAAGGATCTGTACAGTCCCATACGTTGATTCCCATACTAGTCTCTCACCACAGACACATACCACTACACGCCACTAAAATAGTGTTGTCCGATTATTGCCTCTAACATGGCATGATCAGACAGTGCCAATGGGGCTACATGTCCCTGGTAGGTGGACATTCCCCAGGGAATCAGAGGCCCTGTACTGCACACATAGTTGGAGAAACGCACCGTGCACGGAGGTCGGATTAGGCAGGTGGAAGTGGAGAGGAAAGTCTGCAGGTGAAACCAATATTGGCCATAATAATATCCTCAAATTAAATCAACATAATTTGTGAGTGAGCAGACCCCAGCCACCTTAAGCTGGTGGTGACGCTGGTGACGTGACCTGGCTGGAAAAGCGGCGGCTTTAACCACGGCTCTCATTGCATTTGCATATAACAACTCCCCCCTCCCACCAGGTTTGACTAAAGCCGGCAGCCCACTACGCCAAGTGCTGGTTGGTCTAACCTACCTGCACCTCCTACCCACTGCCTGCCTACCTGCACACTTGTCACCTTGCAGAGCACCTCCTATTTTTATCCCACTAGGAACAATCATAGTAAAAGGTCAGAGGTAGCTGAATTGCGCCGCCTCCCGTTCTATCACAAAGGGGCTGCAATCCTGTATTTTCCTGAGGCAGCAGCCACGACAGCAGTAGCGGCGGCAGCAGCGGCAGCAGAGAAACAGGCAGCGGCAGAATGGAAGGTCTGCCTCAGCCTGAGGCAACCTATAGCCTACCTGAGAGAGCGCCAGAGAAGGTGGGAATGTGGGTGAGAGACATAGATAGAATGGGAAGGACGGCGAGGGAGATCAAAGGGCCACAGAGAGACAGGGGAAAGGACAGAGGCAGAGGGGCATAGACATGGATAGAGTGACAGGGAGAACGACAGGGAGACTATGATAGATGCACACAGATAGAGACACAGTGGGGCCCCACATGCTGCCACTGCCCGCAGCCAGCATCGCAATCACTATGCATTGTCAACAGATCTCCTCCTAAACGTCCATTACGTGGGGGATCGAATTAACTTTAACACCACAGGTAGTAATGGTGTGGTAGGGAGGTGGTGGGGAGCAGCTCACAGCCTGTAGTATGGCACTCGCTGAGCTGCTCACCTATTTCCTTACGATGCGGCCCATGGTAAGGCTATGCCTGTAGGACACACAACATGGAGTGACAGCTCCTCAGGCCATTATGCAAATGGAATTGAAGCACAATTAGGTTCTCTTGTCTCTGGTCAAAACGGCTTGTTCTCCACATGGCGGAAGGTAATGAGTTCCTCACACTCATAACATGAGTTGCTCATAGCTTCTGTTCACGAGGGCATGTGGTTAAAATAGAAACCACGGTCTAATGAATTTGCTACTGTTAGGTTTTCTTTTCTCCCATTATTCGTGTAGGGGTTACAGTGTTTCAGCTCAAATACTCCGTCATTAATGATGTGTTTGAGGAGGCAAATAATTAGACCTATCCTCCAAAAAAGGCAAGGAAGCTACTTTCAATGTAATAGTCTCGACATACAGTGTTCTCCTTTGCAATTCAGAAACTAGATTTCACTTCTATTGAAGAGTAATGTGCACTGTGATCAAATACAAAGCGGATCAAGAGGTAAGAGGAGGGCTAGGGTATATTGACCGACAAGTAAAATGAATAATAAATTAGTCAGAAATTACAACACTGTCATATGAGAGACTCGTTCAACTTCATTTTAACGAGTTGGCATCGCTGGAGTGAGTAAATCATACTTCAAATAAATAGAGGGACGCTAAGGGTCTTATCTCTCTGTTGGAATTGGCGTTCCATGTTGGGTTGAACAGGGTATTAATTATGGATGGGGTTTTCACAATATGGAGGACGACTGCCACTCATAACCGTCACTCATGGCGTGCAAGCAAGCTAATATATGCTCCCCATATGAGGGTCCAGGCTCCAGTATGCAGGCTTGAGGATGGTGGGTAGAACCGTACACATACATACACATAGATGATGCATCCACATGTTATACAGTACGTTGTGCGAGCGTATTTCGGTGCCCTACTACATTCAATCCATGCGTGTAATCACGAAAACGGACCATTTTGTACCAGTGCATATGACAAGGAAACGGTGCATGAGAGATAAACTGTTATGGAAAGCATGGCTTCCCTAAGACAGCGTGATAACATGACATGACGTTTATCAATGCTATATTATATATCACAACGCAATCTGTAAAAATATCGTACATCCTTCTTTCAAAAGGCAGCCCCTGGCAATATAAGCATCATATGTCATGATTATAGCAAATGGTCTTAGACCTAGCTGGAATCATTTTCTAAAATCGTGCACCTCGCCGTTCTATCTGGGTGTGTCTGCCACAGACATATACTTATAGAAGTGCGTGAGAGGGCCAGGGTCCAGGAGGAAAGAGATATGTGACTGCCTGTGGGTGGGAGGGGGAGTGGAGGCGCCGGAGACAAGGATTAATCAGGGGAATAGAGGGCGATACTACTGCAGTAGTAGACAGATTCGATATATGTGCACACTGGAAGGAGAGAGATACATATAGAGGAAGACAGGTCACACATTGTATAGGGAGAGGGGGGAGGGAAAGTTAAACTGAATGGGGGGATAGGGAAACAGACAGGGGAGGGAAAGTTAAATTGAATAGGGGGATAGGGAAACAGACAGGCTGAGACGAACTGAGTTGGTTTGTAGCCTACAGCACGGCACATATTCTAGCTGAGCTGCTCATACTACCACTCAGCACGGTTTCCTCGGCACAGCCCACCTAGGCCAAGCAGCCCCATGGAGCATTATTAGGACGATCTGCTGAGAACAGAGCAGCTTTGAGCAGCTCAGCCCCAGCCTTTCACTTCACATGGAGCGATTGGGTGTGATGTTCCTGTAGTGTTGGGTGATGGGGTTCTTACATCAAAGAGCCTCCTGCTGCCTTGGGGCTATGGTGGGGCACAATGGCCGAGGTAATGGGGAGAGGTAATAGTAGAAATAACTATAGATGTGATGAGAATTGGGGATCTGTGCCCCTGATGATAGGCTCTGGTGTTAAAGGCAATAGATGCGCATCTCACAGAGTAGATATAGGGTGGTTGGTAGTCCATCCAGGTAGTCTTGGCACTATTAGGATGCTGGATGGGGAGGGGGCTGGTAGTGATAGCGGTGGTTAGCGAGTGGGTTGGAGGAGGGGGGGCATGTAGTAGCTTGTGTGTGTTTTGCTGAGGCTCCCATGTTAGCATTTCTAGTAGGTAGCTCTACTGTAGCTGGTTTGTTATGACTGTTATTGTAAGGCCTCCAGATAAAAAAAAGAAAAGAGGTGTGTTTAAGGCAACATGGTCCAAAGATCTAGGGTAGGTAAGATTAATTCTTTTCTTTAAAACAAAAATTGTTTAATGTTGAAGGCATCAAAAATGAGACATGAACTGCCACACTGACTTGCCGGTCATCGAGATGACTTCCGGAGTAAACTGGGAATATCATAAAATTGTTGAATATTCCTGTTAAAAAGCAATTTAAAATCTGAGGTCAGACAATTGATTAGGCTGAATCAGTGGGAGCTTCCTCCTGAACGAGACTTTGTTATGGTCTAAAAAGATATGACTATATCAACAAATTGGGGACAAATGCGAGGGTCGTCTTTGCTATTGCAACTGCTCTGATAGTAGATGCTATAGAGTAGTTGCTGTCAGAACTAGCATTGCTGTTGTTGGTGGTGGTGGTTTTGCTGTTACTTTAGTACTTCTGCTTTAGAGCTAGGGTAGCTTGGTATGTAGCTGCTGTAGTTCTTGCTAGCATTGCTTTTGCTGCTGTTTCTGGTATGGCTGTTACCAAGTACTTCTGCCTTAAGGTAGCTTGGTGAGTAGCTGCTGCAGTGCTAGCATTGCTGTTGCTGCTGTTGCTGATACTAAGTACGTTAGAGCAAGGGTAGCCTGGTGGGGTTGCAGGCGGGCTATGGGCACTGCCGCGTGGCGGCATTGGGGAGGTGGTGGATGACGGTGGCTGGGTAGTAATGGCCGTGGGGCGTGGCATTTACCTGTGTCCTTGGCGGCTAGGGTTGGGGATCCCCCATAGTGCCCATGCCCCTGGTTGCCAGTCGGGATGTAAACGTCCTGGCCGGAACCGTGCACGGGGCCCGGGGTCCGGACACGGGCAGGCTTAATTGGCAGGTGTGCGGCCAGAACAACTGGTCTGATTGATGAGCACACGGCCGAGCAGCTCATCACTAACTCCTACCCTCATCAACACTCAGTGTATAGGACCACACATTAGAGAGGGAGAGAGAGAGGGGAGAGGGGGGGGGACACACACACATAAATACAGAGAGGGAGAGACAGAGACAGAGAGCGACAGGGAGATAGAGATATGAATGGTACCCCTAAGAACATTCACCTCTCATGGACATCTACCCCCTCGGACTTTTACCCCCTAGGACGTCCTAAGGGTAGAAGTCCAGTGTGGGTGAATATGGAATATCACAATCGGTCGTACATTTCTTGTATCATCTTGAGAGTATATATTTGTAATTCATCAGGTGGAACAGATGAAACAAATGTGATAATTAATGTATCAGTAGCCTAAATGCTATCTGTAAGCGGCCATTAATCGTCATCCCCTACCACCTTCCACAGGACAGAAAACAGAAAGTCCAGAGTCCACACTAGAGTATAATATATATGATCATTCTCATAGCTAAGTATTAACATCCTTCCATACATCGAAGATAATAATCATGTGGACACAATATACAGTGGCGTATAGGAAAATGAGAGGCAGGGGATCAATATCAATATGCAAGGGGAGCTTCCAACCGCATCCCCAATAATCTCTGCATTTACATACATAGGCCTATACACTTATAGGCTTGTATACATGCCACTACGCATAAGCCATGCGATGTTCAGGGATGTGCAGCTTATGGGTGGCCTGGGTCTGCCAATAACACACTGCTCTCTACACCACTGATCTATGTTGTTTCCCATCGTAGCCACCTGCTATGTCATGACTGCATGGAACAGGTGTGATACAAACAGAAGAGGAAGTGACGGGTCAATGTTGCAAGACATATATTTCAAAGGTCCAGTCTCACCACTAACACACCACTCGTTTTTTGACTGGAAATGTACTAGAAAAACTAACATTACTTTGTAGACCTTTGATGGGAATGCCGGTTTAAGCGAATAATTGGATATAACAAAGCAGGGAACTTGTTTTCAGTTTGTGGGAAATGATACACCACAACAAATTTACCTAGCTATATGGTTGATCAACAATAACCATAAGCTGAACTTTGACCCTAATGAATAGTGTTAATGCTTTACAGTCATTATATCTGATATCTGCAAGATAATGAGATTCACCACCACCCTCCCAGTCCCATCTCCATTGGCCATCACCGACCGCCCAGTGACACACTAATCCAGGCTAACCTCCGCAGCTCTCCCCTTACCCCCGTGCCAAGTAGGCCGACTACACACTACTCATTCCAATAATCATAAACCCCAACTGTCCTAGAGATACCCCCCCCCCCCATTCCTACACAGACAATTTTTGTTAATGGTTTCTACAACTGTTGCCTACTGCATTTAGGTCTACTTATGTTTTCCCATTATGTTGCCAGGGATATGTACTAGTATTGTATAAATTATACAGAGGAATATACAAAGTAGTTATGCATGTACTACTGAGTGCACCCAGGGGGGAGTAAGAAGGATGGGGGACTATGTTAATGTTGTAAGTGAATTCTATTTCACACATTCTACTATTTGCAGGGGCATATGAAAATGGCTCTCTGGGGCCCAGCGCCGCTGCTATGACAATGTCTATTTGTTTGCACACGGTGGATGCCTTTGTTTAGATATGGTAATACAGCACTGGTGTTTTAATACAGGGATGTCTCTTTAAACAAGTAGCACGTTCCCCTGCATTAACCTACACTATTACACCGAGTACGTACACATCCTATTTAAGCCGCATTTAATGATACGAATGGGGATGAGCTTGTCTAACATCCACAGCATTGATTTATCCTGTATATACAGTTTAGCCACGTATACATGCTATATGATTTCACGTCTGTATTTGAGGAGAGCATCATCTAACCCAATAATAGTATAGCTTGCCTTCCCTATCAAGTATTAGAAACGGAACTAATTACTCACATATGCTGCTCAACCCACATCCATCACATTATTTATGTTATAAAGAGTCAGTTCCTCCCCAAATAGATCACCTACTATAACGATCCAAGGGCCCAATCCAAGCTGCTCTATGGCACGTTTGATCCCTACAGCCGAGACACTTGCTGCCCCTCCGGTGAGGGAGCTGAGTAAGGACCAGCACTCTGGGCCTTTACAGGCGAGCTGTTCGTCCTCTAGCCGACGGAGTGGGTGTTGCCGGCCGATGCTAATAAGAATGCATTAAATCTAGCATATATGCGTGTTGCATTCCTATCAATAGCTGTATTATTTGCCCGAATAAAATAATGTAAAACAAAAAATCCGGGCAACAAACCCCATTCCATCGGCTAGTGGACGACCAGCCATGGACATATCTGCCAAGTGGCAACGGTACACAACTTCGGTTCCAACAGTGTGTTATATGCTTTAGGTTGGCCGCTTGTTGGACGTTACATTTAGCGTAATATCACCAAATAGTATCACCCAGTCGCCATCCAATGAGCCAAAGACTGATATATTGATCAACAGCAATATGTATACTCTCTGACCCTATGTCACTGTATCAATTAACCCCTATACCTATAACCAACATTGCTTACCATTAAGCCACCACTTACTTGCCCATCAGTACTACCTACCGTCTAGTCCGTGTCACTTATGTAATTACTTCACCCCCTCCCTTCACCCCCTCCACCTGTAGCCATTAGGCATCATGGTCGTGCCTAATTGTCGGTGTGCGCAGTTTAGGATAATGACAGGTATTGATCACCATGAAGCCTAAATTAGGAAGGCAGTAGGTGGCAGTGGCAACGTTCATGTACCTGCATGCAAACCCAGCCACCACCTACCTTATTGATGTTAGCCAGACCGGGCTCAACCACCAGAGGGTAGGCCGGCTGTGGACCACCCCACCAGCCACCCACCTTATGGACTTATCTGCCTTTGTGTGCTTCATCTTGGCCACTGGCTTCATGTCAGCGGAGATAAGAAAACAAGATTGGCCCCTGGCCTTGTTATTCCCCCTTGACTCTGTGCAGGGGCTTTGCAGCAAGTCACATGGCGCTCTGCCTGCCGCCTATTGCCGCCGTCCAGATCCCATGAAGGCAGGCCTCCGCCGTTCTGCAGCTCAGGCACTACTTTATCTCAGCTTGTCAACTGCCAATTTCTGTTTGGGTGTTTAAGACGAGATTAGATTCAAAACCTTCTGGTATCCCCAAAGCCAATCCCTTTTAGGGATTACAGAGGAGCTACTGGCCTCCCTAGTGATGCATCATCTCAGCTGATCAGCGCCAGCCATAGAGAGGCGTGCAATGTTGATAAAAATGCACCTCATGTTCCTATACAGATATCAATATTGAGCAGATCCTGGTTTTAAAAATAAACGACTACAACATGTGCAGAAGGCATCCATAAAGTCCTAGAGGCAAGCCATTGTGATGGATACTGTGAGGAAGGCAATCCATTTGAAATGACTGCAAAGAGGCCTGGGGCGATGTACATTCACAAATACATAAAACCATTCCAGAACGCTCATATTGGCCCTGAACATGAACCTCACTCAAAATGAGGACGTTGGAACTGAAACCAAACCATCAGAAGGGAGTGTTATGCCATTGGTTACCATTGGTCTTCGTGGGATCTTCCCTACCCCTATATCTCTTTCCCCTGTTTCATATAACAATAAGTGGGCAGCCAAGCAGAAAGGATACCCCGAGGGGATTAGTTCCGATTTTAGCCACCAGGGGGCCCCACCAATTGCCTAACATGTAATAAAAAGGCAAAAAATGGCTCTAGGGTACTTTTTTCTGTAGAATACAAAAGGATTATAAAAAACGTTCCATTTTAGGTGAAAAGCTTCCATATTTGGAATAGAAAAAGAATGCTTTAAAGCCTAAATGGGTGTCTTTCTTGATTTGGGTTGCCATGGAAACATGATCGTCATTCCAAATAGAAGAAAAAATTAGGCCTATTGATAAAATTATTCATGAGGATTGCTATGGTCAAAACAGACTTAAATTGCCATGCCAGATTTTATGAATTAAGGAATAGAAATGTGTGATGAATTTCTTATTATCATAGTTATGCTAATTATATAGAGATATCTTGGAAACTATGGGACTGAGAGCTTATTGGGATTTCGGATAGGGCAATACCCACACATTTTCATTAAGCCATTTCTCAAAAACTAGAATAGCTATCTTCTAGTGTAAGATATCATTGGGAGGCTTATGACATTGAATTATTATTGACATCAATTTTAAAGTTGGGGTTTTCCTTGGAGTACCATTTTCCCTTGCCTGTACAGAATATATTAAGTTTAATTGAGAAATTGTGTTTTATTCTGCAAAGCCATCCTTGTCAGCCGTGCTATAGATCATTTGGCATTTTTATTTACCTATTTGAAATAAGATTATATGTGTCCATAGCAACATCTGCTGGAAAACAACATTGTGAGCATTGAACATTCCTGATATTATAAGCTGTACACAAAAGCATGAGACATGTTGCCTATCGTTTTGTACAACCTTTAGCATATTTCTGTCATTTTAGGACATGGGGGCACTACATGGTGGGCAGTAGTACACTCTCAAGGAGTATTATTCTTGCTTGGCCACATATTTTCTATTCATTTCTATAGGGGCATAGAAACACATATTAAAAGGGGGTGGGCGGGCCAAATCAGCCCAGCCTAAACGTAGACAGGCCGACACGTAGGCCTTCACTCGTAGACACACACTGCATGGACACGTAGTGATTATGTGTGTTGAGGGAGATGGTCACTGACTTCTGATGGAGAATAGCTTCTGTTTCTAAATGCTGGTATACATGTATCATGTATGTGTTGATATTTTCCATGACAAATATACCATGACACGGGCACCTCTCCAGCATCACCACAACCTATAGATCCCTGGTACACAAGACAGAGAGGGATTTCTGGCACACGGGAGTCAGCAAAACCACCGATCTATCTTTGTGCAGCCAAATCGGAGGCATTGGACAAAAAGCTGGACTGACCTTTGGAGAGGTAGTGCGCCTTGTTTGTTTGTTGTCTTCTTTTTTGTGGCTCTGGCATTAATTCTGGCCTATTTCTGGGGGCTGGTGGCCGGCGTAACACGGACAGAGGAAGGGGGCGGGCCAGTCGTCATGGGGAGAAGCTGTCAGTGTTAGGGATGCTGGTGTGTGTGGTGGTGGAAGTGGTGGTGGCGGTTGGGGGCGGGAGGGCTAAAGAGGCCTCTTCACCGTGTCAACAAGACCCACCCAGCCAATGTCTAACTACACTGACCCCTCTACACAAGGCTCTAATATGTACGCTTTACATCATCCAGCCAGCCCACATAATAACATTACTATCCACACATAATTACTGATCATAATCCCAACGCTTGTGGACATAACAATTAATGTCATTCAAAATAAGAGGGGCGAGGGTAATAATTATTTACAAGCATGCATGGTTGATACTAGATGTGTGCCTTTAGTGTTTCAACAACTGAACCATGTCAATATAAACGGCTGGTAAAATATCTGACGTATTCCACATCCGACATAGTTTAAAATGGATAACAATGACCTGGCGATAGTCATAGTACATTGTATAATAATACTAGACACGTGTCCAGTAATGCATTGCGGGGTGGGGACTGGGCGGGGGGGGGGGGGGGTATCTAGAGAAGGAGACAGGAAGATGGAAGTCAGGAAGGGATGGAGGCACGACCGCGGTAGGCAGAAGAGAACTTCTGAGAGGGCATTAAGATAAGGAGAGTCTGCATGGCGCTGGAGGCAGGTAGAAAGTCTGAAAGAGGGGCATATATATTTATATATATATATATATATATATATATATATATATATATATATATATATATATATATATATATATATATATATATATATATATGGAGAGGTCTGCTGTATGGTGTAATAACATGGCTGTATCTAGGTTAATCCCAGGTGAATGGTATCCAGACAGTCCCATCTGGTGTCCTGTAGAACTCATGTCAACACAGCAGCCGGCCCACCACCACCCTCCTACCCACCTCCAGTCACCCACCTCCTAGCACCGTTATTTCTGAGGCATCAATTACACCTATCACACACTGGAGGACCATATAGAGAGGGAGGGAGCAGATCTGGCATGGAGGTTGGAATCAACAGGTGTTTAGACTGGATGATAGTGGTGGGGAGAGAAGTGATAGCCGCCCACTAGATCTAACAGCCTGCCTTCACAAACACACCTCCTGAAAGGCCACATAAAACAGGGGGCCCTTCAGCGAGGCTCACTAGTGGCTGGAGGAGGGCTGGAGGAGGAGGGGGAGGGTAGTCTCCTCCATCAACCAACGCCCACCCACCCTCCCATTGACAACCGATCCATAGATTAACAAGCGATTGGCACCGGGGCCAGTGCCATAAATTCTTCAAGTGAATGGCATGCTCTGCCATGCACCCCTCAGCTTCCACAATGATTTCGATATCCCAATAGGGCACATTGTATCAATGAATTTGCATCATGACAGCTCGACCCGATACAGTACACACAGACATACATCGTTCCTGCTGCTCATTTGGTTAAATTTGTAGAACTAATCATTAATCTTTATTCCCGGGCCTTTATCACTGACTGTGTTTCTTTTCGATGACACATCTATATAGACTGAACTGCATGGTATGTGTTCCATTTATCGATATAAAAACAAATAATATTCACACAGATCTACATCCATTACCATGTTGCCAGCACCATTTTGGTGGGCACGTGACAGAACCACCAGGTCATGTGATATCATACAAATGCAGGGAGGCGTTCATGTGATTGGTCCTGACCCCAGGCGGACGGAATTGATTGCGAACTGCGCATCATGGCGTTTATTGAAATAATGGGCGCCGACGAGGGGTGAATGAACTAGACACGGTGTGTGTGGTCGGTGTGGAGGGCTGGGAGGGGGGGGGGGTTCTATTAGAATGGCATTAGGATGGGGCTGAATTGGGATGAGGTGGTGGAATGAGAGACAGAGGGGTAGAGTGGGCGCCATACCCACAGGGACTGTGTCCTGACATTCTAGACCGTGATGGCGCCACCACCCCATACTCATCTGATTAAGGGGCCTTGTTCCCCTCAGCCTCAATCAGCCTCAATGTGACTATCTGAGGGTCCCAATGTCGTCTGCTACTAGCCTCAATGTTCACCGTGTGTCTAGCACCATGGTATTCTATATATACAACTGTAGATACTGTGTATGAAGTATGGAGCTCATAGGGCCAGGCCATTTATTATTACTTAATCATGTAATAATGTACCATGTTTATATTATGATATCACAATCACACAGCTACATTTATATTGATCCCTACTGACTGTAAGCATAAAACAAACCATGTATTAACAAAACAATAATATGTCATCGTCAGCTCTACTGTGTATGTAATGATCAGATGATGACAGATTCTCATGACAATACATCACATTTATCCTCATGCATATGTCAGCATGGCTGATGGTATCATCCACACTGAACATCATTAATGAAACCGGTGTCGGCTCTGCTACAATAAAACTAGCGAGATGATTGAACACTGGTGGGATGTTTATCTCAATGGAGCGTCAAGAGATCTACATAGTTTACTGTTAAAGCTGCTATGTGAGTTTAATACAATACAAGAGTATTCATATAATTATGTGTATGATTAAGTATGTGCAAAATGTTAGAGTGATATTCCACAGTGGTATAAGCATGCGTATGTGAACATCTATTCCTTTGGATTTTCGGACGGGAATACCCGGTAGGTTTAATGCGATTATATTATACCAAATAGGCCTTATCACACACGTGTAGGCCGGTATAATTGTGTCACTGTCTACACTAGAATGATTAATCAGCTGTTAATGATTATTTGCTGTGCAAAGCAGGTAAGGTCAGCCACTTGACACTTGCACTGACACCTGTGTGTTCTTGGACGGGCTGTATCAATGATTATGTTTTGTTCGCTTTTCCACTTGTATTTAAAACTCTTTTGTTCTTTTAGATGGTGCTGTATAAACCTGCATTAAGTTGGGCACTGGGGCATATCTCCCGAGGCGAGTATCACTCAAATTCTACTCTCTTGTCCTCAGAATTCAAAATATACATTAACTGTTTTATAGCTGTGTAAACACCATTGACGTTCTACACATGGGAGTCAGGTATACCATGGATGTCTATTTTATAATAATGACATTGATTGTTGCATGGTGTCTATTTAGGAGAATGACCCTCAAAACAAACAGAAAAGAAAGATACAACGGAATCGATGCAGCTTGTGAATCCACCTAGCAGCTTAATGTATGGGCACATCCAATTTGCAGTATTTCATATATGCAAGCCTGGTTCTTATATTAAACTAATGGGTTATACCAGCGAACCTTTCTAATTAGCATCATTAATGCGTATGTCGCTAGTTGTTAGGGTCCTGTTTGGGTATACTACTTACCCCCAGGTATGTGGATCGGTATTATATAACAGCCTGTACAGGTGATGTATAATCTATGTAACAGGTAGCACGCGTGTATACATGCGTCCATTAGAAGTACGCATTATTAACCTACATTCAAACTGCATACAATACTCCCGACATCATGTAACAGATGTAGACTGATGTTGGTGTACTTCCGTCCTCATTGGTATGCCATAGGTCTACCAAATTCAACAAGAAATACATCAATGTGCATTTTGTTGATGTCGGATAATTATTATCTTACATTGAGGTGTTGGTCAGTTAAAGTGACATAATCACCAAGCGTATCCCACTAACAATTCTAGTACTGTTCTAGTCTACTATGTGGTTAAGTGTGAGTGGTGAGACTGCCCCTTTAATTCTGACCGTTGTACAACCCTGTATCCTATGTCTATTGGTGTATATCTGCCATGACTAACCCTGAAGCAGTAAAGACAGGCGTGGTAACACCTGCTGCCATATCCCCCTCCCTAACCTCTCCTCCCTCCCTCCCTCCCTCCCTCCCTCCCTCCCTCCCTCCCTCCCTCCCTCCCTCCCTCCCTCCCTCCCTCCCTCCCTCCCTCCCTCCCTCCCTCCCTCCCTCCCTCCCCCTTTCTCGTAGCCTACATACATACATATACAGGTTCACAACAATAAGGTACACTTGCATGACGGTTTGGTTACCGCACTGAAACCCTAAGGATATAAAGTATTTTTACTACTGCTGACTTCCTGGTACTCACTTCTGAGTATACCCATCCTCATTCAAGGCGATCATGAACGATAAACTAGAGTCGTCATATATTGGGCACTCTTTTGACATAATTAATGTCTATTTTCATTATAAGGCGGTGATTGGGGGTCATAAATAATGAGTAGGGGCAGTAAAGGGTGGAGGGAATAGATGTTCTCATTAGCGGCTGATTCCTCCTCTCTGTCCGATATTCACACCACCTACCCAGTTCTACCTACCCAGGTCAATGTGACCGTAGAATGGGTTTCCAATTCCATGACTCTATACACAGCATTGACGTGGACTGTTGCCTGGTATGGTTAGCGACCATGTTTTTCAGGGTCAATTCGTTTCTACTAGCTGCAACTATTTGAGTTAGGCATTTGCACTCTATTATGTAAGGATAACCCACTCTGTGGAGTACTCTTTATACTGCTACACCCAGTCTTCCCATAGTATACGTATCATAATAGTGCTACACATCCTCCCCTGCTAACACTACTGTCACCAATACTTGCCGCCAGGGTGGGCCCCGACCTGAGACGCTGCAATGGCTGCCGGGTAATCTGTCCTCCTCTTCCGGTCAGTCTTCCCGGCAAGCCTTGCGCCACGGTCCCTAGTAATTATCGGCCAGAAGAGGTCATGATAGCGGCGACCTGGCCGACCAGGGCGGCCTACAGGCCCCATGGGTCAATACGTGGATCTGGTGGAGCCAGCCTGTCCTGAAGGGGATGGGGAGGTGATTCTGGAGAAGGGGTATAGCAGTCGTAGTAACTGCCAGACACATGGATTAGAAGGAAGGAGAGGCAATACTTCCTGATGCATGTATTGTATAAATTAGTTGAGGACTTACTTCAGCGGCTGAAAGAATGAACCATGATATGTAAAATGGTACACATAGTTGCCATTACAGTCCACTTGGATTGTAATTTAGCGCGACTTGTCAACTTACCTACCATAGATTTATATAAGATCCCCCTATGTTTTATGCCATTGGGAACCTACACAAATCTGCCCAAAGCCATTGCTGCTACAGTCTTATATTTCGAATTCAAAGGTACTGGCCGCTGGTATGTTGCCTTTAGCATATTTAGTATTGCCTAAAAGATACAGTAGTTGCTAGTCGATAACTACCCTGCTGTGGCCCTTGATGGCCATAACTGGGGCCATGTGGCTGGGGTGGGATGGTGGGTGAATGGCCTAGTGCAGGTGGTTCAGCACCCAATAACTTGATGTAGTTAGCTATAGTGCATTGATCCTCTCCCCTATGGCGTCGTTACTTGGGTACACATGTTTTCTGTCTCTACCCCGCTACAGCCAGATACAAGCAAAGTGTGTGTGTGAATATGGTCAATTTGATGCGTCTGTCGGATCAACTGGTAACTGAAAGGTATGCCAAAGTGTTACCAAAAAACAGAAGAGCCAAGAGGATGTATGTACCCCCCCCCCCCCACCCAATACATGCAAAGAAAGGTGAAGGCGATAGAGAAAGAGCACGCATACAAAAATACTTTTTTTTTCAAATTGATTTTACACATTCGTTTTCTGAGACGGTAACCCCGAACAGAGCTAACTGAAATACGGTGTACCATACTTGGTGGACTACTTCTAAGCTATATGCATAACCAAATAGCGTTACATCATAATACTGCTTATATGTCATTGTACTATGCACAATGGTCCATCTTAGAGAGCAGCTCACCTGCATGTAATATACTATAGTGGGTGGTGAGTGAGCAGCTCAGCACAGTTCCCTACTTAGGGCCGTGCCCCCCACAGAACAGCTATTGAATCATGATGATGATGCCACAGATTGTCAGCCACAAATCACATCACAAACGGCTATCACCCTGCTGTGTGGCCACCCGGTAGCCACACGCACAATGCATCTCTCTCCATGTGACTGATAGCCTATATCAATACAGCACAGGGGGTTCAATGGGCTCACAGATATGGCGGCTTGACTACATCATGTAGGTGTCAATGGTTTTGCTCTAAAATTCCAAGAAAACTGAATGCCCAATTTTTGCATTACCGGGTAGTATCACATTTGTAATTGGATGAACAAGACAGTGCCTACAACTGAAACGATCCCTTAAAGTACCATCCTGCACCCTCCCACCCCTCCCCCTCCCCGTTCTCCACTTGACCCAGGTCTGACGAGAACCCGGATAATGATCTGATCTGAGATTCAAGGGAACAAAAGATTACGAGTCCAGCCTTGGGAAGTAATAAGGGCAAGGGTAAGTGGGCCGGGCTGGAGACAAGGGTAGACGTCTAAGAGCAGAGCAAAGCAGATAGGGCAGGGGGTTAAAGGGTTGGATCCCTCCATTGAGCAGTAATTGGCTGAGGATCTCCGTGTTCTGAAGGAGATATGGTAGCAGGGCATGAGGACGGGGTGGCCCTTGTGCAAATGTCACTAATTGGGTCGTCGTCTTGTAGGAGCCAGGTCGTGATTACAGCCCTGACCCTCGCATTGCTGTCTGCCATTCCAGCCGCCATGCACCCTCCCTCCCTATACAGATGCCAATTCCGCCACTATTAGAATTCAGGTATTCAGTGCCCATCTATGCACCTTTGTATAAGTATGTAAATTGCAATATGGCCATAGATAGTGCATGTAGTTGTCTATCATATACATTGCGTATCTGAGGCTATCTGAGGCTATTGAGTGGGCATTGTTATTTATAAATGTATATCATGTGACTTCTTCATGTGTCCTAAAAGGTCGTTGCCCACTGTTAAAAGGTCAATACCTAGACTGAGAAAATCGGGCTTAAAAAGGGCATTGTCCTGCTCAGATGTCACGGAATGTGGCTTCAATCTGCACAGACAAAAAGAACAAAACCAAGTCGACAGCGGCTTAAAAAGAGGGAAGGCAGGCGGTCGCCTCTTTAACATGGAGATTGCCTGGCGTATTTTTGCCCGACACGATGCCCTCTCGCTGAGAGAATAAACGACCACAACGCGAACAACAAAAAAAGAAACAGTCTTTCCGCTGCCACCAACAAGCAGCACAGCGTGGCCGTACCCAGACGTCGGCGTGCCGCCTTGACGTGAACGGACTCGGCGGCCATGACAGCCGCTGCCGCGCCCGGGCTGCCGGGAAGGGGACACAGCCGGAAGTGAGGCTTCTGGAACGCCAGGCCCCGCCCTTGACGTCATCAAGGAATATTTAGCTCCATTTACTACTGTGCATACGTTATTGCTCTATGCAGCGGCTGGGCGTTGTGAACCATATCGATATGTCGTGGTAATACATATTGAATTCAGTCATGCTAGTGTGATGCTTGATCAAATAATAGTCTTAATATCAAGACTGAATGCAATATGTGTGTATGTGTATGGGGAGGTGGGATGCAGTGCTTAGGAAGCTGCGGGGATACAACTGAGCAGCCGGAGGTGTTTGCATGAAACATTCATAGAGCTGTCACACTATAAGACCAACAGGTGGTCGTGGGGACAGACCGCAGCAATAAGGCATATATGCAGGCCCTATTGGCGGCCAGACTGGGGGCCTTCCATTCTGATGGTTGCCACAGATGGCAGCAGCACTGAAGGTAATGATTGGGAAGGAATCCCTGGGGGCACCAGTGGTCAGACACTACATCAGAAAGGTAGGAGAAGACCAACAACGCCCCGTGGGGTTTAGTGCTGCTACCAATGTACTATGTGACGTTGTAACGTGTAATAGCCTATCGGTTAATTCACCTGCAGACCGGTCCATACTCGGGAGGATATTTAATCTATGGGTTGTTGCACTTAGCATGCATTCCAGTGTACACAAATTGAAAGCCCACATCTTTGGACGTGAATGGTGTCTACGAATGGAATATGTCTTTGGACATTATATAATTATACATTATACATAGTCCATCGATTGTGTGCGTTTTAATGCATTTTCCAATGATGTTTTATCCTGCTTCATTATTAAGTAAGAATACAAAATACTGGGTAACATGTGTAGCGCCTACACCCTAATGTATAGATCTACCACCTCATTCTCACATCGCAGTCCCTTCACCAGAAATTGCTCGCCCACAATAATGAGTGGGTGCAAAGATCAGGTGCAAAGTGAGTGGGTGCAAAGAGCAGTGAGAAGAGCTGCTCGCGGAGGCTGCTGCTGTGCGAGCCGCTCTAGCTACCCCTGATCGTCTACAGCTTTGTCTCTGCTGCTGCAGCAGTATCAGGGGCTGGGTAGTGTTGGGCTGTAGAACCCCCTCCCCAGTCTGTCAGCTCACACTGCCTCTATTTGCTCGCTCCGATAGCACCGAGCTGCTCAGCGAGCTGCTCACCATTCACTCTCCCCCTCAGGAGGCCGCATTACTGTCAAGGTGAAATCCAACGGTCAATCGGACTGGCTGTGCGTTGCCACTCCAGTACCCACTGTACTCTCTGCAGTCCTGTGTAGTGTAAGCTCCCTCTGGGGTGGGCTAGTACAGACCCACACACACGACACTAGAGTGGCTGATGTAGCATAGAGAAGAAATAATACAGTTCCATGTGGTTTAATGCTAATGAGATGAGAGCCCGGGAGGAGGCTGTATTTAATCATGATGGCTACCTGGGGGTATTGATAGCGGTAGGGACTGGGTACAGAAAGATTTCCTTTTATGGCATACACAGGCGTAAGATTTTGTATATGTCTCTGCAACTTAAGATGGTAATTTCTATCAAAAGTTTTTGTTCATATCGACGGAACGGAACGTACCCTTCACCAAGTCTTTGTTAGTGTGCCGATTTAACATGGAATACATAGTTCGACATTTAAATAAAGTCCTCTGGGTGTCTTCTACCTAATAGTATGATTATTAATCCTCATACATGTGTGTATCGTAGGCTTGGTCTAAAACACAAAATATGTTCCTATGCTCTATTCCTCTCTAAATATTGCCTAGACTATATTCCATTATTCCTGGGATTCGACTGAAATAATATGGATAGATTCATCCATGTTATAAAGACGTGCTGCAACAGTTTACAGCTGTGAGCCACAAGTTATAGTCCCAACGTTGATGTACCCTTCCCTCCTCCCCCAACCCCTCTACATCCATACCTCCACCTCACTGCCATCCCACAGCCCTAAATGCCTCCTTTATAACTATACCCCCCGGCCCAGTACTGGTCAGGCCGGGCTTCCTTTCGCCCGAGGGATAGTCGATTGCTTTACCATTGATTGCCTGGGTACAGCCTTTATTCTAGAAGACACCATGTACACCACCAGACATAGGAACTGGTGAGAAAATAATGAAATAGCAAGAGATTAAAATGTAAGGTCTGCAGGTCTATCATATTATAGTAACATCGCTGCAGGTTGTTAAGCAGTAGACCCTATACAGGGGTGGTTCTTAGTAAGGACCTTAGGCCGCAAGGTGGGGGAGAAGGTCTCTCCATACCCTGCTCACCATATAGATTACTCCACTCCCCAGTGACTCCAATAGAGATAAGCCGTGCGGGGGTTATCCAGGTCTATAAGTGGGCGATTTACTGGTAGCTCAAGATTGGATTCACCTTATCTACAATGGTATTTGGTGCAGTGTTTGGATTGCATACTTCCTGCACGTCTAGATTGTGTCATATCGCCTACTGGAGTCTTGTAATGTTCCTCCTACTGGTTCCTGGTATTGTTTGTCTATTAACCTGATACTGTGCCGGTGGGCCGTGCTCAATATAGTGCACTACTACTCTTGTCTCCGAATATGGCTCGCTTTCTAATCACCCACCCCAACGCTTATCTAGTTCTCTTTCTTCCTTCCCTTCTATCGGTCATAGAGGGAGATGAGACATCGGAAGGTGGTACGGTACATTCTGTATTATATATGTAGCCTTACCGAAACCTAGATTTATAATCTGAATTTAGGGTGCAGCGTCAACCATTAAAATACGTTTTTCTGCCATTTGATGTTGAAATGTGAAATACCAACTCTTATCAAGGTACATCAATGGCGCATATCATCTATATATACATGTGCTTATGACCAAATGCATGCATACGTGTTTGGTAAAACTTAGATAGGTATGTGATGTATGTAATATTATATACCCAGAAAACTAGAGTGATACTGCGCAAGTCTTGTGTATATGCCAACCCAAATGGGTGCACTTGTTTATAGAAAATGCTTGCACAAGCTCACGCAACTTTGCTGGGTATGGATACGATTTATTTACGTATAATACATACAAGCACGATGTAATACTTCCTTTCTACCTGCAGGACCTATGTATAGACCTATCGATCTTATCGATATTGATCTTCATACTGACTATACTTCCCCGTCCTTATACCCAACCGTATCTCTCTGTACCTGTACTATGACCTGCTGTCAATAGAGATTCTCGTAGACTGTATACAGACAGCCATGCAGCACGCTTAAACAGCACAGTCATACTTATTGCAACTGTACAACATGAAATCCTGAATTAAGCGTGGCTTTTATCTACTATGTAATAATTATATGATGAGGAAGACGTGGTGCACTGATAAATATCTGGAGAAATATTCCAGCCTGTGCTTTCTTGTATTTCCTATTCTTTTTCAGATATAATATCGTCTGTGATGTACGCATGTGCCAATATAAACCGGACATTTTATACAGACATGATACCAGCCATGTTGAAAGATGTATAATGGAAAAGAAATCGCCTGAACTCTCGCCTGCGCATAAATAAAGAAATAGAAAATAAATTGCAGTTGCCATCCCCTTCCTCTTGCCCTAAAGCAATATGTGCCCTACGTCCAATAAGGAAATACACCCAGGGCGAGGTAATATGGACAAATGATGATGTCATTGGGGCTGCCAACTTAGTGCACTGATTTGGTATGCGGCGCACCAGGTCCCACATTCCTAACCCAATCTTTAGCTGTGAATGACACCCCCTACTGACTCCCCATGTCCTCTCCTGGTTGAGTAATCAATGGGAGCTGGTTGTATGTTGGGGTGGTAGCTGGGTGGGGTAGGGCAGCTCTCAGCAGTGCAGTATACCTGAGAGGCTGGATGGATGCTGGGATGGTATCTGGGTGGGGTAGGGCAGCTCTCAGCAGTGTATATACCTGAGAGGCTGGATGGATGCTGTGATGGTATCTGGGTGGGGTAGGGCAGCTCTCAGCAGTGTATATACCTGAGAGGCTGGATGGATGCTGTGATGGTATCTGGGTGGGGTTGGGCAGCTCTCAGCAGTGTATATACCTGAGAGGTTGGATGGATGCTGGGATGGTATCTGGGTGGGGTAGGGCAGCTCTCAGCAGTGCAGTATACCTGAGAGGCTGGATGGATGCTGGGATGGTATCTGGGTGGGGTAGGGCAGCTCTCAGCAGTGCAGTATACCTGAGAGGCTGGATGGATGCTGTGATGGTATTTGGGTGGGGTAGGGCAGCTCTCAGCAGTGCAGTATACCTGAGAGGTTGGATGGATGCTGTGATGGTATCTGGGTGGGGTTGGGCAGCTCTCTGCAGTGCAGTATACCTGAGAGGTTGGATGGATGCTGGGATGGTATCTGGGTGGGATGGCAGCTCACAGCAGTGCAGTATACCTGAGAGGCTGGATGAGTGGAGTTTGGGAGCTCTCAGCGGTGCATATACCTGAGAGGTTAGAAGGATCCTGAGGTGGTGTTGGGCAACTTTCCACAGTGCATATACCTGAGATGCAAGACTATTATTCCCCAAACCCTCTACCAAAGAGCTACAGTGATTTAAGGATTCCGGAAATATTTAACGTATCTTACAAATTGACACTGGATTAGATCAGCTAAACCCTGCTAATATGGCTGTTGAGATCGTGTTGGAGCTGCTCAGATGTGTTCTACATGAGGCGAGCTGCTCTGTATGGTGAAGTAGATGTATATGTGCGTTCCGTGGGATCAATACAGGTGTTGGGGAAGTGTAACCACGGTTTGCTTAGTATGATCGCATATGTGTTGTATATGACTTAGATGTGTGCACACACCAAGGGTTGTGTGTGCTGAGGTGTATAATCAGACCACTCTAATCTACCCTTGTATTTAGTATAATCAATTCCACCCCCACAGAGCACTACCTCCTCCCCGATATGACACAATCCTGAATGAGCATATCATTGTAGGGAGGTCTAGGCGCAGAGGGAGGCGGAGGACAAATTAATTCAGGCTGAATGTAGCAGTACACTACCAGTGCCAATTGCTGCGTTCAGCATGTGGTTGCCTTGGTTATGTAAATAAATATGGCGATTACAGAATACTTAATGAAGATCATCCTGACAGTAACAGTTGATTAATATGTCTCCCGCTGCTTGTGCTGCTGGTGACAGTGGACAACGCGGGTAGGGGAGGAGTCATGGATTCAGCTCTTGACTCTACCTGAGCAGTGCTGTACAGACCTGCCAGTTTATTACCTGTGTAAAACCGACATCTGCCTATACTACTACTACTGCTATTACTACCAGGAGTAGTATATGTAGTGTTGTATTTAATGGTAACAGCACTGCGGCACGCCCACCTGTCAGCTCCAGGTTGGGAGCAGGCACACAGGTGTGGTAGTATCTACCTGGTGCCTACCGGCTATACCTGGCCCCTACTTTATCCACCTTAATAACACATTCCTACCTCCACCGACACCACCACTACTCACATACGCAACCATTGTCGAGCAGTGCGCTAACGTACACACCTGGCGTGTGGATTGTGTTTTCTGTCGGATGTATTTGGTGTGGCTATTGGCATGAATGTCAGCAGTGTTTGTCCAAGTCAGCACACTGGAGTGGCCAGCTCCACTGTTTCCAGGTGATGCGTGTAGCTGTATTATATTTTATAGGATCATGTTATACTGGTATTACGTATACCCTATAAAAGGATGGATAGAGAATTAGCCAGACCCTGCATATTAACTCACTCATTCATGAACTTAATATTTGGCCCACTAATTCACCTGCTCGCTCACTTCTTCAACCATCCACTGAGTCCCTCACGAAGTTACTTACCCACGCACTTGTTCAGCAACTGTACGTGGACCGAGCTGTGATATGTGAATTACAACCCAATAGAAATACATGTACGTGCTTCTGGCTTTAAATTAGTTGCTTTACATGAGATTGCAATGACTATTGAGGGTGGCAAGTGTAGGATTTTTGTAGGCAGATACAGGGTTTGGGATGTGGAGATATGGTGGTCGGAGGCAGTGATAAGAACCTGAGAGAGGTTGCTACGTCAGGTATACCATAACTTACAATGTCTACCTGTGTCCAGGCCCACTTACACAGGTCTGCACCCCCAACCCCTCGGCCAGTGACCGGACACACTATTAATAGCTATGACAAACAGCACCTATTACAAGACACCGCTGTACCTGTAGTATAGAATGCCACAGCTGCAATGGAGGCCGCCATCGCAATACTGAACAACAAGAGCTGTATTCTTCCTATACGTGTATCAAATATACACCTGGGCTATATGTTGTTTATGTATCAGTCATTGTAGCCGGTACATATAGAAAAATGGAAAACCCCTCATTATAATGAGGAGCGTGGATACAAAGAGTACCCTGGCTATGAGAAGCACATGTCAGATCCCAAATCTCTATTTTCTACATATTTGGTATTGGTTATAACGAACCTTCTTTTCGCTGTTGCCAAGTTCAATATAGCTTATCATTTATACATCATGTGAGAGGTCGCTGTTGTAATTCTTGCACCCCCTTCTCCGTCACTCTTTCTCTTTCCACCTTTCTCAACAGAATAGCTGCTCCTTCCCCACTATCGGATCATGATCCGTCTCTCTCCTGTGGGTCAACCTAGCTCGAATCCCTTCACTACTGCTGCTGTGGTATCCCTCTCTATTCCCCTGATTGATTCTTTCTCTATAGCCTATCTCCCATCTCACCTCTAGGCAGATATATACGTCTCTCCTTCTGGCCCCTGGTCCTCTCACGCACATCTATTAGGGACTGTAGGGCAGAAAAGAAAGAGACACGCCCAGATATAGGTTCAATAATATCTCTCCGCCTGCTCTTTCTCTCTCTCTATATATATCTCTACATATGTATCTCTTTGTATCTGGCTGTCTCTCTAGATGTTTCTGCCACTGTCTCTTCCTGTTGCTCTTTATATCGCTCTTTCTCAAATACCGATGCGGGCACCTGACTGCCGATAGCCTATCACCTACCGGCCAGGACTGTGGTATCAGGTGCTTCTGTTATGTTTTACGTGGTATCTCCTGTGATATCTAACTGTTGATTTATGAGAGTGGGATATGTGTTGGGGCCACATTTTAGTTGGTTGCTCTAATATAGAGACGACGTATTGATCATGTTGTGGGGAACAGGTCTGCATCACAGCTGTGACCGTTGTGTATGTATATGGTATTACATATATGGTACAACACCATCGTGTATATAGGTACGGTTTCACTAACTCTATCCATAAAGGGTATTATCATAGCTGTATCTCAATTCCTGATTAATTTCTCACCTTGTTCCCTTCAATCTAATTATAACTGGTATATTGTGTGGCGTTAGATATTACAGTCCTACTATTGACCCAAAATACCATGTCTGTTAGCCTGGATCGTTTTCTCCGATGTCTCTACTAAAGAAGTTGACCCTGGTTTGACATGGATGTTGAAAGGGGACACAACAGATCATTGCCCTACGGCTTCCCACTGAAGATGTGTGGCTTCGCCTGTTCATGTTCCTAGCCTAGGGAGAGATGCGGTATTTTACAGCTGAATGGCAGAGTGCCTCTTCACTCATGCAAAAAGAGAGAGAAATCCCCATTCAACTCCTCATCTGTCCGTAAATAAATTATCACAAGTGAGCTTTTTGGGGTTATTTTGCTATTAATCTGGCTGAACAGAGAGTCTATGGATGCAATTATCACTTGGTAGTGTTATCACAATGTTTTCAAAGTATTTTGATGTATGCAGTAATTTCCACTCTTAAAACTAGATATCAATTACTCATTTTCAGCTTATATTTCATAGTAAGCAATATTCCCAAATATGGGGTTACACATAATAAGTAATAATCATATTATTGCCTCCCTCCGGCCCAGGTATAGATGTGGGTTTGCATGGTAATACCACTAATGCCACGTCCCTTGTAGCTCTACAGTATAGGACTGCATGTGGTTTTCTGCAGTTTTCCCGTGGGGGGTAGGCCTCCCTGTCACCCCGTCTCCTGGTCTGGCTTTGGCGGCCTTCCCTACATTGATCCCGCCTCCAGGGCAGCTTCCATGGCCGCCGACGGACAACAATGGGAGGAGCCCCGGGCCTGGGCCCCGCCCTATTACGGCTTTGTTCTGGGCCCTCCTGGATCCTCCAGTGTTTTCTGTGTGCCCTTAGTGGTTGGTGCCAAGGCGGCCTGTCCTCCCTGTCTATACATGCCCTCCAGGGTGTGATCCTAATGAAGACACCTCCCGACTCTGTCGTTTGTAGGCGCATGTACATAGGGAAGGTCTCTGCACCCCCCCCCCCCACGCACACACACATATAACCACTGTCATGGACATGGTGTATGTATTTTGGAGTACCCCATCCCCACCCCTACACACACACCTTATTCTCTATTTGACTCTGAATAATATAGTTAGATTGGCATTCATTTCCCTTCCTCCATGAGGCTACAAAGCAGGCACTCACCACCGTAATATAAGTCTATTACAGTATTCTAACGATATGTTTATCGCGTTATACAATATACAGCAGCAATGTGGTAATGCATTAGATATCACTGTGGCAGTTACATCCAGATGGGGTTTATTTATTAGATTATGGCCATGATACTTGCTGGGGGTCTGGTATCTGGTGGTGTAACCTGCATGTATTGCCTGCAGCAGTGCTCCTCCTAGAGTGGTTGATGGTTATCGTATTGGCCATCAGCATTAGGGGTTAACAGTTATCTGCTGTTAATAGCTGCCTGCATGACCCCCATCCCCCATTAACATCGCCCCCATGTTACTACTAATCCTATAGCCATGATATAGACCACATGGGTAGTGGGAGGCTATTCCTATGGCCGGCTGATCGATATTTACTGTGAATTATACAAGTGTATTTGTTAAAGATTGATGAAAATAACTAAAAGATAATATTATTACATTTCCATATGAATGTCAGTTAATATGGACATTACTGTTAAATGCAATGTGTATTTACTCCATTTGCCTGTGCTGGCGAATGTGCAAACCAACAGTATAGCTCACCCAGCCTTGTGAGACTAGGCTTTGGAACTGGAACAGCCCAATGGCTAGAGATGAGTAATGAAACTCCGAAGGGAAGCAGGAAACCAATACTAAATCGGGTCTCTAGCAAGATACACAAAGCTATAAAACTATGTGCAGGCAATGGAAATATGCAGAACTGTGCTTGTGGTTAGATAGGGGAGATGGGTGTTGCCAAATCCATGTTACTGTTAGTGGATTAAGTAATTGCTATACGTATACAGTAAACCGTATCAGATTCAGTATACGTGGTAAGTGTGAAAGGCAGAGCAGAAGCTGGGGCGGGGATACTGAAAGCAAGATTAAGTTTATAATGTATGAACAGTGATGGTAAGGAGATGGTAAGGAGATAGTAAAGAATGAGGGGGGGGGGGGGGGAATGAAGATACTACGTGGATGGTAAGACTATGTAGTATATAGGCCCTGTGAATCTTGAAACGTTAGGAGCTGACATCTGACCCCAAAGCTCTGTCCCTTTCACTATCTACCCACGGCTCACATCTGCCGACATACTCAATATACATATATACATACACATACAATGGTACAGGTTAAATAGTTCTGTATGAAAGATGACATAATCTATCTCATCATTATATAACCGTTTATAACGTACTCTGATCTACTCTCAATAGGCCAACTGATTATCTCACGACCCACAGTCTTCACAGGCCGCCTGTACATTGGCACAGAAATGGTCTCATGGGATACAATATAAAGCTAATTATTCATCTGGCCAAACCCACTGGCTCAACCTAGCTACTGAGAGAATGGTGCCAGCATACTCCACGGGCATGGCAGACTTATCTACCGCATCCGGCATCTACCTCGACAAGGTTACTCATGAATACAACTCTGTGCAGATTACATTTACACCCTTGACATTGTCAATAAGGGGAGAATTATTGAAACACCTCTCCAGTTTGCTGGTATTAATTTAATTTGCATTCCACGCGCGCACACAGAGTAAACACATTAATTTCAAGCGTATTCGAAACGCTAATTCTTCATGAATCCAACTGTAGTTACGTCTATTTGTTCAACTCGATACGATAGAATCATGCCAGGCAAGCAAATCTCAAATTAGTCAACAGCAAACCGAAAAAAATAATACGAAAAGCTGTGAATTATGTTTGAATAAATTGGAAATGTCTGCATGCAGACGAGATTTTGCCCTTTTGGCGCCATTTTGTAGAGGCGCTTGTTGCCGGCGCGTGACTAGCGTTAATGATCTTGACGGGTCGGGGTCAGCTGCTTTAATTAAAGTCCATGCTGGAGGAGAAACAGGTAGCGGTGATTAAACAGCTGTCGATAACACAATACATCTGTGGTATGTGTCTGGCAGCCTACCTCCGTATAGAGGCGCTGTAATAATATGGACCTTATTCTCCATGGCCTGGACAAACACTATATACAATGTACTATACTGCCAGCCATCTATTGTCATTATGGTACAACGCCCATGTAGCCGCTTAAATATGACCCAGATCACGAGAAGGGTAGGCTAGGAGAGAGGGCTAGCGGACAGAGAAAGAGAAGGAAATGTTAGAAGAGAGAGACGCCCATATCAAATAGAAATATATCATATGTATATGGCATCTATGTGTAGTTGAGACAATCATGAAACCATCTCTTGTCTCCTATAGAATCCAATATATCCACCCCACTCTACAGTGGTCTGGGAGTTTGTAGCCTTTATTTACCATAGAGGCCTATATCATTATAGGTGTGTATGGCTAAGTAAATATAACAGTATTGAGCGGTTGTCATTAGCGCAGGACGCCAGTGCTGATGACGGAGTAAAGAGCCTCACATGTAACAGTATACACAGGTAGGCTACCCTTCATCAGCAAGGTCAGTGCGTGTAGCTACATGTGCCAGACACGTCTTGGAGCTACCTGAGAGTGGTCGTGATGCTACTACCTCCCCTGCCTCATTTAGTATAGGTGGGGGAAGTAGCTAGAGCTGCATGTAACCTATGTACAGCACTACCTGCCCCATTTGGTATAGATGAGGCAGTGGCTAGAGCTACATGTAACCTATGTACAGCACTACCTGCCCCATTTGGTATAGATGAGGCAGTGGCTAGAGCTGCATGTAACCTATGTACAGCACTACCTGCCCCATTTGGTATAGATGAGGCAGTGGCTAGAGATGCATGTAACCTATGTACAGCACTACCTGCCCCATTTGGTATAGATGAGGCAGTGGCTAGAGATGCATGTAACCTATGTACAGCACTACCTGTCCCATTTGGTATAGATGAGGCAGTGGCTAGAGCTGCATGTAACATATGTACAACACTACCTGTCTCATTTTGTATTTGTGAGGCAGTGGCTAGAGCTACATGTAACGTGTGTACAACACTACCTGTCTCATTTGGTATAGATGAGGCAGTGGCTAGAGCTGCATGTAACCTATGTACAGCACTACCTGTCCCATTTGGTATAGATGAGGCAGTGGCTAGAGCTGCATGTTACCTATGTACAGCACTACCTGTCCCATTTGGTATAGATGAGGCAGTGGCTATAGCTGCATGTTACCTATGTACAGCACTACCTGCCCCATTTGGTATAGATGAGGCAGTGGCTAGAGCTGCATGTAACCTATGTACAGCACTACCTGCCCCATTTGGTATAGGTGAGACAGTGGCTAGAGCTACATGTAACTTATGTACAGCACTACCTGTCTCATTTGGTATTTGTGAGGCAGTGGCTAGAGCTGCATGTAACTTATTACAGCACTACCTGCCTCATTTGGTATTTGTGAGGCAGTGGCTAGAGCTACATATAACTTATGTACAGCACTACCTGCCTCATTTGGTATAGGTGAGAGAGTGGGTAGAGCTATATGTAACTAATGTACAGCACTCACTGCCTCATTTGGTATAGATGAGGCAGTGGCTAAAGCTACATGAAACATGTGTACAGCACTCACTGCCTCATTTGGTATAGGTGAGGCAGTGGCTAGAGCTACCTGTAACTTATGTATAGCACTACCTGACTCATCTGGTGAGGCAGTGACTTAAAATCGAATCTCTTCTTAAAAATGAATCAGGATGATTAGCAAGACCATTCACCCTTGTGACCAACTTAATTTGCCCTCATTCCCCCTAACTTGATTTAAATTTGATTTAATTTTGACTATAAAGGCCATACTGTTTGGTTGATGGCATAGCTCTTACTGGCCATGGATAACATCGAATTGTATCCAACGCCCAAACCCAATACTGTTTGTGTGGAAAAAATGAAAGTCCCTAAATCTGGAACCTGTAATTACCCCCCTTCCCTTTCTATTAGAAGCTCTAATTCCATAAAAGTACCTGACCTGTTTAACACATTGATGCCTGACGTTCCACACTTGTCTTTTGTTTCCCTACTCTAGATACAGTACAGTTGCTTCTAATAACGCCCTTCCTGCAAGATACATCACCCAGGTGCAGATGAATCAGCCAAACCTCACCAGATGGACCTAGATATCCTCTAGTCCTGTCCCCTCCTTCCGTTCCCCAACCACACCCCTTGTGAGGCGGTTTGCGGGTCTGCCCGTGCCAGCTGGCTCAGGTACTCCACACAGACAAAACTGGGCCCCAAAGTGGCAATTAAAAGCCAGCCATACCACCGACCAAATGTGGTTTAGACAGGCCCGCGTGTGCTTTTCAAGTACGTGTAAGCTAATTGCCACTATCTTCACTGCCTAATATAGTACTCAAATCACGAACCGGGTCGGTGGGAAATGAGATGGCCGAGAAATGATTCCAAATGAACGTGCATTTCTGGGGACTATCCATCACCTCCCTCCCTCACTCAGACTCTTTGTCCCTATCTATTTCTATCTCTCACTGTTTAATATTTTCCTTTCCATTTCTCTGATGCTAAATCAATTGATTGGGATTATATTTAAATACTCTTTTCATATGATTTAAGTACAGTGTATATAGTTATGTAGCCTACACCGATGCCTTGACATGCCAACCCTACCTGTTTATTGTAAGAAGTACTTCCACGATATATTTCAGCGATGTTTTTGTCTAGCAGAATGCTGTGGGCTGTACTAAGGGGTGCTGCTGCTGAGGTGGACTCTACATAGGTTGAGCACGTCCTGAGTTGCTCTTAGAGTCTCTCATCCGAGAAGCTGCAAAGGGATGTCTATGGGGCTGATTACCTACCATGAGCAGTACAAGTAGAGGAGGCTGGGGGCAATGGGAGCAGCTCGCCGCTACAGCAAAGGAGCTACTCATCCACGCCCACCTTCACCTGTCACAGTCACGACCAGGCGTGTTGAGTTAATTACTACTGGTAGGCAGTCGTAACGTGAACGCCCGCCAGCTAGAGTCTACTCAATTGGTCAGCTTTCTTGCCTCTATGGTTGACCAGGTTTGCTTTCTTTGCCTTATAGTTAGCCAAAAGGAAATCAACTGAGCAACTCCAGGGATGAGCAGCTCTGGGGTTCGGGAGGAGTTGCTCACGATTCTGCTGTTATATGTGGGTTGATAAAGGTTTACTAAGTGAACTGGGTGGTGTTTCAGAACACATCACGAACTCGTGCAAATAAAATGTCTACTATAGACCCTACAGGAGAAAACACGCCCACGAGTTCGTGACGTATTGTGAATTACCTCCCAGGGTCTAACCACGCCAGGTACATGTAGTAGGTGTATTTCTGCTATTCTTAAATCGTTACCTTAGACACCTTTCAATAAGAAGATGGAATTCGGGATGTGTGTAAGCCATGAGATAAAAACACGTATCAGACTTATTTTATATAGTAAAATGCCTGCTCGTCCGGTGAACCTAGCTCTATCTCACAACACAATGCATATTGGGTTGATGACTAGATTTTGTGAGTATGGTCCTTGTTGTGAATGATACCTTGGGTGTGTGCTTGGCATAGGATTATCATGGCTTTGACGTTTCACTGTTATATAATTATAGGAGTGTGGGTGAATCATATTTTATTATGTATCTTTCATCACACAATCGATTTATGCAGAGTCCACGTTTTATCTAACAATGAAAAATAAGCTATCGATTCTCTGTCATATTAAACTCTTACTCACTTACATGGGTTAATTCCAGTGCCTACATGAAGTGTCCACAGTTGTAACTGTTGTAGTTGCTGGTAAACCAATATAAAACGTGCAGTTTGTAACTGCACAGTACACTATATACAAGATATATTTCCCTCTAAATCTGAACTGTAATAAAATAAGCCAAAATTTCAATGATGCTCCGTTTTCATGTAGGGATTAAGCTGCCCAACGTTCCCTGTCTCCCATTTATCTCTTCGTTTGATGAGATGGTGTTAATTATTTTTCATTTCAAATAATAGAACTATATACATTTGTATACGGTGAGGGTGTGGAAAACGTCAGGTTCTAATGTGGTCTGTGTGGGATCATTATGTTTGACATTATACATATTATGCGAATTAACACCTGCACACTTGGGGCCAGCTGGCCTTAGAATTACCATTAACCATTTAAGGGATGTATTGTGAGTTAATGCATTGTGCCCTTTGGTCGGCCGGGTGCATGAATGCAGCCCTGGTGAGTGGCTTGCCAGGGCTGCATCCATGCTACATGACGGTCCTACTGAGTTGATACACTCGCGAAGGGTCTGCATTCATGCATCATGAGAACCAATTGGACAGGACTTTAGAGCACTATACGGCCCTTGGAAGTGGTAATCGTGATAACCATATTCAATAAAGTATCAACACAAAAAACATTCACTACTTGACATTCTGTTTGCAACGGCCTATTTAACCAATTGCATTTTTATAAATGGGATTTACACTCTATTAGAAGCCGAAGTGGTGGATACAAATAGGCTCATAATACTTGGAAATAAAGTTCTAAAATGTGATTATTTTACAATTCCATAACTGATTATAAGTTTGAATTATTTAGTTTGTATTGCTTATCCCTTTGCATTTCATCATGATGAGGAAAGGTGTAATGTCACTATCCGGGGACAAACTATCTGTGATTAAGTGTGTTGACCATCTTAAGTGATACATGGTGCAACATGCTATGAATGTATATAGATTCAATATAAGTTACACATCAAAATATTGACCTATCTTTCTCCATGCACCTGTCATGTAATTATATACAGGTAATGTGCATAGCGTGATGATTAGACCTGGACCATGTATACAATATAAGTGTAATATCATTGAAATTACCGGTAAACATGGTAAAGTCATGTACCTGTAATATCCCCTTTATTAATGAGCAACGTTGGCCCTAATTGAAAGTAAATTATGATAGTGCTGTCATACTGTGTGGGGATGTATGGTGATTGTGTTGATCCTTTTTTCTCAGTTAGTGTTAAATCACTGAGTGGTGTATGATGCACATGTATTGTCTTATCCCAGCGCACCATAGCACATCACCACACCATGACACAGTGTGATGTTGTATCATGTGGTGTCAGATACAGCACACACTATATCATATATCACCGTTCACATTATGTTATGGCTCACTGCGCTATGGTGAGTGGCCTTGTACTGTAGCACATACATGACACAAGGCACACATGCCCAGCCCACTGTGCCAAATGGTAGCACAGAACGGCCCATGAATTACCTTCATGCAGTGCCCGACAAAAGTCGTCTGCACGGCCGGCAGAGGTGACCATTCATTATTGGGGCTGGTGTCAGTTTCCACTGCATTAATAAGCACCGGAATTAGACTACCATTGACACTGGAGGAAGGAGAGTGTCCTCGGCACCAGGTATGGACGATGGATGATGCTCCAGATGATTCAGATTGGCATTCACAGTGGACTGCATGTTCTAATACTAATATAAGCTGCACTGTATTTGGTATTTTGATTCCATCCCTTTTCTTCTTGTTTCCCTATGTTTGAAGGTTCACCAATTACCATTAGAGAGGAATACTGACTCAAGTATATACAGGGAGTTACCATGAGATGCGACGACTATGAGGATAAGAATGCACTGAAGAAATTTAGATGATTGTCTCCTGAATCTTAATTGTAAGCAGAGATATGGCCATAAGTTCTGGGAAATACATAGAACAAAAGAAGATCGATTAGTTTATAGCCAATGGGTTATAAAAGGGTGAACATGCATTGAGTGTCAAAGGGGTGTGAAAAGGGGGGGGGGGGAGTCCCTATCATATAAATAAGCAGACATTTGATATACATAGCTTATAGTTGCAGTATGATGCCTTAAATTATAGATGACATACATCAATGACTTTGAGAACCCATTATGGTGGAGTATAGATAGTTTCCCTATCCCTCATCAGTTCAGATGGACACTGCATTCGATTAATTCATTGATCCATGAAGACACATTGTTAAGCCTCTGTTGATGGGATACCATCTATGTTGGTAGGCCCCCGGCAGTACCACCAATATTATAAAGGATTATCGGCATGAATAAGTAATGCTTTATCCCCGTCATTTGTAAACGGCTGTGGGCACTCTAATAGAGACAATCCACTGGTATATAGCTGGATGCGACATGTCTTATATCAAACTCCACAGTACGATCTAGGTGAGGAAGATTCTGTGGGAATTGAAGGTATATTGGCAATATGCAAAGGTTCGCTGTTGTTTTGTAAGCCATCATCAGCCAAGGTCGTTTGTTTAAATGTTGTAATTTAGAATTTCAAATATCAAATCACTTAGATATTTTTCATATGAAACCCCTGGGAATCTGCGGGTTTTTCCCCATTCCTTGATATTATACCAAATGACAAGTGTTTCAGGCCCATGAATCGTCCTGTGGGATTTGGCCATAATAGATAATCGATGTATACATTGTCATAATGGAAGTCTTGCATATGATTTGACAAATTTAGAATACAATGCTCTTTTCTGAATACATGTACACATGTTATCGTCATGATGCTACCATCTGCTGCCATCTGCTGCATGGAAACAACATCGAGCAACAAGGAACTACAACAACACAAAATGGAACCGGACAATGTAACAGAGGGAACGGGTGTGTCGACTTCCTGTCAACAGGCCAGATCGTGGTTCTATTTTTCCCATACCTTACGTCTGCAGTTCTGGGGAATGTTTGCTCGAATAGGTTTTGGGTTACAGGTATTTGAGGATATATGCCTCCCAACACCCCCCCCCCCCCCCCGCTGACCCCTCATGCTTGCCCTATGGACCCAGCACTCTACAATATTAAACCCTTACCTGTTTATCGCTGTCCTTTCCCTTGGAGAGCGGCGGGGTGACGAGCCTCTCACAGAAGCATCCCTCTAGCAGTGCCACCCCGGATGGCCGCGCCGTCGACTCGTTCTCGTAGTAGAAGAGCAGGTTCTGGTACAGGGCGAACCATCGTAGCTGCCACTTACCCGTGTCGGCGCTCTTCTTGTGCAGATAGCCACACAGTGTGTTCTCCTGCTTGGCCTTAGCGGCCAGATGCAGGAGTTGACTCTCTGTGATCCGCACTGTCTTCTGCATGATTCTGGTGTTTGAGGTGATTTAAGGATGTCTGTGATGTTATTGATATGATAATATCAGCGAGCTTGCTTCTTATTCTTCTCCTGCTGTTGTTGTTGGTGTTGTTGTAGCAGATTGAGGTGGTGGGTGCTTTGTTGCTGTATCCCACAGGTCCAGGGAGTTAGATGTATCCAGATATGGGGGGTCCTTTTTGTGTATGCTATATATATCACTCAAGAAATCTCGATGCAAAGTCAATGTCGTAGTATAGAAACAAAATATAGATCAAAGGAGTCTGAGTTGTCGAGGTTGAGGCACAAAGGGTACATGTAAGTGTGTATATATATATGGGTGACAAACAGGTTTGTTTTTCTTGTGTGCTTTACTGCTCCTTTCACTTCCTAATTGATTGTTAGGTATAGCAGACCTAGGAGGACGATAGCAAATGATAAAAGAGGTTGATCAAGTCCTGGTTATGAGATCAACCCCCACCTCTGAATGTAAGTATGGTATGCATGCATGCAGGTTGCATGGGACACCTGTCTGTCAGGTAGCGTCCTCCAGTGTGGGCTTCTATTCACATGCAGTGCCGCCCAATGATGCTATTTGAGAACGTGTTATAATTAGTAGTACTCCAGTGAGTAATGGTGATGATGAGGCCATCCACCTGCGACTACTACAGCTACAACTACTAGGACAGGTGCTAGGTACGCGCTGCATAATGAGAAGGAAACCCAACCAGCACTCCTTCTGCTCCTACCCCTCCTCTCTCAACTCACCTGCCAGTAGCTATTAAGGATACAGCGTCAGGATCAAGGTATCTTCACCAGGGGTATAGCAGCTACCTGCAGCAGGCTCCCGCCCATCACATCCTCCTCCTGCTCCTGATGCTTCTGATGCTGCTGCTCCCCCTGTCTACCTTAATGTTAAATAGAGGCACTCCTCCAATCCCAGTCCTCTTAAGCACGCATCAAAACATCAGGCAGAACAGGAAGGAAAGAGAATGTATAAATAACACACACAGAGAGAGGCCTCTTCCTTGTAGATGCCTGCAGCGGTTAATACTCCAGGTAGGAGTTTTGTTGAGGAATGGTCCCTGGTGCTCTTTTCCAGAAAGCTACCTGGATGAGTGTACTCCGTATGGTGGACATGGCCTGTGGAGAGTTCGTGTTAAGTCCCGTCTGAAGGTTGTATAAAAGTGAGAGGGTGCTGCTGTGGGCTGTGGCTATTTATGCGTATTAGCTATATGTCCATGCCGCACAGCACCGACCACCTACCTGCCTCGGCTACTGCCCACTGCTGTGGCTGTGCTGGAGGAGGGAGGGAGGGAAGTCAGCGCCGCACCTCCAGTAGTCGTCTCCAGTCCTCCTCAACTCGAAACACCCGGGAGGAGCGCGCTCACATCTGGTCGGACGCGGCTTGCTGCAACAAGCCGTGCACACCTCTCACCACTGTCCACACCCCGGCCACATCCGCCGCCACCGCCTCCTCCAGGGGGGAGGTAGGATGTAGGGCCGGGCTGTTCTCCAGGGGGGAAGGTATCCACTAGTAGTAGCACCAGGTCAGCAAACACCAAGTTCTACTTGTATAGTTTGTATGGCTATATGTGTGTTCAGGGGAAAGGGAAGCACAACCAGGAGAAATGCTTATGATAATAATAACAATACCCGTATTTCGAATGGGCAGCTGCTTGCATGCACTACTTGTTGAGTGCTGGCTGCTGCTAGTAGTGTTGGTGATGCACGGTGGTGGCGCTCTTGTCGCCGTTCTCCCTATACGGCCATGTCGGGCACCGCGCCCACCCGCCGCCTATGGCCGCCTGCCGCATACGTCAGAGATGACGACAACACTCCTCCCGCGCCGCCACCCGCCTGGCCGACGTCGTCGTGTCGCCCGTCGTCGTCGTCGTAGTCGGCGGCTGTAGGGTTGTGCCGACGCTGTAACGACGGCATGCGCATGTCTCTCACTACTCAGGTCCCAGACCGGGGCCCCCTGGCGGAGACCGGGGGCAGCATGTCGGGGGCAGTAGCTTTCAGTAGGGAGCTGGCTAGTGTTTAGTACATGGAGTAGGGAGTGTAGAGGGGAGGGATGGAGGTGGCCGGGAGGTGTAGGTGAGTTTGCCTCAGTAGGTGAGCTGTTGTTTGGTCACAGGTGGCGGTATTGGATGGTTGAGTAGAAGCTGTTGCCTCCAACAGGGAGCAGCTCGCTCCCTCTTGTGTAGACGGCACCGCCACCCCTGCCACCCTCTGCCAACAGGCCGGGGAGAAGCAGGGCCCGCGCCGACCCAGGGGGGAATTCAAGTCTCCTCCAGGTCTTGGGCGTCTTTGTATGTGTAAAGGCGAGCTTTATGTTTGCCTCCCGCAGTTACAGCAGGCAGAGGGTGGTACACCTCACACTATAGGGACAGGACAGTCAGTGGTTAATGCCCTATGGACAAGCCACCTCCAGGGCTTTGGTAATGGGGATGTGAGTAAGGGCAAAAGGGGGACAGATGGGGGTTAAGGACCAAATGAGATGGTCTCCCTTTGATGTACTACATGTACTGGGTTGAAACACTGCGCAGCAACTCCAGGAGGACAAGGGGGCCGTCTAGTCGGTCAGCGAAATCCAGAGTGTATACGCCATCCCGGCGGGAAATGTCCGGTAACAGGCCAGTATGTGTTGTCTCCTGTTCACGGCTCCTCCAGTACCTCCAGTTCACAGGACAGACCCCGGGCCTTCATTCCTCCTGGCGGCGGGCCTCCAGCGTGTTAAAGGCCGCTGTGTGGTGCGGCAGCCAGTTCACTGTGCGCCTGTCGCTATGGGGCCGCTGTGAGCCCGGTGCTGCTGCCTGTGTAGTATGCTGCTGCTGCTGCTTCCTACAGTCGCCCCCCGTCTATGCGCCGTACCTAGCCGCCACCACCACCACTCCCACCACGACCCCTGCACGTCGCCACCTTCACGGCCGCCGTACCACGGCCGTACACTGCTGCTCACACAAGGGGCGTTTGTCTCAGGTAGATAGGGCCTGCGGCCGTAGGAACACTCCACCTCCTCATCTCCACCTGCCTGTTTCTAGCTCTGACTGTTGGTCCTTAGCACCACACCTAGTCCTCCTCCTCCTGCCCCCACAGTGGTGGTATCCCTCCAGGCCCTGTCCTATCGCCTCCAGGGGGTATTGGGGAAGGACACAGCAAGGCTGACCTTTGACACGATCAGTCCACCTTACCGACGCCCCGCGGTCGTCGTAGTTGGGTCCCTGTAGGTGATCTCTGCCCAGACGCTGTGCTGCTGGTGGCAGTGGTGGACTAGACGAGCAGCTCCCCTCCTCCTCTCACGCTCACCACTACTATGGGAATAGAAACAGAGACATAAATGGCCATGAAGTAATTTAAGCCAAACCAGCACCACCAACAGGGGAAAAACACACACACACTCAGAGGAAAAACACTCTCTCTGGGCTGGCCGCGGCCCGTTCGATCAGTGCTACCACAAACTAACCAGGGGTTGGACCACACGACTACAGATGTCCGCCTGGGTGTGGTAGTGGTGGGTGTAGTAGGTGTGGCGCACCCTGTTACATATATCGATCACCGCCCCAGGATTGCCTGAGTTTGCGAAAATGGGCGCGGCGGCCGCGTCTCTATGTATATACTCGGTCGGCGCCGTTCAGGTGAGGAGGTGGGAAGTCGACAGAGGCAACTGTCACTCCAGCATCCCCGGCTCCTTCTCGTGCAGTAGTGGCAGCAGTGTTCAGGTTTGTTAGCCCCCCCCCCCCCGCCCCACCCACCCACACCCACACACCACTCCTCCCGCCCACTGGACGGACAGTACCGCCACAGGTGGGTTGTGGATCCTTACGTGCCGCCGCCGTCAGATCACACCTGAGACCAACTAGAATAACGTGGCACTCATCTTAACGTCATACTGACCATATATATTTTATATTATCCTGTGAATTAAGGTGCCGTACTTTGTATTTATAAGAATGTACTTATCCATATACATATTGTACGAAGGGTACCACTTAACTAATTAAGTGTTATATTCAATAGGAATTAAGCCCTGTACCTGCAATAAAGTTCCGGTTGAAAAGGACTGCCTTCATTTTGTCTAAGTAGTTTTTCGTCCATCCACCGAATCGGTGCCCCCCCCCCCCCAAATCCAGCAACTATAAACATGCATTGAAAAGGCAGAAGTAGATAGAAAATGAGTTGCAATCTGGTGCCTATAATGATTTCTTATTTGCTGTTAGCTGCATGATAATCTATCATCTGCCAGTTTTGGTTATATCCCCAAGGGAGGAGATGCTGGGCGGCTTACACAGGGTGACAATGGATAGAAGTGCTATACCATGTATAGGTAGGGGTCCCATATGCTATACGTATACATCTATATAGGCCATATAGAGAGTACGTAAGCACTCTAGAGAGGGTAGGCGTATACATGATTGTTGCATCCGACCACGGCGGGCACAGGTGTTCGGCAACAGTGAACAGAGAGCATGTGCTGTATGCAGTACGTATAACTCGGGCATAGAAATACCTAAGCTCTCTGATAATACCCTGAAGCTCAATGTTCAAAGTGCAGGTTAGAAGGAGGATATCTCGTGATATTATAGGGCAGTATGCTAATTACTTAAAACAAGTGGGCCCAGTATTTGCCCACCCTACCCACCATTACATGGACATGCATGTGGCAAGTTTGCATGTGGCAAATTTGTATGTGACAAATTTGCATGTGAGAACTTTTCATAATTCTGGTGTTTTCTTATGAAGGCATCATTACTGTACAAATCAGCATAATCAACTATGGTTACTATGATAGCCACTGTTCTGGGCCACTGATGTCTACAGACTGCTACCAAACATACTTTTTGGGAAGAGATTCACGTTTTCCTTCCAAAAAACGTCAATAACTGTCTTTGTTCTTTGGCAGTAGCACTGTGGTTAGGGAAAACTTAATGCCCGAGTTAACATGTCATCTTTTGCAAATATAAGTGCATGGCCTTGGTACTATATACATGCCTCTAATGCCCAGAGTCCTCTAGTGGGATTGTAAATTATACCTAATAGGTTTTTGAATAAAGTGGATAATAAAATCCTATAAAGTCTTGACCTTACCTACGAAATCACATCAGTCTAACTTGGGCATTTTGAGATACAACTAATCCCGATATTAACACACAATGAAGAACATAGAACAGGCACTCTCTTGCGAGTGTGTGTGTGTTCACACAGGCTGCAGTGTGGAAGGGTTACAAACATCATATAGGCTGCCAGGAGAATAAGCAGTGTGTGTATTGCATTATAATTAACATCCAAATTTGGAAAGTGATTTTGGAGGTGTTGACTATAAATGTTAGCCGTGTCTAGCATGTAAATAGCTCACATCAAGTATTAACGGAAGTATAACTCACGTTACCAGTCACTCACCTTCCTACCTCCCTTGCCACAACTATAGGGCCCATCATTACCCTCAGTCTGCCTACCCTATTGGGGGGATGCTCAGCGTCCGATGCCGCTGCTATATAAGCACCGAGTCATCAGACTTCCAGCAGCTGAAGCATCGACATACATTGACAATATTCTACGTATATACTTTACTGATGTGGGTGGTGATTGCCATGGTAATAAGTAACTTGCACCTGTTACTTGATGTGTCCAGTTGTTCCGTACCTATAATCGCTCTTCGCTACACTGCCATACTCCTACCTCTCCTGCTGCCCCCACAGCCATAACCCCATCATCACCCTCAATATGTCTCTCCTGTTGCTGCCAGAGCTATAGACCCTGTCACTACCGTCCTCCTACCTTCCCTGCTGCTGTTACAGCCATAGACCCTGCCACTACCGTCCTCCTACCTTCCCTGCTGCTGTTACAGCCATAGACCCTATCACAACCGTCCTCCTACCTCCCCTGCTGATGTTACAGCCATAGACCCTGCCACTACCGTCCTCCTACCTCCCCTGCTGATGTTACAGCCATAGACCCTGTCACAACCGTCCTCCTACCTTCCCTGCTGATGTTACAGCCATAGACCCTGTCACTACCGTCCTCCTACCTCCCCTGCTGATGTTACAGCCATAGACCCTGCCACTACCGTCCTCCTACCTCCCCTGCTGATGTTACAGTCATAGACCCTGTCACAACCGTCCTCCTACCTCCCCTGCTGATGTTACAGTCATAGACCCTGTCACTACCGTCCTCCTACCTCCCCTGCTGATGTTACAGTCATAGACCCTGTCACTACCGTCCTCCTACCTTCCCTGCTGATGTTACAGCCACAGACCCTGTCACTACCGTCCTCCTACCTTCCCTGCTGATGTTACAGCCATAGACCCTGCCACTACCGTCCTCCTACCTTCCCTGCTGCTGTTACAGCCATAGACCCTGCCACTACCGTCCTCCTACCTCCCCCTGCTGATGTTACAGCCATAGACCCTGTCACTACCGTCCTCCTACCTCCCCTGCTGATGTTACAGCCATAGACCCTGCCACTACCGTCCTCCTACCTCCCCTGCTGATGTTACAGCCATAGACCCTGTCACAACCGTCCTCCTACCTTCCCTGCTGCTGTTACAGCCATAGACCCTGCCACTACCGTCCTCCTACCTCCCCTGCTGATGTTACAGCCATAGACCCTGTCACAACCGTCCTCCTACCTTCCCTGCTGCTGTTACAGCCATAGACCCTGCCACTACCGTCCTCCTACCTCCCCTGCTGATGTTACAGCCATAGACCCTGTCACAACCGTCCTCCTACCTCCCTTGCAGCTGTTACAGCCATAGACCCCATCACTACCATCCTCCTAACTCCCGTGTAGCCGTTACAGCCATAGACCCCATCACTATCACCCTCCTAACTCCCTTGTAGCCGTTTCAGCCATAGACCCCTTCACTATCGTCCCCCTATCATCCCCCTACCTCCCATGCTGCTGCCGCAGACACAAACCCTGATATTTCTGTCCTCCTACCTCCCATGCAGCCCACAGCCTATAGACCTTAAGGTTGATCGCTACTCATTGAATCTGGACTACTGCGCAGCTCCCTGTGCATATAGCTTAAAATTGTCAGAATAGGCTAATATTGGCAAACTGGATCAATATACATATACACTAAGCCATATCCAAAGATTGGACAATTCCGTGCAAAATTGTGCATTTTATTCCACTTTAAATATTTGATATTTTTGGAGCCCGTGATATATGCTATTTTTAACATGAATTAGAATATTGGAATTATTTACCAATAAATCATTATCGAGATTGATATAGATCTCATCACTGTGCTTCAAACAACCAAGAGTACAAAATGTATACATTTTTTACCCCAATCCTTGGCCTTTAACCCATTATTTTGGCCTTTAAATATGACCTTTAGACAGTTTTTGACCTATTTTTTAACTTTAAAGGCCCAAAACCCTAAAAATATGCGCAGGACCCCCTATCAAAATTACTTTTTTATGTCAGCAAATGATCTAAACAATTTTTTGAGAAAGTAAAAAAAAAAGTCTATGTATTTTTTTAAGCTTTTGTTGACAAATTCAGCATCAAATTTAATCTATCGTCCTAGAACCACCACTTTTTTTTCACAATAGGGTTGTTTTTGGACCATAATTTTATTTTTCCCATTTAAGGATACAATATAGGATTATTCACTTCAAATATAACAATTATATGGGCAGTGATTCACTAAGAAAAAAAAATCGTGAAAATTTTACATTTTTTTGTATTTTTTGCCAAAAAATAGAAAATACTTCATTTTTTTCAAAAATCTGTAATAAAAAAAGTAGCTCGGACCTACAGGACCCCCCCTATTTTTTTCCATTTCCATTTTCTAATGATCTAAACTACCAATAGGCGAAAAATTAGGAAATTCTATGGATGAAAAGTTAAGAGTAGCGATCAACCTTAATTTACCTCCCATCTCACCTCCACAGCCCTAGTGGGGTACCTTAGCTTCCAATAGGAAGATGATCGTTCATTTTGTGATAGAAGCATATAATTTGGTCCCAATATACTTTGGAGTGTACTTTTTCATTTCAGGATGGGAGGCACCTGGAATTCTGAATATCAAGGTCAATTTTGACCTATATAAATAGGTCAATTTCAACATCTCTAAATTCTAAACCAATGTTTAAACCATATTATGCTTTGTTGTATAATAGTCATCCCCCATCTAAAATATATCCCTATCCATACTCTCCGTACCCACATTAGCAAATTTTGATATAATGACCTATTTCAACCTCATTTACATAATTTGCATATCAGTCCTCCAAGTCTAGATTACATGGTAAAAGTTGTGTAAATTAGTCTAAACTTTAGTTATAGATAGAAACATACATAACTTAAATAATTGGAAGGGGTTGTCACACCAACTATGACCAGGGGGCCAAATGGCCCCTTACAAACTCAAGTTTCTCATGAATAAAGCAGAACCTGTTATGACAAGTGTTATTACTATAAATAGCCAGTATGTGCATCTATAAGTTCACATACATTTTGATAACATAAAGAGGAATGCACTGATCCATGCTCATGTACATTACTGAAGGTCAAGTTCAATTTTCAAGGTCACACTTTCCGAAAATGTTTGCTATTGCAAAAATCTCTTCAGAATATAACCTTTTGTGACCAGGAAATCTGATATTAGTCCTCATGAGTACATGGAGAATGTAATCCTCAACCTTTGCTTCTGAACAATATGATAATAGTGGTAAAACATTAAAAGATGGAGTAACTGTTATTAGTTTAGTGAACTCCGGTGACATGAAATGCCCAGCCTACTATCTCCAGCAGTGTAGTCTTCTGTAAGATGACTTGGGTATGTTGTGACTTTAAATTGAATTTTAACATGTGACCTAGATTAGGAGCACAAATATGGAAATTATGCTAATGAGTTTCATATTGGTCAGAATATGTTAAACTGGTAATTGGATAATGTCAGGCATGTTTGGGGCTACATGCTACTGTATACATTTATATAGTTTGGCAATGATTAGGCTCGTTTAAAGAATTTAGCAAAATGTTGGTCTATTTTATTTGACCTACTTTGCACCACCAAAAATGACATTTAAATTAAAGATTCCAGGTGCCTCCCATCTTAATCTGATAAAGTATCCAATAAAGCATGTCTGACCCAATTTATATGCTTCTATCACAAAATGAACGATGGTTTTGCTAAGGTACCCCACTACCCTGACCGCGGTCACCACCTCAGCCATACCTCCCAACCCAAAGTTCCACATGAGCATGACTGTTAAGCTTCACCCGCATCAGTAGACTAGCCTCAGGGTGCACACTCTGGAGGGAGGAGGGGGGCCCCCGCGGGGGCCGCGGGAGTAGGGTAGATTCACCACTTTCGTACGTTCGTTTGCAGTGTGAAAGTAACCCTCTCTCACTTTAGAATGAATGGTGTTCTATAATGTTCAACTTTTACCTAACGATACATATGGAAAGAAGAGAATCCCCTCGTCATTAATCATTTAAGATTTCCTATGAATTATTACTGAGAAATATTCAATCAAAGATTGGGAATTGAAAAGGTTGAATTCCACCTGAAGTCGGACATATGTTAGAATATTCACCTGAAGTCGAACACTTTGTCTTTGCCCTCTTTGAACAGGGAAGCAACAAAGAAATGGCTGTTTCTCCAAAGTAGGTATGCTCATATTGATGTAGAGTTCAAAAGTCTATCACATTTTTCTCAGGTAAAAATGTATAATACATGCACTGGAAGGTTGACCACTGGCTATATGGTGGATCATATTGCATAAGTCCGAGAGTATTGCAAATACTGATTAACACATATTTCTGTGGCACGAGGTTTATAAAACAGTATTGTGAGAAACAAGAACATTATATACTCGCCATTCCATCTTGATTACCACCAATTTGTTAATAGTAATAGACATAAAACGAGTTTAATATCGCAGATCACGACAATTCTCTAGATACGCCTATGTTAATTTGTCATATCATGTGAATATCATGCCTGTACGTTCCCCGTCATGATAGGATGACCCTCCATGTTTTATATGATATTTCCTTCAATTTATACCATAATACGGTTTATCCTTTGTTCCATATACGGGGGAAACTTGTGTCCGACTCATGGTGAATTTGGTGTCTGACTCTGGGTGAAATGACATGGTCAGCTTGATGTAGCTATAAATTGCAATATACTAGTATTTGATCCTCCTATATCTGTCAATTTGCTTCAGAAAATGTAGGGGTCCATCTAATATCACCATTTTTGAAATATATCTAAGCACATACTCACAAATGGGGAATTTGTAAAACAAATTTGCCATTTGCTTCCATTATTTGAGTAACAAAATAACAAAATATGCCCCAACTTTCCCACACTGAAAAACACCTAAATAGCTATGCTAGATATGCACTGCTTTCATAGAATCCAATAAAAACATGTTGAATTTCATTCTAATCCATTGTTTCCACCTGATTCCATATATTCGGTCATGAAATCAGTGGTCAAAAGTGTCCGACTCATGGTGTGTGTCCGTCTTTGGTTGAATCTACCTACTAGACTTTCCATAGATGAAAATACAGAGTGAATCTCACTGGACTCGCTCAAGTCTCCAATTATGAAAATATATATGCTTCCAGTAATCTATTTTTTCACATTATGCGTCCTTGGAATAAACATGGTTAAAACTCACAAAATATGTTTCCGCCTGTTTTAGTGGGGACTTTCGTGATGGGGGCATGAAGGAGTAGAATAACTTCATCGGGAGCCTTCCATAATACCAATGAGCATATACCGGAATCGTAAAGGCAGAAAAAACTTGAGGGGTTACTTGGTGGACTACTGTGATTGTCACTAACCAAGCTGTATTGGCAGCTGCTACCCATATGCGCAGGCCTGGTCCTTCATGCTGGTGGTCTACCTTGTGATCTCTCCTCTGACAGTGAACCACGTCTGAGACCAGGCAAATAAAAGAACACTTGCTATCCTTCAAAAAGAGTAGGGGACATGCCCCGGTAGCGTTTTTATTCCCTAACCTCATAGATGTGGTAATTCATTTCATAGATTTGATCATCCATGGATGTGGTCATGCTATATTGGGCAAGCAGCATATAAATACCTGTCTTACTGCGAGCCAAGACTATTCTACTATTTGTGGAAGGCTACATTGCTAACTTGAGATATGTCCTGTAAGGTACTTGATGTATGTCAGGATGTTAAACAAATGAATAAATAAAACAAAATAGGTTGAGCGGTTACCAATATAGATTTCAACAGCGAGGATGTCTATGAATTATGTAGAAACTGAAAGGGAAAAAATGATACCCCAGTTTTTCTAGTAGCCATAACGCCACCCACACAACCCTCTTCCTTTTGCCAGATAGGCACCTCCTACCTAGTGTGAGACCATTATCGTTTTGACCTCATGAGAGCCCTTAACGGTTAAACGTGATTTATAATCTCCTCCTCCATATACTTAGGACCGGGCTCGCCATAGTATCTACTGCCAGAGGCCTTCAGCAAATTAATCCTCCTACTGAAGGTGTGGCTCAGGGGGTGTAATTTACACATTGAATATCCTATAGGCTGCACGTGGAAAAACATGGTTCTGCAAATTAGTGGCCCTGCAGGGTCAAGGATGAACGCCAAGTATAGCCACTACATCATGACCCATTTTTAAACACAACGTTTTTTCATATACTATTTCAGAAGTTGTACCCTTTGGTATCATCAGGCTGGAATGAATACATTTATCTAAACCTGCCATCATGATACAGTGCCACTTTTGCTACATTCTGAACCCTTCTAGAGGATGGAGCATTTACCTTGATTGGCTTAGAATGAAGTACATGTACAGTATTGACAGGTATGCCCTCCAGGAATACACCACCTGTTATCTTATATAAAGTAACTGCATTGATGTTATTACTGTGCAGTGACCTCTCAGTTACTGTCGGTTAGTTCTGTCCTCGAAACATCGCTTTATTTCAGACAAATTATGGTCTGTTGGAGTATGGTACCATGATAAATCTCACGGGATACTGCTAGGACAGAACCAATATGACCGTGCATACCGAAAAACCATAATCATCCTCATGTGAAATGAACGACAAGTTCCCGTCATACTGTGCATTTTGCTTTGCTTACTTTACTACATGCACTTATGACCTGTAAGGCTAAGGGGTGTCTTGGCTGCGCAGATGCTAGGTTTAGCACACTTACTCTCTCCTTGTATCATCTACCTAATATAACGCACTGCATGAACTATCCGATTTAAGCAACTTTAAGCCAAGCTTAAATCAAGAGTTGCCAGCGTCATCAAATTGAATGACCTTTTTTAAGCAATTTAGATATGAACTCAGATTACATATTCTGGATTGCTGTCTACCGGGCTGAAATGCTCCTGGCCGTATTGCATAGCGAGCGGGGTACCATGGCAGCCTGTGATATATTCATACCCATGCTTGGGTGAGCAAACAACCATTGACAGCCTCTTAGAACTGCCCAATATAAACCCACGACCAAGTAAAGACCAGACTTAAGGTGGGTCGCTACCTCTTGAATATGGACACGCTGCGCAGGTATCTGCGCATATAGCTCAAATGTATCAGAATGAGCTAATATTACAGTATCTGATACATATATATGCTGATTAAGCCATGTTAAAAAATTGGGAGATTTCGAGCAAAATTGAGCGTTTTATTGGACTTTGCATAGTTTATATATTTAAAGCTAATGATATTTGCTATTTTTATCAAAAGTTAGAACATTGAAACTATTTACCAATAAATCATTATCTAGAATGATATAGATCTCATTAAGTTACTAAGAAAAACCAAGGGTATCAATTGTAGCCATTTTCTACCCTGATTCTAGCCATTTTACACTTTATTTTTAGCTTTAAATGTAAGATTTAGACGAATTTTGCTACATTTTTTAACTTCAAAGGCCAAAAAACCTAAAAATATGCCAGGAACCCCCTATCAAAATCACTTTCATATGTTAGCAAATGATCTGAACTATTTTCTGAGAAAGTTAAAAAAAATTCTGTTAATTTTGAATACCATTTTTAGCCAATAACGCTACAAAATGATAGAAATTTATTCCTTTTCTTCCCCAAAACATCATATTTTTACCCAGAATTCCATGGCATACAACTGTAAAATTAATTTTGCAGTAAAGTGGAACATATAGCCATTTCACATGTGAAGTTTTACATTTCTGTGCATAATGGTTGATATTTAAAACAATTATTGAAGTTTTCACACTTTTTTCTCATTTTTAGAGAAAAATTTAAATATTTTAATTTTTCAAAATTCTGTATTTAAAAAAGTAGGTCGGGACCCCCCATTTTTCTTTTCATTTTCTGTCTCTATGTGATTCAGACTGTCTTTAGAAAAAAAATAGAGACATTCTGTTAACTTTGATCAAAGGGTAGCGACCCACCTTAAGTAACATATTGGTCTACCCTGGGTACCTGGGCTGTACCCCTTGGCAGTTTTCCCTTCCTGTCAGAGTGAAACATATAGCATTGATTCTGGTGTGGCACCAGCAGTCATGCATCGTCCCGGTAGACACACAGCCATGATTAAACGGTGACAACTGGTTGATATACAGTTGATATAAACATTGAATCGAGGATGAATTGACCTTAGTACACCCACTGGGTAGCTGCCTCCAGGACCTGGCCAACTGTTGACCAACTGCTGACCATAATCACCCATCAGCCCTGCAGATAATCATTTTTAATTGCCAGTTTGAATTTCCAACGGGACTCAATCTCCTTATAGGGCTCCTAGGGGTTAGGCCATGAGCGCATCCATGTTTGGAGGTTAGAAGTCCAATCAGGTAACACTAGGTGGAGGCCTATAGACTCAGTACTGACTGAACCCCCGAATAGTAACCCCCTCTTCTGGGTATACTTATGTAGAACTTAAGGCTCTTCACTCCGCCGCCTGACTAAAAATCCGGTACCTCTCCAGGGACAGTCGGTCTGGGGCCGGGACAGGTACCTATTTATAAGGGTGCTGGGGGTTTAAGAGAATTCCACCTCGAAATTCAATTTGCAATATTATTTTAAGAACGAGATTTTCTTTATTTACCATAGAGTTTGACATCGTACATAAATAACATGTGGGACTGCTCATCATAGAATACATGTACACAACTCGTACCGGTATGTGTAATAAAATGGCTGTGTTGTCGTTACATTCTTATGACACTTATTTGTAATAATACGACAAGCAGGAGATCTTGGATCAAAATGTGGTATATAAAGAAATGGTAGGACCATCAGTAAACTGTTATTAGAGTCCTACCATGGTATGTGGAGAATGATCGGATGTTTAAATACATAACGTTTCTTGTTTGCAAGAGGCACTGGGAAACAAATTCTTGACAAGGATCTAATTTCTGGTAATTTAAAACCCTTTTTAAGATAAAAAAAACAAACAAATGTATAACCATCTCCAACCAACACTTATAAGATTTGAATTAACAGGAATTTCTTGTTATCTAATATAATTAATTCAATGTGCTATACCCATAGTTTCAACATGTGTGACCAGGCAAGCAGAAAGGGGTATCCCCGCGGGATTAGTACCAATTTTAGCCACCAGGGGGCTCCACCATGGCCTAAATTGGAAGAAACAGGCTAATATTTTCCTTATTTGGAATGCAAAAAGAACGTTTTAGAGCCTTAATGAGTGTCTTTGTTGATATGTGTTGCCATGGAAACATGATTTTCATTCCAAATACAGAAAATAAAGAAGCCCATTGATAGAATGATTCACAAGGATTACTATGGTCAAAACAGAATAAAATTATCATTTCTAGATCAAAAGCTATGGCCTATAGGAGGAAAATGTATGATCATTTTCTAATTATTCTAATTATGCTAATTAGATAGAGATATCTTGGAAACTATGAGACTTAGAGCTAATTGGGGGTTTGGACAGGGCCATGCCCACCCATATTCATAAAGCCATTTCTCAAAAACTAGAAATGATATCCTCTTGTGTAATATATCAATGGAAAGCTCATGATATCAATTTTAAAGTTGACATTTTCGTCGGATATCCCTTTTCCCTTGCCTGTACACATGTCTGAGCCAAATAATGCATGAAAATATTTTTCATCTGAATTGCTGTGAGCAACATTTCGTTTCATCTGAATTTCTGTACCTAAACACGCTCCAGTATTGCATTATTAAATATGAAAACAGGATTAATATGATTAACATTAGGCCAAAAAAAAAGGTGTGTTTCCGGTTACATGGTCTGAAAATCTAGGGTGGGTAGGTCGGATTTTTTCTTTTTTTTTTTTTTTTTTCTTACTTTAGCCTGAAAAGTAGCCAGAAATCGACTCACAAACTACAATGCTGACTCGCCGACGACAGCCTCGACTCGTGAACTATCAGATCGACCGTTAAATAGCCCCAAAATGACCCAAAATATAAATATTTTTTCAAAATCGCATAAAAATTTCTAGGGTCGGCCCTGTTTTGCTAGGTAGGGTCGGGTAACCTGAAACACACCTTTTTTTTTATTTGGCCTTATTAAAAACCATGCACTGTGTTTTCTTCTGATTGATGGTAAGGCTATTTTGTCAAATAAAGCGGTATTATCTTTCATGGGGAACGAAATATTATCAGTTGAAAAGGGACAGGGCGCGTGCCGGCCAGCATTCGGGTATTTCCCACCAAGAAGCGTACGGAATATACTTTTATCTTCCTGATGCCACCACAAAGTCTCAACCGTTTGTAGCCGACGTTCGAACACAGGCGATGATGATGAACGGCGAACTCAATCACGCATTTTAAGACTAAAGAGGTAAGAGTGACTTGAGAATAACTTTAAAATTACTTTACTCATGGAGATCTACTGCACAGTGTAGGGTAGATTCACCTGGAGTCGGACACACACATTGAGACGGACACTTGCTTTTGTGGGTATTCAAACATTTTAAGCTCTTTATTAAGAAATAAAGATTAAAAGTTACAGTGGTATTCGTTCCCAAAAGCAAACACTTGAAGTGGTATTGAACAAGAATAACCTCATATTTCACTGTTCGTCTCAGGGTATGTGTCCGATTCATGGTGAATCTACCCTATGATTAATGCACGAACAAGATCCCAGAATCCTCCGTCCAGAATAAATATATAGCTTTAAAAAATAACTGTAGGCTACTGCCGGCTAGGATAGTAGCACATGGTACAGTGTATAGTGGCCGATTGGTACAGAGACGCCATCTGTGTGTGAGGTGGTGAGGAGGTGTTGTAGAATGTACTACTGAGGGTGAGATGTATAGGGCGGGTGGGGCGGAAGGGGGGGGGGGCTGCTGCGTGTTGTTGTGCTATTGACTTTCAAACGGTACATGTGCCAGGCCGGCAAACTGCCGATCGATGGTCCCCCGACCATATAACGGCCGTGATATGGCCGCCTATGGATCCAATACCCAATGCTGGCTTCCCAATGCATAGGGGCGGGGGGCGGGGGGTGTCGTGGTTGAGTGGGGGGGGGGGGGTCTATAGGTGGGGTTGGATACAGGAGGAAGCTGGTAGTGATCCTATGGTGGTGGATATAAGGGCCGGGTCATTTCTTGCCAGCTGGGGGGGGGGGGGGGGCTTGCTGGACATAGAGGAGGGGGGGTCTTAATAGAAAACAAGGCCTCGGTCGGGGGGGGGGCTGGAAAAGCCTCCATGCTGGGGGGGGGGGGTCACAATAAAATATGGTCCATTTAGATACTCGCGACCATGCGTGATTCAACTGTCCGAACATAGTGGGGGGGGGGGATAACTTTCGCCTAATTGGTATGGGGGGGGGGAGGGGTCGGAAAAAATTGCTATTTGTGGAAAATCCACCAAGCCGCCCCCCCCCCCCCGGCTAGTAATAAATGGCTCGGCCCTAAGTACCCAGTGTATATATAATGAGACCAACTACAGACGGCCTAGACCTTAAAGGCCTAATTCTTTCTGCCCTCCAGGAAGAGTTGGGGAGTATAGCGAGGTACTCAGGGCCTTATTTAGTGGAGGTGGTGGTTTAATGTCCTGACTAGATAACGATATTAGCTCTTGTGTTTCTTTTGCCTCAATCCTCGGGGCTATTGCCCACAAATGCCCAGCCTCATTCTCCATCCGTTCTTCCAGCTGGTCCTATTTTCATAAGCAAGTGATAAGTGGTTCTTATAACATAGTGGTGGGTCTGGTTCGCATCAGGGAATACGAGTATAGTCGTGTATTTATGTTTCGTGTGTCACTGCATGCAATATGTGTCTGTGGAAAGTAGGACCTGGAGAAAATTGTGAATAACAATCTTGCCTTATCATGATACCTTATAGAAAGACATACAACTTGGCCTATTCTTACCAAGGAAGTTAATTAGGGAGTTATAATATCGTATCATACCCTTATGATAAAGGGATTACTTGATGTTTAGCCATCAGGGATTCGCCTTAGTAAATACATGGTCATGATCAAAATATGCTGGATGCATAAGGCCTAATAAGAGCTGTGTTCATGTACATGTAACATGGCAAAGAGATCCTAAGGCCGGATTTGCTATATTTTCACTTTCTTTTCCTTTGTAAGTAAGAGAATTTCACTACCGGGTTAGTAAAAATCCCCCAAAAAATGTGATAGTTTTTTTTTCTAAAAAACTTTAAAAACTTGATCCATAATAATCAGAAGAGAATAATATTCTCTTCTATTTTATGTGCATATTATGTGCGCTAACAAATACACCCCCTGCTGTGACTGAGTGTCCCTCTGTGCTTAGCTCTGAATCCTGCTACACCTGTTGGGACATTAACGCCACCTTGTGAGATACCCTGAACCACATGCCTACACAACCAACTTCTAGCACACTCATATACGGTTAGACTTATATAAGGAGGTTCTTTACAAGTCATATGCAATTAACCATCTACAGCTTGCATCGATTCTTTCCATATACTACTTACAGTCCCCAGCTTGATGAGACCCTTTCCATATACTACTTACAGTGTCCGGATTGCATTTACTCTTTCCATATACTACTTACTGTCCCCAGATTGATTTGACCTTTTATATATACTACTTACAGCCCCCGGATTGCGTTGACTCTTTCCATATAGGGGTCTGGAGGGAGATGGTTACGGCGACAAGCACTGATAAAGCTGATAAGATTTACCCATAGTGGTATGGTTTATCAGTGTGATCAATCTCAACCAGCGAAATTTAAAATGGCGGACCCACTGAGTATGTCTGTAGATTCCTATACAACAGACTGATTTGACCCTTTCCATATACATGTACTACATACAGTCCCCAGATTGCATTGAACCTTCCCATATATTACTATACTAGGACCCAGCTTGATTTGACCCTATCCCTATACTACATACAGTACCCATCTTGCATTGACCAATTCCATATACTACTTACATTCCCGGGCTTACACTCGCCAGCTTGCATTAATTATGTCTGTACACTACTTAAAATTACCGTAAAACCTCGCGTATATTAAGCCTGACTCGTGTATCTGATTCCCGTACTGGCCGCGGCTTATACGCGAGGTTTTACAGTAATAGCTTGTGTTGACCCTGTCCAACTACTTACACTCCCCAGTTTGAATTAATAACTTCCATTTACAAGCAACATACCCTAGCTTGTGTTGACTCTTTCCATAAAGTGCCTACACTTTACAGTCTCCAGATTGCATTGACACTTTCCATATACTACTCAGTACCCAGATTGATTTGAGCCTATCCATATACTACTTACAGTCCTTAGCTTGCGTTGATTGACCCATTCAATATAATACTCACACTCCTTAGTTTGCATTAATCATTTCTGTACACTACTTACAGGTCATAGCTTGTGTTGACCCTTCTACATACTACTTTCTTGAAATGACTCTTTCCATATACTACTTACAGTTCCCAGCTTGCATTGACCCATTCCAAGTACAACTTAGTCTCCAGCTTGAATCGACTCTTACTACTTGCAGTCCACAGCTTGCATCACCCTTCCAATAAACTTCTTACTATGTACAAAATACATTATACTGCTCTTACTATCCCTATCTGACATTGTCCCTTTCCATATCTATCGTGTGCCATGTGCGATTCTCAACTTGTATTGCCTCTTTGCATATTACTTACAGAACCCATCTTGCCTTGTTTCTTTACATGTAGCTCTAGGTACCGTTTAGGCCTACTGTCCTCAGCTTGCATTGACGTACCACTGACTGTCCCAGCTTCCGTTCACCCTTTCCATGAACAGAAATAATCTGTGGTATGTCTCTAATAGGCTTCACACATGTTGAAGTCACAGTATTTTGATTATCCCACCACTAGCCTACATTGGGACTACCTTAGTTCCGTCACAATATAGGCCTAGACCTATACTATTATAGTAATCATCCTAGATGTTTGCCACACCATGACTGAATGCATCCCTGCCTCCTCTCATCCCCGCCAAGTCACGAGCACGCACCTGCCTGGTGAGGCGGGAACGTGAACTTTTGTTATCCGGTGAAGCTCAGTGGCGCCATCTGGAGTTTCATATGTGCACTCCTGACCGGATGTGACGACTTTTCGTAGGGGTCAAAATGGCAGCCACCGGCCATGCTTTACGTAAATGCTGCCAAGCAGTATTGAATATTCAGGTAAATATCCATCTTTGCGTATATTTGATAGAAACTGAGAGCATGTAATGACTAAGTGTTATAACTGGCAACTGTTGTTTGAAAATATTATCGTGTTATTCATTGAAATCATCCCTATTTTGACAAGGACGTCGTGTCGGTCATTCGGTCTCGTTATGTGGGTATCAGTAGATCCACAAAATATCGCTCACTCTGTATGCTGATGAAACTTTTAGCCATAAAATGATAAAAAAAAAAAAGAGGATTTCATTTTCATTATGATGTCACTTGCTTTGCTATGTTGCAACCTCCGAATGTGTATTGTCCCCCAGACAAGTAATTTTGGTGCATGTTAAAAACAACAAAGTGTAGACTAGATTTAATAATAGTAGAATATTCTGTAACATTTACATGTTGTGACTGTGAGCGATCAATAAAAAAAATTTTAAAAATAGAGCTCTGACTCTGAGACTGAGCTGGGTAAGTAAGGAAGTGATCAAAGGGGGGGTCAAAAAGAATTCGACCCCTTGACGAGGGGGGGTGTAACAAATGTCGATCCTTCTTGGGGGGGGGGGGCAAAAAAAGCCAGCACTTTACTAGGACATTATATGCCTAGATTTATATGTTTCAAAGGGCCCGCTCGTGCACAGATTTTCGGCGGGGGGGGGGGGGGGGTGGTAAAAAATGCGATCCCTTTGACCGGGGGTGTGTTGTGTATAAAAACCACCGCCCCTCCCTGTAATATTGAAGGCTGTTTAGCTTCAAATTTATTCTCCAAAAATAAACCATATTAACCGCCATCCCCTTGTGAGAAAAATGAGGCCCCTACTTACAATGTTATAAATTAAAGCCAGGAGAGGTAGGCGTGGCACCTCTGTCAGGAGCAGTGAAAAAAACACGTCATAATTAGATCTACTAAAGGGCAGACCATTTTGTAAAGCATGATTATGCAAGTCCCTACCACTAACACAGGACCAACACTAGTCTACCTTAAATACATTAATACTGGTTCATTGACATTGCCTGTTGTCCCCAATTAGATTTAGGCCAATAGGGGTAATCAACTGCCATGAATTTGCGGCGAATATCAGGGCTGCCAACTCGCACGGTTTTATTGTACGATTTGTGATCCCATTATGATTTTGAGCCTGACTATGGTTTGGGATACCCTGTATGATTATTCATTAATTTTGTTTTGGAATGACATGCTGCTATTAATCTAGTTTCAATACTAGTAGTGACCCTAATTAGAAATACAATTTTGGGTACGATAAATACTAAATACAATTTTCAAGCAAAAAATGACCTACAGTTACGATTTCAATATCGATTTTCTCAGGTAATGTACAGGTCTGAGAGAAAGAGAGTGAGACTGTATAAATCAGTTGACTAGACAAAGAATAGTCATATTAAGATTTGCAAGCATGCGAGGTCCAACTCAGATGTGCAAATTGACCAGGACACTAACCCCTTTTCAAGTATGTAGTAGATACCCCACAAGGACCTGGGAATGTAACAAACAAATAACAACGACAGACTGACTGGTCCCCTCATAAGGCACCAGTCACTCTACCATTGTTATTAACCTTCGTTTATGTAAAAGATAGACTATGGTTATGAAAACGTAGATAGAATTAACCACAGCTTACTGGTGGGGCCACACGAGGGCGAAGCCCAAGTCGCCCTTTGGTATTCAATATATCCAAGATGTAAAGCCTTTGTCTCAGGCGTCCACCGTGGGTTAAGTGAAAATTACCAAGGTGTGAACTGTGAAGTTCTTTGTCTTAGCCGTCCACCGTGGGTTAAATATACATACATTGTATTCGAAGAAATTCTAAATCAGAATTGTAAATTCCATATCTGACTTTATTGGGTTCTGTCTTGTATTGTTGTAGAGGTCTACTCATCCTGAAGTATGTTCCCGCTGTCTCAGCTCGTACACGGGGATGGGGGGCTCCAGCCCCCTCAGCCTCCTGGCCCCCGCAGCAACAAGAAGCCAGCTAGATGTACGGTTAGCACAAGTAAGTAAAGTATACTAGTATGTAGTATATCATATCACAAGACATGATTAACAATGTGGTTTTTATTAAAGGTTTGCACTGTACCCATTCACCGTATTAATGTTGTATGCAAAGTACAATTATGTCAAATATGGTATACGCGAGACTCAACACTCCACTGAATGGACATATTAAACGGCCTTCTTCTTAGATTTGCAAGTGCGGATTACTGCTTTCTCAGGTCGATAGCCATGTAGATGTATGTTAATCCATAGGCTCTTTCAATGTATCACCTGAATTTCAAGAATGTATAAGAATCGATTCTCTATTACTAAATCTATTGTCTAGTAATAAACTGATCTTCTGTACTCAATGTACCGTCTCTTCAACAGGTGCAGGTGCGCAACATGTCTGGGAAAAAAGGCTTCATTTCAGAAATTATAGATAACGTTCGCTCTGAGATGACCAAGAACAAAGAAATGAAGGTAGGGATTTCGCTAGCGAGTGCATACCGGTTTAGATTTAGAAGTTGTGTCTTTTTACATGTGTATATTAAATTGTATATCTTTAATAGTATAGTGAATATTGAGAGGTCAGAAATACATACCGGTACATATTAAACTTATGAATTCAACCTTTTAAAAAAGCATGATATATAAAATAAATTATATTTATGAAAGGATGTATACCCTTTCTTAGTGTTTTGCGAAACTACAAAGCGTACCGCAGTTGACTGTAATAAAAATCGTTTTACTTCTTTGCAGGACAACTTAAAGAAATTTCGTGAAGAGGCCAAGAAATTAGACGAATCAGAAGCATTACAAAAAGCGAGAGAGAAATATGTAAGCTGCTTTACGGTCTTGATCACAACATACACTGTGTCTATTACTGTTAGTGTTACTGATAGAATGTAAAATTCATCGTTCTGCCCGTAGTATTTGAGGATCATGATAATACAAAATGCTACATGTAGCATGATTGTTATTATGCTACATGTATAAACAAAAGCAAAAAGAAAATCTAAATACATATGTACTTACTATTTTTATAACTGTGCGACTCTTGCAGCAAGCGATTGAATCTGAGACAGTGAAAGGTTCAGAAGTATTTAAGAAGAAATTTGAAACTCTACAAGAAAAAGTCAAAGAGGTGAGTTTTAAAAATAAGTTGCTTTATTAATGGTATGAACTTTAGCATCTGGATAGTTGCCGGGTATACCTAGGATTTACCCATAGATAGCTATTTCAATAATATGGTGAATCTATGCATTAAATGGGGGAAATATAGTGGCCCGGATTGCATAGAACTCGTCCAAATCTAGGAGACAGATAAGCACTTGTGTTCCACACATCACTAGCTGATGCAGTCTTTAAACGTTCTCCATTCTTTGGCTTTTATAAGACGATGTCAGAGGCTGAGAAGTCTGAATACGGCAAGAAGGGTAAAGAGTTTATGGATGACTTGGCGACCAAGGCGTCCAAGGCGGCAGAGACTGTTAGCAAACAAAGTGCCGAGGTATCACAGACCAAGATCTTCAAACAGGTTTCTGAGGTACGTACAGCCTGACTCCAGGATTTTGTCATAATTAGTTATAAACATAATTGATACAGAGCAGTGGATTTCTTTTACCGCTCAAGAAATTCTTCAGTTTGCCTTATTCATTTGCCATTTTCGCTCGAATCAGCATGCATTATGATGATATTGAGAGACCAAGTGAACTTATTTGGTTATACTTCATTTACAGGGTGTAAAGACGGTTAAAACCGAAATAGATGAAGTTGCATTCTCCAAAGGTCGCCTCTATAGGAGTCCAGGTAAGCCGTTAATTTCTGAATACTATATATGTATTATGTATTTAAGTATTAGCTCAAGTCTCAATAAGACTACACATGTATCCATTGGTCCCTGGTTTTGATGCTTCCCTAAACCTTACTCTTCACAAATAACCCTCAGAGTCATTGTACCATTGCTTCGATATACAAGAAACGCGATGCATGCTATTGTAGTTAAATATTGATTAAACTGTTAAAAGACAGTCGTTAATGAGATTCAGAATGACAATTTATAAATATGTGTGTCTAATCAATCATAATGTTGTTTTCTGCAGAAAAGCTGCGCATGCGTGACGAAGGCAGTTATAAACCAGACGAACAGAAGCCTGTCGAGGCTAACGAGTGAGTATTAATTAATGTAGTTCGTGTAGGTAAGGTTTAAATACAGATAAGCCCTTTACATCAAAGCCAAGGGCAACAATGTAATATTAAATTATGTTTAGTTAAACAAGGACACATACCCTCGGTAGACGTTAAATAAAGAGCAAATAAGTATGTGCCCTTTGCTATAACTACGATACTGGAGAGGATAGCGGATCCCATACTGTAGAATAAACAAAACAATTTGTCTGAGCTGCTAGTCGTACCCTGGCCGACTATAATAGTCTGTGAGACCTCAACCATAATAAAACATGTACACATGTGAATGGAGCTTTGTTAATACCATTTGCTATGTGTCGTTATCAGGGAGGCCACAGGGATGGTGATGCACAAAGACTCACAGTGGGCACAGAGCTGGCAGAGCTTCAAGGACAACAACCAGTACGTGCACAGTAAGTACTCCCCTCCTCCTCCTCCCCACCTCACTTGGGTACTATTGACACAGGGATGCCAGCTTCAGGGCTATTTCAGGGATTTAAGAAGTGTTATTGTAGCAGAAATCATTAATGATGTAGGTAATAGATTATGACAGTGCGTCAAGTTACTGCGCCTTGCTTTATCGTTGGTATTGTATGTCATTAAATAAGCAGAATTTAGTTGAATTGACTTGATTAGTATGCGTCTAGTTTCTGCTAGGCCTAGGACAAAATTTAATAAATACACACAGAATTGTTTAATTTGAACTGACATCTTTTCACGTCTTTTCTTTCACATAGAAATGTTCGATTTGAAGACCAAATATGACGAGAGTGACCATGTTGTTATTAGAGCGACGCGGACCGTTACAGAAAAATTTAGCGAAATGTTTGGTAAGTTTTTGATGGTATATTTTACAATGCTTTGTCCGATTTGAAAAACAAAGGGGAATATGCGGCTGAAAAGAAATTAAAAGAACAGTTAAAATTTGGTTTATAGCCAAGGTCAGCATGTAATAGTTTGAAACCTAGTGTGTGTCATTGTGAAGAGCTATGTGTATACGTGTCTTATTTCCCAACCTTAGGTGGAGTGTTTGCTAAGACGGAGATGTCTGAGGTGCTAACAGAGATCACAAAGATGGATCCTAACTTTGACAAGGAACAGTTCATCCTCGACTGTAAACATGACATCATTCCCCATGTGTTGGAGGTAAGGGTATTTGAGTATCAATATGGTAGCGGGGTGAAGTGATGCTTTTAAAGAAATTCCATCTCATAGAGCTGTTCAAAGGAAAAATGACAGAAAAAAGAATGTTTTTGTTCCATTCACATTCCAACCCTAGCAACGGTTATTCTAATCCAAAAAATATAAAAGGGACATATTATACAGTCATTTTGATGTATAATAGACAAAGATCTGAAGAAAACTCATCAAATTAGAGACGTTTACATGTCTGCTTTATGCCTGAGAAGAGGAGGGTACTCAGTATCCTTGATATGACAATACTGCCATACCCTTGTTAATAAGCGCCCCTATACTTAGATATGGAGACCTTTTCACCCTTGGCACTTATACGAGATGGGCGCTTATTCGAGGTCTATCTTTAGACTCTTTTATATGTTTTACTACCCAGGCGCATATATGCAAGACCGGCATTTATGTGTTCAGTGTACACAGACTGCAAATTCCACTTATAAAGCGGCACACCTGTCAATTCTTTATCAGTTTAATACTTCTCTAATTATATGATTTGATATACATGTAACTGATTTGTATTTGTTTTCAGGCTATTCTTCGGGGAGAATCAGAACTTCTTAAAGATTGGTGCCATGAAGCGGTAGGTTTGACAATATATTGGGGAAATGCCTCATATTGAAAAGAAAAGTGTTTTGTAACCAAAGTTCATAATATATAATGTATTGTCACATTCCCATAAGATGTGTAAGATATTTGGCTTTTATTTAAATTTATAGATAGATAATATTCATGAGATGATTTTCAAATGCATATGATCATTTAAAATTGACCTGTGTCGTTGATGTCCAGACAATAAAATATAACCAACTACATTGTACATGTACTTACCGTAATTGAATTTGTGATTACTCCATCACGTGCTACTCCATACTCAAGTACAACTTTTCTTGATTTCAGTGCTTTAATGTACTGAACCAACCAATTCAGCGAGCAAAAGAGATTGGTTGTAAATTCGACTCTAAAATCCTAGATATTCATAATGTAGATGTAAGTATTACAAAGTGTCTTTTGTTTTACTATAATAATGAAATAAGTATAAGAATTTCACAAAGTGTCTTTTGTTTTACTATATAATGAAATAAGAATAAGAATTTCCAAGTATTTCCAATAATCTTGCGCCAAATATGGAAAGGGGACGTTAGTAGAATGTTGCGCGCTATGACAATGTATTAAGGTGACGGTTTTGTCCATAAGTCACACTGAGTGTCCATTTGGCTGGCAGTAACAATAATGTATTGTATTGGCAGATTGTAGCCGGTAAAATGATGGAGCAGGGTCCAGTGCTAGTCATAAGCTTCACAGCGCAGCAGATCATGGTCGTACGCGGCACCAAGGGAAATGTACTAGAAGGAGACCCCGTAAGTTGAAAAGATGTATTAATTCCTGCTCGTGACAAGGTTGAATTTCCATTCAAACTAAGGCTGCATAAAATTGATAATCAGCTTTGCGGACACTTTTCGAAAAAAATCCGGTGAGGGAGGGAGGCTTTTTTTTTTGTTTGTATTGAATTTTCTTGGCCATGCGGGAGGTGACTTTTTTTTTTTTTTTACATTTCGAGAGAGGAGGGAGGGTCTTTTTTTTTTTTTTTTGCAAAGTGAAATCCCTAGTTGATAATTAAAGAACACTTCTGTTCTATCTATCTCACTATAGAAGCTTTGCAACCCAAAGTTTTGTTACATACTATATGTAAAACATTACAAATCTGTTTGAGACATATATTCACTGAGATTCAGATATACAACAACAATATTTCAACCACTTATGGTATTTTAAAATAAATTTAGGGTATTATGGAGGAGATTTCGGGGAGTCTAAAACTGTTAAATTTATGAAAATCGACCAGTTGGCAGGCTCAATATGTCTTCACAAAGTAGAGGAAATGTTGAGGAAATTTTTTCTTAATTTTTTCAGGGGTGCGGGGGATTTGATGTATTTTTTTGTAAGATAGTGAAAAAAAGCTTCCATGCGGCCATTTTTAAGGGGTGCGGGCAGTGTCTGTAAAGCTGATAATTTTTTTTATGCAGCCTAATATCTGCGATGTCTGGGATCACACGTAGAAAGTAAAGTAAAGTAGAATTTAAGGGAAATGAGCGTTGTCCATGGGAAACATAATTATGAAACCCGTTCTCGCTTATAAAATATTAATCAATCAATTCTGGCCACATCATCGGTTTTAGTTGAACGGATTATCCAAGTGAAGGTCAAATGGCAGAAAAGTGTATTAACAAGATTCATCAGATCATCTTTGTTTTTGGCCTGATCCTCTAATCAGAGAGGAAAATCTTCTTTTATTCTCTGGCGCAAAGACCTGTTCTTTACTATAGGGAGCCCCAATTTAGGATCAACACTTGGAATTTCATCGATCGACGATTTAAGCACTACCTGTACTCTCCTAAAAATGTTTTTCATGTGTGTTGTCTTTATTTTCCAGGAGAAGGTATTACGGGTGTTCCACGTGTGGGCATTGTGTCGGGATCAGACCATCGTGGACCCCAAGGCTGCATGGCGCGTCGTCGACTTATCTTCCACCCCAGCTGAACAGTTCATCTAAACATAAAAAATCTAAACACACCCCAAAATAAAACCAACATTTCGATATGCAACTCTTAAAATATAATCCGAAAACAAATGGATTTCAAGTCAATAGACAATGCCGAATTCGATTTTAGGGAGTTTACAGTATTGTTATTACGTGTATGTATTTTTAAGTACATGTTGTAATACAACGGCCTTCAAGCTAGATATGAATCATGGTATTTCAAATTGAAATGATGAATTAAAATACCCATTTCAGGGTTTTGGATTTTATTGTAGCAGGCATGAGGATATATTAAAATTTGATTTAAAACTAAATTTATATTTTGCGAACTAATCATTGTAAAGGATGCCCTCTGATACAGTTCTGTTGAATAAGGTGGAATATGTTATGCCTATAATTTAGGAGAATTGTTAATCCTTTCGTTTCAAGGTCGATCCAAGTTGTGTAGATACGAGATCATGGTAGCATATAGAATATGATTGAGAGAATTAAATGTGTATTATCAAAAGTTTTGAGTGATAGCTGTCCTCTTTTGAAGGACATCCCTGGTTATTTGTTATGGTCGCATTACTGAGGCGTATTTAATACATGATATGTATGACTACATGGATTAACGATTTTAGAAATAAATTATCAACAAACCACTGCTTTTTTGAAGATCACGTTTTTCATAAGTGCATCGCCCTGAAGAATAGCTGCTATGGGCCACCTATAAGTTACGTCACCACTCACCCACTCCCTCGCCCCCTATCTCCCTTGGGCCACACCAAAAAAATAAGTTTGTCTACGGATTTCCAGCACCATATTTTTGAAAAAAAAGTGTCTACGGGTGCGCCCGCATCATTTTCTGAGAATTTTTAATTTCTAATTTTCTTTGGTGGCCGTTTTTCTGATCGAAAGCCAGATTTTGGAGTTAACAAATCTCAAAAAAAAAATTCCATCAGGAAAAATTAAAATGTTGCCCGATCCACTTGATTTAAGGTAAAAAATCTGCAGACAAAAAAGAAAATTTGAATAAAAAAAATCGCTCGCTCGCACCATATTTTCAATATAATAGCATCGTTTCAGATTTCCTCATGAATATAGTCACTGCATTAGGGTCGAATCATTTATTGGCAGCTGGGGGCCTGGTGGACATAGGAGGGGTCATAATGAAATAAAGGCCCTCGGTGGGTTGGCTGTAAAGTCACGTTTTGTCCACAGGTCACAAAGCGTCCTCACAGGTCAAGGAAAGACACAAGTTGGTGCTGTTGTAATGAATTGTGTTTTTACTTGGAGTATAATTTCTTTGTCCCACAGTACAGGCAACTTTAGGGAGTGATCATTTATTATCAACAGGGGGGGGGGTGGTGGGTTTGGGGGGGGGGGGGGAAAAAAATTTGGACCCCTTGACCGGGGGGGGGGCAAAAAAATTTGGACCCCTCTTGGGGGGGGGGGGCAAAAAAATTTGACCTGTTTTGAGCCAAAAAGCCCGCGCGTTACTATGCTTCAAAGGGCCCGCGCGCGAGCCGATTTTCGACCCTAAGGGGGGGGGGGTAAGAAATTTTGACCCCTTGACCGGGGGGGGGGGTGTAAAAAATTTCGCGCGCTCCGCGCGGAAACCCACCACCCCCCCCCCCTGTTGTTAAAAAATGATCACTCCCTTAGGACCCATCCAGACAAGAAAATTTTGTTAAGTTTATTATGACATAATTGCAGGCTACATCTTATTCTTATATGTACTACCGGTATGTATCGCCAGGCTGGGAGATTTGGTCATCTAATGATATCTTTTAATGTATTTACTTATACTGATAATGGACCTTGCAAATTCCTCACCTGAAGAAATAAATAAAGTCCATACAAAGAGCTTGATAGTAGGTGGACACCTTGTAGCAGGTGGACAAAACGTGACTCCACAGTGGCCAAAACTGGATTTTAGGGGGGGGGGGGTGCATTTCTCCCGAACTTGGTGGAGGGGGCGGGGGGAATCGATATCACTTTTGGCTTCCTGGTTTTGTACAGGCTTGGTCACATTCACATACGTGTTGAATTAGCAAGTGACGTAATCCTTATCCTGATACCGGGTACCACTAAAAATGGTTTTGGGAAGCGAGCAAAATGCGTTTTCCTCTGCTGCCCATATACTTTTTGATTCAATTACTGATAATGAGAAATTAAAATTTTGCCAAACTCATTCTATGAATACATATTTTCGTTCAGAGGCTTCATATTATATAGTGTTCCAACAAAAATTTCATATCAAATTCCATGACAAAAACCCCAATTTTCCCCGACATTACCAACATTCTTGCGGAGGTCGGAGGCATGACAAAAATCCCTATTTTCCCTGACATTAGTAAAATTCTTGCGGAGGTCGGGGGCATGGCTCCAAAATCTAGAAAGCAAATGCTACTTTCTAGGTTTTGTATTATATTAATTCATTTATTTTCATTTTCCATGCCACCAGTAGCATTCATTTTCTGTATATATTCACGCAAGTAACACCCAATACACAAGACTATCAGGAAAGGTCATACTAGTACACATTTATTCTGTTAAACAAGTTACTTTGGAGGAGCATACTAGCTGGAAACGTGTATTGAATGTTGCTGCATGTGATATTGCTTGTATAATATAAAATGAGATGACTCGAAGACCACAAATACTTTTGGGGATATTTATTGTCTACATTTTAAGTTCTTGGTGTTCTATATCCCTGGACGTTGGGTTCGGTGACCTGAAGACCGTGGATGTCGCTGAAGTCCTGTAAAGAGCAAAGTAAACGTACATCAGAAATGTTAATATGGAATTGGACACTGGTACATAAGACTTGACAATATAGGATGAACAGGGTTCCCACAAACTTGCAGATTGTCTCATGACATTCCCTGACCAATATAGTGGGTTTTCTTATTTCCCCGACATGCAACATTTTACAAGATAACCTTCTTTCAATGACCACTTTTATTTATTTATCGTGACCTTCCCTAACCCATGGGAACCCAGGTTAGACATAACAATATTAATCAAACAACACTAAAACTTTTTGGGTTACCAGCTGATTCAAATTACATCACCATTCATTTGGCCAGAATTAATATAAACATTCCATGTGCATCTCTTGTTTAAACACACGCATGGATCTACTAATGAATGCTATAGATTCATCATGAATTGTACAACATAGGGAAACACTTACCAGCAACTTCAACATCTCCTTAGTATCGGGATCGACCTCGATGATATCTTGCTCGATGGCGGAGATCTGGATAAAACAGAGTACCATTAGTTACATTGTATGAAAAGGTTAACACAGTGTTTTATACCTTATTCTTTTAATTAATACAGGCAGTTGCTACAGTATACTGATATTGTGCTGCTGACTCGACGTGATTTTGAGCGAAGGCTAGTATTGCCCGTGGTACACATACAACGAGCCATATTGATGGTCTTGAGGAATTGCTTACCTCGGGGACGAAGTTGTCCCTGCGCTCTCTCTCCTCCTCCTGGAGCTTGATAGAGATACCACGCACTGGTCCGCGCTGGATACGCTTCATCAAATGTGTGACGAACCTACATTGAACAATACAAACACAGATTAGTATTTTATATATAAAGGTGAATACATACCGGTAGTGTGCCTTGGGTTTATGTTCCACCTGCGCCCTGCATGGGAACGCCCAGTAGACAGCAGATCATTAAATTGTCAATTAATTGGGAATCATTTGCTATAGGATATTAATTCAAAGATGAAGATGTTCAGCTCTCTAGAAAAGGTGTGTGATTGATAAGAAGATGGCCTCCCTTTTTTCATTATTTTGTTGGAACGAATGATTTGTTTCATTCAATGGTGAAACCTGAAAACTTTCGAATATAATAGGATCCTCTTTAATGTTGTAACATTGCTCTATGACTAGGTGGCAAGGGTGGGAGGAGTGGGAGAATTGAAATGCAGGAATTTGTGTTCACTTTCTACTGGCAGTGTTGCTGAAATGACATCTGCACATCGGTTTTGCCGATGTAGAATCGTAATGGCCGATATGAGGCCGTCAGAAATCAGCCACAATGGCCGGCCATGATCTCAGCTTTCTAACTGTGATTTTTTTTTCTCAAATATTCCTATTAGCAGCTGAGTTAGGTCTGTCCAACTTACACATTTTTTCAGTGAAATCCAAGCATTTTTGTAAGCTGTTGTTAAAGAATTATTTCAATCTGTATTCATTTATATGAAATGAGGGCCGATGTGGCTTGTATAGAAGGCAAATGGCCTGTGTAAGATCTCTCGACACAGGCCACTTTGGCCTGGGTGCAAAAAAAGTTGTCAGCAACACTGTATCGGTATATATTAATACAGAAAGACCTGCAGCGAATTGCGTTTCCTCAAAATCAGGAAAAGACACACATTTTGATTTTGGCTGGAGACCTCAGTTGGACAGATCTGCTTTGTTATAACAGGATGTGCCGTTCATGCCCTGATTTTAAAGGTATCCATTTCATGGTACATGTATGGGGACAGTCTCAGACGTTTAGTCCCCTGTAGCCAAAAATCTTGACGGTGGCAAATATACATTTTGGCTTTGTTTGTACAATCTACGTGCATACTAGCTTTTGAGTTTTTATTATAAATGTATTGATTTGATCATCTTCGAAACTTCGAAATCGTTCTAGTAGAATGTTAATGAAATAGATCGAAGGGAGTTAACCCCCCCCCCCCCCAACCGCTCTAGACTTTGTATTTTACATAGCTATATGAAGAGTGTTCCCATCTACAGATCGATGTCATCTTTGTTCATTGAGTATTTAGCTACTAACGACAGGAATGGCCCATAAGCCTTCACAAACCCGGACAGAGGACACCATGATAACTGCCATAAGGTATAACTTGACACTGACACAACAATCATGTACCGGTGCCACGACATGACTATTTCTGCCCACATTGAAAATCGCCATCAACAATACATGTGTTCATTATGACATGCTATATATATACTACCAGGTACTGAGGTACCGTACCATTATTGACTCCAGAAGTACCGGGTAACATTCTTTTAGAGATTTTTGAGATTTGACAAGCATTAATCCAAGGTTACAGTGTGACACACTGAGATGCAAAGGCAAAGCCAAATGGTGTATCGACTACGTTACCGTAACCCTAGTAGGGAATTGTCTTCCTCGATAATTAACAGGGAGGGTGGACGTTGGGACCGGGATCACCCCCATGAGAGGGGGTCAACTTTTCTCTGCCCCCCTCCCCCAGTGGCCGACCCCTTTAAATAAATAGCTTTACTTAAAATGCTAAGTTAATAGGGTTGATATGTTTTGCCCCTCCCCCTCTCAAGTCAAGGAGTCCAAATCCCAAAGGGTCAACAAATTGAAATGCCCCCCGCTCATAAAAATTAGCACTCCCTGTGCCACAAACAATAGCAGAAGAAATGACAGCTGACATGCTTACCCAGCAATCTTGTTCCTAAGTTTCTTGCTGGGGATGATAGCGATCTCCTCGCATATCCTCTTGTTCGTGTGGAAGTCGAGGGTAAGACGAGTGTAATATTTCTCGATGATGACCCGAGCGGCCTTCTTGATGGTCTTAGTTCTCACACGACCCTGTAATTGCAAATTATAATAATATAGGTCAGTACATTTGACATGTAAGCATTGGTTTGTTTGTTACACTGACAGTGACACTGGCAGTAAGGCGAAGATCCATATTTTAGCCTTTCCAGTAACTTAACGGTTCAATAAAATCATTTTATCTATTTGCCATGGCAAGAATCAGAAACTGAGAATACACATCTGTCACTTGGCTGACGGTGACACTTGTGTCAGACTTGACATGACATTTCTGTGACTCCTCCAGCTAAGTGATCAGTGTTCGTTCACTTGTCAACTTCATAACAAACAATTCACGCTCGTTTAAAGAGCTTAATATAACCATTTTGAATGTATATTAGAGTTTTGTCGAGGACGATTGATGCCAGTGGCTATATTTCGCCGTAGTTCTAACATCTACGAACCAAACATGGTGCACATATCGAGATCGAAAACGTAAACACCGGGCATGAGTCTAGCGAAGCAGGCATGGGTACTTTCCGACAAAGTTTCTATTTACCTGTTATCTATTGCATACCAGAAAAAAATTAGACCATATATGGTACAACAAGAGTTTTGGCAATAATATACGGCCTTTAAATATTACATTTACCGAGTATTTAACGTAGATGACACTAGATTTCAGAGGTAAAATTTTGTACAACCCACCATTTTGGTAATGTCAACCGGAAGAGGGCTAAGGAAGGCCGGGCTGCTGGGAAGTGTGGATTCTGATTGGCCGAACGCGTTGTTATCTGGTTTCCGTCGACAAGGCGTTCACTTCAGGGTACCAGCTTGGTATATTTTGGTTACAGTGTAATCCGGTAGGCGGCATAACATTCGCAAAAGTCCCGCCACGAGTTTTTCAACATCAAGAAGCAAAACGTTTGGCTCTTCGTCAACATCAAGATATAGTTTGTAAATTGTAATTCAGGGAGTGTTCATTTATTAATTAACCCTTTCCCTGCTGGCCTTGAAAAATGTCATTTGGGACTTAACAACCGGCCCTATGCCATGCCCATAGGAATATGCAACTTTACAAGTATGTGCTCCCTGGGACAGTGGCTAAGGAGTGAAATAAGTTGTATTGGAGACAGAATTTACACTTTTCTGACAAGGGGAGTAGTATCCATGTTAAATATTTTTGGATTGATTCAAAAATTCTTATTCGTTGTTTCATAGCAGGAGCTGTAATTTAGTAGTATTGCTGCCCTTGGGTGGCATATTTTGCTGCCCTAGGGCAGCAGCGGTTTTTCAAGGGTATTTTAGATGCTGCCCAGAGGCAGCAGCGGCCCTTAAAGGGTTAAAGGGGTTGGTGGTGAGATTTCATGTGGAAGCGTGAAATTTCGCACCCCTCCCTTGAGAGCGCATTGGAACGCCGAAGGGGCCGAACATTTTTCACCCCCCCTTTTAACCCGCGGGCTTTTTTGCTAAAAAGGTGTTTTTTTTTACGCCCCTCCCCCTCAAGAGGGAGCAGAATTTTTTACGCCCCCCCCTCCTGCAACTAATAAATGAATACTCCCTTATAGTGGTGAAAAAACTAAATTGGCCATAACCTGATCTTGTTCACCAAATCTGTTCACCAAAACCCAAAATTATGACTTTTATATTTTTTATGTGGGCGGGGGGGGGGGGGGGGGTTGTCAAGTGAAAAGTCTCCTGCAGGTCAGAGGTTGGGGGAGGGGGGGGGATGTTGAAGTGGGTGCAGTAAGATGGTGCAGAACAATATGACTTTTGGCTATATTTTACTTCTTGAAATGTGTTACCAACGATGTTACCACAGGACATGCCCAGTTTATGCCCAGCTTGGCGGTAGATCTTTGAAGTTAGATGGTATTTGAAGTAAGATAGAGGTACAATATGAGAGAAATAGCACAACTTTGGCTCAAAATATTTGAGCCAAATTTCTATCTTCAACGAAAAATAATGATACCTTGGAGCCTATGGTCGCCCGTTACCGAGGGTAGTTTGGTTTTAGAACATTTCCGTAATAGCGAAAGATAGAAAAAAATTGTTGAAGATCGCAGGTGAATATCACAAAGAAAAAATTTTTTTGAAAAAATTTCGAAGGAATATTCTAGCCCCCGATCTTGCCTATGTCTCTCTTTTTTTCCCCTTTTGTTTATCTCGAACAGCAACTGAAAGACAAACGTTTTGCCATGTCCCACATTTGTCTTAAAACCCAAAATTAGGCAGTGTATATGACTCAGGGTTACAGAGCTGCCAACCTCAAAACTCCAAAAAGCGTATTTTTTCGGCCATATTTTGCTTGAATCCTATTTATCGTACTCCTTTCATCCCAAAATCGTACTGAAATCGTATTTTTGATTCAGGGTTATTACATTACACTGACATACTAGTTCTAAACTGCCTCACTTTCCCTAACATTTCCCCTAGTTAGTATCAAATTTTCCTTACGATCATGAAAATTTGTGATATCTTTTTGGTAATTCAACAATTTTTCCCTAACCTTTTCAGCATTATTTTTCAATGACAATACTTTTCTCTGACCTGGAACATTTTTTTCTTACGGAAATATTGTTCATGGAATTCTTTTAATCAACTGTAAGCAGCCTCTTTGTTCTGAGGACTGAAATTCGTACTCAATATATGTAAAATAACAGCAAAATTGATCAAAAATCGTACTGAGTACCCCAAAATCGTACTCACAATGCTAAAGCGTATTCAGGCTTAAAATAGGTCTAAAAAGCGTATTAACCCATTGAGGGCGAATGTTGATTATCATTGACATCCATCCCTGGCCGGATGTCGATTATTTACTACACCATGTGGGGCTGGATGTCGATTATAATTGACTTAACTCTATGGGATTTTGGAAACCCCCGGCCCCTGGGAAAAAAAATTTAAAAAAAATCCGGCCCCCTTGCTAGAATAAATTTTTCTTGGCCGGCCTCAATGGGTTAATACGCCAAAATCGTACTACTTGGCAGCCCTGGGGTTAATTAACCCTGAGTCAATAAATAGACAAATGCCAACGCCCATTGATACTGTCTGTTGTATTTCATGAGCGGGGGCTGGGGCCATATCCCACGAAGCCGCAGGCTTCGTGGGATATACCCCAGCCCCCACGAGTGAAATACATCAGAGACAGTATCAATGTAGTTGGCATTTGTGTTAATTTTTTATTTGAAGCCATTTAATGAAGAAAATTAATATTTTCCCAGCCCATTAAATATGTCACATTGTATTCAAAGGGGCATTGAATACGGCCCTTCAGTGCTAAAGCATAGGAAATCTTGTATTTCAAAAAAATAAATTACAGTATGTAATACCATGTATTATGCTTATTCCAGCCCATATATGATATTCCCATTCAAGATCTCCTGATACAAAGTTACTAGAAGTCTGGTAAATGGATTTCGCGCACCTTATTTTCGGAGATGGAAATCTAAATTTAAAACAAAAAAAAAAGTCAACGGATTCGCTCGCCTCATTTTTTCAAAAATCTTTCTTTTCTTTTTAAACTTTATTTTCTCTCTTGATCCCTGCAGATCTACCAATTAGATATATTTTGTCATGGGTTCCCTTAGTCTTGGGGGGTATTTGAGCTAGTGGTGACGTCATGGGCTGCGGGAGATAAGCCTGCGGTTTCATCTTCTAATGACACCAATAATTCCTGTATAATACATAAAAGGACGCAGATCACACCTGATTTATTAGAAATTTATTACAGTACTTGCATTAGCGCATCCAATATATGGGTGCACAGCCAAAACAAACCTCCACTTTTATATTACAGCATAAAATCAACATAATACATTATTCTAACTACACAAAAACAAGAGAAATTAGCACACTTCCTATAATGGTAAAATCTGAGAAAAACTGCTAAACACGTTTTCATTTTTTAGTTCACAAACATTCCCTAGCATTCTATGTTGAAGTTGAAGCAATAATTAGTAAATTGTCACTTCCCTAAATACCTATACGCTGTGGTTACTACATTTTGTGCAGAATAAGATCCTAAGATGGTTTGTATCCTCATTTGTCGCAATGGCACTATAGTGGTTTGAGGCAGGATCTTTTGTTTCTATAGTACATTATACAAAGATGTTTCGTAATAAAAAAAAGTTGACTAACAACGATGAAAAAACTTCCTACCGCGACACTGACTTGTCACTAGAAATCTTGATTAAAAGTTGTTGTGACTTAGAATTAACAATACTGAAAACTTGAGATTTTACACAGACATAATGTACGTTCTAATCATGCTTAGTTTACCTTTTCACATCATATGTAACGATATGTTCCTTACAGTGTTTTAAAACTCACACAATTGCTGTTTCAATGTACTTAATCCCTCCCATTTGGGGACAATCATCCCAGAACTGTTTTTCATTTTCATATATTTTCGAGTTAAAACCATTACATTATCACGTTTAAAGGACACATCCCCATGTTATACGTTCCAATGTCTATGTACATATCCTATTAGATGGAAAGAAATATGAGGAAAAGTAACGACAGAAGAGTACTAAACTGGGAGGATTGCAAAGGATGACCCACACCACTATATCGATATATTATATTACCAACAGTGAGAGATAAATATGTACGGTAGTACCTATATATATTTCAATCACACTACGGTCCCTAGAAACAACTTGGTCTATGCCAAGATTCGCTGGATGACATGATAAAATGTGAGACATTATTTAATCATTTACATCGATGGAGCTCAGCTGGAGCTCATTAACAATTGTGCAAGATGCTTAAACCAGAGAATCGCCACCACTACTTGTGCGGCTCAGAGAGCGATCGGAAGCCGCTCTTATAGACATGGAGATAATGAAAATGAGTATGCGAGCAAAGCATCAACCGTATCCGTGGGCCGATGGAGGGGGCCCGTCACGAGTAACTGCGGTTCTGGTCTAGCACTTGCTTATCACAAGGCATAACGAGAACCTCACTTCTCCTGAGGCTTATTTTTCATTTCATAACTTTAAAACAGGATATAGATAAATTCATGTAAGTGTTTCTACAATCCATTTACATTCACTGCACAGCACTTGGCATTGGTACCTCGAGGTTCCTACAACTGTATCTCTGTCCCTAAAAGACTCCCCTCGTATTGATCCTTCTGTAATTTGACATTCTGTAATTTTGATGACGAGGATTAACCTTTTTTGTATGTAATTCAAGATAAGTTTGGAAGTGGGGGGATTATTCCACATAGGGTCTAGAAACCAACGAGGTTGCCACACACGTATACCATCATCCGCGCATGCATTCCAAGGCCATTCAGAACCCAGACATTGCATATTTATAGTCTTTTTTTGTTATCACATAAAAAGGATCATCTACAATTAAGAACAATAGACTCGTCTTCTCCGCTAGGAGTCGGCCTAAGAGTTAAAGGTCACTCATTGTCATACAAGGTCACATAAGGTTAACTCTCGATAACGAAAGTTGACGCTCTCTTGCTTCCACTCAGACAGGGCCTGGAGTCACGGATGTCGTCTGCTTTTCCACTAAACCACTCTTTTGGTTTCCCTCCCATGTGGCTAACTCCAACAGGCCAGAACTTTCTATATTAGTAGAATTAGAACCAAACTGCTCTTTGAAACATCTACTAGCTGCAGTAATATGCTGTACAAGCCAGCTCTCCTCTGCGGTACAAGGGTCGCACTCAACAAAATAAAGAGGGATTAGTTCACTGCCGCCCTTTTGGGTTGTTACTAACTAGGTATAACTGATAACAAGTCCTGAGCACCACCCCACCACTCGCACTGATTGTACGTTATCGGTCAACTTTGCACTGCTATCACGAGTCAGGCATGGAATGCATGATATCTGATGCCTTCTGTTGGTATTAACGTTAATAGGATATATCATAAATCGACATAATTTCTACGCAAAATGACCTCAGCTTGTACTTAATTCCAAGTCTATGAATGATATTCGTAATGGAATCACTGTAAAATGACATGGCAATGCTTTCACACTGATCTGTTGTACAGTATACATGCTCGCACCCATGCGACACTCCCAACAATTTATACACCAAACTTACTCACAAAAAAACACTGAACTGATTGCACCTAATTATTTGCAAAATATGATACATATGCATCTACTATCAAACATCTGTGAAACTCAAAAAATAGTAATGATATAGCGAGAACATTTTTTTCTTGGGATTACCAATTAACATAGAATAGGGACTTTTGGTAGCATTTTAAGTATTCGCCACGTCCGCTTGGGTCCGGACCAAGCGAGGCTGAGACAATTATTTGGGTTCAAATAATAAACTGCTCCGAGAAAGTTATCATACTGTTATCAGAATAACAATGATACAAATGACTCACAATAATATAATAACTAAGTGAATACACTAATCATCATTCTGCACATTAACATTCTGCAAGTACACATCATTTTTGTCATATACTACAACTGTCGTAGTAATATTGCAGTGACTGATAACGAATAACCATTCAGGGCTCGACAAATCCCGGTGTCCTGGACAAAAAAAATTGACTGGGCAGAACACTTTATCGTCAACTTGTTCCCAATTTTTTCATCCATAAGTCATTTTTTAATATTTGCTTTCAACTTTGTAGCTCAGGGTGTCAAACCCAGTTCCAAATTTCTGAAATTTAGATTCTGCCGCTTCCCATCGGCCCCAGTGAAAATGTGGATAAAACCGGCTGGACATGTCGTTTAACTGCTGGGCACAACTTTTTTTTTCTGATTCTGTGCCCGTGGGCACAAATGCTCAAATATGATTTGTCTACCCCTGACCATGCTCATTCGACTCAGACAGCACTCAAGAGTGCTCTTGTTGTAGGAGGATCAAACTTTCCGTTATGCTTTCGATTTATAAATACACTGAGATATCAAAGATAAACTTGTATCTCCACAAGAAATATGTGTATGTACTGGAAACTGGGGTTAACTTAATAAACTTTCGGCGACTTAGATCCCAAGGTCAGATAGGGGTCAGATGGTGAGTGATGGTACGACCGCCTACATTATGATGGCCTTGAGTCTTCTGCAGTGGGATGGGAGATGGGGTCACTGGCGCTCATTTTCGCTGTCTTATGTCATCATTACCCTTGTGATCATGTGAGTTAGTCCTGAAATACAATGCAAGAGGTAAGCATCAGTTTATGACTGACCTTTAAATAGATGAACAAATGTATTGAGATTAATCTATTACATTGGGCAATTCTCTTTATTTTCTTAATTGGGTTGCAAATAATACACTTCAAGTGAGTTTACATTGTCTGCATTGTCAAATCTGGTATCGATGAGAGTTGATTACACATTGACTTTTTTCAGCCCCCTTTTAAATTTATAATTCATAATTCATCAAAGTTGATTAAACTTACAGGTGTCCAGCCTCTTCGGGAGCATCCTCCTCCTCCATTTTCTTTGCGCGACGCTTCTCGTAGATGAAGATAATAACACAGAGGATGGTCACCTCTGCGCAGATTCCCAGGAATGGCCACAGGGCAGCGAGCTTGTCTGTCGGCAGAGATAAACATAGACAATATTACTGCCAACTTCTGTGCAGACAGCTTGTTGTATATTAACATAATTCAAATCACCTCATTTATAACATCTATACCGATATATACTAATCCGGAGTCAACAAAAAAAGTAAAGAATTTAAAGATGTTCAATGGTCAGTGAACTAGTTCAGCACAGAAATTCTAGTGAAAAAGTAGGAATTTCTATTTTAGTAGGACAAGTGGCATCTCTACTGTAACTAATCAGGGAGATCATTGTAATTAGTTTTGTTTGTTTGATAGGGAAGGTACTCACCCTTTACCCGTACGAGGACGGTGCTGTTGGATGAGCCCTCAGAGTTGGTGGCTACACAGATGTAGTTCATCCTGTCGGCGTAATCCATGTTTTCAATACGCAGTGTCGCGTTCTCGACGTCATTGTGTGGGGAGAAAGAAATGCGGTTGTCCGCTTCCAGGGGGATCGTAGGAGCATCTTCGTCCTTCTTGACCCAGCTGACGGTGGGGGTTGGCCACCCGCCTACCTCACATTCCAACACTAACGGGTCGCCCTGAACCAGGTTCTTGGACTTGTCGAAGTGTCTCACAGTGGGTATGGCTGCAGCAACAACCAAATAGATTAGTTTCATTGTGAGTGACAAATAATCAACCAATCTTTTATTTTTCATTTCATGGATACCTCAGCAAATCTAACGGTGGTAATGATTTACTATATGCCCGATGCATCATTTGCTATATAACAGACAGCCTTATTAGAATACGCTACGTTTTTCTGTCTTCATATATAGATGTCTTCTATCTTATTTTCAGCCATAGAAAGTTAACTCGGGAATACAAGTATTCTCTAAGTTGGGTTAGTCAGAATCAGAAAAAGTTCATGGAGGGCCCTGGCTGGAGGTTCTTTAAGGATTATTAGAGACCTTTGGAACTTTCATCCCTGTATTACTAAAGACGTATGTCCTTAATTATCATAAAGCAGCGAATGATTGATAACAACACAGAAACGTGCATCACGATATATCCCCATTCACATACATCCACAAGTATCCCCCAATAGCCCTTATACGCTTACTCTAAATATCACACAGGTCGTTATATTATGAATATTTTAATGGATTTTCGAATCACCCATGTTAATGTAAAAAATTCTAAAATCCTTTTTTGAGCTTGATTTACAGAACTTGGCCTTTAGGTAGTCCAAGGTATATGTGTTCAGGCATTTTACCTTGGATATGACCATGCAAACTCAGAAGTTATTCGATGAGATTTTTACTATGTTTAAAGCAATATTTTAAAATCATCAAAAAATTAAATTATCAAAAAATCTTTTGGTTAAAAATGATTTGAATGTTATTTCATGCAAAGAAATGAATGTTTGTTCATTTTTCATGCATTTACGGGTAAATCAATATTTCCATGTTAACCAGGTACGCAAAATAACGTTATTTTGTTGATTTTGGTTGCCATGATAACAACAAAAACCAGGTTTACTATGGCTGTCACATACAGAAATTAATTTATCTGAACTATCATCATCATATATCATATTGATTTCAAGTCATCTCATTGCTCCAAATCTGAAATACTGCAGTTCAAACAGAGGAGGAGTTTACCCTTTTTTTTTGTCAGGACCGTCATATTTATTATGCAACATTTCTATATAGGCTATACTGTTTCTATGTAAATATGGGTATTTCACTTTCTAAAAGCTTGTTACATTTTGAACCTTCATAACTTCACTAATAATTTGACCATCGACAAAATTCTTTAAGTTCAGAAAAGCTCTGATGATTCTCTTCAACGGAAAAATGACCCAAAAAGACCTCCGTCCCAAATGGGTTGAGAAAGAACTGGGTCTTAATCACCCCTGTAGGGGTGTGGGGGCATGTTGGGGACAGGGTAACCACCTCCTCTATGCATAGAGCACATCTCTTAAGCCTACTAGTGTAAGATACAAGATATTCCCTCTTCATGTATCACATAGCTATGTGAAGCAGAAGAAGGCTGTAAATGCCTTTTACAGTCTCGTTTCGTGTCACGTTTCGACCATTCGTGTCACGTTCCGAACGAATGTTTATGATAGAGGAAACCTTCGTGGTTCCACCTATGAAAGACATTTTAAAGTTTAACCAGAGCGAAGCATTCTGGACCGGCTCTTGAGACCACTTGTATATGCCTACCCCAGGACTTAAAACATATTTTAGTCAAAATCATTTTGGGGCCCATGATTAAATAGATTTATTATGCTAAGGCTGCTAGATTTCAGTCCAGGTTGAGCCCATAAATAATGAATTCCCAATGAACCCATTGACAATGCTTGGGTTTCATTTATATCGCGAGAAGAAATGATAAAATACTCAAATACAAGGTTAATGTAATAATCCTTCAGTTAAGAGTAGAACCAAATGTAACATACGGTACATGTACAGATAGATAGACAACGAGGAACATGAAATTGAAGCTGTCATTGCTTGGTGCTTTAATGCCATCTAGATATTTTATTTTTGAACCGTTACTTCTTTCTTCTAAGCTTTCGACATTTATGGCACAAAGTTCCCTCAATTCTTTTAATTTGTAAACAGCCAAGGAAGAACCAGTTTCTAACACTGTAACTTGACGACCACTCTCACCTGGGATGCCTAGACAATACATAAGACAGTGTAGGTTTTCAATACTACTGCACAAACACTAACAGACATGGCTAAAAGGGAAATGTACAATGGTATGGTTGATACTAAGGCTAACTACGGTAATACTATCCACCAACAACTATGCTCTCAAATGCTCAATGCAGTGCAACTTTCTTGATTTTCTACAAGTTGTTACTATTGATACATATATTCATCCAAATGTACCAGGTAGGTTTAACACACAATGAGAGATTCCAAATGGAGAGGCAGAAGATTACATACCAGTAACGTTGATTTGGAAAGTGTAGTTCTTGCCGTTAGAGAGAGTGAATCCGCAGTGGTAGGGTCCAGCAAGACTATCCTCTGTGGAAAGAGAACAGAGTATGCACATGCGTTAAAACTAAATTGTGTGGTCCGATCTAATCAACAACTAATTTTTGTTTTATATCAGATACTGGTTTTATTCAGCACTCTTTCAGGTATATATTCATATCAACATTTCATTTACAGTGAAGGAATATTGCTTGAGTTTGACGCTTGGTTAGTTCAGAATTTAAACCTTACGCTTTGTTAAATTTTTAAGATGATCGACAGCAATCTCACTATTAGTTCTGAAGTTGCCTTCACACAGGGATCATCGAGAGGTGTGACTTACCGGGCTGTTCGATAGTCAGGGTGTTGTTTCTGGCATCCGTGCGGTACTTGCCGGCGACGGGCTTGATGAGCTCGCCGTTGCGGTACCACTTCAGGGGCTGATAGGAAGTAAGACCCTCGATTTTACACTGGAGCTGCAGAGTGCTTTTACTAGTGTCCAGCTTGACGTCATCACCTTTGACTGCAAACACAAGTAATTATTAAGAAACTATCCGCTTTTCCTTGTTAAAGGGAAGGTTTCATGGAACAAAGTAAGGTGCTACGGTTTGCTTTCTGTCTACGATGGTAATTTCTCAACCAACTACCAATTACAGTCTATATTTCACTATATGCCTCGAGAATTAAAATTCATGCTAGGTATGTAATGGTGAGCTACTTAAGTCAGTACACATGTATTTAACATGTGGCTAGACCGACAGGAAGGTCGTATCATTTCAAAAGTTGATTTGGCAATTTTGTAGGTAGTGTTTACGACAGACACGGTGTTTATAGACTGGCCATTCTTCCATGCGATAATAATATGTCATCTCCCAGTAATAAGTTAAATCCCAACAGTTTTTCAACATTCATGCAAGCCAAACTCGCTGACTGAAACTCCCTTTTTAAATTTGACATTTTTATCTAAACCATATCACGATCTCTTGATTGTTATACCATGGAAGAGGTCATAACTTTTGTAGCCTACCAATATTTAGAGTTCAACCCCAGGGCACACCCAAGGGCATTCTACGCTTAAACGTGCATGCAGACATGTTGATCTTGAGACCGGGACAAATTGAACAATCATGGCAAAAAGCTGATAACCCCATGGGAAGTTTTTTCTTTTAATGCCGTGAACAGAGAATGGTTACCCCCCGCGGAGTGATCAACCACCGCGATCTGTTAGTGTGACTCAGCAGTTTAGCATTCGGTCACCCCAATAGGGAATCCACATATCACAGGATGGCATATGGAAACGGTTCTACATGAAGCACAAATTTATAAATTGGATGCAAGTTATAAATATGGATGCATCTGACATCACAACTGCATCAATCTTCATGTTAAAATTGCAGAAAGCCTATGGCAGCGCATAAGGCTATGATAAGACGCTGACACTGTGTCAGCCCCAGTGACTTATGGGAGTCGGCAGTCATACAATCAGTCATGCTATCAGTCAGGTTTAATACATGTCTATGGCTTCACTAATTAATCTCAAACTGTTAACCAATTCAGCAATTGGTTGAGCCGGGGTTCAGGGTAATCATATCCACAACACAGTTTTTACCTGTGAAGTCCTCGTCTAGATCAGCATCACGTTTTACAACAGATACTGAGGCCATCACTTAGAAAATAAAGGCACACCGACACATTCAATAAACATCGATGTGACTAGAACATCAAACTATAGTTTCTAACACATTAAATAATGAGACTGGATGTACGAGTTATGTTAACATCTACTGGGAGGTCTTCTATATATAACACATGGTATAAGGTGAGTGTCATTGCGGATCTCCTGTCGGGCCGGAATGGACACCATATAGTTGCCTACCTCATTGGCTCACTACAAAATTTGACTACATTCCCAATATGACGAATATGAAGTAACACTTACTATCGAAGACTTCCACAGTCATCCTGTGAGAGGGGTGACTTTGAATGGTGGCCTTACACTCGTAGGTGCTGGAGTCGGACATCTCGACTGAGTTTTTGACGAGGCGGGAGTAGGTGTTGAGGTGACCATTCTTGGTCTGTTTGTTGCTCGTCAGGATGAATCCTGATTCGGCATCAGTGTTGATGGCCTCTACATCCTGAAATATAGCAAGGGTTGTTTGTAGTCTTAGTAAAAGTTGATACATATCAATGGTGCTGCAGGTCATCTATTTTAAGTATGTGTTGGATTAAACTCGCAACGCCACCTTAACATAGTAGCCAGCTGTATGTCAGTATCTGACCATGAAGGATCACCACTTTTTAAAATTTTTACTTTTCTTAAACTTTTTTTTTCTTTTACATTTCTTAAAATCTTTTTAAATGGACGAGGCCTATGATATGTTTTTTGCCTTTTTTCAGCCGCTGTATAAGAATTTTAAAGAAAGGCCAAGTACCTACCTTGTACCACTGCACGTCGCTACCATCAGTGTCCGTACATTCCAGCTCGAGCCGCTCGCCAACCCGCAGGAACATGGGCTGCTCTGAGGACGGCGGGCTCGTGATCTCCGTGTGAGCTGCTCGACAAAACAAAGAGCCGCTCAGAAGTCAGGACATACAGACGGCACCAGTACTCCTACTACACATAGGGTATCTGAGTCAGCTGTGTATATACCTGCTCTACCCCTCCCACCTACCAGACCTGTTTACTCAGCACTATAGGGCTGTATACAGAGAGATGCCCCATCAGAGACTGGTGACGGAATAGTGAAATGTCAGCCTATATATAGTATCTAGCCCTTGAAGTACAGAGAAGAAGGTATAAAACAGGGTAGAGTTGGCAGATGCCATAAGTACTAAATCATCGGTGTTTTCAACTGGATTCATTTTTTTTTTCATTCATGTAAAACAAAAGGTTAGCCATGCAGAATGAACTTGAGTTTGCCGTAGAGTTGGAAAGATCAAAGGAATGAGAAGATGGGGAAATAGTAAAGCGTAAGACCGGTTGTAACTTAAAAAGTTAGAGAAGCAGAATAATGTATCGTAGAACAGGGTTGCCACTCAATCTATACCCCCACCCTTATGTCTCTAGTTAGACTGTATCTTCTTAAGTTGTTCCCGACTACTTTGAGAACGCAGTTCTCTCACACTACACGTCCCAACTCCCATATACTTCGATGACAATACCACGAGGTGCATTTATCTGACAATCAGTTGATCACACCGGGTATGTTTCACCTCGGTGGCTAGCTCCTTTATAGAAAGAACAGTTATTTATTACTGCGTTTGCAAAGGGAACCCTGGATTTATTGGTATACACCGTCAATTCTGAAAGCCCAGGCTAAATGTAATTCAGGTAGAACATTCCCACAATATCACATATAATCATATGGGCAAACCTTTTAGAAACCATTCTACGTTGCTTTATAACACATGTAACATAAACTGGCATTTATCATCCAGCTGACGTGTAGTCGTTGTTTGTTTTTCTTCCCTGACCCGTGGCAACCCCGATATAGGTCAAAGCCGGATTAAGAGAGAAGCAGTAGGTTGAGTATACAGAGAAAGGTTAGTATCCAGACTACTACTCATACACATCCACATGCATCATTCACCTCTCTAAACACATCGGACACCCAGAAACAGTCATTCTCAGAAACCTACAGTATAGTAGTAGAAGCTACATCCCTGTAACTTGGATTATTAAAGTTAGTATTGCAGGATAATTGAGAAGTGTGGTTTAGTATTTATTTTTGGCTGACCCATATATGTGTATAATAGGCCAATATTACCTTAAGCTGGTGGGAGTAGAGGGGGTATTACGTTGCATTTTCGGTTTATTTATATATACAAATCTACTGGGACACAGATGGTGACTTCACTATGCAATCTCTTATTTATGCATATACAGAGGCCACCCCATGCATACCAGAATGTATAGGCAAGTCTTAAAACTACATTATCATCACTTCACTTGAAGTCTGTCTACTTAGGACCAAGTATGCCTCTTACTATAGTCATGTATACCTTAATGACACGAGGGGTACCTAACAATAAGGCCCTTTACAAGCTATTAACGCTATGCCATGTGCATGGATAGCCTGATAACATCTTAACATGCATGTCCTTTCAGACACGGTACCATGCATGGTTTGAATAGCCAGCTTGATACAATATAGATATTGTTTGATATACCTTGTTCATTCTTAGCATCCTTGTTATTTGGGGGAAATAGAAGTAGGGGATATATGAACCTTAATAAACATATTCAAGCAGCTTGATAACTCTACACTTATTAGTTTAAGGAACATGGCTCTAATTCTATTGTCTCTCCCTATGAACCTCTGTATCATTGTGTGTCATCCATAGGCCCCTATGACACAAAGTCTTAGCAAAGACTACACTGGGTGCGACTTTGCACCTCTTAAGGTATATATTATCCATCCACATGGGGCTAAATCCTAGATAGAGCTTATGATTGGACCTAGGACCCGCACTAGACGAGGTCTATTGCATCTGACAGTCATATTATTCGTTTCGCTATAGGGGTCCATAGTGTCCCATGACGGAAGCATAAAGCCAAACGTCTACCCACTGGGAACATTTTATGCTGCCTGGGCTGCCAATAGCTTTGTCACATGCTGGTATTGCAGGTGGAGCTTCATATTTTATCACAGCATAAATTCTGTATACAGTCTTTGACCGTGAGGTGAAATATTTATCTGATACATTAAAATACTTGTACAGATAAAAAGGTTAGATACTTGATTCTAAGTAACTGCTCACTGATACATGTTCAGTGGTTCCCTATTAAAGTAGACTTTACTAAGCCTTATCGCTATCAGTATAGACTAAGAGACACTTATGAAGACCCTTATCTCTTATCTCAAATAGTAAGAACAATATATGTAAACCACAAATGGCCTGATAGTTCAGAGGTTGAACTGGAGCCAACTATATGTCGTCCATTATGACACTACATGTCGGAGTGAACCTGTATTTAGCCCACTAGGCACGTAAATATATTCCTCTATGTGACACCTACAATTGCATGCCCGATTTAGAGGCACCAAAACATGTCAGGTCTATTTTTCTAATTCTAGTCGTTATATAGAAGGGTTGACAAGAAAATAGCTTTGTGTTGACGTGTCGCTGTCCATAACCAAATCATAACACATTTTCCCATTAGGGAATGATTCAAGAGTTTTGGCGTGAAGCATTGGTCATATAAGCAGTTCCATCACTTTAGGTATAACACATTAAATATGGAATCACTACTATAATTTTTTTAACAAATTAATTCAAATTGAAGACTGATTTTAAGTTTCATCTCATACTATAGTAACAATATTTACATCGTTCGGTGTAGTTATTCATACCCAATAACAATTTTCTCTCGCTATTAATGTATTCCAATTTAATAACTAGAATATTTTAACCACGATACAGCACCCGAAAGCTGAAGCGTTACCTCAGCTCCCTATATCTTACATTGGATACAGATGGGAAGTTTCTGTATTATTTTAACATAGGGTGTCCACAATACCCAGTTATGTAGTACTGAATGTAGTAGACTGCACCGTGTATGTTTAAATCGTGTAGAACAACATACCACAAAAGCACTCACAAGACTATAACGTGTCAATGTATTTGCACAGATATAACCACTACAGAACTTAAAGGTATGAACATGCAAGTCTAGGAAACGATAAAGAAGGACTCTATAACGATATCAAGACAAATGATTCACATCATTTAACCTTCTACAAATTTAAAGAAAACAATCACTTGGTGATTGGCAAATATAGTTAATATAAGGTGAATTTGTCAAAAGAATAAATTCAAAAGGGCAATACATATGATAGGATTTTTGACATAACAAAATAGGTAAACGAATAAAGGATATGGGAGTTAATCAGAATGAGAAAGGTTGCTGAAGAGCTTTCAGATCTTAGCTAAAGCAGTTCTTTATTTCCTTTTGATATCACTATCTTTTATCTTTGCCTAATTAAATGATGTCAATTTGAGTCCGATTCAACTATTCTAGATGTAAATGGTTGGAAAAAGAAGGATGAAAGCGTTGTGTTTGTTGTTGCTTGTCTAGCTTATTAGAGAGCTCTACATGGACCGAGTGCAGAGGTTAGCCGAGCACATGCATTGCCACCCAGAGTAGGGCCCCGTGGAGAACAGAGCTGTATACACAGATCCTTCCACTTCTTACTTGCCTTTACCATCTCATCTTAGGGTGAAGGGGTGGGAAGACCTGACCGAGGGAGCTATGGGACCATCACCAAGGGGACATACCATGTATAGTGTGGACATCTGGTTAATATCAGTGTGTTATATATTAGATTGGTATTAATTATGCATCGGTGAATACGCTCATTAGATAAGCAGCAGGCGGTTAACACATCCATATATGGATATGTAGGCGTGGCTTATAAGGAGCTGGGGGTATATATGGCCTTGATTCCTTAAACTGAGAAGCTGTGCGAGTTGAACGAGAGCAGCCTGGGGCTTTAGGACCATCACCGGCGGGGGCGGGACTGGGCACTGACTGATACGCCGTGGCCACGCCTTCCCATGGGTCATGGATTGAGGTGGGGTGAGGAAGAGAAGGGGGGAGGAGGAGGAAAGGGTTGAAGACAAGCCAGAGGCAGAAGGGTGGTATGAGGCAAGAGGCAGGGGCCGAGGGAACTTGGCCATCTAACCCCCGACCAAGCGCCACATCCAGGCACCAATACTTACTCGATTCTACATCTTTTAATTCGGCTGCAAAGAAAACAAAACACGTCAGAACAAAGCATAATGAAAACTGACTACAAGGTGGAGTAGGTGGGTGGTGGGAGAAGAGTAGGGGTAGGGTCCCCACCTCTGCTGCTGCTACCAGATTGGTGCCACTCACACGTGGGGATCGGGACCTGCGGTTCCCCGTGCCGCGGCTAAATCGAGTCGGAATCAGCCTCCGGAGTACATACCACCATCAACGACAGGTAGAACACACCTATTTCCCTGACCCATCCAGCAAGGGCAAAAAAGAGTGGCCCGATTAAAATAACATCAGCATGTTTAACACAGTGACTGCCCATCACCGGAGTCAATGCATATATCCCAAAGGCCCGCTCAATATACGTTGGAAAGGGACTGTATACATACATATATACTTACATATAGCCAAAATTAAATGATAAGAAACCTAAATCAGCCATTCTCTTATGTATTTTGTGTTTGTTTAGTTGTGATATAGAGATTTTATATGGAAAAGGGGAGTGGGGAGGAGATACCATTTACTACCTAGAAGGGCAAAAGCAACAGTGACATGTTGACAGTATAGATGGGCAGAGTTACACTGGTATATATATGTACACAGAGCCATGGAATGTTAAATGAGAACTCAAATTAAAAGTTGTGTCGGCACACCGTGCTGGGAGAGAGTTGAACATAGTAACCACACGGCTAATGTACAGACTACGTTATATAGGCGTCTATACAAATAAAAACTTAAAACCAAACAGATATAAAACAGGTATTGTTTGTGGTATCCAACTGGTATAGAACTAAAGAGGTGCCTTCATTAACTCCATCAAGAGGTAGTTAACTCTTTAACGACTGCATGATGCCTTGCGTCTCATATTCATTTGTCTGTATGATGCGCCATGCAGCGAGTAGCTCGCCGGTACTGCATTGGTGCATCATTCAGACTCTTTGGGACTGCATCAACCCCGTAAGGTCAACATAATGCATGAATGCATCACTGGCTACTTTCCTCGGCAGGGTTTACATTCATGCATCATGACGACAGAATGGGTATTAAAGCACTAGGCTGTCATTAAAGGGTTAATCTCTACTTAGTCTCCTAATTGCTATCTGATTGGTCTCCACGAGCATGGCCTGTGCAAAAATGGCCACATAATAGTCCTAAGGTGTAATTTGGTGCTGTCACAGCATCTGGTGGGGATTCCCTGTACATGTACCACGATGAGCTGGTGTGTTCATCCTAAAGACCTTTTCCATGGTTTATTAAGTGATGAATATGGGTCTATGAAGTATATGACTAAATAAATTGGGCCCAAAACGTGTTATAGCTTTAACATTCATTATACATGTACAAAAAATGTACTGTAATAAAATACATGTGATATATAGTCCATACATATAAAGAGAAGTGTTCAATACAACGAGAAACCACATCACTCATTAACTTGAACAAATAAATAAGTCAGGGCCATTATTAGTCATACAAAGTTCATCTTCCCTATGTGTGGCGTGTATCGTACCAAACATTGTTGTGTTACAGGCATACAAGTGATAACTGTGCATTTCAACCATATTTTAGTTGCTTTTACACAAATAAAGATTGAATCATGGCATATGTAACTCCCCTGGCCAACTGCTATAACCTTCTACAAGACATGATAGAATATGAAAATGTGTCAAGGATACTGTTTGGCTTGATTTTGATTTACTATTTGGCATGGCACATTGTTCCATTATATGACGTCACTGGAGGATCAATAAAGATATATATAAAGGTATGTTCTAAGAATGGTTAGGTGTCCCTATATGGCAGCTTTAAGATCTAGTGGAAAGGGACCACCAGTTACCCTGCGGTTTATTTAGATTTTTACAACCTAGACCAACTAACACTATACCCATACTGCGGGTAGGTCAATACTGTTAGCATTGGAGGAGGGAAATAGGGAGGGGGGTAGGGGGACCGGGTGGGTGTGCAGTTCTCTGAAAAATCACCTGCATCAGGTATATGTATGTGCCCCTATATTTGACATCATATTGCATAATAAAAGATGTGCCATACATCCAAAAAGACATAACAGCTGCCTGTCTCAATAGCATCATTGTCCGAGATATAATTCATAAACCTGTCATAAATAATTTTGGACAACTCTACCAGTATTCTACCGTATTTCAATTATTACGTGATCACCAGAGAACTACCCATAAATATTCCTGTTTACACAATAGAAAATACATGAAAGAACACCATAATAATTTCTGCCCTAAATGAACTTGGTTCTTCAGCCAGGTGTGCACTACTTCAGATGGACACTGGAGCACCTAAGGGGGTTGTATCAAATAGTGTTAACAATCCGGATGTAACCGGCTCGATCCTTTATGAATTAAAACTGAAGTCAGGATCCAAACACATACACAACATGTACCAGCTCCAGTCAAGTGTGCCTCACGTCAATACACGCTACGCTTTATACATGTAACACTGTCACGAGTCAACCTGTGTAGGCAGGGGCAGCCATCTTGTCCCCTGCCCAAACTTTAAGATATATCTGGTTCTCAATGAGTGGCCAAGACTAACGTTTCACTTCCTGCGGGTATACTGGTAGTCTTACAATATAGTTTTATTAATAGGTCAGGGGTAAATAGGATAGTGTGCCATCTCAAACTTATTAACTAAGTGAACAAACAATCATATTTATAATTTCCCACTTTCCTAAATAATGTCCTAATTACGTAGCATGGAACTACTCCAAACACTTTTTTTATATTCATGCTATAATCTCAGTTTTGGCTTCAGGTCATTTCCATGATATAATTTGTTAACTTCTAAGTATGAATACAAATATACATACTATTATATACTTTTCCTAGGTAGGCCAAATAAATTCACACCATGGGGACTCCCTACAACGGACGTCACACAGGGACACCAATCCATGGCTATTCTCAGCTTGTACCCTTTTGTGTCACCGACTCAGCTTATACTAGCCAGGGTCTGTGGTGGCAATTGAACTCAGAACGTACCAGTAATCTAGTGTTGTAGTAAGAGCTCTCAGAATGTGGATAACCAGACTATACTCCCTTGTATGAAACCGGGCTATATAATGAACCTGGCTACTTATATGCATGTAGTATAAGGCACGTAGTTTTAACAAATAAACTGAAACTTGTTTATACATGTACTACAAACATGACAAGTTTCCCACTGGTTCTGAATTAGTAAACCTATAGCTGGATTGGACTCCCATTGTCTCATGTTGTGTCGTTCAGCCTCTCTGTCCAGGATGCGGACGGTGACTAATGATGAAAACCTTCGGTCCATGGAACCAAGTTTTTCATGTTAACCTTCTCGGAGCAGTCTCTGATTTATTATTGAAATCAAATAAGCATGTTCTTACATTTGTCAATATTAGCTACGAGAGTAAAGAGAGCAAAACCCTAACACTGCAGAGAGGCCACTCATAGGTCTTCATAACGTAGGAAATCCTCCAATATTGGTATATTCACCATAGGAAATTAACATAATTAAATACAGAAATCCCCAGGAAAAAGTAGGAATTCCTACAAAATTAGGAAAAGTGGCATCTCTGTAACACACGGAGTACCACACGAGGAGGTATACTATGCCTTTACTAGTATAGAGTACTCTGAGCATCAGTTGGTATATCATATACTGCGTACTTATAGACACCAGTCGTAATACTATTATTGGCAGATCCTATGGTGATGCTGTTCACATACACACTTTCCTTTGACCAGTGGTCATGAGTGACAGTCACCTATTTAAATCTGGGTGGGCAACGACCCATTATTAATCATGGAGCAAAATACCTACGTATATAGCAACAAAAGAAATAAAGAAAAATATGCAAGGAAAAAAATCCACAGTAACCGTAGTACCGTGGGGCCCACAAGGTGCCAACTAGTGCAGTGTAAAACCGGTTGGCACAGGATCCAGTGGCAGCTCAACTTAGCAACCCACATGGCATGCAGTGCGCCAGCTTCGTAATACACCCTCCTTCCCTATAATATACACATGTATATCTAGATGTTCCAGAACTGGGGAGGCTGGTGCAGATGAATAAAGCATCTAAATGCACTCTGACAACACTCAGACACCGATTTACACTCTTTGCCTAGTTTGTGGACAAAGCTTGTTGTAGGTAACGGCTAGGGCACTACTGATGATTAATCAGAGAACTTCTATAGTTACCAGTAGGATTGTGCTCCGATCCGCCGCGTTCTCCAGGGTCTAAATTATGTTACCACGTAGTAAACCAAGAGCGGAGGGGTTAAACCGTAGCAACACTTGAGAGGCATGTTTATACTACTATCAAGCACAGGAGGCCGCTACACTTAAGACAATACACCAATCTACGCACTGTAAAATCAACACAGATCTAGACTATATCTTAATATTGAGAAATTACATTAATTTAACCCTCATGTAATTGTTAAACACTCATTGGTTATTGACTTCTGAACTCCTCATATTTAAAATAGGGAGATAATTCTGTCCACTTTGATATCTCGTAAAGCTGTGATAAAATAGGGAAGTATTTGCCTAGTATCTATAGACTTATCTCCTACAGAAGAGGATCTAGTGACAGGACGAAGCCTGTGGGGACAGTCCGGGTGACACAAAGTGTCTACTGATAGCCTCCTATTTCTGTCAATGCCGCAATTATGAAGCTGTAGGATAGGATTAGCTAGATTGTGATCTTGCCTAAATGCTTTCCCTGTTTTTCCTTCGGGCTAATGCACATGTTGCAGTTAGTTGGTTTTTTAATTTTTAAAAGATTATTGTATGAATTTCTGTAAACATGGAATTGCTAAAATTTGTGTTATTTTATATGGAGTTGCCAAACTGTCCGAAATAGTAAATTATTCGAAGCTGTGGGGCCAAATATAGAGAAAATAATAAGTTGTTTCTCCTTGTTTGACAGGAGTTTATCGTACCGGTACTTCGTTTACTATTAAAATGTAACCATAGTTACTCATACAATATACCCACCTGCTACAAATATAGTCTTAATTCGATATGGCCTATTTTATTATCAGTTTTTGTTCTTTTTAGATATACACATGTACAAGAGCAATTCGGTTAATGGTTAAATCAATATGAAAGTAGACTACGGGTACACTTAGCCCCATGCCTCAGCCCAGTTCTATCCCAGTGTCAGCAGTTGGCACCAACTGCTTAAAATCACCCTGTTTGTCACATAACAGCGGGTGGCTTTCAATTAACTAAATTGACTCCCCATGTTGACCCTCTCAGATTGCTTCTGGTACTGAGAACTACACTACTTTATTCTTTCTTTTGGACAGAAATCAGTCACAATTCTAACTAAACGACCAACACTGTAGAATCCAATTACCCGTACCAGTAGGCCCTTTTCCCTGAAACTAAATTTGATTTATTGTGACAAGCTCAGGACCTTACTGTAATGAAATGTATTTTGCCTCTCACGGAACAAACATGTCTCATGGCTCCTTGTCAATAGTCTTTTGTATTATAATTATTTATGGGATCTTGCACTGAATGTGTGAATTAATTTACAAGTAATCTATTAGACTGCACCTGATCATATTGATTTACATTTAACACTACACATTATGTATAAAGTCCAATAACTCATCTGCCCCCGTCCAACCTAAGTCTATACAAAATATACATGCCCTTTAATATGAATACATTGTCACGTCACCACATACCCCCCCCCCCTCCCCAGTAGCAGTCATGCCTTATCTCCTCTTTCTTTTTAACACCCACTGTATTGGGTCTAATCGGGAGTGCTTCACTCAACGATAAAGAACCAGCCCCATGAGAACATATTCTCATTCGCTTTCCCAAAGGCCAACACTGATAAGTGGACAATCGGAGAGCCTATCGGTAGATAATGGTTAATACACAGGTACTATTACCTAACCTCTGACCATTGGCCGGTAGCGTGTTAGCCATGACCTAGTGGCTGATACTGTACACGCACACAATGGCTGTATCAGAGGGACCCTTTGTTAAGTCACTATGAACTTTAACATGTAATTTTCGGTGGGATACTTTGCAACTGCTAACATGAGATCCTGAATAGTAGACTGGCCTGTTTCTGCTGGGGCATTCTCTTTTAAATACGGTTGCATGATATAAATAGTTTACCATCATTGGTTTTTTTTTTTACAGAAAATATTTGCATGAGCTACACACTTTCTTTATCCATATTAATACCATTACAATGACGATGGTTGTAGTCGGGGTTGGCTGTCAAACAGTTTACATAGCATGTATCAGCTAAAAAGGTTCAGAAGGACGTTGGACTGCGTCTCATCATTCTATTGACCATGCCAGGATAGACCACAACGTCTCCTGCTGGTCGTTGCAAAACAAAAGCCAGGACATATCACGATATTGTCCTGTCATCTGGACCAAATTGTTATCAAGTTGGACCAATTTATTATCAAGTTGCCTTCTGTAGTATGAATAGATTCAGACATGCACTTAGTAATGTCCTGAATTCCTAATGTCATCACTAGTTAATTGGGACTCTGATCGTTACATTGTCCTTCATCAAAGGTGATAGGTAAGAAGTGTCCTGATTATACTAAGACTAAATGATTTTGTATAATTACCCTAATGCCAAATTAGGTGACTGGCATGAAATAGGATTAGCATTAGGGACGGTGTCACGCATGGACAACTCTCAATGGTAGAGTCCCAGGAGTGTGGTGCAGTCACAGCTCTAGAAATCAGCTTTTATATACCAGCGCAGGAACCGCTAGTCCCTAAACTGCAAATAACTGAAAAGGCTATAGGGAGACCCGTTCTTCACAAGAGCATGCATCATACTGGAATACTAGAACTCATTCTGCACGACCCATTCTCCACTGTGACACCATCAACTTAGCTGGGAAAGCCCGGAAACCAATCTTTATATCATGTTGGGTGTCTGTACCTCCTGTTTTTTCATCTAGCCTAGCAGCTCTTTTTATATTTTAATACCTGATACCACTATGGCAGTGGGGGAGAGATCGTGGGGGATGGGCACTTCCTATACCTTCAATAGTAACTATGTGCTTACACAAAGTAGGCCTATTAGGGAAGGGGTACTTTTTGGATCTCATTATGGGTCGGGCCTGACCTGCATTATGGGACAAAAGGGGTATTACGCCAAAATTATCATACCAAAAACTTCTATGAAAATGTGTATATTTTGTGACAATTTGTCTCAAGAATAGGGTGCATGGTATCCCGCTAAAAGGGGTCCAACTTTATTAACCAATTTGGGGCGATAGAAGTGCTGTTGCAGGGGGGGGGGGTATTTTTCTTCATAAAATGTCATGGTGTGGTCAGAATATATTACATATGGGTACTCGTTTAAGATGGATCAATATCATGATGATTAGATTAACCTTTGGACCTTTGCCGATGGCATTGGCCATACTATACTATAGCCTGGTTTATACAAGTGTTACTGTATAGGCCTACATCGCAGTGCTCTATGAGTATGACACTGCGTTGACACACCATGACAAGAAATGTTGCATTGAACAGGCTGGAGGCTACACTCATAGTATAGCCTTACTCAAGCCGGGTAGGCCTTCTATCTCAGACTCAGTCCAAGACTAACGTCAAGGGTCATGAGACGGGTGGCCCCACGGACAGTTGGCCCCACGTCAAGTTGGCCCCACTTGAGACTGATGGCCCCAGATTTTGAGACTGATGGCCCCATTTTGGACTGATGGCCCCACTTCTAATTTAATAGCTTATGTGGTCTAAAAACATATAAAAACATATTTTGAAGCATGTAGAGCATAGTTATAGCCATTCCCAATGTCATATTATATGAAATTATATGGAAATATGATAAAATGCAGGTATTTTCAGGCCTATTCTTAGGTCATAGCAGTATATTTTTGGGTTGGAAAGGATGAAACACTATCAAGAATAGATGGAGAAACAGCTTCTTTTATTAACAAAAAGCGGTATCTAAATTTGTTTCCTAATGCAAAAAATAGTTTTTTTGGGAAAAAATAAGGAATAACTTTAAAATGTCGTAGGAAGAAGATAAAAATATCCCTGTGGTGCTATTAAGATAATGAACACAATGCTAAGGGAGTGTTCATTTATTATTTACAGGGGGATGGTGGTTGGTTTGGGGGGGGGGGGGCGTAAAAATTTCCGACCCCTTCTGAGGGGGGGGCGTAAAAAATTCTGACGCCTCTTGAGGGGGGGGCGTAAAAATTTAAGCCCCTTTTTAGCCAAAAAGCCCGCGCGTTACTATAGTTCAAAGGGGGGGGGGGCGAAAAATTTTCGGCACCTTCGGAGAGGGGGGTGCGAAACGTTACACGCGCTCTCGAGGGGGGGCGTAAAAAATTTTCGCCCCTCCGCGCGAAATCTCACCACCCCCCCCTGTAATTAATAAATGAACACTCCCTAATATGTATGAATACTTATTCAGGAAAAAGTACAGATGTAGTTTGAAAATGAGAGGAAACTTTCACCAGTTTACTTGTGAAAAGTCACAGTTCAACTGTTGGCAACTGTCACACCTATGCAGTGTGGATGCCACATGGCCACACCTACTCTGACACATGTCCACACCTACTCTGAGACCTACCCAGAAAACCAAAAAGTATAATCAAATTGATAGAAAGATGTTTTATTATCATTACCAATGTATATATATTGTAATTGCAAGAAAAACTGTATTTAATTTTTTTTTCTAATGCAAAAATTAGTTATTTGGGAAAAAAATAGGAAAAACTTTTAAATGTTGTAGGTAGAACATAAAAACACCCCTGTGTTGCTATTTAGACAAAGAACACAATGCTGATATTTATTAATACTTATTGGTACTTATTTCTTCTTTTAAAAAAGAAATTGACCCCCCCCCTTCCTCCTCACACCTGCAGCTCACACATGGCTTGCCCAATGGAGGAGGCAAGTGTGAAGGCTAATCCCCCTGCCCAGGTTGGCTGCTATAACACCTGTAATTTGGCCTAAAACACCTCCAGTAGACAACTACAAATGGCATTTATCTATAATAATACATTTCTATATGTGTATGAATGAATATGTATGAATAAAAGACAGTAATAAGTGATTAAATATGTTGGGGCCATCAGTCCCACTGGTGGGGCCATCAGTCTCAGAAAGTGGGGCCATCAGTCTGGGGCCATCAGTCCGTGGGGCCATCGGTCCTACAATCACGTCAAGTCAATTGAATACCGAGCCTGTCTTTACACACACTGTGAATCACTGAATGTGACGCAAGCCTAACTCCGAGTGTCAAGAATAAGCATAAACATGGGCTGAATAATACCTCTCCAATTTGCACAAATATACAAGGATAATATACCCAACGTGATCAAATAAAGCATCGCAAATTGCATACACACTGGGATCTATGAATGTTTAGATAACACTGAATTAACGTACGTATTCTCGAAACCCGATCAGCTGAGTTTCCTCAGCCAAACTCACACAACACACACACTCCCCTTTCACACAGACAGTGTCATGGCTGGAGAGCCGTCAGAAAACCTACCTTCCGCGAGTGATGCGAAGCTGCAGATCGATAACACAACCACTATAGTGCCAATGCGATACATCTTAACGAATGCTACAGGTTCTACGCGTGCAAGAAATCACCTACAATAAACAAAAACACAACAAAATGTCCGGGTAGGCCCCAGTACATGAACTCTTCTCCACGCTCGGGCTGGAAGGGCACTGATCATGTGACCAACACGCATGCGCAGACGACCCGAAATAAGCATCGGTAATTTGCATTTACGGAAACATTGGGTTTATTTTCAAATGAATATAATGGGAATGGGTTTTCTAATGAAAGTTTTATTATAGAATGACTTTAGAAGTTATTCATTGCATTTTTTGATATTCCGACCACACACGATTGGCCTGACGTCACGACTGTCTGTAGAACCGTAAGGGATGTTGGGGCTACCTGCTGTCAAGTGATAAACTCTTCTTAAAAATACGCTCTTTCACTAACTATACAGAAAATAAGCAGAAAGTTCTATGATTTCGTGCATTCTATCCGTGGTTTCCATATAAATAATCTTAGTCTTGCTAATATCGATTACCACGGTTCGGGGGAATGCTGTCGGAGTTGAGTGAGATCAGCACTGTCGAGCCCCTTTGTTGTCAAATTATCCAAAATGGCGACAGAGGCTTTGCGGGTCGACAATCCACAAGATTCAATTGATGCTTTATCTAGAGAAGCAGAAACCCTAAAGAAAAAATTATCAGAGGAAAAGGAAAAGCTTTGTGATGTTGATCGTAAGTACATTTATTTTTATGATCAGTCCAGTGGTAGCTACAGTAGCATACCATTGTTCCTTTGGCACTGGGCCTACTGATTCTGAAGTCTGGGTTCCCACACAAGCAGGTGCCCCCTGTACGATTTGACTGACGGACAGTGGGACAGGTCACACATGCACAATACACATCTACGTTATCCATACTGTGACATTGACTGTGGGCTGAATGTCTTGCTGTCCTATCGGTCCATAGTTTACCAGTTTACGTGATACACACCTGTGTGCCATGTCTCATATTTTGGGAAGGGATATTGTTGACGATAGGAGGGGGCGGGGCATTTTGTGACAACCTGTGACAGCACTGTGACTGTCCAAATTGCCTAACCGCTTGTAGTGGCACTACAAAGACAACGTATCACAGATACCCTCAGCCTCAGGGCAAACCTTTCAGGCTAACGTATTGGGAAATAGCAAATCTACCATGTCGACTCGAGTGTAATCTGGACGGCTATCGCGTGGTCCTTGAATCAAAGTCATAATACACATATTCATGATATCATATTGCCACCTGCCAATGCCAATCACAATACCACCCTCTGCCTAGTCACGGCGAGACTCTACTGTATGGTAGAGTCTCGGTGTTCTACACTGCCCTTTTCTTTGACTGACAAATCATGGCTCCGAGAGAACCGGAAGTGGGGGAGATGTTTTGTTTATGTACCCAGTGTATATATTCAGAGACAGAATTGGGAATAATCTAGCTCAGCGAGTCCGCATTTTGACCATCTCTGGCCAATTGCAAAAAATGGGATCATAACTCGCCATAGGTAATGTGGTACAAGAGATTTAAGATAGTAGAATTCAGCTGGGCATTATGTCGCCGCCATCTTTGTTTTGAAATATGCGGAGGGTCGCATGGGCTTTTAAAATGTCGTTTTTGATGGGTTGAATTGATGCAATTTCAATATTAAATACCCAGCCACCAAGGGAAAGGTTTCCTCTATTCAGGAAAAAAATAATCAGACAGATTGGTTGAGAAATGAAGGCAGGGGAGTGCGCCCAAAGTTGGGGCGCAGCTACCTACAAAAAAGTAGGCCCCGGGAAGCCCAACCAAAGAGAGCACCATCAGATTCTATGCGATCATTTGGTTGGGTTAGTCCAACTACCCTCTGCCATGTCCAGATAAGAGTCCATAAAGACAAACATTGTTAATTTTCTGTCACTATTATCATTGTGCCATTTGATAAGAGTGTATATATAGTGAAGGGTGCCAGGGAGAAGAGTGTCAATGTTGTAACAATGGTACAAGTTGATGGACCTACTCAGAATCTGCTACTGCATGTAGAGGCTACCGGTATAGCTATAGTCTATACTATAGCTATGGCTATGCCCTTTAGTATTGGTACATTTCCATTTGTAAATCATAAATCTAGTTCCCGGAACTAGTTCTATGAAGCTTGATGTAAAAGAATCATACGTGTGGTTGTAATTCTACATGGACATCTTACTTTACAACTACAAGTACAAGTAGGCTTACCCTGGGCTGGGTAACTGGTAACTTAGGATGCAAGGACACTTAGGGTGCAAACACGTAGGTCGCGTGGACACTTAGGGTGCATAAAAATGGACATGTACCCTAAGGCTAAGCCTAAGCCTAAGGTACTAGTATTCCTGGGCTAGGGCCTGGTACGGTACAATGCCGCCTGTGCGTGTGTATGTAAAGACAGTGTCAACTGGCATTAACTTGACTTTTAAAGCATTAGACTGAGTCAGAGAAGGCCTACATAGCTTGAGGCTTGAGCTGGAGGCCCCAGGCTGGAGGCTATAGTATGAGTATAGCCTCCAGCCTGGGGCCTCCAGCCAAGGCCAATTCAATATGTTTCGTCATGCGCCAAAGACCCCCTTGGTTCGCAAAAGTGGGACCCTTTTAGCGAGATACCACCCTAAGCTCAAGAAAAATTCTCACAAAATATACCCATTTTCATAAGACTTTTTGGTTGGATAATTTTGGCCTAAAAACATACCCCTTTTGACCCATAATGTATCACTATGGGCAAGTCAGCCGGGACCTGTCAGTGAGATCCAAAAAGTACCCCTTTCCCACTTCCAAGTTACCATAGAAGGTATACTATAAGAAGTCCTCCCCTATCCCCCAATGGTGTCAGGTAAATATACAAGAGACACAGAGTTAAGTGAATGGGTCTTGTTGGGTACCACTGCCTTGGTAAAAACTAATGAGTAGAACTACCGGTAACACATTTTGTAGCTTTTCATAGAAGGACATGTTGCACTATCTGATAAAACAATCGGACCTCTACTAGATACACATGCATTTTCTAAATGGATTCTGTCAGTAGGGTAGGGTACCAAATGTACTATAGATTAACTTTAAGGCTCTCTTGATCATAAATGGCGGTAAGATACCTTTAGAAACTCTAAACTTAAGGACAACGCCCGTCATCAAGATGAAGTGACGAGCTCATGAAGCCCTCGTCTTAATCCCCAAGCAGGCGTAAAACGGACGTTAGACTATTCCAAATAATGAATATCATGCACTTGGTGTTCACTATAGGCCAACCATAAACTTATAACTACATGTCTGTGATGTCGGGTTTAATATTCCTGTGCGTAGTGAATGTTTGTGTGGACATTCTTTCTGCTATGTGGACATTCTGATCATTTCTGATAACCCGATTTTTATTGATTAATTTTTTGTGGGTTTAGAATAGGACAAGCCTGTAATTCTGCCACTTCCATTCACCCTGACGATTAGAAAACCCAGTAGATCATCTACCGGTACATTTATATTGGCATATTCTGATAAGACCACCATTGCCTTAAGAGCCTAAATATGATGTACCGGTTAGTAGTGTCCACATATCTGTAAGTGAAAAAATGCGTGTACGCCTATCTAGAACAAATTATGAAAGATTGCATGTAGTTAAAAAAACCCAAAAAAAACCCAAAAAAAAACCCCACGCCCCGCCCCATCTAGATTTTAGTACCTGGACAAATCTGTAGTTTTGTTGTTAAAAAAACACATCAACAGAAGGACTTTCTCCAGACTTAAATGTCAGTGAGGACTATCGCTTTGACCACAGGCATGAACGGGTATCTCTGGGAAAGACGGTAGGGAATGGATATTAGATGGATTTTAGGGAGCGCTATTTTTTTTAAACAACAATGGGGGTGGGGGGGTAGAAGGTGTGTAGAATTAACCACAGCTTGCTGGTGGGGGCCAGACGAGGGCGAAGCCCAAGTCGCCCTACCAGCAAGCTGTGGTTAATCTACATACCTTTTCATAACCATTGTCTATCTGACTTAACCTTCGGTATACAATATAACCAAGGTGCGAACCCTTTGTCTTAGCTCTCCACCGTGGGTTAAGTAATAGATAGACGATGGTGCTCAATGTATTACAAAATGTATCTAGAGTGCTCATGAATTAAATATTACGCTTTCCATATTACAACATGGATAAAACGCAAACAAAGAATCTTAAAAAATCCGGTATGCTCACATGCATCTACATTGTAAATCAAACACTCAAAAAATTGCAACTAACATGAGGTATTTGTTTTATTTTCCAGTTGCTGTTGTTGCACAGAAGCTGGACAGTTTGTCGACGTTCAATGTCAAGTCACGGCGGGTACTGAAAGGTCACCAAGGTAAAGTCCTTTGTATGGACTGGTGCTCCGACAAACGACACATAGTCAGCAGTTCACAGGTGAGCTCTCTTCTATCTATCTAATGCACTACAGCGACTTCAATTACATTGTACATTGTACACATATCGACTTTCAGTGGTATCCATGATGTGTCACTTGTCTTGAATAGAACTTAATATGACAAAGGACGCTGTGCGACCCTGGAGATTTAAGGGTAAAAAAAACAGAAATGTTATACCGTTTTTATACCAATGTTCTAGCCGAAAGATTAGTATAGTCTAGTAGATAGAGCATCATATTGGACCAAGTTTGGCACTTCTGGCAGGAAGCATGAAACTTTGCTGATAGGGGTTTTTCAATGTGCTGAATCCATTTCTAAGTGGAAACATCATTTTTGAAAATTGTTTCTACTTCAAAAATGACTTTGAAAAAAAGAAGTAAAAATCATTTTTTAATTACTAATATGCAGGCTTATAATGCAAATGCAAGTATTTTCAGGGGGTATATTCATGACAAACTGGTTAAATCTGGCAGGGAAAAAGTGCTGATTATGAATTATGATGTTGTCTTCTTTTTTCAATTGGCCCAAATCACCGAAAATCCAAGATGGCCACCAAAAAAACAGAATATCATCTCCAACAGCCTAATTATGCATCATAAAACCGATCTAACTTTACCTACCCCCCCTAAATCATACCCAAGGAATCCAATGGTGTTATTGGTTTGTTGCTAGAACAAGCTGTTGCCTAGCAACCAGGATTTTGCATAGCAACCAATGCCGAATAATCAGAATATCATCTCCAATAGCCTATTTATACATCATAAAACCAATCTAGCATTACCTACCCCCCAACATCATACCCAGGAAATCAAATGGTGTTATTGGTTTGTGGCTAGGACAAGCAGTTGCCTAGCAACCAGGATTTTGCAAAGCAACCAATGCCGAATAATCAGAATATCGTCTCCCATAGCCTAAGTATGCATCATAGAACCATTCTAACATCACCCCCCCCCCCCCCTAGATCATACCCAAGGAATCCAGTGGTGTTATTGGTTTATTGCTAGGACAAGCAGTTGCCTAGCAACCAGGATTTTGCATAGCAACCAATGCCAAATAATCAGAATATCATTTCCCATAGCCTAAGTATAAACATAGAACCATTCTGACATTACCTGCCTCCCTCCCCCATAATCATACCCAAGGAATCCAATGGTGTTATTGGTTTGTTGCTTGGACAAGCAGTTACATAACAACCAGGACTCTGCATAGCAACCAGTATTGTTTTGTTGATTTGCCTAGCATCTATATAGACTAATGATATTTGAATAGTTAATGGCACCAAGTTAAGTTGATTTTGACTGTATGGATGCATTCTAGAATGTAATGGTCCCTAGAAACTGCAATGGGGCCAAATACAGTGGTTATAGGTGCCTTCTGAGCACTCACAATATATTCCATATATTGTTACATAGCTCCCTACCTAAATTGAACCTGAGCAACCCATTGATGTTATTGGTTTGTTGCTAGAAGTGCTCGCCTAGCAACAGTGATTGTTTTCCCAATTCAGCCAGTGAGGGTACTATTGGGTGTTTGATATGGCACTGGCCCTATGTGTGGCCAGGCTATAAGACTGTCCTTCATTTATTTTGAACCGTTGCTCTAATTTCTTTTGGAGGGAGGGGAATACATGTTCTAGGCTTCTGTTACATAGTCATCCATTAAATGTGTTTCTATTATTTGACAAAGGTTATTGCAGGAATAACCCTACTGTTATAGCATAAAAGAGTGTGATAGTGTGAGGAGGCCTGTGGGCAGGAAGCAATTGCCAGTAGTTATACAGTCAGCTCCCTCTATTGCTACCACCATGGGACTATCTTAGAGTAGTCGCAATGGCTGGGTGGTCGGAGTATTGGGAGTTAGGGATTTGGAAGTGCTAATGGAGTGTCAGTCATGATATGAGGGATAGCAGCTTGGAATATAAGTTCATAGAAGCTCCTATCGCTAACCTGTCCAGTGGTTCTAAGGACCAGAAGCTTTGTCACTCACCTGTCCAGTGGTCAGAGTTGTAAGTGACAGAAGCTCCAGTACTCACCTGACCAGTAATGTGAGTTGTGACTGGCCACTGCTCAGGCATGTGTAGGGGGCCTCTGTCACTCTCATCTCCAACCACAAGTAAGGTGTTTGAGGAGCCTTCTGCCCCTTTAAATCTGTGACAATTGGTCAGGTATGTAAGGGCTGTTCTGTCACTTTCAGCTCTGACCACTGGTGGCTGAGGGCCTTCTAAAGGGACAAAAGGTTGCTACTTTCCAAAAATGGTTGTTATGGCATGGGTGACCATGATAGAGGGAATGTCACAAGCAAGGAATTGACTCTACATATATACCCAAGTACCTAGTCTGGGTCAATTTAGGAATTAAGTGTCTGTTCTTATATTGGCCCTTTCATGCAACCATGGGCAGTGTGCTGTAATATAGTTAGAGGCATGGTAGGTGGTAACTGATTCTGGATGAATTCAGATAATTTCCAAACATTAGAGATATCTTAGGGTTTTCATTCTTGACTCATTTGTTCTTGCACAGCCTCACTACAAACCTTTTGATTAGTTCAAGATCTGCTTCCTCTTCATCAGACATTGAAACTAAGGACCTGCTAAAGGCATTGCTCTCTAAGCATCAAATATATTTGTTTTACCAATCCCTGAGAGGAAGATCACGATGCTGCAGCCAGAGAAGCAGCATAGCAAAATTGACAAAATAGTCCCTAGTCAATGAGCGATGTGTGTGCTACTATATAATTATATCCGAAGTGCTCCCATATGCTAATCATAGCTTGGCTTCTTCAAAAATACTCACAATTGCTAAGGCCATAACTACTACATCAGTGTCTGTGGCTTTTATCATAATTATATTAAACCCTCTGTCTGATGCCTCCTAAAGACCTAGGGAATGACTGCTTCCTGATGAGTGCATGGCTGTAAGCTTCCCAATTCCAGTGCCCTCAGCTTTCTCTTGTGGTTACTTTTTGGTTGTCCAAAGCAATATCATTTATTGCAACTAGCGTAAATAACCTCTGGTCAGAGAATAGGGGATCGGTGAATTTCTATGCTAATGCAAACTTCTGACTTATTTCCTGCCAGCCCCACCTCCCAGGCTTTTGATAACAATTACCCTCACCCTTTCTTTACATGTAACCATACAGTAAGCTTTCTTCAGCATGCATTTACAGCTGTCACTACGAATCAAGTACAATATATTGCATATCTGCTTGCCAATAAAGGCAGATGACAATGAATAACCCTGCAGCCCTTTAGGGGTAGCATAATCCCATGGCAGAAATAATGGCAGGAGAAGTGTTATCTTAACACTCACATATAACTACTGTAAACTGTCCTTTATAGGTTTAGCAACAAGTTGGATAACTTTTGCTCAGTGACCAAAACAATTTTTTTCAAATTTAAGGAATTTGTAATCAAGACTCCAATCAGTTTTGGGTACCGTAAAACCTCGCGTATAAGCCTAACTCGCGTATAAGCCGCACCCCGACTTTCGGCTGATTCTATAAGCCGCAGAGACCCTCTGAAAAACTCGCGTTGTAGCTGCACCCCTAACTTTGGCCCAGCTGAGCTTGTGTCAAGATTTCTCCTGGTGGCCAGTGAAGCATCCTGGCAGGTCGTGGAGCCTCCTGGTGGACCGTGGAGCCTCCTGGGTTGGGGAGGGGTTGAGTGGGCAGTGTCAATGCCTTACATTCGCACCTCAGTCTAAAGACAATGCAGACCACCGCTACTTCTTTTACTCCTGGCGAAGGGGGTGGGGGGGGGTGGGCTGACAGCTTTCTGTGTCTATGAGGTCGGTACCAATGGAGGGGGGGGGGGGGTTCGCGGTGAGCATGAGGGTGTTAAAGCTATGGTAGGGGTAGGTGGGGGGGGGGTTAAGTTCTTATTATTCCAAGGGCGTGCAGTGGTAGCAGGAGATGTCAGACAGAGTCATTTTAAAATAACAATTGGGAAAAACTCGCATATAAGCCGCACCCCGACTTTGGGCCGATCCTATAAGCCGCACTGGCGATCTGACTCGCGTACTAGCCGCGGCTTCTATGCGAGGTTTTACGGTAGTTAGTTATTGAAATACACTGAAAATCATATTAGGTTCTGAGGTTGTAATTAGTGAATACTTTAGGGTGATCACTGTTCTGGTGTGGACAGGACGTATCCCTACCATCATTAGGGGCATCATATATGACCACCCAAACCTTTTACTGAAATTAAATATGACTTACCAGGGTAAGGCAAGATTTGCATTTTGCATTTTGCTGGTGGCACCATAAGTAGTGAGGAGTATACAGTATATTCAAGTCTAGATGAAAGATACTGACAATCCTCCTATATATAATCATATATATACATAATGATGGATGATATAACACTTTTTATTGATTTTAACATGACTTTTGGTCAGAATACTTGAAATGTGAGGACTTTAGCTGGTAAATGTGATTACGTTGGGTCATCATCAAGCTTATCATTGAATACCTGTTGCTAGGCAACCACTTGCAATAGCAATAAACCTATAGCATCAATGGGTTCATTGGATTCAATTTAGGGAGGGCGCTATGCAATGATCCATATGGAATATATTGCTAGCAGGGCTATCTCAGAAGGCACCTATATCAATGGGACCTGTATTTGGTCCCATTGATAGGTAGTTTCTACTATCTAGGCATATCAATGAATTGGATGAAGGTTGCTAGGTGACCACTAGGTTCTGATGTGAGGTCATAGTGTCAAACTCAACTTTGGGGTGTTAGCTATTTCATTGTTATCAGGTCTTTATAGATGCTAAGCATACCAACAAAACAATACTGGTTGCTATGTTCACAAACTCCTGACTGCTAAGCAACTGCTTGTCCTAGCAATAAATCAATAACACCTATGATGCATACATAGGCTATGGGAGATGATATTCTGATTATTCGGCATTGGTTGCTATGCAAAATCCTGGTTGCTAGGCAACTGCTTGTCCTAGCAACAAACCAATAACACCATTGGATTCCTTGGGTATGATTCAAGGGGGGTAGGTAATGTTAGATTGATTTCATGATGTGTAATTAGGCTATGGGAGATGATATTCTGATTATTCGGCATTGGTTGCTATGCAAAATCCTGGTTGCTAGGCAACTGCTTGTCCTAGCAACAAACCAATAACACCATTGGATTCCTTGGGTATGATTCAAGGGGGGTAGGTAATGTTAGATCGGTTTTATGATGTATAATTAGGCTGTTGGAGATGATATTCTGTTTTTTTGGCGGCCATCTTGGATTTTTGGTGATTGGGGCCAATTGCAAAAAAGATGACATCATAATTCATAATCAGCACTTTTTCCCTGTCAGATTTTACCAGTTTGTCATGAATATACCCCCTGAAAATACTTGCATTTGCATTATAAGCCTGCATATTAGTAATTAAAAAATGATTTTTACTTTTTTTTTTCAAAGTCATTTTTGAAGTAGAAACAATTTTCAAAAATGATGTTTCCACTTAGAAATGGATTCAGCACATTGAAAACCCCCTATAAGCAAAATTTCATGCTTCCTGCCAGAAGTGCCAACCTCGATGCTCTATCTACTAGACTATAAGGAGGGAATTCTGGCATCAAAGAGTTGATGAGAACAGTTGTAGAAGTTGCTGGCGGTTCAGTAGAAAAATTGTGTTATCACCTGACTGTTTGGTATGGAAACAATTCTTACAAACTGCATTATGTGTTTTCAATTTAATTGATCATGTAGAAGTGTGTCTGTAGAAGTGTTTGTGTGTGTGTGTGGGGAGGGGGGGGGTAAAATGTATTTTTACCTGTGTTATTTAGTGGTATACCGCTCTTTATCCATTTATTGCATTGTCTGATAAATAGGCTACACTTTTCCATGTCGTGAACTTGACCTGACAACCTACGTCTGTTGTCTAGGCTATGAGTTGTATACGATAGTCCCCAACGCTCTCATCTACTACCGAGCACCCCTCCAGCTTCTCCAATACTGGGCTGCTTTTGTATACATGTAGAGAGTACCAAGGACATTACAGTAACACACCTGTACTGCTGTCATGCCACTGGCCGCACAAGGCACCAGGAATACCCCCTGGGGAATACCATCTTGAAACTCAAGGCAATACTTTGATACCATGGACGTTTATTTAGATTCATGTTTGTACTAAAGGTGTGCAGTTCCCAACACTTGCTACCCCTACAGCAATGGTTGGGGTTGGATCGAAGACCGAGCGCTCTGGACCTTATATATATATATGTATATGTATATGTATATGTATATGTATATGTATATATAGGGCCTCTCGAGGTGACGTGACAAGGGCCAGATATGGGCTCGAGGACACCGCAACAACCTAATTCTATCGATATATATATATATATATATATATATATATATATATATATATATAGAGAGAGAGAGAGAGAGAGAGAGAGAGAGAGAGAGAGAGAGAGAGAGAGAGAGAGAGAGAGAGAGAGAGAGAGATATATATATATATATATATATATATATATAGATATATATATAGATATATATATAGATATATATATAGATATATATATAGATATATATATAGATATATATATAGATATATAGATATATATATAGATATATATATAGGGGAGGTGGACGTTTAGTGTCTGTTCAGGCTTTAGGTATATTAAATGTACATGCCAGTTTGGTGCTGTACCTCCATTTTACCCCCCCCCCCCCCCACACGACGGTTTCAAATCAATAGTAGCGGGCCCCTTTCAGCTTTAGTTACGCACAGGGTTTTTTCACTAAAGGGGTGAAGTTGTTTTGGTACCCCTTAATAGGTCCGCTCTTATTTTGCACCCCAACCTCGTTAATGAAAACATTACCACTCCCCAAAGAGGGGGGGGGGGTGGATGGAAAAGTTGTGTAGGTATGCTAGAATCATGTATTGTCGTTGGCGGTCCACACTGGTCAGGCACCACACATAAAGTGAGGGAGATAACAGACACTGGAGGATATTGTAAACCCTAGTCCAGCGTCTCCTTAATGAGCTTCTGAATGGGTTGTGAAACTGGTGTTAGGTGATGGTATCTAATACCAATGAGATGCACCTCTTATTGGCTTTGGGACCTTGTCCCCAAAGCCATTGACACCACACACAGATAGTTGGAAAAAGTAGCAAGAAAAGACTAGCATAGGTCCCCTTGTTCATTGTTAAATTAAGCCCTAGCTGGCCCTTAAACATTGCCTAGGACTGGTATCCCCATGTGTCCTTGCAGGTGTGTGCAAGACTAATTTAACCTAGATCTGGTTTTCAGTTACTGCATGTAGTACCAGTGTACCTTGTGGTAAGGCCTAGACATCTTGTGAACAGCCATATTTTGAGTTCTCTAATGTGGCTGTCAATGGCAAGGATAGGTACCAGCCTAATAACTATTGACTCCTATGTCAAGCCAAGCTGTCAATGTCAATGCCAATTCCCATACTATGCACATACAGGACCTGTACTAGAAGTTGAGTGGTCCAGGGTGGCTCTTGAAATCGCTCAAGCCCGCCCAAAGACAAACTGTGAAGTCCAACATGATTACCCCTCCCCACCCCACACACACATGCAAGAAACCACATGGAACAACCCTAAAATAATATGTTGCCAACACAAGTCCTCCTTATGTCCCCTCCTTCTCCTCCCTGTGCCCCCTCCTCCTCTTCCCTCTGCCCTCTCCCCCTCCTGCTCCCTCTGCCCTCTCCTCCCTCTGCCTTCTCCTCCTTCCTCTGCCCTCTCCTACTACCCCATCTTTCCCCTCCTCCCCCCTCTACCCCATTTTCCTCCTTCCTGTTACCTACTCCCCCTCTGCCCCCTCCTCCCCCCTCTGCCCTCCATTCTCCCTCTGCCCCCTCCTCCTCCCTCTGCCCCTCCCTCTGGCTGCCAAGATGGCTGTCGAAAAGTCAAGATTGTCTGATTTCCTTGTGTGATAAATGGATAATAGGGTTTTCTAGGATGTAGAATCCATTTTCAGGCTTAGATTTTCAGTCCGGGAAATTTCCAAGATGGCTGCCAAGATGGCCACCAAAAACTCAAAATTGTCTGATTTCCTTGTGTGATACATGGATAGTAGGGTTTTCTGGGATGCAGAATCCATTTTCATGCTCAGATTTTCAATCCGTGAAATTTCCAAGATGGTTGCCAAGATGGCCGCCAAAAACTCAAGATTGTCTGATTTCCTTGTGTGATACATGGATAATAGGGTTTTCTAGGATGTAGAATCCATTTTCAGGCTTAGATTTTCAATCCGGGAAATTTCCAAGATGGCTGCCAAGATGGCCTCCAAAATCTATACCAGCAGCAGTAAAACCAATAAAAATCAAAAAGATTTAGCTAAGTGCATGTAAGTTAACTGACCATGCAGTATTGCTGCAAACCATCACATATGAATTGCATTAGAACCCTAGACACACCAAAAAGCATAAATCTATGCCCCTTCGTTTTCTCACCTGTAGTTCATAATAATCCTATAAAAACCCAAAGCCACTACGGCTTTGCCGTAAAATCCTTGAATTTGTCCCCTTGTGGGATATTAGCACCACCCAGCGGGTCGCAATCTTTTGCCTCCCCCCCCCCCCGACAGGCAAAGAAAGGTGCTCTTGGCCATTAGAAGGACAACTCGGGCAGACCCATTCCAGCTGGCTGATCATATATTGATACGTGATGAAAGGTGATGGCTATTACATATGGCCCAAACAATAGTTGTATTAGCGGTCAACCATACGTAGCAAAATAGGACTGACTTAACTATTTAAAACAAGACGATTTGTGGAAATTATAACAATTTTTGATGAACCAATCATTCATATTTTTGGCCCAAATCCTAAAAAAATAAGGCAAATAATATTACCTAACTTTTCTTGATCCTACGGGAAACAATATGGCATAATAGTTAGAAAACATGTGCAAAAAATATATGTACGTTCCCATAGCTGAGCCAATTGGATCCCCAAGAAACAAACAAAAATACCAGCATGCACTGTCCCCCATGAGTTGCTCCCCACACATGAGAGTGAGCTGCTCCTTGTGGTGTATGCCGTGTGTGATGAGCTGCTCGCCTGTGGTCACGCCAAGTGGCGCGCACTTTGTGGGAACATCAGGGTGCAACATCTGGGCACCTGGCGCCTATGAGACCATCATGCTGTGCATTGCTAATTTGCTATTTGAAGAGCTGCCACAGTTTTTGATGAAATTAATGTTCCCTTTGACACCGTGGTTGTCCATGTTTTTAATGTCATATACCAGTGCCTGTAATAGAACCTCAATTTTTGAATGGCATTTTGTGCATGTATATGAATCATGATAAATGTTGCAATTTCTACACTTTATATGTGTTTTAACTTATGTAAACTCTCATGCAAGAAAAACGTTTATATACACAAGTGAGCCCGCTAAACATAGTAGAGGTTTATTGATCACGAGGAAAGTGGACATATATATGTCAGCTACAAATCATATGCATAGTATACACACGCTACTGTAACTGTATTAAGAAATTCCTACCATCATACTTTTGTGGATATTGTATAAATTTCCTATGCTGTGGATATTATCATTAGAAATCTTTGACGAATAACATGATAATGATATGATCCCCCCCCCCCCCCATTTGGTAAGAGTGGTATACACCCAAGTTCATTTACCCCATCATATGACACTTGAGTAGATGGATATGGTGAACTGTCCACACTTTGCTTCACATAATGACCCCGCATTTATATATGTACAATAACCCTGCCACATGCTAACAGGCAGGACGCCCACATTTCTATTCAGACACATGGGGCGGTGGGGGGAGGGGGGATGTGTAAGAGGGGGTGACAGTTTACATTATTCTGAATTCCCATAAGTATTATCAGTTAATAGCGTATAGCTCAGCCACAGCGCACTAGTTGCAGTACTTTAATTTGGACAAACAATGAGACCGGGGACTAAGTACATTGCAAGGCCACACCAAAAGAAAAGTTTTCCTTTTTTTTTGAGGCAAAATTGTCTGTTCTTTTTTTGCACCCAAATTTCCAGGCACCCGATTAGAGAAAAAGTCTCCCTAAAAAAATTACCGTAAATGAATAGAAAAGACCAACTTTTTATTTTGGTGTGGCCCAAGAAGTAGATATATACCGGTATATATGCAACTTGCAAGTAAGGCAAGGATGCCTGAACATGCTTGTCTTAACACAGCAGTGTCATGACCCATTGGTTCTCAATGACGAACTATAGGTTATTAGAGCATGAGGCTATGGGTGACAGCTCTTCTGAAAGCTATAACAACTTTGTAGTTATGCCATGCAGTCACTGCAGTGGGTATTCTAGAATTTCCATTGGTAAAAATAATTTAACTAAAAAAATAATTCAACTATCAAAAATGTATTTTTCCATATCATATTAATATAGCACTATACCATAGCGGAAAATTAAATGGTCGATTATGTTTGTGAAAATAACCAGCATTAGGCCACACTTTTTATTTTTATTTGGGTTACGGACATCTCCGGAAATTTCTAAAGCACGGAGAACGAAATAAAAAAAATTTAAAATAAAATAAAAGTCGGGCTCTAGGAAGTTTTCTTATATATGTTTAGAAAACTTGGATATCCGAATGTACGTGGGAAATATAAAAGGATGATCCAACAATAGAAAATAATTAATGTTTTAGTTAACCGATATTCTGCTGTTTTTTCTTTCTCAAAATTTGAAGTATTATTTCAGCACAATGAGAGCTAGATCATCAGCCCCCCCCTCATATTTCTCCTCTCCTTCCCCCCCCCCTCCTCCCATTTATAGGACTCGCACTCCTAAAAAATTATTATTTTTTTCCCCTCTCTTGTCACCGGAGACAAGCCTTTTGAATTGGAACAAAAGGAAAAGCTTTAATGTGTTTTCATCCAGTCCCAGTATACTTATACTCAAACCTCGTTTGGGTTATAGATCTGGGTTTCAGGTTTGACGAGGGTATGGAAATCCCGCCGCAAACCAATCACCTCATCATTAAGTCGGTCACATCATTGCCTACTCCCCTTCTCACGTCATGGGACATAAGTTAAATCCCACACAAAGGATCAAAGGGTTTAAATTAGTTCATTTAAACACAAGGAGTTACCCCCCAAAAAGAACACAAGTACAACAAGCTTTTGACCAGTATGATTTTATTGCAATAACAGAAACATGGCTCAATAACTTACATGATGATAGCCACATATCATGGCCACACAAGCAATATTTTAGGATCGACAGGACCACCGATGTAGCAGGAGGAATCATTTGCTTCCTAGCTGACAAATATTATAAGTATGCTTCCATCGCCCAGGACTTAACGTTTGTTAACGAGGATATAGAGTGTCTAACCATTAATATTGAAGTCCCCAAAAATAAGAAAATGCAAATTACCACAATTTATAGACCACCAAAAGGGAATATACAAAATTTCTTCAAAATTCTACCCAAATTCACGAAAACCAGAAAAGAAATTTGGATGGTTGGTGACTTCAATATCAACATTGGAAAGACAACCAGACGCACTTGCAAATTCAAAAGTTTCTGCTTGAGACACGGCTTGTCATGGCTTATAAACGACGTCACTAGACCCAATCCTAAAGGAGGTAAGGGTACTATAATTGATAACATCTTGACCAACTGTAGGTTCATCAACCACTCCAAAGTCCTAGACCACTTTCTAAGTGACCACTACCCCATCCATGCTATCAGGAAGAAGGATAGAGCTAAATTTAAATCACAGAAAATATTCTCCAGGTCCTATAGAAATTACACTCTTGATAAACTCGAAGAACATCTGGCGTATCAAGACTGGGATGAATTTTACACTCTGAAAAGTGCCTCGGACATGTGGGATTTCATCAGCTCTGCACTCAATCGTTTCCTTGATGAGGTATGTCCCTGCAAAGAGATAACGATCAGGGATTATGGCAACACATGGATGTCCCCGGAGATACTTGAGATAATACGTCAGAGGAACATAGCAGTTAAGGCACTCAAGAAATCACATGACAGCAGTGATTACAGGAAAGTCTGTAAGCTTAGGACAGTTATCTCTACTAAAGTTAGAAAAGCAAAATCTACAATGATAAAAGATAAGCTTAAAACAACCCGTAAAAATCCCAAAAAATATTGGTCTCAGATAAACTCCCTTCTCAAAGGTCCAAAAGTCAACACAATTCCCAAGATCAAGGACCACAACACAGGTTCTATGGTTGAAGACCTACCCACATACATTAATAAATTCTTCAGCACAATAGGGAAGACCCTATTTGAAGACAAGAATTTGCCAGAAGAATACGTCCCTCCACCCCCATCTAGGCCCCAACCACAAGGTTCACATGACATGATTCAACTTCCTTCCCCCATTTTCATTGAAGAAGACATAAACATACTAGTTCAAGAAATTGAAATCAGTAAACCTTCTGGTCTTCCCCATGTACAAACAAGAGTTCTAAAAGATACACTAAAGATACTGACCCCCCAATTGACTCACCTTTTCAATCTCTCCATCCAAGAAGGCGAATTCCCCTCAGCTTGGTCATCAGCAGTAGTTACACCAATTCCCAAGACGGGCGACAAATCTTCCATCTCGAACTGGAGGCCCATCTCCATCCTCCCCCTCCCTGGAAAATTGTTAGAAAAGTTAGTTCATAGATTTCTGATCACACATTTTGACTCCAACAATATACTGTCTGACAAACAATATGGCTACAGGAAGGAAAGGAGCACTGCTACACGAATGACCTGTTCATTGCTAGGGATAAAGGACAGGTTACAGCTGCATGCTATGTCGACATACGCAAGGCGTTTGACTGTGTCAAACACTCATATCTATTATCAATGCTAGAGAAGATAAACCTCCCCGACAACATCCTGAAATGGTTGAAGTCATACCTCTCGGATAGGAAACAGGCCACAAGGGTTAATGGAGAACTCTCAGACCCCCTCCGTACTCTGTACCCCAAGGGTCAATCCTTGGTCCCCTCCTTTTCATATTTTATATTAATCACCTCCCCCAAGTTGTGTCTACTTGCTCACTAAAAATGTATGCTGATGATCTAGTACTCTATGTAAGCAGAAAAGACCCCTTACAAGCAAGGACCATCCTACAAAATGATCTAAATAAGGTGGCTAGGTTCTGTGACTCTATAGGACTTACCATAAACTCACAGAAGACAAAGTGGATCTGGTATGGCACCCCCTACCGTCTCCGGAACTGCCCGACAGGTAACCTGAAAATAAAAGGAAAAACAGTCAGAAGAGTCCACAGCTTTATTTACCTTGGAGCTGCTATTGATGAAAACCTGACAATGGAAGCACATGCCAGACTAATTATAAAAAATGTCACAGCTGGGGGGTTCAAATTTAGGAAAGTTAGACATATGACGGATGTTGAAACGGCCATACTTATTTATAAACAGGTCATCCTCCCCAGGTTCGACTATTGCTCTTTCCTCCTCGATAGTTGCCCCAAGTATTGGAGTAAAAGAATAGAGACCCTACAAAACAAACTCTTAAGAGTCTGCTTGAAGGTCCAGAAGGAAGATGAAAGCACAGATGATCTTAGGACACTGTGCGAAACCCCCCTCCTTTATACAAGAAGACAAGAGTTATTAACTACTCTCTTCTTCTCCCTCTCCAAGAAGCTACCCCCCCCTAAACGTAACGCACGCACAAGAAATGATAGAAAGAAAAAATTTCCCAGACCCCGTCCCAAAAATGGAGGATATAGAAAATCTCCCTATTATAGAGGGGTTTCACTCTGGGACGCTCTCCCGCTCAATATGCAGGAGGCACTCAGCAAAGAAATCTTCAAAAGAGAATTGAAAAAGAAGCTTGGCACAAATCTGAAGGGAAGCAGGAAAAAGCTCCTTCAGACTAGGAGGGGCTTCTAAATCCCTCCACATTCCTCCCCCCCCCCCTCTCTCTCCCTCTCCCCCCCCCCCATCACCCACCCATATGATCATCGACCCCATCACTCCTTCCCCTTTTTTACTTTAGGGGGGCCTAATACTAACACTCGATGTCAATTCACAACCGACTTTCATCACTGTATATATATATATATATCATCATGTAAATTCACCTCCTGTACACTTGTAAATATTCTACATAAATTTTATCCCGTTGACAGCCTGTCCGTTGACAGCCAAAGGTGCTCATCTGTTCTTATCCTTGATGTAATTTTTGTATACTAAGAGATCATATCTTTCTAACTAAGCAATTTATATACAGGTGAGCCAGAAAAATTAGTTAGGCAGATCACGTTGTATGATGTGAGTAACTAAATAAAAAAAAAATAAAAAAAAAGTTTCCTGTTGATTTTAGCTTTCCAACGGTATATCATACCTTATATCTTTTATTTTATATCTTTAATTTGTTTTGTCTGGAATGCAGATCGGAGGGAATAAAAAAAAAAGTGTAAAATCCAAATTTTATAGTTATTCCGATTTTGGCCTTTCCTAGTGCGGCGGGCCCGTAACCCAAATAATAAAAAAAGTGTGGCCTTATGGTCCTTATAGCGCGTTCTCTTATTAAAAATATGGTTTGACATCTAAGTTGTTTGCTATGACGACTTGAGGCTATTCACTGTGTATAATTTCCGGATGTAATCACCACTTATAGCCAGTGAGTGGCCACCAGTAATAAGTAGATATCCGCAGTTAGCAGGTCAGAGTGCTGGCCCCATTGTTCATTATCTCCAATCTACCTCCACCCTCTGATGTCAAAGGGCCAGTAGATGAGGTTCAGTCCAGATCCCCTCTCACCCCCACCCCCACTCCATCTCCCACTGACAAGGGTCTATGGACAACTAGATGACAATGTTTTTATTATTATTGTTTTTAAATTCTCCAAATATTCCGAGAGGTACATTTAGGGATGAAAGTCTTTTTCCCCCTGATTTCAAGTTTCTTTTTTAATGTCACGAAGACCTTTACTTATAGCAGACCTTTATTCAGGAGCCTCAATTTGAACATTTCAAATGTTTAAAAAAAGAAAAGAGATTGGTCACTTTCATCCCTGTACATGAAATACCTAGGTATATAAGCAATCTATCCACCTAGTTTGTGAGGTTCAATAACCCTACATTCAAGTAGGCAGTAGTACAATGTAGCAGCCTTTATCTTTTCTCCCTGTCCTCCTATAGCTTCACCATACTGCCCTTGGTATGACCTTAACCTGTTAAAGGGGCACACGAGCGGATCCCAGGGGTGTGGGGTTACGATGAGAATCATTTACGAGTGTTTTTGTGGTGGTGGTGCTGGGTGGGGGGAGAGAAACTTCACCAGATTTTTATTCACTCGCCTGTAGGGTACCGGGTAGCACTTATAACACTGCAAAGTCAGCATAATATAGATGTTATGGGAATAAGTACATATGAGTTATCAGGCCTGAATAGTGTGTTATAATAGGCGCTTGTCATCCCCAGCCCAGTTCTCGGACGTGGTCCTGGGTCACACGCCCCAGCCCTGGTGGGTTAGGTTAGGAGACGCCTGGATGGCTGAGGTTGGGGCATGGGGACATTATTATGACGGTTCATCTGATCCTAGCCCTAGAACCTGACTGGGTGACACAGTGAGTGTACCCAGGGTCCGGGTTTTATATTAATACACAATTTAGAATGGCTAAGTATGTAACAATATAGAGAGCTGAGTCACTCTTGTGCCAACTGTGTTAGGCATGTATTGTTAAAGTATGGAGAATTGAAATACATTTGTACTAACAGTTACTTTTTATCAGGATTCATTTATAGAGTCTCATGCATGATATCATAAATACGTGATTTATGGGGCATAAATTATCCAAATTGAGGCATTTTAATCTAGGCGCATTAAGGCTGTTCTGAACCTATGAACTTGATAATACGAAGTGTGGATATGATAGGGATAAATTCGATGATAAATGGTTTGCTATCGTGGTATGAAGTGGTATGAACTGTAGGGAATGGAGATCTTTATTGCTGTGTGCTATCTATCTAACTAGGTGTTTGACACGGTCAATATTCAGGCAGCCTCGGCCAGCGGCTATCATACGAGTTGGATAGCCTGGGAGCAGCCTACCGCCCAATATACATCTTTTATGTACCTATTTCATGTGTAAGGGTCAAATACACAGTAGCAATAATTCGCCCTTTGACCTATTATGTAGATAACAGTCTGTTAGTAATGGGGTATGTATTCCCCAAATACAGACATTTTGCGCCACCAAACTGGTGTAAAAGTTAAGAGAGGGTCTGCTCACAGCCCATAGCATAGCATGGGGCTGGGAATTTTGAGACTGCTACATGCTAAATGTATTAAAGACACTGCTTTGAACCAGGGATTGGGTGGTTGAAGAGGTCCCCACATGCAGACAGTTGTAATTTCTTGTGAGATCTCGTCTGCCATTTAAACAAGTTCCCAAATAGGTCCTACAGAATTCACATCACCCTCTCAAGATCAAAATCCAGTCACGAAGGATGGATCCAGGGATGAGAACCATGAGAGTCCCCTAACATTGCTATGAAATTGTTTTTAAAAAAAAGGATTGCAGAAATAATTGTTGTTGTTGCACACTGTGACAATAGATCAGCTGAGCGCCAATGCATGGATGTTCTACTCGACCCCCTCCCCTCCCTGTTTTAACCCCCTGGATCCTCCACTGTAGTTGCATGCTTGTTAAGGTCACTATGACCAGCCCCTTGTTCCCCTGGTGCCTAGTGCTAGTGAGAGGTCATGACCTCCATCCCTGGGTATGCTAACCTTTGACAAAGTCTCACACCCAGACCCTTTATGTTCAGGTCACTGAGTTGACCCTTGTTAGCTCTCCTCCCCACAAAAATATACTTCTAGGGTCAGTGAGGCAATCCTGGGTGTGTTCTGGGTAATGTAGGGTCAGCTATCTCACATATAGTTACTATAGACCACCAACCAACCAACCCCCTAGAACACCTTCCAGATGACTGGGCTACTAGCTGCACTCCAACATTCTTCACCCATACTATCACATGTAGTATGACACAAGGTTACACAACTCACTAGTTTAATAGGTTACTAACCTACTGCAAGAGGTGTTGCCTTTCTGGGTTTGTATGCCTGACATTTTTTTCAATATTTAATAGTTTTGGTATTGGGTGTGGTAATCAGTCCAACATTGTGTAACCAGAATGGTAAGTTCTGTTAATGGTAGGCATATTTAAAACATTACTGGTAGAATACCTATCGTTGTATCAGATTATGTCTACTTGCGAGCGCTATTTCAGAATCTGTTTTTGTATCATTTCAGGACGGAAAGTTGCTAGTCTGGGATGCCTTCACGACAAATAAGGTAACATGTCACATATTTATACATGTTTGCTCACACTCTGAGGATACATCATATCATATGTGTCGAAATTGTACATATCTACTCCTGATAAAAATAAAGGATATAGACAAATGCCAACGCCCATTGATACCATCTCTGTTGTATTTCACGAGTGGGGGCTGGGGCCATATCCCACGAAGCCGCAGGCTGAGTGGGATATGCCCAAGCCCCCACAAGTGAAATACATCAGATATGGTATCAATGTAGTTGGCATTTGTGTTTATTTTTTATTTGAAGCCATTTTATGAAGAAAAAAACATCTTTTCCTAGCCCATTGGATACGGAATACGGCCACATTGTATTCAATGGGGGCATTGAATACGGCCCTTCAATGCTAAAGCATAGGAAGTCTTGTATTGCCAAAAAATAAAAACTGAATCCCCCCCCCCCATGAATAAATAAATGAAAAAAAAGATGAAATGAAATAAAGATAGATTAAAAATTAAATAAGTTTAAAGTTGACTGCATCACTTGTTTTGAATTAAACGTACTTTAATCGATACTTTGTCTATAATGTTGAGGTCAGCACGTGCCGCAGGTATGAATATCACTAGTACCGGGGTAGGATGCAGGTATGAATAACACCCCTTTGAGGTAGATAATACAGCACTTTGTCAGTGCCCCAAGGTTGTGTAGCTAAATGCGATGGGTATTGATTCGATGTCTCTCAATATATAATATATATATATATACAGGGTATGTATATTAACTGACACAACCAGTACAGTAAATGAGTTATGTGGGGACTTAAATGGACATTTAGAGCTTATAGGGGTGAGCTGTACACAGTTTTAAGCTGCTGCGGAATATGAGTAACTACCCTATTTAAAGCAAGTATTTTAATACAAGTTCTCGATTCTGGTGAAGAGGGTTGTGAAGTGGTATTGGGGTAGGTTTTTGACTCTGAGAACCTGTTGTTGTTAACTTCTTAAGAGCAGTGCTCCAAGCGCTTTAAATAGTTTAATGCACTATACCCTTCCCTTCGTCAGGTTTGTAAAAAGAACGATATAAGAAAGGCACAAATAGAAGACATAGACACATTGTATTATGTACATGAAAAATCAATCAATAAGAAGCCAAATAGCCATTCTATTTCATACTGACAGTTAACATTAATCACAGCAGCAAATATGTCAGTTTAATAACACTGCTGAATATTTCATGCAGATTTCTAAAGGAACCCCGTAAAATAGATCAATATATGAACAACTCTTCATGGCCAGCACTATTCCATTGGAACCATGTCTAGGATAGTAAAGCGAATACGACATGTATTAAGTAGAATAGAGCAAGGGCAGACGACATTTCCAAGGCCCCAAACAAGCAGACGACATTCTGCACACAACACGGGTTGGCCGACGCAGCATCCCTCACTACAGGCGGTTTGGGCGCACGCCGAGCGGGGGCTCGGGTGTCGCAGGCTGCTAAGTGGTGTATATGATTCAATATTGATATGACAATCAATGCACATGAGGCCCAGGCCAATAAGTAATGCAGCATACTACCACCCACACAGCCACAAGCTGCACGCCCCTGCTTGTAGACTGTAGGGGGATTACAGAGGCATGCAGGTGGTGACTGAGGTAGCACAGGGCTATATATAGCAGCTCTATCTATGCATGCTATGCTCTAGCATCTCTAACCCTTTGAGGGTAGCATAGTGCTTTAATGCACTATATCCTTGGTTGGCATGCTGCGTGAAGGTATCCCCTCTAACTCGATAGGGTTGCATTCATCCATCATGTTAACCCTTGGGAAAGGTATTGATCAATCCCATAGGGTGGACATGATGCCTGAATGCCGCCCATGACGACCAAAGGCATAATGCATTAAAGCACTATGCTGCCCTTAAAGGGCTAAGGATAAGCACAAACCCTAAAGTTTATTGACCCAGGGACCCTGGGTCTAAGGGAGACGGTTTCTGGCAAAATTGAGTGGATTTGTTCTCCAACTTCAACCAGCCTGCATTTGCTTTCTGTGTGATATTGAATAAATACAACTGCATCACAGTATACCTTAAAGCAATGTCTCTCTCTCCTACTGCAAAGGAATCTCCAAAAATAAAGAATTTTAACAAAAAAACAAGAATCAAAAAGTGTCACTTTTAGGTGAAATTATAGGTCTCTGTGAACTAATGCTAAAGAATAGCAGGGTGACCTTGAATCCAACCTTTAAAAGAGTCACGTTCACACAGACTTCCTATACCTACAATGGTTAAGCCCAGGTGAGATCGAAAAGTGAGACGCTTTTAAGACCAAGAGAAACTCCAATAGTGGTGCACAAAGACTCTCCCACACCCACCTATTCCATTTTGGGTGACCTTTTCGTCGAAGATAGAAATCATATTTTGAGCCAAAGTTGTGCTATTTCTCTCAACTTGTACCTCTATCTTACTTCAAATACCATCTAACTTCAAAGATCTACCGCCAAGCCGGGCAAAAACTGGGCATGTCCTGTGGTAACACCGTTGGTAACACATTTCAAGAAGTAAAATATAAGCCAAAAGTCATATTGTTCTGCACCATCTTACTGCACCCACTTCCACAAGCCCCCACTTTCAACATGCCCCCCCCCCCCCCCCTCCAACCTCTGACCTGCGGGAGACTTTGCACTTGACCACCCCCCCCCCCCCCACATGAAAAATATAAAAGTCACAATTTTGGGTTTTGGTAAACAGATTTGGTGAACAAGATTTTTGGTTTTTTTAAAGTCTCTAGTACAACCCACACTCGCCAGGTCCATCTTGGACCATCTGTGATCATCCAATAGGGTCCATAAAGCATATCTGGTTTGGTAGATAACCGTAAGCCTAACGGCAAGTGTGAGCATTACTGCAAGGGCTCTCTAATACATATATGGTCCGACCAACTCACTTTTTAACAAGGCCAGAAGGCGTTACATGCCCGCAGCCGGCAACTGTTGCCCACACCCACCTGCACACCCACACCCACCAGCTCTCCCACACCCACCTGCTCTCCCACACCCACCTGCTCACCCACCCCCACCTTCTGGCCTGAAATGGAATAACCAATGAATGATTATAAGGGAGTACTAAATCTAAGTACATGATAAGCTACAGATTCAGCTTACCTTGAGTCATCTGTGAGGCCACTCACACGCCCAATCTTATTGTTACCAATATCTAAATTATCAAAAATCGGAACCCCCCTTTCCTTTCTTTCTTTCTCACAATAATGTATCTTTCAGGACCCATTATGATTATCACTTGTCTGCTTCCGAAATATACTGCTTCCGAAATGTCTGCACGCGATCTGTCCATGCTTCCGAAAGTACCAGTTACCCAAATAGACCAGTGTAGAACATGATATATAAAGCAGAGATGTAAGTGGTCAGGGATTTCCCTGAATATAGGGATTTGGAGGACATCCAGAAATATATTTTAAATAGAAAAATCAATTAGCTTCTGTCAAAATTCTGTAAACAATTCTGTGTTGCATCCCCTTGCCCTTCTCATATACTTAGAGCCAATGACAGTACAACCTCCTCTACCATACATGCATGCAAGCTCACACTGATGTGGGGCCAGCTTGCAACTTTCAGGGGTTTAGCACTGTGTCAATGGGGCTCCCAGGCCCAGGGGATTTCAGGGACTACAAATCCAGGGGGAAATGAAGGAATACTGGCTCCTGATTGGTTAATATTCATGCCGCAGCCTTAACTCCTCAGATGGCGCCACCAGTCCGTGGACACATTGACGTGATAAATCCTGTTGCCAGGAGATAACTGTCTGTGGATGCATGGACGTGACAAATGTTGCTGGCAGTAGGAGACAAAACCGTCCATGGCCACATTCCCCTTTTCAGGGAATCTATCCATACCCCACTTACATCTCTGATAAAGGGTACATGATATGGACAATATATGGGACTTTTATTATTCCTACAGGACCTGTGTCTTCCAAAGCACTGGGGGTTAGGTATTGGGACTTGGGTATTGGGACTTGGGCCAATCAGTGCCTCTTGCCCCATGATGTTAACTTGTCGCTCTATATTGTTAATGGGTTATCATAGCCCTGGGTCACATGTGATGTATATCACACAATCAATCTTTGAAATCATCTACCCGCTCATTATTATGATCCATCGCCCATTGACATGTCCAATGCCATGATTACATTAATCTATAAGGCTTTGTGTATGGTATCTTTGTTCAAGGTTATATTTATAGACAAGGTGAAATTCAGCTCAGGTATGAACAGCTGGGGTGGTGTTTATAATGGTAGGGCACATATAAAATGCTTCATGTGCATTTGTCGTCTTGATGTCGATACATGTAACGGAATATCATACAATAAACTGCTATGTGTTACATAGGGAAATAGATGCAAAAGAACATCGCCGGCGAGTAACACGCCAAAACTCTATTGGTGCATTATGGCAATCCTTCGGGGTGCAACAAGCCTATAGTGTCAGCAGGGTGCATGGATGCAGCACCTTTCTCATTGATGCTGCATTAATGCAGTCACTGGCGAAGGTATAATAATGAGAGGTTCCCCTATATGTACCTATATAGAGCCTAAAATGTAAGATCCTATAGGGCCCCCATCCGAGACCCTTGTCCCTTTGCTAATAAGATAACATTTTGTAAAGATTCCAGCTTGCCCTATATATACTACTTACATGCAATAACACCTTCAACAACTATACATTGTTATTGTTAAAAAATAATCTGTTGAACTAGTAACAGTCATCTGCTATCAATAGTATGCATAGGCTGATGGAGACATATATACATCTCCTGCCATTTCTGCTGCTACACCTATTGTATCTTCTTTTTACATGTTGCTTATACATTTCCTGTAGGAACATGCTGTCACCATGCCGACGACGTGGGTCATGGCATGTGCATACGGACCCTCCGGATCAGTAGTGGCCTGTGGGTAAGTAGATGATGCTCTTTGGTCCGAATAAAAGAGAAATGCATGATTGAGTCTCTGCTCAGGCTCCCAACGCCTTCGCCTATGAAGTACCATAACCGATTAATAACATGGGAGTGGTGCATTCTACAGAGAGAAAATTAATAGGGTGTTATGAGAGTTATACATATGCACGATTTAAGAGTATGTTTTGTGTGCTTGATGTGTAATATATCAATGCGAGTAGAAATAAGACAGTGACAGGGTGTAGATGTGAATCTGTTGGGTGTAGCACAAACTGATTCTGATATTAGCTTTGCCAGTCTATGAATGCAAACCATAATGATAAATGCAAGTTAATACAAAAATTGGACCCTTGGAGGAAACATAATTCTCCACACACAAACATATGACATAGACATCCACAATCCTGCCCCATGCTTACTGTTGACCATAGATTTGATCCAGTTGTCATCCCAAATCAACCCCAGCGCCCCCCCCCCCCCCCCCCCCACCCGGACTCATCAGTGCCTCACTATAACTACACACACCTCTGCATGGTAACCGCTGCTGACCACTGGTCAATGTAACACAGCACACCCTAGCTAAGGGGGTGGTCACTTTATAACATGGAGGGAGTCCATGGGTCTTTGCTTGGGCGTGCCGAAATCATCTAAGATCGTCTGGCTCCCACTCCACCATTGGCATAGAAGGGTCTCTAAAGTTCTATTGCAGCCCCTGCTAACCCCTACCCCCGAACCCCAATAAAATGACATGACCACCCCCCCCCCCCCATCCTTCACTGTTGCAAACTGACCACTCCTAAAGTTTGCTCCATGCAAGCAAACACACACTCAGGCAGCCACCCTCCTGGTTGCCTTCCTCCAGGGCTGGACCTCCAGTCCCCAGCAGCAGCCCCTTTACCTGGTCAGCAGCAGCACACCTGTCACTACTGCCTCCTCCAGGGGTGTGTGTGTTTGTACATACACTGGTCCCTGTGCCGTGTTAAGGGTCCCCAGGTTCTTGGGTAGCCGCGTAGCACTTCAAACACTGGGTATACACTGACCAGTTCCCACATGCTTTGGGGGTCAGAGGGGGTGGGGTAGGGGGTAAACTGACTCATCTTGTGGGTCGTAAGGGGGGGGGGGGAGACATGAGTACAGTGTTACAAGAATCAGGGCATGCTACAGCACAATACAATACACCATAAGTCTCGGGGATACATCTCTTTAAAAAAGGTTATCTCTGCCTAAGCATGTTCGGCAGTGTCCCCAATGTAGTTCCATACACACCTATTTGCGGCACTAATCTGGCGCAAGTTGGTATCAATTGAAGACAATCTCTGCTCCCATACAAGGCAAGTCGTCTGCTGAAGTGACTAGTCCCCCGGACTAATCCTGGTGGATCTACACAGTTCATAGCATTAATAGGACTTTACCTGAGGGGAAAGGAAAGTGTTGGGTAAAGCGTAAAGTGTTGGGTAAATATGGTTTATTTTTAAAGGTGGCGGGTCAGTGGGGTTGAAAGGTTTGGGAGTAGGTAGAGAGCCTAAAAATGTCATTCATAACGGCAATCCCCATTCAGACTATGAGTGGAGTAAAGGGTGGCAGGTATATATACCGCAGGCAGGATTGGATCAGATTAGACGTCAGTAAATGCATGGATCGATACGACCTTCTGTGTGTATTTCTGTCTTACCACCATAAGTAACCTGCCTCCCCCCCCCCCCCCCATCCATCTCCACCAACCCTACCTTACCTATCTAGCCTCCCACATATAGCCTCGCACATCAGCAGCCTCCCACTCATCTAGCCTCCCACACATCTAGCCTCCCACAACGAGTCTCCCACATTATATAGCCGTCCACATCCAGCCCTCCCACATAAAGCCCCCCTGCATCTCCACCAACTCCACCTTACCCTCACACATCTCCCACATCTAGCCTCCCACATCTAGCCTCCCACACATCTAGCCCCCCACAGCTAGTCTCCCACATTATATAGCCTTCCACATCTAACCCTCCCACATAATTTGATAAAGGCTCCCACATCTAGCCTCCCACACATCTAGCCTCCCACATCAGCAGCCTCCCACATCTAACCTTCCACATCTAACCTCCCACATCAGCAGTCTCACACATCTAGCCTCCCACATCAGCAGTCGCACACATCTAGCCTCCCACATCAGCAGTCTCACACATCTAGCCTCCCACATCAGCAGTCTCACACATCTAGCCTCCCACATCTAGCCTCCCACATCAGCAGTCTCACACATCTAGCCTCCCGCATCAGCAGTATCACATATCTGACCTCCCACATCAGCAGTCTCACACATCTAGCCTCCCACATCAGCAGTCTCACACATCTAGCCTCCCACATCAGCAGTCTCACACATCTAGCCTACCACATTAGTAGCCTTCCACATCTAGCCTAGGCTCACACATCTAGCCTTCCACATCTAGCCCCCCAAACCAGCAACCTCCTCAGAACATACTCTCGTGTCTATACATGTAGAGGCGGCTGTGTCAACCAATAAAAGCACGAATTATGAAAGGGGTATCGATTTCACTGGCGAAATAATAAAATCAAAAGGCAAGTTATCCTTGATCAATATTTATATTGGACTATTGGCGCTGATTCATGTTTATTTTGACAATTTGTATAGTTGTGGATATACTACCTGCCATTAGCCATAAACGTTTAGTTTTGGCATGAGTAAAGCAAAAGGTTGAGATTAGAATATATATCCATATGATAGTCTATTCCCTTAACGTTCTAAAGGTAGCATAGTGCACTAGGCTATACTCTTTGTCAGGTGTGATGCTAGGATGCTGGTCTGGTGCGTATCTCACCAGGACTGTATGAATGCATCATGCCTACCCTCTATGGTTGATACAATCCTGAAGGGTCATCTGACTAGAATTAACATGACCCTTGAAGCATCGGACCATCGTTAGCGACTTTTAGCTAGCAATAGAGCCTGTAAAACATGAATTAACGGTCAATCGATAAAATGAGCTGTTGAACCATAGACCAGGGCAGGATTTTAACATCAGCTAATGTATTTGATCATCATAAGCAACTTCCAACTTAACACTGGCAATATGAGTATGATTGATTGATTGATTTGTTTAACGTCCAAGTGTACTATGACGCCTGTGACTTACCCAAGAGTTTATCGGACCTTTAGTCAATTCTTTTCTCATCTAAGTTGGCACCTAGTTTGAAGTGTATAACGATTAAGAATATTATGAAACCATCACAAACCATCTCTAGAATTCAGCAGTTGGATCTCTTCTTGCTATGATGAATGTGACAGTATTAATCAAATTATGTTTGTGAGGAGAAATTGGTATCTCAAATGTGATCACTCTTACCCTCCTACGCCAATAGCATCAACTGCAAACTTATCTTCTGCAATTTAAAGTTATTTGACGAGCCTTTCTGCCGAACACTGCCTTAACCCTTTGTGTGCTGTCTTTTTCAGGGGTTTGGACAACAAGTGCACACTGTACCCACTGAGTCTGGACGAGGACCCGGCCACCAAGAAGCGGGCCATAGCCACACACACTAGTTACCTCTCATGTTGTAAATTCACCAACTCAGACCAACAGGTGAGCCCCCACACACTAGCTACCTCTCATGTTGTAAATTCACCAACTCAGACCAACAGGTGAGCCCCCACACACTAGCTACCTCTCATGTTGTAAATTCACCAACTCAGACCAACAGGTGAGCCCCCACACACTAGCTACTGTAAAACCTTGCGTAGAAGCCGCGGCTAGTACGCGAGTCAGATCGGCTGTGCGGCTTATAGGATTGGGCAAGAGTCAGGGTGCGGCTTATACGCGAGTTTTTGCCACTATGATACAGTACTAAAATCGGCACATTCAGGCTTATAGGATCGGCCCAAACTCGGGGTGCGGCTTATACGCGAGTTAGGCTTATACGCGAGGTTCTACGGTACCTCCCATGTTGTAGATTCACCAACTCAGACCAACAGGTGAGCCCCCACACACTAGTTACCTCTCATGCTGTAAACTCACCAACTCAGGCCAACATGTGACTCCCCACACACTAGTTACCTCTCATGTTGTAACTTCACCAACTCAGGCCAACAGGTGAGTCCCCACACACTAGTTACCTCTCATGTTGTAAATTCACCAACTCAGACCAACAGGTGAGCCCCCACACACTAGTTACCTCTCATGTTGTAAATTCACCAACTCAGACCAACAGGTGAGCCCCCACACACTAGTCACCTCTCATGTTGTAAATTCACCAACTCAGGCCAACAGGTGAGCCCCCACACACTAGTTACCTCTCATGTTGTAAATTCACCAACTCAGACCAACAGGTGAGTCCCCACACACTATAGATGTTCCCACCATATATGGGACTCAACAATTGAGGTGTATTCAGGAAGGAAATTATGAGTTTTAATGTGTTTTTTCCAGTCATCTCATTTTTGATCATAAGGTAGAAGCCCTGCACAGCATTTTTAAGCATAATCAATGGAAAATGAGGACAATTTCTGATTTTTACAACTAAGTGGGTGAGTGAAACAGTCTGAAATGGGGGTTACTTTGACCTACACAGGCTTATATGCCGTCGGATTTTTAACTTTCTAAAGCATTGTATGTGTCCGAGACAGAATATCCAGATCATTAGTATCAAACACAGAGTTTGCAATTTTAATTGTTTGGGAAGCAGACTGTCTTGGCTTTCCAAAACTGTTTTAAGTTGAGAAAATGGACTTATATTGCCTGAGTTATAAGACAGAATCTAACAATTTGTTACCTATCTTTTAACACTTTTTGCAAGAAAGCACCACTTAGTTTACTCTTGAAAGCCTGTTTGTTAGACATAATGGCCAGATTCCATATAGTAGAACACAGCGGGATGACAAAAACTTTATTTTGGCTGCCAATATTAACCCCCTAGCATCCCAACTAGTCCCCCCGCCCCCACCTTTAGGATTGTAGCTCTAACTATTAGCTTGGATTTGCGTTGACTTTCGAGTCTCAGAGCATAACGGTTCAGGAGATTTTTGCATAATCTGTCCAACGGCGAGCATAAAGCCTGTTTGCCTCATTCTGAGAATCTCTTTAGAGGCTCATATTTTCCAAAGTAAGGGTGCTACAGTTATCAAAATAGGTCAAAAGAAGCGGAATTTAGTTTTACCCATTCTGTGAACTTCCCATGTCCACACTGTAAATAGTTTTCCTGTTATGGCTGTCAGAGTGGTGACAGGTAGATAAAAATCCCAAATTTCATGAAAGAATTGTCATGGTTTCCATGGCAACCGGTCACATGATTTTCAAAATATGACAGTGAAAACGACACAATTATTTAGCCTTTTATTTTAGCTTTAACCTCATATTTGGATCACTATTGTAGGTTCAGGGGTTGCGAAATTATCAATTACTCTTCAAAACATACAGGGGAAACTTTAAGTTTTGAGTCCCATATATGGTGGGAAGGTCTATAGTTACCTCTCATGTTGTAAATTCACCAACTCAGACCAACAGGTGAGCCCCCACGCACTAGCTACCTCCCATGTTGTAAATTCACCAACTCAGACCAACAGGTGAGCCCCCACACACTAGCTACCTCTCATGTTGTAAATTCACCAACTCAGACCAACAGGTGAGCCCCCACACACTAGTTACCTCTCATGTTGTAAATTCACCAACTCAGACCAACAGGTGAGCCCCCACACACTAGTTACCTCTCATGTTGTAAATTGACCAGCTCAGACTCAGGTGAGTGACTCGCCGACTGTTTATCCACCCCAGACTATGTGTAGTGATAACATGTTAGTGGGATGTGGTCAATTAAGGGGCTGTGTGTACAGGGGATGAGGGGCAGACTGCCTGCATACAGGGCCGTCATTTATATTAGATATTGACGGGCTTCAAGTCCTTTGTTTACATGTGTATTATGATGTAGACAGGGCTTCTGGATTCTGACGTTTAGAACATATATAACACAGACATTGCTGTTAAACAATGTTTCACCACCCTAAACGCACAATGTGCTTCATCATAATACATACTATAAGTACAAGCATGCATACATACAATGTCATAGGAATTGACCATAAACTTGTGCTTCATTGGGAGGAAACGTCTGCCATGTTCTATAGCTATTGATAAATAGGTAGGTACACATGTGTAACTCAAACGAAATTTCTATTCTGATTCAGATAGATGTGGGAAAGTACTTAAAATGTGTACTCAATGATACAGATACAAACATAAATATGCCAATCGGAGTGTGATATTTGTCACTAAATATATTTTTTATGTTGCAGATATTGACAGGAAGTGGGGACAGCACGTGTGCATTGTGGGATGTGGAGAGCGGGACGATGATGCAGAGTTTTCATGGACACGCGGGTGACGTCATGAGCATCGACCTGTCGCCATCCGAGTCAGGGAACTCTTTTGCTTCCGGGGTATGTAATCTTTAATCATTCAATATACTAGTACTAGTAGCTGAGACCAGAACTTTGATAGATCTCTTCACAAACTGATCACAACTAGAAGAGTCTTATCCGGTAGAGAAATTGCAACTTTCTCCTTTCCAGTGCGATTCTTCCTGATTTCAAGTATGAATGCCCATCAGTTTTGATTGAGCTAAAACTACATGTTTTTACTTTATGCCACATGTACTATGGTACATGTGCTCATGCATTGTGTGTGTGGAGGCGTACTAATACTACAAGAGTTAATATGTTCCAGATAGTAATTTGGCACTATTTTGTTGTAGAGCTGTGATAAGACCGTTATGGTGTGGGACATGCGGTCAGGCCAGTGCACTCAGGTGTTTGAAGGCCACGATTCGGATATCAACAGTGTTCGCTTCTACCCCACGGGCGACGCCATAGCAACCGGTTCAGACGACTCAACAGTAAGACATTTTACTTCTTGTCAATTTCCTATGTTGATTTGTTATGCTAGATATATACATTTCAATTACTCATGTCAGGGATGTAGAGAGATACCAGTGTATCGCTTCAGTGTATCGCTTCAGGATCCTAATCGCCCTCAATTTAAGGACAGACACTAATGGAATACTTATCACATGTAAACACCTACTGTATCCGGATAGTGCTTATCGAAATGATAAAATGTACCCCAATCAAGCACTTAGAATCCATTTCTTATCTCCTGTCAAGAGAACTGAAGTGCCTCAAAACAGAGGTCGTCTTGTTCAAACTTAAAGTATTGTTCTCTATGTGTATGTGGTGATTGGCATGTACCACATAGTTCCAACATGTTCAAACTTAAAGTATTGTTCTCTATGTGTATGTGGTGATTGGCATGTACCACATAGTTCCAACATTGTGTAGGATCTAAATGAGGATGCAGAACTGGCCTCCTAGTCATTCCACACTAGTGCAGTAACCACCCTGTTTGATCACACAAGTATAAAAGATCCAGCTGCTCAATAATGTGGAATATTACTGTACTGTACGAGATCAGTGCCCAGTTAATGTGTCATATATTTAGAACATACCTCGACTTCCAATAAAAAAAAACTTTAAAAAAAACAAAAAAACAAAAAAACTTTAGGGGTTACGTGCGGCATAGCCTCTAACATGGACGTGTGACATACTACGTGTGTTATACAACGAATCGCCAGTTTGTGGAATAATTGCAGCATACTGTTTAAATTACTGAATAAATGAATGCTCATTAGCCAAACTGATATACCAGTAGGTTGATTTGATACTGTGACATGCAACTGTGCGACTTAGCCTGTGTAGACAAATTATGCACATTATGTAGACAACTGCATAAATGAGACAAAGATAATGGTAAATTAAAGTTTCGTCATTGAGGCTATATAAACTTCATGATGGCGGCATAAAGGAGTAGAATAGCCTCCCATAAAACCAATGGTCATACCAGAATCGTAAAATGTGACAAGACTGATCAGTCTACCACACTGTGTTGGCAACCGCTGCCCCTATGCACAGGAAGGGGCCTTCGCACTGGTGGTCTACCATGTGACCTCTCCTCAGTGAAGCATGAGATACCAAAAGCCATGTTTTTTCTAGCCATGCCTACTATGGAACTACTAATAGCCCGTGTATGTTGGACCAGGCAAATAAGAGGACACTTGCTATCCTTTGACTCCTTGAGATATGTCCCGTAAGGTATTTGATGTACGTCTGGACGTTAAACAAATCGATCAATCAATCCTTTGGAGAGAGATGGGGATGTGCCTCGGTAGCAGTTTTCCCCCTCACCCCAGAGATTTGATCCCTCATCTTATAGATCCGATTACCAATAGGTGCGATCACTGCTGTATTTCGCAAGCTGTATTTAAATTCTAGTGCCTGTCCGACTAACCTTCTGTCACGTAAGTTACTTTATTTTTGCTGGGATGTTAAACCAATCAATTTAATTGTACGAATTATTTTCCTCCAGTGTCGACTCTTTGACCTCCGGGCTGACAGAGAAGTCTGCTGCTACAAAAAAGAGAGCATTATCTTCGGCTGTAACACCGTCGACTTTTCCCTTAGTGGTAAGTATGGGGATCCTCTACTGTTATGTGGCTTCACACCCATACTCGAGTATACTCTGCAAGTAAAAGTTAGATACAATCAGTATATAATACCACAATTATCACATACCAATAGCATTCATAAAAGAGTGAAAATATATGTTAGGCTATATACCATTGATGTACAATTTATTATTATCATATCTTTATGATATTATGTGCCTTTAAAGATTCAATTCATCATTATTTGGACTTTAATATGTACGGTACAATTTCAATTTAAAATGATGTTTTAAAGAAGAGGAGAGACCGATTTGTCGTGCCCTTCCGCGACGCCAATTTGAAATCAAATATCAATAAATTACATAGAATCCTATATCGGATATCCTTAGCTAGAATTAGATAGTATACTCATTCACGAGTAAATAAGTTGTATCAAATCATATACATGTATAACCCCGTGTATGTATCTCTGAAGAGTAGATGTGAACAGATACCAGCGGTTAGTGAGAATCACCCCCTTATCTTATTTCAGGCCGTATTCTGTTTGGTGGGTACAACGACTACGTGGTAAATGTGTGGGATGTATTGAAAGGGAACCGAGTGGCCATGTTGTACGGTCACGAGAACCGTGTCAGTTGTCTCAGCGTCTCACCAGACGGCACGGCGCTCTGCACCGGCAGCTGGGACTACACGCTCAGGGTAGGTGCTTTATACCTCTTCTTGTGAACATTTTTTTTTTTTTTTTTTACTGAATATGAAGTTATCTTGAAGTTCCCTGATTCTGGATCCTGTCAGGGGGTGGGTATTATTAGCATCAGAGTGTAAGTTTCACGAGGTACTTTATGGTACAAAACAGTATGCTTGATTCATAGGATATTCAAAAAAAGACACTATCAATTATTTGCCACCCTTTTTCTAAATTATCAATTATTTGGGTACAAATGTTTCAATTATCTCTACATAACAGACTTTGTCTAAAGCATGTCCCCCTGTGTTTTGTTATTTTCCAGATGTGGGCATGATGAGGGAACAAGAGCTAGGGACATTTATTACAATTGATTTCCAGAACAAAAGACTCTTTTTACCTTATCCCTTCTCTGTATGCCATGGCCCTCTTGTTTTAAAAAGTCGAACACCAAGGCGGGGCGTGGAGTATGGTGCCCGCCACGACTGTGTACATATAATATATAAAGTAACTAGCAACATTGCGAACTCAGCGTTTGTTCGAGGGTCTGTGTATACTATACTAACAGAGCAGCCGCCGCAGCGCCAATCTCATTTAGTGCGATATCAAATTGTGTGTGCTATAATCTATTGGCTTTCTGAACAGAAAACAACTTTCTTGTAGTCCACTTTCTCAGAATATTTGTGGTCGTGCAGGCATCTACCAAACTCTGATCTTATTCCTCAAGGTTTTTGTTTTGATTACTGGACAATTGTAATGCATTTAAAAAAACGTTGTCTTTTAACAATCTAAGTGTTTGGTCTATGTTGTATAGGGTTCAGGCTGATCATGATTATAGTCTGGGGGTATGGATATGCTCTTGTCTCAGTCTATTTGATTTCTAAATGGATAGAGCTTAGATATACTCACACTTGCACACATATATATGAGTTGATATCAGAATTTGTGTATTATTTGTACCCAATTATTAATACCGTACATTTTCAAGAATTATGTATCCTATATGTGTGCTCAATATTTTTGAAGCCTTGTTTCAGACATGATGTGACAATGATATACTTTAGCACTGTAGTATACTATTTATTCCTCGGTATATTTAATATATTACACGTCGACACGTTCACTTAGCCTGTGTTGAACAGTATAATGTTATGGCTCTTTTTACCGTATGGTGTATTATGAGAATAATCTTATCTAGTGAGTTATAAAATTGTTCTTCAAACATAATATTTATGTAGCCTGATTTGGCCAGTACTTACGTATCGTTGTGTTAACTAGAAACTTTAGGTCTCTAACTGGACAGGGCCTATTTGTTACTCTTCCAGACTATATACTGTTTAAATGTGTTGTGCAAGTTTTACTGAGCGATCAATTGAGCAGTCCAGTAATGTCACATATGTACCAACCAAATATGCAATAACATTTACACCCGGAGAGATAGGAATGCTCTCGGGGCTGTTTAGTACTTATTAAAGTTTCGCATGACGAGGATTATATTGATTTATATTACATTATATTATATATATATACATATATATATCTGGGAACATGCATGTGTATTTTATTGAGCCATGCTCAGGGCATCATGGCTAGCCTTACTTCCGCGATAGGCGTACATGAGGCATGACGTGCCACCATCGATATCTGCCTGTATGTGATAATATAGAGAAAGCGTTGTCGGCGTCGCTGCATAGAAATGTGTTCGCGTGTCGCCGGTCCACACACCCTTATCACCATACCTTTACTATTGTACAAAGCGTATCTAGGCTGCGTGGCATACAGAGAAGGGTTTTGTTTTCGAGTGTGTGTTTTATCTAGTCTACTCAGTTGCATCATTGAACAAGCAGAAGAGGTTCTGAATCTTCACCAGATGGCAGTAGAGAAAAACAAAAAGAGTGGTTTCCTCGTCACTACAGCTGCACTAAGGCGTCCTCTGGTGGCACATTGTCGAGTTAAGTACATCAGAGAAAAGCCGAAGACCGCAGTTGGAAATGGCATTGAGTCGCGCTATAGCACCGAACAGCAGCCACCACCACCACTACCCAACATGACCACAGCCTCCGTCGGTCCTACAAGCAACCCTACCCAAGTCGTCTTCAGCAGACGACATTTCTACACTTAAAATGCTTATTTGTATACAGTGGACAGTTCCCTGTGGATGGACAGGTGGTCTAATGTCTGCATGTGTTTCTCCACTTCCCCAGTGAAATTTCCAGACCAAGTCTTAACTTATTGATTAATATATATATATATATTACTGGTATTACTAATGCCTTTTTCAACGACAGATATGCTACTGAAAACTTTGAGTTTTAATCACCATATTTTCAGCAGCCAACTGTTTTCATCTTGATTCTCACAAGATAGCGTGGTTTGTGAATCAATAGTTGTATTACGGAGATAGATGATAACCATACCTTGGTCATGTTTTCCAATTATCATTTTTGACAACCATAGCTCAGCCCTGACCATAAAGAGAAACCGAGGCCTATCTATGAATGAATGTCTATGGGTAAGTCTCTGTTTTTTCTGACGGTCTCTCGTCAACTATGAAAGTACCGGGAAAGTGTCGCTAAGAGGCCATCCGGGGGCAGACAACGACAATCTTGTACTCAATATCTCGCCCAAATCAGAAAGTGGCTGCAGCCCACCTGGGGTTGTGCCTGTGGTATTTGGAAGTTCTAGAACTAAGGGGAAAGGTGCATGTCCTGAGTCGAGTGTTAGGGTATTGAATAAGGCGGAGCGTTCACCAACCACCCCATACTGACTGTTATATGTATATACTTATGCATTTGAGTAATGCAAGAGAGGGATACTTGACATTACAGAGAGAACCTAAAGGAAGAACTTATATCTCTCAAAGTCACCATATGAGAGCAGTGGTCAGTCAAGCACAAATAGAGTCTGAGATGTAGAGGGTATATTCTAAATGACCCATCTTCTGTCCATATCTCTTTTATTCTTGGCTGATGCTCTGCCTCTTTCATTATGTATTGTATTTGATACGCACATATTTATATACATATGTACATGTATGTATAGATATAGGTATCTATATAGGCCAGAGTGTACATGGATATGTATGAATGTATCTATATATCTACCTATACAGGTTGGGGAGTTGATGTCAGGTGACTCGACTTGTGTTGTACTTTATTTATATGCAGGCTCGCCCTCTTTGTTAGTGAGGGATATGTTCGTAACCGACTGTCTCATTCGTTTTATTTCCGCGTTGTATTTATTAAATATTTCTGTTTATAGTTTGTACTGCAAGGTGGCAGTTTGGTTCTTGCGGGTAACTGCACTGGATGGGGAATTGTACCCTCCCTGCATTGTTACAAGTGTGTTCCCAATATGTAATTTATGACTTCTCTTTCACCTTTTTACACTTTAGTGTAGTGTGATAATTGTTATAATGAATTTGCATCTGTTCTTTCTAACCAAATCTCCTCATTTGCTACGTATATATTATATATCATGAAAGCTTTCATAGCGAGGAAAGCTTCCTGGGTAAATCTGCGGTTAACATGATAATGCACAGAAATATTAAAACTAGTCACTGATGTAAACTATGTAAATATAACTATTGGTGGCTGTATTGTGGTTAACAAGGACATTATCAATGCAAATTCATCAAAATTACACATAAACTGTTCACATTCAACTATTGTGTGTTTTTACATAACCGGAGTGTAGGAAGCATTGCTTTAAGAAACATCATATATTTTATTAACCAAAAGAAATAATATTCCAGCCTTCTGCCAATTCATATTTATTGGTGGATTTCTAAGAATTACCATTTATACAGAAATTGACCAAAACATGCCCACAGACATGTCAAATAAATTACAAGAGATTTACGCCTCCTATCCAGAGGAGTAGACGTGGATATATTTGTCTCAGAATGTGTACAATCTTGACTGCATTTCTAGGCCTGCTACAAAGTGAATATTACTGTCAGATTGACATTCAGTGTTGCCCCACTCTGTGGATCCAATGAGAACACTATATAATTCTGGGTGCCTGGTCTGTTAATTCTACTGCCGACTGATTTCACTGTGTGTTCATTTCATATTACAACTAGTGATATATGTTTATTATAATTTATTTTGTTTTTGTTTTATTTTACACAGTTATCATTTAAGCCGTGTGTTTTGAGGGAGTAATGCATTTATTGAGATGGTTTGTATAGATTACAACTGCTTGAGTTTCAATGTAGTAAATGACCACTCGGGATCCTTGTCTTTTTATTCCCGATCTGTTCATATTGGTAGCCATGATGGCAAAATGTTATAATTTAACTCATTATATTCTTGCTATAGAGTGCTGTAATACTTCATGGGTCTTTTGACCATAGACTATATCCCAAGATCTCTGGTGGTATGTTAGTAATATATCTAAGGGGAAGATACTTCTTTGTCCATATCATTCTTGTTGCTGTTTAGGGGGTGTGCTTGCCCTTCCATGTGTTGGTATCAGCATGGACTACCTAAGGGCCCTGGGGATGTCGGTGAAGTGTGTCCATATGGGCAGTGACAGCCTATGCATCCTCATAAAGGGGTGTTAATATGTAGGCCTTGTACCCAGTACGACATGTAGCTGGCATTGTCTGCAAGCACTTGTGTTGCTTAAGAAATAGGACATGTTTTTCCTGTGGTATTTAGCAGCATAATTTGAAACATCTATCACTTGTGTAACGTCCCCCTATAAAAAAAGAACAGCATATTGCCAACATGGTAGCTTACACACACTGCCTACCTCTCCTCGCTTTCTTCTTACTTCTTCACACCTTACAACCCAAACTTTGGCAATGTCGTATAATGTTCAGAGAAAGTTATTCGCCATGGCCTGAGTAAGAATTATGGCTGCGGTAGTCAACTTAAATTGAAATCCAGCTACGATTGTGATGGATTTAAGACCAAAACAGAGGGAATATAAGGATAGTAAAGGGACCATTGTATTATCATAGACAGATACGACTCTACTAGTGGTAAGAAAAAGATACAGCTAGATGTAAAGGAGAAAATCTCATTATTTATGTGGTGTTATATTTCAATTGTTGTGTAGCTTAAAACACAAGTCTTAACCAGAGGTTGTCAATTAATATCTATAATATGTATATACACACTGTTCAGCTCTAATGTTGCGAGGGGTAAAGTTGTGTTTTCAGACAGAAGAAAAACCCAGATCATTGAAACCAATTTCAGTACAAAGTGTTGTTGCACACACATTGCAGACTATTTTTGTTCACTGTATAGATTCTTTGGTGTGCTTGTTTTGCTTTCAATTCTCACTTTGACTGCATTTTATCTTTGGTAGAGGCTCTTTGGTAGAGACGTGAAGGGACACAGGGGGACCTACTCATATGCTACATTACTTTTAATGTCCAAAGTGAAACACTAGGAAGGACAAGATACTAATATATTCAATAGAATTTCACAAGTCTGTCGGAGAGAATAAATTCTTTCCTTTCGGTGCATAACTAGGGGTATTGATATGTTATGTAGGTGTGTGTATTTTATCTAAAACATAAATCAAGAATCATATGATAAGTCATAATATATTGTTTGGGTCATTAGTAAGAGAGAAAACGCATATATGTCATAACAAAATGGTTGTGAAATGAATTCTTATAATACAGCTTTGGTATGAAATGGCATTGGACCAGGCACTGTGTGAGGGACATAATACAGATTAGATGGGTCTGATCTAACTAATTTGTGGACATAACACCAGTGTGACAGGCTTGGTGAGGGAGTTGGTGCCAGTATCATCTACACCATGTATGTCTTGTGTCTCGGGCATAGAACAGTTTCATTATCATTGACTGGAAATACTCATTATATATGGTTGTCTACCGTGCCAAAGGGGGGCATTATTGTTATAAGAGGGATGTGTGGGAAGGGGGTAGGGTGGAGAGTGTAGTAGTCACTATATTGTAGTGGTTTGACATCTTCTGTTTGGTCTTTGTTTTATACCAAGTCACTTCACATCTCTGTACTAGCCAGCATTTGTAGACTCTTAGACAGCTTGCTCGTAGAATTCTCCTATCTGGCATCAGTCCCAACATATCAGCCTTTCCCTCAGACACTGCCTGTCCTAGCACATTTAGCGTTGTGTTTGTAAAGGAAGAGCCTAATTGTGAATTGTACTTCAATTAATAGAAGATAAATAGCAGACATCTAAAGTTCAAAACTCTTCTATTTGATAATTGACACATGTCAGAAGCCACAAAATACAAGTTATGCCATGTTTTTGTCTTTAATATCCTATTTACCATTTCACCAATTTATTAATGATACGAAAACAAGACAACAGTTTCACTAAATCTGATTTGAAATATTGACCAATAGTATATACAGGTAGGGCGATTATTCAAGAACAGATGTATTGTGGATCTGATAACATTTTCATTTTAACTTTGCTGTACCTTATGTTGAGTGAACTGATCGTTGATATGTGAGTATTATTACCTCAGCCATGCAGAAGGTCCTGGTGCATTGTATACTGGGTGTCCCCCTGCATCCCTCTTAACGCTATCATGATATGGGTTTCTCTACCTAAACAGTCGCCCGTATATATGTGTCCGTACCGGTATGCCCAGACACCCACCTCTTTTACTGTCTCTACGTCTGCAGGGTATGCAGGAGTTTTAGAGTCGACGAGCTGCACCACCTTGTGTATACCACAGGCCCACGGCCAAGATGTGCAGCGATCTCACCAAAAATAGCAACAATAAAAGGTGCAAACATACAAGGATAGTTTTCATGTGTTGTATTTTATATTATCGTTAATTCTTATTATTATCTGCATCTCATGTATAACCCACACCCCAACTTGTGAAAATCTCATTACCCGCAGTGGGGTCCTACATTTGGAGGGCTCAATAGTATGTAGGTGTCAAAATCCTTGTGTAGCCCGCACACTTTACATTTAGTGTCAAATTAAAGCTGAGTTTGATTTGCGTATAACCCGCTGGTTATATACAGGAAGTGGGAAAGTATAACAATTAAGGTGCGATACTATCGTATATAATATTCAAACCTCACCTTTTACTATCCCCTTATGTCACATCACCTCATGTCACATCCTCACCTACCACTGTCCCCTCATGTCACACCCTCACCTGTCACTCTCCCCACATATCATACCCTCAGCCCATAATGTATCCAACTACATCAAGGGATACCCTTCACTGCAGCGGTGATTACACTAGGTTTATACAAATGTAGCAGCTTGGGTATTGCATAGATGTGTAGTTACAGCTGGTACCATACCTTATCATTTGGGCCACTAAACATATCATGGAATTATCTAGAATGGCAGTTCATGTATAGCCCTAAGTCCACGGCGGCAGGAATGCACAATATCCTGCGTTAAAACGGTATCGCACCTCTGTCACCCCCATTTCGCGTCAGTTTCGCTGTGGACGCAGGTAAAATAGCGGCGGCAGAGGTGCGATACCGTTTTAACGCAGGTTCTTGTCGCCGTGGACTTTGGGCTTATAAAGGGGTTTTAGAATCAGGTGGATTATGGTAACTGCCCTTTTGGACAGAGCCATGTATGCCCTGTATCATGTAGAATACATAGACCTTGTTGGGTCCACCCCCTGGTGGGCTTACTAATGAGTAACTATTGGAAACAACTGCCACCTGCCAGGATTGTTACACAATGCCAGATCCCCTCACCTTCAGAATGTGTTGGTAGCCTTGCCATGAAAGAGGGTCGTAACCATACTCCAGAAATCTTTGGTCAATTGATTACAATGTATATCTCACACTATGTGGCTGATCCAATGATAGAAGATTTCCCATGTCAAACATCAGTTGCAACTTGCAGGCTTAAGTTACTTCAATGCGTGCAGTTTCCCATCAGCTACCTTTTGGAAAACAGAGATAGTCTTCCTTCCTTCCAGCCTCCTCCATTACTCTTAGAACTTTTCTGACTGAAAACATCTCATATCGATGGTTTCTAATTCGAAAAAAGGAATCGCTGCGCAGATGGCAAAAAATGCATCGTAGCTCTCTGATAATCATTGAGGAGAGAGAAAATGAAATCAGTTTCCATATATACTCATTTAGGCAGTTGCCATAGTACTTTTGGACCAGTACTTTCCAGCGGCTGATCCAATATTTTGGAAAGGGGGGGAGGCGTGATATAGGGAATGCACTGGGGATGTTGACTTTTTAAAAATATTAAAATGTACAAGGAAATATGGGGGGGGGGGGTGCACGCCGGGCCCACCCACCCCCTGAATCCGCCCCTGCATTTTCCCCAACTAACAGTACCAGTAATTGTAGTCCTACACGAACAGTTACCATAGTCCCAAGTTTTCATTCCAGTCAGAGGAGAGGCACCAACTGCCGATCTGACACCTATGTTTGGGTGGATTAACTAAAATGACTTGGTCATATACAGGTTTGCTCTTGGTAGTAGGGAATCGAAATGGAATTACCAAAGTTCTAGAGGCATTTCTGAGTGAAGTTTTGCAAATGAACATTTTGACCTATTTCTATGGACATGTCAGAATAAGCACATCTATACTAAAAAAAAAACTAGCATTTCACATCTAGTGACTATATATTTGCATCAAATACACGCCCTCTGTATGTATGATACTTACGCCTAAAAAGTGCATTTCAAGTTTACCCTACCTATTTTGAAAAACTCACCCTACCTATCTGGTTGTTTTTTTTTTAAATAATTTTTAAACTGGAATTATGGGGCATATACCATGTTTTGTGGAAGAAAACAGAGACCAGTCTTTATTGACAAAATATTGGTATCCCTTGAGCAAAGACAAGATTCAGGATACAAGCCATAAGACCAAGTTTAACACCAGCAGAATCACATATGAGTGCTCGTTAAATGCAGCCATTGTTGTTGTTGTTGGTAAATTTTATTGCTGGCAAGAAGTTCGTAGAATACAAGGGACGATTTTAATCTAGTTGCCAAGAAGTAGTAAAAGATAATACTTCATAGAGAGGAAAGAGTTCATGTGATTATAATATGCATTTATAGGTATTAACGAGTGTCTATCAACATTTGTAAGTCCGTGTCATATTTACAAGTCAATGTTATATACTTCAATAACACACTAAATTATAGGAATTCATGTTTGTCAGAGTATTGGCGTATGGCCCAATTCAAGTAGTGTTATCTCAGTAACCGGTGGGCCCGCATTGTTTAGGCATGCAGGGGTGCATCTGGGAGTTTCTTCACGGCTTCCAGGAACTGGTAATTGCTTTCCAGTTTTTGAGTTTCTGCTTCAAGTGCATTCCAGAGGGGAAGACCACGGCATAGAGGCGATCTTTCATAGATGTCCTTTTTTATTCTCATCATTTTCAGTTGGACCTTGTCGTTGCCGCGCAGGAGTCTAGGTCGATGAAGGATATTCTCCTCCACCTTTGACCTTTTATGTAGTAGACACAGGAGTTGTCTGTTGCGAGTGGTCTCTACAGTGTTGACCCGCATAGTACTGTGCAGGTTCATTACATCCACACCCCGAGGGTCCCGGATCCTATCACAGATCCTTAGACCGTTGTTTTGGAGCGTTTGTAGCTTGCGGACAGCCCAGACAGGACCACCTCCATTCAGGAAGCTGCACTGGTCGATGATGGATCTTACCATGTGGACGTATACCTGTACGGTGGCAGCTTTGTCAGAACTAGCACGGATACGTCTCAGCTGGTCCAACCTGACCCGCACCAAATTGATTATCCTTAGGGCTTAAATGCATAATGCCATATAAGAAGGAATTAGCTTAACCCAGGACAATAAATCATGCAAAAAAATGTATCTATGATAAATTCTCTGGATTACTGTATTTTTCTTCATGACGCCTGTGCAGTGTCAATGTAATATAGGGATTGATCATTTCCCAACCACATGGACTTGGTGCATAAGTCTAGAAAGATGACACCAACCCCCAGTAAATCCATCCCAATTAATACAATGGAGTAACTATTTTGTTTCTGAGACTAGTCGTTGCCTAGCAACAGTAGCGTTGCACAGAACCCTGAGACATAGTCAATGTTAACATATATGTGACAAAACGTGGAAAAACATGACATTAGGGGAAAACACCTTTATTTAAGTTCATGTCTTCAGCTACAATTTGATGCTTCAAGCATCAAAATATTTGGAATAGTTGCTGAGAAATGACATCTCAAATATGGGATGGTAGGGACATGTAGGAATTCAGAATAGACTGCAATGTGATCACATATCAATCTATTTTCAAATAATCCATATAAATCATAATTATTAGAAATTAAACCCATAAATGCATGTTTTTGTACATAGATTTGGATCTGGTAGGAATATTGGCATTCCGCTTTCAGTTCTGCAATCCTCATGGATGGGGCAAGTGGATAGGGATAATTTTTATTCCAAAAGAATGAATTGATGGTTGCCATGGCAACCAAATATCAACAAATGGGCTAAAAAGGGCTAAAAACATTCTTTTTGCATTCCAAATAAGACCAATTTAGAATGAAAATAGAATTGTGATAATAGCTTCAAAGGATTCCTTGGGAAAAGTTAGTCTACGGTCATTTTCTCTTAAATATTCACAGTTTTAGCTATATCTCCTGAAATATCATGTTTAGAGCATTTATGACTATTCCCCCTAATGTTACGATTTCCCAGGTTTCGTCACATATTGTGTTTTGTTATGGGGACCCTAAGGAACAAAAGTAAAGCAGTGTGTGTGTGTGTGTGTGTGCGGGGGGGGGGGGGGGGTACAAGGGGTGCTATGGAAGCCTATAGCCTTTAAATAATGAATATAAAGGAGATCCTGAATAATGAATATAAAGGACAATCCATGTAGTTTTGCACACTTTTTGTGTAAACTTTATTACACTTTCACGTCTGACTGTGCCATTACATACCGCTTTGTGTTCATCATGTAAAAGTATAATATGAGTACCATGAGTACCATAGCTAGTAAAAGGAAATCTGTATTTTACTGCTACAATAACATCCAACTTCTATTAATAGGTGCCCCAATGTAATGACCTTAAGTCAATGTTGAAAGCTACAAAGAAGCAAATCAAAATAGAGGTTTGTCCAGTGAGCTGTTCCAATTTACATGAAATGCTACGGAGCACTAGACAACACAATGATTGAGTTGGAACTAGAAAAGTATAAATTTTGCATTTTATTAAAGGTTTTGATAACATTCCAAGATTCATTTCCAAATAATTTTTGAGTCCAAGAAGAACAACAGAGAATATTTTGCATGAAATATTTCCTTCTATGCATATTTTCTTTTCATATTAGACAAAATCACTGATATTGACAGTATCCCCACATTTCAATAGCAGATAATTATGTGACAAGGTATAAAGAACAAGAAAGGGGACGGCTTAGACATACCAGACATGTTTCACAATAAGGTATGTACCTGTTACGTTTTCACGCCTCATTAATTTCAATAATACTCATTACCTTAATTTCCGGGAATGTGAAATACATTAGAAGGCCAACAGGATGCAAATTACGTATTTTAGTGGTATAAATACAACAATAACAGTGTATAACTTAATGTATAACTCTGAAAATGTGAGGTTAAACCAACCGTTTATATGAGTATTGAGAATCTCAGGTAGTAATGCGTGAAAGTTATGTAATTTTATTCAAATCTATAATAAGATTTCGTGCAAAATCATTTACTATCCATTTCCTAAAGCACATAGCTCAAACCTCATTATAATTACATATAAATGGGAAGCTAGACACAAGTGGGTGAATATAACATGTTTGGTACACTTCAAATATATACATATATTTTGGCAGGCATATCAAGGCCTTGAGATTAATATCCAACTAAATTTAGGTTCAGATTCAGTATCTGGTAACCTAATAAACCATTAACTGCTTCATAGTTATGTAACACCTCAATATAAGAAGAAAACCATTAGAATATCTTTTTACAACTAACATGTGTGGATAGCTCTACAATGACAAAAATGAAATATACATTCATTGGTCAACACGGGCAAACCTACAACCTATAATATATTATTTGCATAACAAGCATTGTCGTATTCCAGTATAATAATTATGTACACCAATTGTCTTCATAATTATGGCACATGAAATGTCCTCCTGTACACGTCAAAAATGTAAATTATTCCATATAACTTGTTTTATCTCACAAGGTTATTATTTTCATAAAATTCAACCGCATCTTTCAATACTGTATCTTCATTTTTGTATTCCAAAATAGACTGAAAAGGTGGACAAATAAATATTAAGGACTTTTTCATTTTACTTTTTTTTTACATCTCGTATCAACAGCACTGCATTGTACTACTGTGAAACATATCCATGTTCTATATCTGCATACCTGTATACATTGTCTATATCTGTATACATTGTTATTGCTCCTTAATTTTATTGATGCATGCCAACAAAGACTGCTTGGACAACATAGTATTAGTGACATCGTTTAACTACCGTGCACTCATGCGAACCCAAGGGAATTAGATTCCCTCCTTGTTTAAAAATCATTCTGTGCCAAACACACATCCAAAATTACACATGCTGATTCTGGTTCATTAAGTCAAAGACCAAAGTAATTGTGGTGTGTCTGCCCAAACCATGGGCTATGATTACAAAACTAAATGTGGATATTTATTAAACCATTTGTATCAAAATGTAACTTTCATGTCTCTCCTGAATGATATATAAACCACACATCATATATTATATTACACTAGGAAGCTTGTAAGCACTCTATTCAAGTGATGCTATTGTCAAATCAGTAGTTGCACCAAGAAGAGGTATACATCTGTTCATGCAATTTCTATTGGTCTGAAGAGCATCTTATACCCTGTTCCAGTTATCTACATATCCACCAAAGGACAATAAAATGATCATATTATTGTGTATTGTACAACAAATTGCCTATCTATTTTCATAATCATATCGATGCATAATATGGGCATTCCCCGAAAGAAAACCTACCTACTAGTAGTTTAGCCCTTCTGATGACTAAATTATGCTCTTTCCCCCATATATATACCTTTCACCAATAACTATGCATATACTATTGACATGGAGAGCTTAATGTGCTGCATCGTCAATTGTTATCGATGTATAGCAAAAAAATATGTTGGTACTCTTTTTTTTAACTCTAAAGGTATGTATGAGCTGAGGTTCAACATTGGTTACTACAAACCCACTGCAGTTAGCTGTCCATGCATGATGGTACAAACGGTGCAGATGTCACCAAACAGGCACATAGTGGCATTGATGTCGAATGCAATACTATGATAAGTCCCGATACCAAGACAATGTTTTCTTTAGATGTTTAACTGAGTAATTTTCTTTTTGATATGTGACAATAGACATAATTTAGGTATATCATTATAGTAAAATATACCAAAGGGTATTACTCTTATTTTATTATAACACTATACAGATCTTGGAAAGTCTGGGAATGCCTCTTGTATAGATATAATTATAGAGAGATGTGATTGGTACCTCTTCTTTGCTAAACCCCGCAGCTTTTACATTTACAATACCGGCAATACATTGTTGATTACTGAGAAATATCACATTGATAAATCCGATTTTCTTTAATATGAAATCTATATCAAACTCATAAGCATGTACATATCCAGTAACAGCCTGCATCACTATTAGATTTCTAGAAAGGTAAAATAGTTTATTTCCAGAATTACCCCCAAGAACATTGTTGAAAGAAACTTACACTACACAATATTTGGGTATACATACATGGTGTGGGTTATCATTTATAACAGAATATGGATTCACAATCACAACACAGTGGTAACAATGCTGTCAAATAAATACCATTCATTTGTGCCATAGTGGTAGTACGTCATTAAGATAAGCCCCTGTGTCCCTCTCCCAATAAAGAGAGGACTCCCTATATTGGACAGGTCCACCCAAGAGCCATCAGGATGATTCAGCCCACAGGTGGTAGGTACCTGGGGGATCAATAATTTGAGGGATTATCCACCAATCTTGAGAAACCAAGATGGCTGAACACACTGAGGGACAATCATTTTGAGTCTGTCTAATATTTAAGACCATACAGGCATGGCACCTGATTGGCTTCCTGTCATAATTATTGCCCCAGGACCACCTATCCAATCCCTAAAGAAAGCCAACTAACGTATACTCTAATGATGTTGAAAGCTTTGCTATTACATATTTTGGCTCTTAAGTGACAGTTTGATCTAAGCCAGTAAGATGATTGTTTTCTCCAAATACATCTACATCATTTTGTGCAACCATTGATTTTTTTTATAGTTGATATTGTCCTGTATATGAGAATTGCATGCATTGTGGAGCAATATTTGAGCAAACAGAGCTCAGAACACATTTTTATGAATAAATATGTTTATAAAACACCCTGTTAATACATACACTCCTTTCTCACAAAATTCTCCAGTATCAACGAACACAACAAAATAATTTGACCTAGTAATCACAATTAGAATTTTAAAGACACAAGAAAACTGCTTACCATGCAAGATATCTTTATATTACAACCTATAACTGAAAACAGTTTTCATAGTTGGGCTGTTGTTGTCTTTCATGAATACATATACCATATATATGGGAAAATATACACATTTAAGGAATTAATTCACAATTTAAACCCTAAGTCCAACTCTCTCAAAACATTTTCATTTGGGAGTTCCAACCAGATCTTCATCACCACTAGAAGCTGATTTCCTATAACAAATTACAGAGTCATACACTATCCTTTGGCTTGGAGTACGGTTGAGGGAATGCATTGATATGCAGGGTTGTTTTCCCTCCAACATGACTACATTAACAGATAGGGTGTGCAATGAGACTGTTCGATCTTATCTTTTTAAAACTGTAATTACCTAGTGCTCTTCTTCTATTACCCTGTTTCCAGTGGATGCAAAGAAATGTTATCAAGTCTAGGCCTATGTAATATATTCATCACTCAATATTATGTCATTTAAACACTATCACAACACGCCTGATCACTATATTACAAATGTAGAGTGCACATCGCTGCAATATAAAAATATATTGTCAACCGGATCTGGATTATTACTATAGAGTTGTATGATAAGGTCTCTAGTGGTATTAGAGTCTTGTTTCATTTTTTACCCGACTCTGTAGAGAACTACATGGAATTTAAGCCATGTTCTTACACTGCCTATGAATATCAGAGACAAACTGCAATTACAGGGAAGTTTCTGACTTGAAAACACCCATATGTTATCAAACGGGATGAGTCTGTATAGAGAGTGATGAGATTTGCCATTTTCTCTTTCCAAGGATGTAAGAGGTCTATCATTGTATGACCCTAATAATATCAAACCCAGGAACCTACCCTTAGGTGTTCTCCCAAGTGCCCACATGCAGTTAATTGGGTAGCAGAATGGCATGAGTGGGATTTTCCGATCCACAGATGGATTACCAAAAGCAGACAATATAGTGGGGATTATATCAATCTATTTCAATGTGTTCACATGATTCTCAACTATCATATCCCTAATTTTAAAGAATATGTAAGTCCCTTAGAGGTGTTAGTGCATTGATAAAGGTGACTTCTGCATAACTTGATCTAGGTCTACTCTGTGCTCTAGATGTTAACATTTATTTCGATGTATAATTCACTAGCACCGACATAACAGGATTGCATATATATGTGATTGTGTAGTTTGGTTGGTAGTCAGTGCCCAAGATAGATAAACTGATATATAACACGGGTGACTCTGGGGAATTGTTAAATTTAAGACTATCTTGCTAACTCAGTTGTATATTGGATACATATTCAAAGGCTGCCCCATCAGAACTGACCAGATTATGACAATCTGTATTTACATGTTATGAGCGATCAGTAAAACCCAAAATGGAAAAAGACATAGCATTTTGTATCGGGAAAATATTCTTATTGTCGTGTCATAGCTTTAAGGTTAACACTGGGTCTCTTATCAGGCTTTGAGATTCTAGCTCCTACATTATTAGGGGATTCAGAATAATGTGATAGCTTCTGGAATGATTAAACCACCAGGGGACCTGCATAATTGCTATAGGGACAACAATATACATATGTACACTGCTTTGCATCCATTACCAATAAGATCAAGCTTATTATAGTATTTGTAGTTCTTGGGCACCCACTACCGGGGCGTCAGTGCATGACTCTGGTTGCTACTAAAATGCCACCTGAGCTATAACATTTACAGGCCTATTTTGCCACAGGTTTAATAATAGCGACGCCAGAGTTACATCAACTGTGAAACAACATGACTACCTAGTGACATCAAAGTCATGACAGTTCATCCTTAGTATGTAAACCCTCATTGTACTAGCAATAACATCCACAGCTAGATTGTCATCACTAAACAGCTAGTCAGAAATGTTGTCCCACCACAAGATGCCATAACGAGTCATCAGGACATTATTTCATACATATACGCCAAAGGACACAGCTTGAGTGCGCACCACCCTTTTTCTTTACAAACAGTGGCTGCTGCCTTCATAATAACATGGTTTGCTTAACTACAACTCATACAAAATTAGCCTGCCCTATACATCCAGCTGGTCGATTTTCTCTGCTGATTTTGTCAGGGATTTCTTTTCGTCAGGGATTTTGATATTCACCTCTCCAGGCGTCTCAGCCGAGGCAACCGAACCGTTACGTTGCTTCCCACTTCCAGGCAACATGCTGGAATCAGGTCCTTCCTCATCATCTCCCCCGAAGACATCTTCATCATCACCGTCAGCATAGAATTCAACTTCAATTGTGCCACCTGGGTGGAACTCATTAGCAATCTGCTCGAAGGTTTTGCCCTTTGTCTCAGGTACTTTGAAGAAGACGAAGACGGTAAAGAGTATCATCAGGCTAAGGAAGATGAGGAAGGTGTAGGTCTTGCAGAGCTCCTGAAAAAGGAAAACAGAAAGCCATGTTTAGATATCTGGAGGCTATAGAAATAAGGCTTGAAGAGTAGTTATCATATCTAGGTCTGCAGCTTCTGGACATTTTTATTCACGTTATAAGTAACCTTACTATACAAGTCCAATGTATTTGTGATGGGTTCTCCTGATAACGTTTTTTTCACACACGTTTATCGCGCTACCAATCCCAGCACTAATAGTGGGTATGCATAGTTTGTATGCTCACTCCTCAAACAGACTTAAAAGGGAGGTTCTGGAAGTAAATATTCTCCCTGATATCTTCTAACCCATTTAGGGCGACTGTCCTACATGTAGGACGTTTTTAACATATTTTAATGGATTTTTAAGGCACAAAATTTCAGTGAAAATTTTATAAAAATTCGAAATTATTTTTTTGAGTTTGATCTGTGGAACTTAGTCTTTGGGGAGTCCAAGGTGTCTGTGTCTATACTCTTTTCCCTTGAAGATATAGCAATGGCAACTCAAAAGATATTTAATGAAGGTTTTACTATATTTAAAGCAATATTTAAGGTCAAAATCATCAAAATATCAAATAATATCACTATTTTTGGTCAAAAATGACTTTGAATTTTTTTTCATGCTGAAAATGATGGAAACAAAAGATTAGATGATTTTTTATGCATTTCTGTGGAAAATCCTTGTTTCCATGGCAACCAAATATCCCAAAATAGCGATTTTTGTTGATTTTGGTTGCCATGGTAACAGAAAACACCACTTTGGCTATGGCCACTCAACATAAAAATTTCAATTAAATTTACCTATCATCAGCATATAAAATTGGTTTCAAGTCATTACAATGCTTCAAATTTGGGATATTGCAGTTGAAAGGGAGGGGAAATTGACCAAATTTTGACGTCAGGACGTCATATTTATGACGTCATAATATCTTTTTAGATAATGTATTTATGCAAATACGGGTTGTATCATTTTCAGAAATCTTGATATACTTTGACCCTTAATAGTTTCACTAATAATTGGGCTATTTGCAAAATTCTTTCAGTTCTGGAAAGCCCAGGCTATTCTCTGCAAAGGAAAAATGGTAAAAAAAGAGCTCCGGCCTGCGTTTATTTTGACTTATACTTTGACTATATGATTTTGTTCTTGACAAACCTAATTATCCCTCATTGATATTCTACTCTCACTTCCACTTTTCTGTTGCTCTAGGCAATGGCAGTGTACACCAGAGCCTCAGCAGGAGTGTACATTAATTATGGTACAGGTGTCAGGTGCGTGTACAACTGCCTGCAGCTATAATGGTAGTTAGGGTTGGACCAGAGTTCACAACTGGGATAACACTGGGACTCACACCAATACTGCTCTATGAATCTTTGTCTCCCACTATTTATCATCCTTACTGTAAATTGTACCATGGACTATGTTCTATGGGGTAATAGTTCTAAGAAGAACAAGAGTAACTAGTGCATAGTGAAGTTGAGCTATATATAGCATCTGCTTCCCAGACCTGTGCCTGTTATAATAGTGTTGCCCTGCTTAGTCAGCCATCCAACACAGGCCTGCAATTAGTTTTATTAGAAATACTTTCCAACTACATTTGTATAGTGTGGTTAGTCACATACTGTGAATTTCTGAGTGCTACCTCGCGCTACCTCCATTTTAGTATAATAATGTTCCAATAGTAACGTTCTGAAGAATGTGAAATTCATGCTAGTGTGCAGTATGTATTAAGCAGCTTACATAACATTACACCCCTTACAGTGTTACTATCCCTATACTATCTAGCTCTTTCAAATCAAGCTATCTGTATATATAGTATGACCCTGGCTAACCTTTATGAATTAGTGAATTGACAATAATGTGTAAGTAGGGCTAAGGGTGACCTTTACTGGACAGGAGGTGTCAGTGTCAATATATGTGTCCGACTCAACACTGACACAGGCAGGCTGCCAACTATTGTATTGATCCTGTGGGTATTAGTGTATGGATGGGTACGGTCAAGGGGAAATGGTGTGTTTAAGGTTACCAGAGGCTACCTAACAAATCAGGGCCGACCTTAAAGTTCAAACCCAAATTTCAAAGGAAATTCATAATTATTTGCAGGTGCTTCTCAGTATATCTATAGTAGCTACAAAGTGTTATCACTCGTTGCAGAAATCCATGCATTAATTCCGAGATCCAGGATTCAATTTAAAAGGTACTGTTTTTTTCAAATAGTTCCAACCTACCTAACCCAGCTTTCTGACCATACAACATGAAACACACCTTCTCTCTTGGCCTAGCGTAGGATCATGTGGAGGAGGAGGTATCGGTAATGGTGTGATGCTGTGTGTGAGGGGTGGAGGGGGGGGGTATTGACTGCACTCAGAGACTACCAAACAGAGTGGACCAAACGGCAGCTGGCCCAAACCGAAATCTAAGTCAATAATGGGAGCGTGAGCCACATTTGGACTGCTTTTGTATGTTTAGATAATAATTGATTTCAGTCTGTGTTTGATTATTACCACTGTCCCCTATATTTATATGATTTAGCTTTAATTAGTTGACGATACCTAAATTTCATTAACAAAGTTCAGATGAAACCTTCGAATCTAGATTATGTTATTTATACATTGTACATTGGTAGTCAAGAAAGGAGATTATGATAGACTGCTGTATACCTTGCTTTATAGTTGCATTTTGTTGAACTTTTAGGACAGTTCAATACCTATATTAACTTCTCATCTATATTTCTAACTTACATATAGCCCGGCTTTAAAGCTTAGTTAAATTTGAGGTAATAGGAAATATCAATACTGGGGTAGACAATTGGGGAAGTGTAGGAAGTATCACTTACTGCAAGGGACTCAAAGGAAATCGCTACCAGGATGGTGAAGAACCAGTTGGCGGCGCCGGCTACGGACATGGCACGGGGACGGGGGCCCTGACGGAAGAGTTCAGCTCCAATCATGGGCGGGATAGGACCTGAAACCCAATGTCATGTAATTTGTTAGACAACAGCATACATAGTAAAATATCATAGCATTACAGTTAATTCGACCTGTCCTTTTATGACTGTATTGTCTCTCTATCTACACGTTTTATTATTATTATTATTATTATTATTATTATTATTATTATTATTATTATTATTATTATTATTATTATTATTATTATTATTATTATTTATAAAATAAGATATACATAAATATCAATCTAAACGGTCTATATGCCCACCCCTTCTCAGTGACACAAGTTGGAAATTCCTATAACTTACCAAGACCAACAGCGAAGCAGATAACATAGGAAATGACACAGATAACACTAACGATGCCCATCCACGGGAACTTTGCCTGCAAGAAAGAAATGAGGACTATAGTAATAGTATACTGGTAATCTAAGATAGATGTTGAGTCCAATGGTGTAGCTCCAGCTCATGACAAAGAACATGGTGATAATGCTGAGGAGACACCATCTGTGGTTAAGGGGAATGTTTGAGAAGGACCCATCCTTATGTTAAGGGGTATATTGGTTATTATGATGAGGCCCACACTTAGGTAAAGGGACCCTTAGATATAGAGGCCACATCTACAACGTCAAACCCACTATAGTTCTAGATGTGGATCTCCCTAGATGGCTTGTGAGCCAACCTGTGATATTACATGTAGCGGTCGCCATCGTCGTAAATGTCATGATATCATAGTCTCTATTGGTTCAGAGGAGAGAACCCACATTCGGTTAAAGGAGATATTGATACTAATCAATATACCATCAGTAGAAACCACCTGGAACATGTTAAGGGAGATGCTGATGATGAGGGGACCCCGCATCTGGCTTAGGGAGATGTTGGTCATGATGATGAATTCCCACCTTAGGTTAATGGAGATATATGTCATGATAAGGACACCCTATATTCATGGGTGAGGGAGATGTTGATAAGGATGATAAGACACTAACTGCTCAGTGACACCTACCTGTAGGTTGAGGGAGACAGTGATGATAATCAGGACAACATTCATGACGATCATTGGGTAGAGCAAAAGTGGACGGCGGCCAAGGCGATCGATAAGGGGTAAAGCGATGATGGTCATGACAACGTTAACAGCATTGGTCCCGATAACAGCGTATTGAATATGGTTTTCTGCTACACCGGCTGTGCGGTAGATACCAGTCGAATAGAAGAACACCTGGAAACATAACAATACCATAAGCTTGTGGGAGATTTATAGATCCTGTCAAAAATCCTATTATGTTTTTTTTCAATGTCCATACTTTTATTGATCAAAATGCATAACTGTATTAAAATATTAGGAATTGTAAAACTGTAATTCAACCACAGATATAATTGGATGTCTCACCGCGTTGATGCCGGAGAGTTGTTGAACCATCTGTAGCATACAGGCCACAAAGAGCGGCATCCTTAGGTCTACATTGGTAAATAACATCTTCATAGAGTAGCTCTCCTCCTCCTTAGTCTCCTTTTTCTCTGTGCTTTCCGTCTCCATCTCCTCTATCTCCGCTGTCACGTCTAGCTTCTGGAGGAAGAAGCGAAGAGCCCGCTCGGCGCCAATACGGTCCTTCTTGACCAAGTACAGGAAGCGTGGGCTCTCCGCGATGAATGGCATGAAGATGAGTGAGACTAAGGCAGGAATTGCGTTGAGTAGTAAGAGGTAGGGCCACAAGGTTTCAGTACCTGAAAGGATTAATACACAGAATATGGTGTAAAGGTACATTGTTATCAACATTAAATGCCACTGCGATAGTAGTATATATTGCCCCCAAAATGTGAAGAGTTTGGATGCAAAACGACATAAGCGCCATACTAAAAGTAGGGACAAAAATCTGACAAAGATGAAGATTAGAAAGTGAAATATAATTCTCAAATAATCTTTCCAATATTTACTATTTTTCACATCATTATGACCTACTAAGTATACACTCTGTTACCAACATATAAAATTTCACCCCAGGCTCCCATTACAACAAGCAATATATAGTTCAATTCTGGGATGGGATGCAATGATATTGACCTTAATTAACATTTACTATTAATTATAAAAGTGCTCACCTAGAATTGACTTCAAACCAAAGACGCTGCCCATGAAAATACCCACAGTGATAAAAAGTTGATGCCCTGTGCCGATGGCACCTCGTAAGTTGAAGGGTGCAATCTCTGTCAGATACATGGGTGCCAGCTGTGTAGCAAAACCTGTAGGGGAATGAATGAGTTGAGACTAATGTGGAAATCACAATGCATTGATGTATAAGTGTAGCTATCGTTGAAATTCCCCCTTTATAATAAATACTCTCATAATTTCTACATATTCAAATTTTTGATAAGATTTGAACCACCAAGGATATCGAGATTATCTAAACGGATTTGAACTCACCATTCCACTGGCTTTATCATGGTATATGACATGAGCATATACATGTGGCTGGTACACAATGGTGTGATAAACAAGGATGGTGACGGTCTGTGATTTACATACGCTTTTAATACAGTAGCCTTTATGGACATTGATTTAATTCACAAGGAATCATTAGGATTGTTCACCTTTATCATGACTCCCACACAGCCTTTTCTGTTATAAATGATAGGGGAAGTTGAACCACAACCTGTAAATTATATGCAATTCCTCCTCACCTGACCAGAATACATCTGATTTCCAGAGACAAAAAAATCCTGTTTCTAATGAGCAGCTCAGTGGCTGAGCAGTACCTACCGCAGTTGATGCCAGTGACGAGACGACCCACCATGAGCAGCTCAGGGGACTTTGCGGCCACGCATGCACATGACAGTATAGCCCCAATAAAGGCTGGGATATGGCTCAGAAGAGTAGCTCCTTTCCTGCAAGAATTGGAAGGGTAAAGGTGATATCAAGGGGTTATTTAAATTGATTTCTATCAAAGGTATACTTTGTTAAAGTAGGAAACTATTTTGTCTTAATAAACTGAAACCCCGGGCCGCCGTATATAAAGGCCTTAGTACATTTTTTTGTACCTGTCATGCCTGCACTTCGACTGTTGCTGCCGGGTCAGCAAGTTCTATGCCTCTTTCTTTTTTTTTGGGGGGGGGGAGGGATTAAGTTCTGATAACTCTCTAATGCTGCTTAGAGAGAGGCATATGAAAATTACTTAATACATTGAGTTCTGTGTGGGGCAGGTTTACTTTCTATGTACCATTTCACAATCCAATTAAAGAACCTATCATACATCTATAACATTTAAACCTCGTATAATCTACTTTATTCTGAAGCAGTTCAAGTAGAAAATTCACACATTAGAATGTACCCGATGTAATTGTATACTCAACACACATCTATAAAAAATACACTGTTAATATTTAATGTAGATAAGCGGTAGAATCTACTGTGATTTTAAAGTAGAAACTACTCATGGTATTTTCGGGCTTACTCTAATACAGTGTAGGTTCTACAACTACTCACCTGCCAAATCTGTCGGCCAGGAAACCTGCCGAGTAGGCTCCGATCATGCCTCCAGGGAAGAGGATTGTGGTGGTAAGGGACCACATGACGGTCAGGCCGGACGGGTTGATGCCCCCTGTCCGGTTACTGTACGTCGCATTGTAGAAATCCTTGATAAGCTGCAAAATATGCCAAATAATGTCAATATGGCTGTTACAGTCAATTGGGAAAGGGATAGGAGACTGAAATAATTAAATAACTTGCGCATTAGAATAATTCCCAGCTGATGTATTCGTCATTATGATATAGACACGAAATATATTTTGGATCAACCACATAGTAAATATGGGCTAATAAGGGTAACTTTGACTTTCTTCAAGCCCTCAGTGGCAACACCCTTGGAGAGACCCTTGACATTGGCACGGAGCCCTAGAATTGCATCGGAGTAATAGCTTGAGTTTCCGGAAAGAGTGTGGGAAACTAAAGGAAAAAGGAGAGGGTTGCATGTCTAGATGTCACAAGAGGGATCCTGTTACGCACCATGCGGGATAGTAATGGGCCTTAATCAAAGACCCTTTCTACGTCACGGTACCCCAAAGGCTAATACTGCGGGTATAGGACTGGTTATTGGTATGTTTGACAACACAATACCACTGTGTCTCTATACCTCTGTCAAGAAGAGGCTATATTACAGAGGACCATATAGTCACTGGACTCATATCGAAATTATTTCCTTTTCATTCCCTTTATTAAAGATATCGCCCTTTTAGATACTGCATTAATGCTGCAAAATGAAAGCTATATTGACATAATTATATACATTGGTTTTATGCATACAGGTCCTATCAGCAGTTGATCTATAGCCCCCGGATCTGTTAGTATGAGAACTATTAAATTTCAGATTTGTCTTTGTAACATCCAGGCATTGACTCCTATTCATTTTGTTGTATAGGCATCTGCCATTGTGAATGATTGCCAATTAGTATATCTGCACCTCTCGTCCCTTGTGGGGAGGTGGGGGCTATGCATTCCCTGATCCAAGTTAAGTGTCTACATGTCATGTCCTTACATGTCATGTCCCTACATGTCATGTCCTCACATGTCATGTCCCCTCAGTGTGGCCCCTACCCACCTCCCTCCCTCCCTGCATCATAATGTTCCTGAGCTGACCAGCCCCCCCCCCCCCACCTCCCCCACCTCATCCCTAGGTGAGACGGAAGGTGAAGGGAGGCAGCGGAAACATACATCACCTGAACAGGACATATTGGACGTGGAGCCCCACCTCCAGTGGGCCATAAACCTCCAGCACAGCACCTATTGTTTAGGTATAGAACTCCTCCCTTTAACATTCCTTCACCCCCTCCTAACGGCCACTGAGCGGATCAAGGTTGGAATGAATGTGGTATATTCTAGGGAAAAAAGTATCCTGGTGAGAGTGGGTAATAAGAGTGACGGGAGCCTATATTTAGCTGAATATGTGTGTCATTAGTAGAGACTATGGACGGGTGCTCCCCCTTATTAGATTTGGGGTAGATCTACTGTCGTACTCGCTCCATAATGACCATGTTGCTAGACACCAACTATATTATTATCTGGCCATATAGATACGCCATGGATACTGGTTCTTGATACTTGGTTGATTGGATTTTTGATATTTGGAAAGTGGCTATTCTTCTTTCCATGAGGAGTAAACCAGTCGTATATAATTTTATTGCATACCATACCCATAGTTAAGTATTTACTTATTGTATAATTACAATTGGGTCAAAGCTACTTCGGTATATATATACCATTAGGACATGGACCTTCTTTTTTCATATGAAAGGTTATTAAAGGAGCTATGGCATCTAGCTTACCGCAGAAATAGAATTATATTTTCAGAAAAGGCTTGGGAAGTGTGCCATGCTACGCCTGAATAATCCATATAATCCAGTTTCATGGAAAAGTGGTGTAACTTAGTTTTCATACTTAGAATGTGACTAGTATTATGGCTTGAACATTCCTTCTTGCTTACTTATGGTCGACTCCTTTTGTAAGTGTATGGACTTTAAAGCAGACAATTTGGAAATTCCCAAATGACATGGGAAGAGTGAACAATGTTCATGGTATAAAGCAGGTTCCTTTTAATAACACCTCGGACGACACGCCAGAATATCAGTGGATATGGAGTGTTTCCTCAAGAGTATTCACTCTAGTGAAATTACCCTACAATTCTGAAATATGTGTCTGAAGGCGTATTTATAAAGATGCCTATATGTTCTGGTGATGGCGCTTCTAGTGTAATCAACACAATAAAAAAGAATGCCAGATGCCAGATAGAGGGAAAACAAAATAAGAAGCCTAGACTACACCAACATACTTGTTTGAGCACACTTTTACGTTCCTTAAATGAAACTGACAACAAGTCAACTAAAAAAAATTGATATAGTGTAATTCAAAGACTAGATTTAGGTGCTGATATTCCGCTCTAGTAGACATCCTTTTATACACTAACTACTAGTAAGTAGTAAACAGTGAAATCCATCTGCGTGTTTTTATCTTTTTGCACCTGAGAGGATTATTTTATTATATAGGCCCAGTCCATTACCCTATAGCACAGTAAACTCTGTATGTTTTGCATAGATGCTATGCCATCTTTTGGTTTTGGAAGGATTTGCCTTCATAACAATTGGGCCAAGTTGCAAAAGGGAAAGACCATTGAATAGTTTTCACATATGTGTTGTTGAAAAACATCTGTATAGGACTGTCTATATTCTACAGGGAAACTTTGTTCTTAAATTTAATAGATTTGTATAGACCCCTAAAATCGACACAGCGACATGGTATTATGATTGCGACATGGGCACTTTAGGTCTTAGTGGCATCGGGACATAGGCATTTCTTTAAATCGACATGGTGACATGGGCATTTCTTAATATCGTCAGGAGATATGGTAACCCTCTCCCCATCTATACCCCTAATAGGTCGTCTATAGGTTTATACACTGGAGTGTGTTTCCATGATAAGGGTTCAAAGACACAGGCACGGCAGATGGGAACCAAGGGAACCAGTGGAGACTACCACCATCAGGAACCAATATCAAGTTTACCGCTTTCTATGTATATGTACCACTGCTGTATTCCAGTCAACAGTGGTAAGTTAGCATAGCACCCCAAGCCGTGGGAAGGTAACAGACCTCACGATGTGGATAATCGATGAATTCATCTAGCCAGAAGTAAATGCCTCTATAGAGCCATGGGCTGGTGGACCAAATGGGTCCAGTGAACTCATGGTCTTTACAGTCATTTCCCGAGGAACAAAACAGTCCCACAAACGTAGGGCCTATATATAAGCATTGCTAACAAGGTGCAGCTTCACTTCCCCCATTTCTTTTCTTAATTGCATGTGTACATTAAATGGCGGTAATTCTTATAGATCTATATCCGATATATATTGGTTTAGCTTACACGAAGGTATACTATTACAAAACAAAAAATCTATTTGTGCTGATATGTATCATGACATACCAATACAAAATATAGTCGGCTGAATGAGAACAATATCCATACATTTACATTTGTATAGATTTGCCTATCTAACATAATCAAACAATATTCCTTGATATTTTGGTAGAAGTATTCAATTTGTCAGAATATGCGGGTCGTGACAATACACAGGTCACCAGCATGACTTGCTTTTTGTGGCCTAGTATGCTGGTAGGATGTAGAAAGCAGGAGCAGTATAAACACCTATATGCATGGACATGAGTTGTAATTATTAAGAATGTGATTCCTGCAAGTCATTCATACCTCATAATAACAAGGACAAAATAATGGTGCAAAGCCTTAATTTATACTCCCGTCCACAGATTCAGTATGGGATCCATTATCATTTTGAGGGAGTAGTAATGATCACAATCAATGACAAAATAAATAATCATTTTTCTTTGAGAATAGAAATGCTGGTGCAGATAATACTTACATCCACAGGTTGGTTGAGAACGCCAATGTTATAGCCAAAGAGAAAGCTAGACCCAAACATGATGAGAAAAGATCCCCATAATAGATTCCGGGTCATTCCCTGCAAGGTAAAAAGGGAAGATGGCATCATTTTACCAAGAGAGAATAGTACAGTGCATGACATTTTGTAGTTATATGGGCATTTTGAATATAATTATAAACAAACAGTGTATACATGCAATATAGTACTTACTGCACTTAACCGCTTTTTAGCTTACCGAATCGCGAAAATTGATCTATTCATCGATAGTTCTATAAGCCTTTAAGCACTGAATATTCTTGTCATAGTCGGATTGTGTTAGTTTTAAACAGCTACCTGGACTAGTAAATATAATTTAATATTTTATGCAATGACCCAAAAATGATCAAAGTCAACATTTAAGCCACTTTAATCACTTAATTCTACGCGCGCATATTATATGTTCTCTAGGCTCACACTATTTTTAAAGGAATGAGTGTATTTTCACATAATTATATTGCTCACAATGGTCAATAGAATCTCTCTAGTAGGGCCTGTTAAATTTGTAATTTGGACATAATATATACCATTTTATTTCATGATAATTCGTGTACATGTATCTTCAAAACCAAGTTGTGTACCTGTTCAAGCTCTAACTGAAGATCTGTGTGGTACTCGGCCCTGGAGGCGGTCCGGGACCTAATAGACTTAAGTGACCGACCAGACGGGGTGCGGGGCCGCATGATGGCCGAATGGCGGCTGGACAGCGAGTCGGACCTTCCGGTCCGCACACTTTGGTTGTCGCCATCTTTGAGCGGCTGGAGGACGATGCCATCGGCGTCCACCTGTGAGGAGAGCGACCCCTGTCGGTAGAGGCTTCTCCTCCGTGGGGTACGCGAACCCGTACTCTGAGCATCTTGGTTCTGCAAGTGAGGAAAAGGTGGACAAGTTAATATGGAGTTTAACTATAACGCCTGTAATATGCCCCCATTACTCAGCAGTGTATCCATCTAATTAAAGTAAAACGCATGCATTTTCTCTAATAATGGATGCAAACACTGACTTCCCTTGAAAGCCGCAATCTCACCACGCGTCACTAGAAGAACATTACGAGAAAAAAACACCTGTTTTTTTTTGTGAGAATGCCCCTTTACATATTTAGGCTATATTTACCATCACCCTTATGATGTGATATGTCTTTCAGGAGCTCGAACGAAGGCTATATGTCAAGTACCCACCTATTTGCATTAGACTTATTATATATTAATTATTAAAGTACATGTTAACCTAGGTTATGACACATCAATCCCATCCCTTTATCAAAACATAAATACCCGGTAAGTCTCATGAGAAGAGAAAATGAGGACGACATAAACACAGTTGACTTGCGGTAATAGTTATAACCCCCATCCTGATACAAAAAGTATAGTCAACTACCCGTACACCAATCTTCTCATTATTGGCCCACAAAAGTTAAGAGGCCACATAAACAGTTTTTTTTGTGTGTATTATTTACTACATCACGTACACCAGGGCACTACCCCATAGGCTAGCCTTCAGCAAAGAGCACCAGTGCATAAAGGGTAGGGAGGTATAACCTATATTACCCCACAAAACACTACTAATATAGGCTCTACCCTTTGATCGTGTAAATCAGTATAAAGTAGGAGGACCATCTTGTTGTCTAAGCAAATGATATGTATTAGTCCCGGAGTACTAGTATTATCTCCTACGAAAATATCTCATCGCAATAATAATGCGGCCAGGTCATCGATTATTTTGGGTCCATATATCCTGTTGGTCATTTGCTAAAACTCATTTGTTACAGAAATCATAGGTTGTGTTGCATTATGTGTGCCAGTTTTTGATGGTGGTTTCCATAGAAACCAATTGATATAGAATAATCATCCTATATGCATGCATTTTGCCATTCTCTTGGGGATACAATATAATAAGACTGCCCAGTCCCACTACAATGAGTAGGCCTACACACGAATGGTTCTGTGCCATCACCCTTCTGTTTGTATAACAGCATCATTATTTTTACTATATGATATAGCACTCTACCAGCTGATTAGATACATGTATAAAGGGACTAAAATTGGACCTGTCAATGTGGGTAAATGGGACTTGGAAGAGAGGTAGCCTAGTTTTTACATGATTGGCAAGGTTCCTATATAATAATAGAGCAGTCAACAGCAGATGGTATTTATCATACACATCACATGTGCTCAATAGAAAGAGCATCATACACACCAACAATAGGGAATGCATGCTTGATAAACAAGTATGGCTAGAACGCCAATATCATGCATGTTGTGGTTTAGACGGTTATAATCATTATATCGCCTAAAACACATCTGTTCTGCCTGATATTTTTTGAATTTTTGCATGGAGTTGAAAACATTAATTCAAATAGAATTTTAAGTTATATTAATATCTATTTGCGCTGGCGATTCAAATCCCCGTCATATTGGCCTGCATTGAGGAGAGCAGATTTATGAGGCCAATTCTCGTGATGGAATTAACAAGGATGATAAATGGTTGTTTTCAAGGTTATATGAATTTCTTTTTCATTTCACCTGTATTCCCTCACTTGCGTACTATATCTTCGCGAACGGCATTACACATTAACATAGTTGGCACATTACTAGATGCATTTAGTAATGACGTCAGAAGACCCATTAAAACAAACTTAAATGTTAATTCTCAAGACAATCTCAATGTCAATAAGCAGTAATCACTGTAATAAAACTCACTGCATATAAATAGACAGAACTTTTGTACACCTAAGTTGTCTGCCATTCGCCACTTCAAAGTTCCAATAAATCTCTGACCATCATCCTCGGGCATAGTACATTTGTGTATAATATTTTAATATTTTACGCCGCATAGACAGTTTATTAAAAGTCTTAGTATTTCCTGGTTAGGGTGGGGTCTTGGACGGATATATATAGCTTGTACTTAGTTACATCCTATGGGGTCCCATGATGGGATACACGTACACGTATACGCTATCTGTGTAGGTGCAGACTGTGGGTACACACAGACACTGAGGTGTCCGGCTGGCCATGTTTACACGGACCAAAGGTGTACGTGGTCAGTAGCACACACACGTGTAATGGGATCAGCCTCCATCCCTGTCCGAAATGCGGATCCCCCTTTTTTCTTTTTTTTTTCTTTTTTTTTGGGGGGGGGGGGGGCTTTGGTGTTTTTTTTTTCTTCTTTTTTTTTCTTCTTGTTTTTTTTTTGGGGGGGGGGAGGTGTGACATGCGGGATGACATGATACCGGACCTGATAATATATTTTGTCTGGGTGTCTGGAATATACCCAGCTAGTATACAGCCCTGTAGAACAATAAACACACGGGATAACTACCATGGTATGCATGTATACACACCTGTATTAAAAACACAAAGTGTATGTTTCATCAGATGTCCATAGAGATGGAGGGTGGGGTGTATGTACATGTACAGGATGGATAGGTAATAGCAGCACACAAAGCCCTGGTTCAATTGGTTGTTGTGCTGTCTTTAATCGTATTTTCCTTATATCTCAAAGATATCCTAACCTGCTAAGAATTTTCACCCCTTATGGGAAAAGATGGCTATTTAAAAAAAATCTATTTGTTAATAATTATTGTTGAACAGCAAATGACGATCACTTTGTAGTTCCTACACAATTGTAATTATCCTCTTTGTTATTAAAAAAAACAACCCAATAAAACCCCATATCTGCATAATGGTGCGTTTGAGGACATCCCACCTTACTCAGCAAATATTGCAAACCTCAATTATTCTCGGGCAATGTTGAAAAAATAGGCTACATACATGCACTCAATGTAAATGATAGAAATGTCCTCATTCCTTAAAAAGATGTGCCTGTCTTCAGAGTTAAAGGGGTCAATCATGATACCAAGTGATATGACTTTCCAACTTTGCCCCTCCACAGTATATTTGCTATGTATATTTAACCTGCTCCAGTATTTCTGGTGTATGACCCACTCCCTGAGGTAGATGGACACCACAGGTTTTAACCATACAACTCCTACTTTAAGTGAGCTTTTGTATATTTACAGCACTATGTACTGTATAGGGACAGCAGAATCTTCTGTTACTGTACAGCAAAATTGATTGTAAATCATAGTCTGAAGGTCCTGGGTTCACCTCCCGGTGCTGGTGATATTTTTAACCATCCATGTGAGGGAAAAACGAATTTTAGGTGGATGTAGGTGAAACAAGAGAAGTGGCTCCACCAAGGATTGAACTCACCACCTGTGGTGTTGGAGACAGGCGCTGATCCGTTGTGCCACAGAGCCGGTGTTACAAACATTCATATTGGGATATATCTCTACTCTACTTCTCAACTGATTAATAATAATTTGTAAAGGTCCAGGGTTCACCTCCCGGTGCTAGTGACATTTTTAATTATCCATGTGAGGGAAAAACGAATTTTAGGTGGATGTAGGTGAAACAAGAGACTCACCACCTGTGGAGGGGCTGATCCATTGCGCCACAGAGCCGGTGTTACAAATGGTCATATTGGGATATAAGCTACCTCTGCTATGTCTGTATTAAATGAGCTACAGCCTTGTTGCTAAAGATCCCTGATGAGAGGTGGCTAGACCTAGGATCGATCCCATGACCTCTCGTGTACAATCATATTACAGGGAAAAGTACTGTAGATCTACAAGTCACTACCGTAACCTGCATCTACAGTAACAAAATTGTACATGTACAGTAGAATTTGCTGTATTATTATTTACAGCTAAAGTACTGTACATTTACAGCAACTTTTGCTGTTCACGAACAACAACTTTTTACAGTGCATAGCAACGACGAAATCCTGCAGTAGTGCCCCAAACCCGACCTATCTTACTCAGAGTTTCTCATTTTATTTCTACTTCATTTTCCAGCCCACCTGCAATAACTCAGGACTCCCAGACGTGCAGTGCTTGCCCACCTATCTAGGTGACCAACTGACCAGGGGTCTGTCTGGTCCACCCAAGGCACGTTCTGGGGCTTACACCGTTCTGTCTGGCTGCCACATAGTAGGGGGGCACTCGATTTTATAAGGCATAGGCCGGACTGGAGCTTGTTGCGGCGGCCCGCACTGATAACACCTGGTAGGGTGGGTACCAGCATGTCCCTGGAAGTGGGTGTTACCCAGGGACAAGGTACCAGTCAGGGGGTGCCTTATCAGTGTGTTTCACCGCAACCAGCGAAGTTTTAAATGGTGGAACCACTGGTTATGAAGCTAGACTCCTATACTGACGGGGCTGTCCGGCTGCCCGCTGACAACTTTTACCATTTTTCACATTTTTGGTGAGGAGAACCTTCTGCAGGGTTTGTTAACATCTCCGAGAGCTGACCCTTGGTGAGGGAGATTTTGACGTAAGGTGACCCGTGGTGAGGGGACGCAGCCCCTCACAGCCCCTTGGTGAGGGGCATTTTATTTGTTCGAAAATACTCTTACCAGCCGCACAACCGTGTTTATAACATATTCAAAGTGCCCCCCCCCCTCCTTCGGGCTGATGCAGCATCCATTCCAGCTGCAGGTGCGAGGTACACTTAAACAGGTCATAAACTTCACACTCAGTGAACCTCTATACTCTAGGTCCTGCTGTGGTCAGATTACTTTTTTAGTCGAAGGGACAAGGATAGTATGTTGTAAAATGACACAGGGCCACTCCCTCTATTATATGTAAAATGTGCACCTGTAAGGCACAATGTACAATTGTAGGACTGCGGATATGTGCCTGGATGGCTGTATCCTGGTATGGTCATATTATGTCGGTAAGACGAGCGTTGACTAGCTAGCAGTTATAACATCATAATATTCAACTTTCTAAATGTGCAAATATGACATAATGTTAGTTTACGTTATATGCGTATGAATTAATTGAGTATACAAGCAAGATAAATCAGGCGATTATTCGGTGTAGATATAAGGTGCATGTACTTATTATTATAGAATGTGAGGTTCGTTCTCGAACAACGTATACAGAAACCTATCAAGAATATTCAGCTTGACCTTAAGGTTAAGGTTCGAGATGGATCATAGTCAACCTAGATATGTTAAATATGGCAGTTTATGTGCTGTGGCAAGAAAAAAAAAAGTTTAGACATTTGTGAATGACAATCATTGTCAGCGTATGACCACCTGCCATCAATTTTTCCCATTGCTATATGGATGATAATATAATAGAGCACAGTACCTCTCACACACTACTCCCCACCTTGCAGCTCTATGCACACATAGCCCAGCTGAGGTGATATATGAATAAGCTATACATAAATGCCATTCAAAGGAACTAAATTGCTCATCATCTCCCACAAGTTGGTTCCAAACAGAGTGACCTCTGTATAAAGGAACACCCTATAAATTCCTAAATGCCTACTTCGATATGGGACCAGCCCCCGCCGCTCGTCCATTCAGGAGCTCTGGCTGGAGCCAAGCCCACTTCTGCGTGGAGGCAGGCCCCCTGGTCGGGTACAGGTGTACCAAGACCGATGTACACTGCACTCAAAGACCTTGGTTTGCCACTGCCTCTGTGTAGTCAGCCAGTTGGAAGCAGCTGCTGAAGGGCAAGCGGAGGCGTCAGGAGGGGCGGGGGCGTCAAGAGGGGCGGAGGCGTCAGGAGGGGCGGAGGCGTCAGGAGGGGCGGAGGCGTCAGGAGGGGCGGAGGCGTCAGGAGGGGCGGAGGCGTCAGGAGGGGCGGGGCCCGGGCGTCAGAGGAAGGAGGAGAGAAAGAGAGCGAGGGGGGGGGGGGGGGCAGGGAGGGCGAGATAGACTGGAGGGAGGCGGGAGGGACTGCAGGGAGGGAGGGGGAGGTGAGGCAGGCAACCAGCCAGCCAGACAGAGATAGAGCCAGGCAGATATGAAGAGGGAGAGAACAGGGGGTAGCCGGGGCTTAGCATGGTGGGAGGTGGTGTGGAGGACATGCACCGAATTGTAGGTTAATATGTAACTAATGAGGCCCGCACACATGGCCGCCAGGAGAGCTGCTTTGATACTTAGTGTAGACATAGCCTATAGCACTGTAACTATTAACTTACCTAGTACTATATAGTACCATGCATCACCATTGACAGGTCTGGGCTAATGTGTCCAAGTGCACTACCCTGCTAACTTAACCACCCTGTAATCATATCTGTGTAATAGACACATGTTATATCACATTACATGTAATACAGTGAGCATTGACTTGATATAACTTATTTTATAATTGTCAAAGGAACACATATAAGCAGCATATACTAGCCAACTAGTCTCAGAAAGGTTTTCTATGGATGACACCATTCTATTTGTGCTCCTATAAAATCGATTTAATCCATATATCATACTGCAGAATGACATGATTAGAAATGAAAATCATCATTTGCATTGATATTACAAACGTCTGTACAGGCATAGACGACAAGATATAAATATTGGTGAATATTTCATAGCATATAATTAAATCATTAATGCCCCATGTACCAGCAAGCCCAATATAGGAGAGACATAGCAATATGCTTAACCTAATAGGTTAATTGCATTGCATATGGATAGCCAGTGGGATGGAATGTGTAGTACACAAGACAATATGTAGTTATGGCTGCATGTATGTCCCATGGGGGTGAGCTGAATGGGATATATGTACCAAGTACATGGAGACAAAGGGGGCCTATTATACAGGGCATTCTTCGTGTTGAACAGGGTATTTCAATCTTAGATTTATAATGGGATTTATCTATTCAATTTGATAACTATAACCATCAATTCTGATCCAACGACCCCGACAGCCTTTTTATCCCTCAAATAATGGCATTCTAGTTATACACCACAATCTGTCATGAAATAGGTTGTAACCTATTTATTCTCTCATTGATAGACGTATACAATGAGAATTCGAGGAATTGGGAGCTGAGGATGGGATTGATGGACGGCATGTGGTCAGGTAATAAATATGGGACCTGTCACTCAGCTATACAGCATGCATTCGTATTGAATTGTGACAGATGTGGGCGATGTAAGCCTCACATACACAGGGTAGATTTACCACGAGTCGGACACATACCTCGAGTCAGACCCTTGATTTTATGTTTATTTGTGAATAATAATGCATTTTGAGTGCCATCAAAAACCAACCAATATAGTGTCTGGATTTGTTCTAAAGCCTGACAACGGTGATATCCACATTATACTATGAAATTGTATTGTTAACTATGTTCTGTGATCGACATACGTACTTATTATTGTGCAACATGTTTACACGAAGTATTATACTAAAATACCAAAAGACAAGCAGCTGTATATCAATGTATTATATAGTATACAACCTCTTCATATACAGTGTATTAAATTAAAGGCCCACTCCCATACTGAAGTGTATCTTTACGATCATCATAGGGGCGGTCTAAAATCGGTTAAAATGATGCAATAACAATAATCCGAATGCCATCGGCCCTCATGCACTTCTTAATTACATGTATCTGATACAAAAAAATAATAATCTAAAAAGATGATTCACATGTTGCACCCTATAACCCTTGCAATATGAAGATGAGTCTTTAGAACAATCAGAACATCAAAATAAGTTAGTAGGGCAGACAAATGAGATTATAATTATGGCAGTGATATTATGGTTACTTAATAGAGATACTAGCCTAGCAGTAGGTCACGTGGGAGTACACTATTAACCAGATTATACCAGTGTCGGGAGGGATTGATGGAATAGAATATCCATATTCGCATACCCCGGTATATTATTATCATATTTGTTTCATAATCCCCCGGTTTAATCCCCAGCAGTCACGCTTGGCGTGTATGTCTAGTCATAACATATTATCAGAGTTATCAGAGCAGTTCTAATACTCTTATCACTTATAATTGTGAGTCAGTATGACAGAAGCTATGTATATGGTCCTTTGTGGTTATTATACTCAAACACCTAGGGGCCATCCATTAATATAATATATAAATATAACACATTATAAAAAAGAATTGTGGTAATACAACTCTCAGGGAATACATGACTAAGGCAAAAAGATACAGAAGATACATTTTTTACATGATAGACGATAACTCTGTTTGTGTGTGTCTACCTTTTGCTGTCTGTCTATTTGCCGTATACACGTGTATGTTTTCAGTGCACTAAGGGTGGTAAGTATCGGGTGTTTGGTACAAGTTTACAAAGTATACCACGGAACATAAGATGACCATCCCCTGACGTCCTTGGGGTGGGGAGGACTCTGATCCAACACCCCTGGTTCCTGGAAAGAATATACACTGCAGAAAGAAGCTCTCCACAGGAAGTCGTCTTTTTGAGATTCCCAGACGGGCATGAGGGAACCTCAGAGGGAAGGACACTCCCAGGAGTACAGACTAAAATAATCCTCGCCTTGAAGTCTCATATATGTGACCCGTCCTCAGAAAACCAGCCTTTGGGGGATTTTTAGTTCTGGCTTTGGTCACTAGGGGGCATCATAATGGTGAAATAGTGGAAAATTGACCCAAAAATGCTTTAAGGTAATTTTTCATGGAGAATACAGTCGTCTCGGGGCAAACATTCTATATTTGAAATGTAAATGGAACGTTTTCTATGGGAAATTAGCATATATACCACTTTCTGGTTGCCATGGAAACCATTCCATTGTCCTATTTGGAACATTTTTGTCCTCATCTCAACTCAGTTACTCAAAACTGAAAACAGACCTAAGAAATTCCTCTCATGTTTGAGATATGATTCCCGCAAGACTATCAGTAGTATCTTAACATTATGAGATAATATATTATCATTTTAAAGATCTAGACACAAACTTTAATTATGAATTCCCCGTAGATATCCCTTTTCACTGGCCGGGTCACATATATGATAAAGATAGCATCCTTCTGAGATGGGTCTATAAATATGAACAACCTTCTCTTCACACGGATTGTTATGAATTCCCCGTAGATATCCCTTTTCACTGGCCGGGTCACATATATGATAAAGATAGCATCCTTCTGAGATGGGTCTATAAATATGAACAACCTTCTCTTCACACGGCTACACCAAGTCATAAGTATCATTTCTATATACCAAACTGTGACTGTATTACATGTACAATGTATTTAATAATATGGGTCAGCACTTGATGGCATGATGACTGTATCAGTCAATTTTGTTATAATGATTAGATCATGGTTAAAATCACAAGTCACTCATGATACGAGACAGTATTTACATACGTATTCTGCAGAGTTTGCATAGTATCATGTTTGTTTGTCCTATTTTATAGCTTAGCTATCTCATTTATCCCTTTTTACAATTGAAATGTAGTAAGATATCAATGAGATATGAAAGCCAACCCTCCTCCTTCAGTCCTTGGGCTATTAGAGAGACTTCAGCTCTTTTTGCACTTCAATGGAAATATAAAAGCAAAGAAAACCATATACATGTAGTTAGATGGTTTTCTTGTTTGCTTTTATACACAGACGTCACTGTCTTATATTTGATTCATGAGGTGCAGAATGTTTTTAGTCGTGGCTGGCAGTGTCCTATAGTCATGTTGGTTTTACTATTAGCAGCAAATAGTATAATTAATTGATTATTGACTGATTATTGATGCATGTAACACAGGCCGACAGTTGTTTCCTAAAACAATAGGGGTACAACTGCCTCGGGGAGGGCATTCTTTGCCTGCCTGAAGTTCCTACATAACACTGACAGCCACTGTGTGAACAGGTAACCTCAGTGTGTGGGTATAGAGGTGTATATAGGGGCCAAGCTAGTTGCCTAGTGGGCGCATCCATTATTTGATCTGGTATCGACGAGATAGGCAATGATAACATCTGTCACAAGGGGTACCAGTTGCACCCTAAGCAGTCCAAAATGAAGACAGGTAATTTCATTGGTCTATTCGAGTTTTAAAATGTATTCTACTAGGTGCCTAAAGGGGTATGGCGTGCTGACTGCAACGCTATGGGCAACACCAGCATCAAGAATGTGAGCTGAAAAGGACTGGGAACTCCACTGGCTCTTCCAGATCACATGTCCTTGTCGCCAGCAGTATAAGCAAGGCCAGGATGTCAGAACATTGTGTTGTATGTCTCTGAGGGGACAAGATGGCTGCATACAGTGTCTTACCCCATACAGCACTATATGTCTGTCTGGGTGAGTCCATGGCAGCTAACAAAACAAACATCGGATCTGCTCCCTGGTATCTCCACCCCCTCCATACCCTTGGGTAGCAGTAGCCAGGTATACAGCTGCAGCGGCAGCTAAGCGAGCAGGTGTGAGCAGGTGCCCAGTCGTCCTTGGGGGAGCAGCTCGGTCACTGGGTGTAAGGCACATACTTGTATACAACCCATACAGCTCCTACTTACAGATAATACCAGTCCTCGGGGTATACTTGGCCGTGTAGTGCCTAGAGCGGACAAGATGTTACATAGTTTCATACTTAACTCTGAGGCTATATATGGCCACCAACTTGTGCGATTATTTACATGTATGGTAAATACATTGGTAATTTCTCAGAAAATCGTGATAGATTTAATTAGTTTTCTCCAAAAGCTATCACTTGTCAGGACTTGTCAATCGCACATGTTAGCCATTTCAATCCATTTCATAATCCCATGAATAATAATCCCATAGTAATCTACAGTATATAGTTAATAAGTAGGAATACAAAACTACAAAACACATGCAGTTGAATGTTAAATAATGCAAGGCACACAATGAAAAAAAAACACACGACAACAGCAGCTGTCTGTTTCAGACAGAATTCTACATCTGAGCCCGCATGACATTATACTGCTGCATGTGTACAGGCGAGGATCTCGTTAAGCCGTCTGGATCCAAGACAACGCTTTCCCGCCATAATGAGGACGTCGGCGCCCACTTCCAACAAATGTCGTCTGCCTGCCACGGCACTCCAAAACGGATGCTGCGCGTGGGGGCGCGGCGCGAGTGGGCGCAGGGGCTACATGGCGATTGGAGGACGCTGTGAAAATCTATGCAAGCCGGCAGCCAATGGGGTATGGTCTAACAGGCCACACCCTCCTCCAGCAGCCTCCTCCAGTGAGCTCTGCTGCCGCCAGACACGTACACAGCACCTTGTATCACCTCCAGACGACCTTCACCTCCCCATAGAATATACCTTGTTGATGCCCAACGACGTGATCAGCTTTAATACTGCTATTACATGAAGCCGAGGCCAGTGCTTCGTATGCATGGCCACCCAGTCTGGCTACCTTCCTTATTGGTTATAATAGTCTAGGCAATTTACTGATGCGCAGGTTCCTCGGTCCCTGCACTCAAAGCTGTATCAAAATGGATTTGCCATGCGTCACAATATTTCTGCATGGGGTCTAGAATACACAGCCTATAATTGCAGAATTACAGAGAATTCAGAAGGAAAGGTCTATGCCACAACACCAGTGTAAATGTCATAGCCCCCCTTAGGACCTCTTAGATATAAAGCCTATACCTCTGTATAAATAGGAATAATCTTACAATGTCCTATCATAATGGTTGGTTACATTGAATATAATCAATTGGGAGACATCAGTCCCCCAGCAGTGATGACACGTCATCAACCCGATCATCATGCGAATGATTGATTTAGAAAACCCCTTAATAACATGATCTACTATGATTAGGTCGCATGTGCATTGGCCTGTCTTGAATAGTCAATCTGACCTGGCATCATTCAGATTTGGAAATGAGACGTCCCCTGACATTCTGCTGCAGCCAATACATGAATAAATAAGGCACAGAACGTAGGGTGCCAATGCCTTATGGTGCCACCCGCCAAGGTGGAACACTCCAGCGTCAGAGGTGCACACTTCTTATACTACTATAGGGTAGCCGAACCACCACTCGACCACCTATGGCCTCTCCAGTGCCTCCTTCAGAAGGATAAACACCATACATATAGCAAAGCAAGCTTATGGCTTATGAATTGCGTTTCTGAATATCGACTTTATTTTTTTTAATAGTCTAGTAGACTTTTTTGGCTTTCAAACGCAGGTTGGTAATCGGGCAACATTTGGTAGAAGGTACACTGTTCTTCAGCCAAAAGCCATTTTTTGACACTCTTTGAAATTTGATACCAGCTGAACTACCTGCAGTAAAGCATAGCACTGAAAAGGTAAACTTGTCCCCAGACTCGTCTATGTGACTGTCATAAAATCAAAAGTTGTCTAACCTATCAGGTTACCATCCCACAAATAGAATCTGGAGCTGGCAAATGTCAAGTTTTGGGTTAGCACATGCCAAGTGGGTCTTCTATCTCTGGCTAGAAGACCCGCTTCCTTGTGACTTTGACAAGTTTTTTTTAACTTGTTTATTTTACGACACTAGAACGTTTTCTTAGGCTTTAGGCACAGACACTAAACCTGGAACTCGCTGGTTGAGTATCATCGCAGACTACGAGTATATAATATGTTGTGGTGCTTGTGTAAGCTCTTCCACGCGTCATTACAGTGCAATATATATATATATATATATATATATATATATATATATATATATATATGTATATAGTAGTCGATTCATGCATGGTCAGGTCACCTATACATGATCAAAAGGTGGTAATTGTACTCATATACTATTATATGGTTGCAAGAACACTCTAAGAAATATCCTGTAAAATTACGGTGATTCACTGGCATCAATTAATGCCAAGCTTTCACCGTTTTTTTTACGGTCACCGTATTCTCCTAATCCCCGTAAATTTTACGGAGCTTTCCTGTTGTCATTTTACGGTGATTCATCATCATTATATGGTGATTCTCTGCTATTCATTGATGATTCTATTTTTTTCTTGATTCATTGGTATATTTCATAATATCAACTTAATTTCAGGCCTGTAAAGTTAGGTCATAAGAGACATAATTGAATGCCTCACAGTAATATGCAAGTATAATCCATGAGCAAAGGGTACTCTAGGATTGTTACAAAGCAACTCTGACAGTGGTGTGATTATGTATAATTCTAATTACCACAAAATGGGTGTTTTTACAATCATTGCTTGTTCCCACTGATATACAAAAGGGAATTATATTTCTATTATCTATAATGTACCATAGGCTTCAAGTTTGACCCTGTGATTGATGAGGTAATTGGACATTGTTATCATTTTAACACATTTAGATACGTTTTAAAGTGAGAGGTTCCACTAAAGTCCTCATATCTCCCAGGCTGCCACCTGGTGGGCAAATATTTAATGTGAGATTCACTGTAAATGAAAATAAGGTGTTTCACTGTACAGGTTTACAGATGTTCAGTGTAAAAGTGTTGAATTTGACACTGTCTCACCGTAAATCACATTACGGTGATAAACTGTAAAATTTTACACTGATTCCCCGTAATTTCAACGGGAATTTTTTACAGTGAAGGTATTCACAATGTATATCCTCGGTCCTGATAAGTATGAACTATTTATGGAATCCACACTTTAAGTAGACTTTGGAACACCCAGGTGAGCTGCTACATTTGAGCAGCCTATAAAGGCCATATTGGCAGGTGATCAGTGCAGGAGGTTACACCTGGTCTGTTACTAAACGCTATCAAGGTAAAGGAGATTGCAATTCCTACATTTGATAGTGCGCACATAATATAAGCCATGTCTGAAGCCCCTTATATAGACTGATAGTAAAGATGCCTTTATATCATCTGATTATAACTCCTCAAAGAGGTGCCTGGCCTCCCATGGCGCCCGATTATCGATCTGTCATCAAGGGTAAAGCTCCAGGAAGGGCACAGGGCGGGTTTGCTGCTGGCATTCCCCTTATATTGGTGATACAGGCAGCCATCTCGCTGCCAACTTCTACTGATGCCCAATCAATAGTGTAAGGGTGGCTGTCTTTACCCCGGAACCTACACTTCCATCTATTTTAGGACATTCTTTAAGAACCCCCATGCACCTATATTTTGGAGGTTTAAACAAATACATATGTGGGCTGCCCCGTAATGGCTTCTCAATATAAACCAAGACCAAAGGCGATGACAGCATTAGTGCACATTTCATGAATCATTATAGGCTTTCAAATACATCTAGTTAAAAAAGATATATACAGCCCTGGCCTTGCTTCTTCTTTCTATACTTCTAATGCTAGCAATAATGATTAATTGCCCATATTATATGCATCGTTTACATGTCAGGAATACAGAACTTCTGTTCAGGAGGTTAGAGTGATATTTGGCTAGGTCTATGGCACGGGGGTACTAGTATACAATCACTGTGTACATTGATACATGGCATGGTAAGTTGGTATAGCCTATGGGTCCCAATAATTATTCATGAACCCCCACAAATCACTGCGCCACCCCACCCCCAATAAACCATTGCATGGGGGTGTATTTCAGTTATGTATAGCACTACATGTATATGTCAAGCAGCAGCGGTGTGGACAATTGCCTCCCTCACACCCATTGATGCCACGTTAATGGTGGTGTCCCAGCCAGCAAAGATACGTTGGGCCAACGTTGGGCCAACAGTAGCCAATGTTGTAATGACGTCAGATCTTGACGTTGGGCCAACGTTCATTTGTCCGTCCATCAGAACGTCGCCATGACGTTGCAAAGAATTAACGTTGGCCCAACGTTGGTCCAACGTCAGGTTTCGATGTTGGTCCAACGTTGGACCAACGTCTAGCCAACCAAATTTAGAGCCAAAAATTATGTTGTTCCAAAGTATAATCATTCTCATATATTCATTTGCTCATCCATCAGATTGTCCCCATGATGTCTCCATGGATGCTATTTAACCAATATTGCACCAACATATTTGTATATAGCTAGCTTAAATCGACATTGATCAACATTGAATATCAATGTTCACTCAATATGATCAACTCTGCTAAAGACATGGCTGTCAAGAATCATCATTTTAAAAACAGCCATTTCTGCCTTTGCATTTCACCTTATCTTTGCTCCAAAATGGGCCAAGAAGTGATACAAGACCATATCATCCCTTACACCTTATTCACTTACCATTACCAATAAAATGGTGTCCTTGTGTCAATATGACAAGCATTTTGCTATATCACCACAAATGTTGATAATTAAGCATCAATAACATATTAATTGAATATCTTTGGCTTTACAAGCTGTATACAACATATATGTGGCCCAATTAATGGCCAATTATGAGGAAAGATAAAGGATGGGCCAGGCAGAATCTCTCCAAACAACCTTAAATGCCCTCTGGTGGAGGTTGGAGATACAACGTCAGGCCAACGTTTATTTTTTTCTTATTTCTCAGAATATTGCCAACATTAATTGGCCAACGTTGGCATTACATAAACTATCTGACGTTCAACCAACGTTGGCAGACCACTGAGCGTATTGCCAATGTTGGTACAACTTGAATTTGCCAATGTGGTACCAACGTTGGAACTTCAACGTTGGCAAAACGTTGGAATATTGCCTGTGACGGTGCCGACCATTGCCAACGTTGGCCCAACGTATCAATGCTAGCTGGGGTAGGGCCGCGGGTCAATGGTGTATGACGTAGAGCATGAGCAAACACGATGTTGACCCCAGCTGGACCAACACCAATGGGTAGACATGAAGGTGTTTAGCTGACCCAGCAGCTTTACCTCCACCCCATCTATACTGCTGTCCAGCACATCAGTGACTGCCTATCCCACAGGCTTAAACTGAGCAGCATGCTCATACTTACAGTAGATGACTGTGGCTCCAGAGGGGTCAAAAGCGACCTGGCGACCTGGGCCGTTTTGGAGGCGACTTTCGACCTAATGCAATAATAAAAGTGACCTGGCGACTTTTAAGTAAAATTGACAGTACTAAAGGGGGTCCAAAAAAGCGACTTTGTGACCTGGACCCCTTAATTACGGCGACTTTCCGACCTGAGGGGGGGGGACCCCTCTGCACCCCCATGACTGTATGGCACAAGATATGACAGAGCTAGCTGCCCATTACCTTCCAACCCTAGATGGCCCTACTGTACCATGGGTTTGGTATAGAGTAGCACCATCTATAGTTAGCAATATAGAATCTGCTTAGTTCACCATCACTTTTCAACCTCAGATGGTGCCGCATGTCTATGACCAAATAGTAGGGCCATCAAGGTTTGAAAGATGATGGGTGTCTAGCTTTGTCATACCTTGTACTAAATACATGTACATGTGCAGCCATCTACCTCAACCATAAGCATGCTACTCATCAGTTTTGGCCCGTGGCCTATCCAACCCATGCTTTCAACTCGCCTCATGTAAATACAACTTTAATTACTGCAGATTTCTTTAATGCATTGCGCCCTAATGCATTATACTATTTGCCGTCATAACTGGGACATGCATTCATGCATGACGACACATTAGATTAATATGGCTTCTATGAATAGTATACGCATACTATACTGCCCTGGGAAAAAATATAATGACGTTGCATATAATCTTCATCGATTCAAGTAGAAGTTTAGTCATTTATTATTATAGAACAGATTACATCAGAACAAATTGCATGTTGATATACAATTAGTTCAAGACACAAAGAATAGCTGATGTTCAAACTGTGACGTTTTTCTGCAGGATCAGAACCCCATAACATTGCTCTCACAGGACCTCATAGGCTGTGTCAGTACCTCGGGATATTTGGGGAACTTTATTAGGCTAAGTATTATTTAAACCACAGCGGAGGGCGAAGACAAAGGAGTTCACACCTTGGTTATTTCTGTGTAGACTCACATAACCTTACTGCTGTGGTTTAAAATAGATAGACAATGGTTATGAAAAGGTATGTAGATTAACCACAGCTTGCTGGTAGGGCGACTTGGGCTTCGCCCTCGTCTGGCCCCACCAGCAAGCTGTGGTTAATTCTACATACCTTTTCATAACCATAGTCTATCTATTACTTAAACCACAGCGGAGGGCGAAGACAAAGGAGTTCACACCTTGGTTATTTCTGTGTAGACTCACATAACCTTACACCTATAAGGGTGCCAGCCAGTTTACTCTGGTTCTTTTGAGTAAGCCTCTCATAACCATAGTTTATCTATTACGTATTCAGCCTTACTTCAGACTATAGACCTCTACAGTTCCCTCTACATTAAGAGGTAATTTCGTTAGATTGTACATTGTCAGAAGTAACTGAAGGTTTGGATAGAAATTGAAAGTAAGACGTCATTATACAGTGTATATAAGCCCCTACAATTTGTATGTACGGCTGAATGCACATGCATATATGGGTACTACAGTATAATGGTAGTGACGAATGGGGTGGGAGTGATGGGTTGAGGAGGTGGGTGCATGGTGGATGGGGGGGGGGGGGGTCCAGCTGTGGTCATTGTGATGGTCAGAATCATCCAGGAATAGGATAAATTGTGAGGAAACCTACCTGACCACAATTTCATGTATATATAATTTACCTGACCATGATAAAGGTCTAGGGTAAACTGCTCATGAACCAACCACTTCCCATTGTTCCCATGTATAGTAACTCAAATCGTTCACTATAAATAGAATACACTTTCCAAATAAGTAAACACAGGATATTAAGAGTGTCATCATAACCTCCTTCCAATATTTATGTCTGAGAAAAAGAATCCACAAACCCCGCAACATACTCACAGTTTGTGATATTATTTGTTGGTTGGTTGTTGGGTTGCTTTACGCCCTAATTAACAGCTGAGGTAATTTCAAGGGCAGTGATGGTGATCGAATCTATGTATGACTGAAGGTAGAAAGCACGCCCCTACACTTTTACCGGGGCAATGGTTCTTTTACATCTCACACTACATAGGCATAGTGTGAGATGGACAGGCCTTTGATATACTGCATGTCTACCACAGCAGGGGGGGGGGGTGCAGATATTATTTGTTGTTCTGATAACTTGAAATATGGATCCGCCTCCTGGATTTTTGGCATTTTTACCTCTGCCCCCTGGGACATTTTCCAATAATTTGCAAAAAGATATAAGGATTTTCCATGCCTTTTTTCGTCTTCTGCCCCTGGGGAAATGTTGTGACCTTTTTGCCCTTATCCTACAAAACCTATATAAGGGGGGGGGGTATAAGATAAGGGCCTAATAAATGCACTCACCCAGAAAATGCTTTTTATCTATATATATATCATGAGGACATTTTGTAGGATAAGGGCCTAACAGGGTCTCTAAAACTAAGAAAATTTCTACATTTGAATTCTACTTTATTTTCTACATTTGAATTCTACTTTATAGTTTCGGAGAATCTTTTGAATCAACCCTTTACATGCTGGCATTGAAAAATGTAACTTGGGCCTTGTATTGACCACCGGCCCTATGCCATGGGAATATGCAACTTTGCAGGTATGTGCTCCCTGGGATAGTGGCTAAGTTGTAAAATAAGTTGTATTGGAAACATAAGTTGCACCTTTCTTACATAGGGATGTAGTACTCATGTTAAATATTTTTGGATTGATTAAAAAACGTTCATTCTTTGTTTCATAGAAGTAGCTACAATTTAGCGGTATTGCTGCCACAGGGCAGCGGCGGTTTTCAAGGATATTTTAGATGCTGCCCAGAGGCAGCAGTGGCCCTTAAATGGTTAACTATAATATATGTTATGGTACTTAGTAGGCCTATCCCGAATGTAGGCCCAAAAGAGTTAGTACTTAAGCTAGGGGCCAGACATACTTCGGCCTAAACTATTGAAAAATTCAGTCATCGACCCTCACCTATATGCACCACTGCCTACTATGCCAATGTTCAGCAGACTTGAAATAAATGTCAAAGTGCAACTAATTAGAGAAAGATTAAATAATTTACCAACGCAGAGGCCATAAAAGGTAAATGACCAGAGGGGTCATTCCTAGAAGTGTATACACTCTATATGTTAATGCCCGGCTCATGCCATACCCACATACCCACTGCCAGGATCCAAAACAAATCCAGATTAACTGTTTGGATGGGAGGGGGTGTGCGTCCTTCCTGGCGGTATGACTAAGCTAGGTGCACCTTTGCTGGGGGTCACTGGGCAGCCCCCCCCCCTTACCACCAATACCACCTGGTGGCCTACCCACATACCGTTATATGGTGGCTATTATGGCGATTGGCCTTCTGTTCATTGATGTATGGACCATGCATATAATTCTGCACAGCGTCCAATATATCAATCAGCCCCTCTATAGTGACATAGCAAGCAAGCACTGATATAACATAAGCATGTTTATTCATACATATATTTATGTTAAATGACGCAGTATCATTGATTGCATTATAATGTCATATTTACAGTATGTGATTGGTATTTAACCTTTTTACCTTATTATGATATTAACGAATATAAGTCTACTTTATACAGCAGATTGCTATGTCTTACCTAATAATGTTCCTGGATTAGTTTAACATTACCTATTTCATTTATTGTTTATCGTAAGGACAAGATCAACAAGGGCAAATGGTGTTTTGATTTTAAGTGTATTTCCTAAATCTATACACTGGAAGTAAATAATTCTCAAATATAAATTGCCAATGCTTCCCTTCTGTTACGGCTGTTATCAGTGGTTATTACTGACAAAACGTCAATGCTTGTACTGAAGTTTGCATATAGAACCAAACTGGTCAGAGGGGAGTTGTTGTGACCTATACTTACAGGGGACCCTGTAAAGTGACGGACTGGAATACCACGACTTTCTCTATATATACATTGCAGGTGTATATTGTTTAGATTGACGTAAGGCCTTTGCCACGCGGTCAGTGGGGGTGCATGTGTGCACTAGGACTCAGTAAAGCCTCTGTGGGGTGACCCACTCCACGGTCAAGATCTTGACGACTGGTCTGTGACTGACCAAAGCAAAGTGGACCAAAGCAAAGTGGACCAGTCACCAAGTGCTGGACACTACCTAATGCAATAACATGCTTACTCAATACCTCGGGAGCTAGATCTCATGGGGGGTGGGGGTTTTAAACTTATATATTTTATTTCTGGTATGTTCGCTATGGTTGTAACCTACTGTATATAAAATGTAGTCATATGCAGAGCCTCTCTTTATGATCTTTATGATGATAACAAACTTTATCGGGATCCTCTCGTTTTTCAGGCAATCGTATGAACCCCGCATTTCCCTCTTCTTATGTATCTTAGAAACGCCTATAAAATAGCTCAATGGGACCTAGATATACATGATGTACACCCCCCCCCCTTGTAAAACTTGTAGTAAAACTGCTGGGCTTGCACTATTCAAGTTCAAGCTTTAACCCGTAACCTAAACCAGCCAAAACTCTGCTTTAACTCAGGGATACAAAAGTACGGGAAGTAGATCAATTTGGGTCTTCAACATATGTGTAATATATTTACTATTCCCTTTAAAACATGTAAACACCACATTGTCATTCTCAGTTGTAAGTACTAGTAAGTTCACAACCCCCTGCCCTCACATTTACTACTTTCCCGGCCACAGTCAGTCACGGACATTCACTGCTTAACGGAGCATGTCATAGTGGAATGTATTACAACTCATTACAACCATCCCTAGGCATCACCACTCCAGGATACGTATGGTATTATTATTATCGTGGATGGCGAACCGCGCTGACCTAGCCCTCATTCCTCAATGTCACACAGCAGCATACTACTGCAAACTGGCTGCTGTGTGTGCCTGAGTGTGCATTAGCTCCCTGGAGGACGGACAGCACGCGTTACGTGCACTGATGATGCTGCTGGGCTCAGGGGCTCAGCCTCCTCCTCCTCCAGCACCCAGCCTACCATGATAATACCACCAACACATGGCTCATGCCACGCTGGAGGAGAACCAGAGAGGCAATGCATCAATGCGTACCCACTGGGTACAGCAGAGGGGTGGGGGATGTGTGGATGGATGACTAGTGCCATCACTACACGTAGTAGTGCCTACAAAGATGGAGTCGTATAGTAAAATGCTGATATCATGCTAGTACATGTACCTGGTTATTGGGAGTGGTCATTGTGGCACAGGCCGCCGCCGCCGCTGCTGCTGCTGTTGTTATTAAGGCAGTGTTGACTATAATAACGTGGAGGAGGCAGGTCTAGTAGTTACTGGAGATAGCGCCACCGACTGCTGCTGGCTGGTCGGGCCGCGTGTAGGGTAGGTCTGCAGATGCTGTCAGTCCACAGCACTGCCTCCTGCTGCTGTTTGTTGTCTGTGACCGCTGTATCTGGGTATTAATCTCTCCCACTACCTCAAGGTTCCAGTCAGTTCCCACTGCGTAATATTGGTCTGCTTGGGGTGTATCTAGGGGTGGCTAGAATGCCAGTCAGTTCTCCTCCCGTGTGTAGCGGGTATGTGTGTTCCACGGTTCAAGGTGGCTGGTTGTTTGACTGGAGGTGCCTGCCTTGGCCTGTATGCACTTGAAGACTAGTGCTCAGCTAGTCTGCCTGTCACTGTTTAGTTTATGGCCTCCCGTCAGTGAAGGCTCGGGCGAGCCCCCGCACCAGCTACCTCGTCCCTGCTTCCCATTGGCTGATGAAATGGGTGTGACTAGAGCCCCGTCCCCCCTCCCCCCTGCCCTTCCCCTATACAACACAACCTCCAGTACACATACACGTACACATTGCCTGCTGCTGACCTGAGGAGGCCCGCCTCCGGCATCAGACACACCTATACATAACTGATTCCAGGATTCTAGGAATGGTCTCCTTAGGCTTGGAGAAGTAAGGTGCGACCAGACATGATCTGTCTTCACCGGACATTGTGTCTAGATACTCATAATGGTGATTATATTATAGAAGCTGCCATTGGCTTTGGTGACAGAGACATGCCATATACATACGTCCTGATGTCGTGACGTACATGTGAGGTGGTAGGCTTGGATCCTTGCCATTCCTCAAAATGCATTCTCTCCCCGGGATCCTTTCTCCACGGCTTATTTTCCTATAGGGGCCTACGTAAATTAATGATGAATACTATTTCATTGAGAAGAAAACGGAAACACACCAAAAGGCAAAAGAAATGCACATAAGAACATACATACTTGGTATGCATATAATATTATATTGAGTATTGTAGATACATGGTTTTGATTTAATATAATATAATTTGCCATTATCTATAGGATGCACACACTTGGCTGGTGAAAGAAAGACAAAGATTACAGATGCCAATTATAGCAATCTGTTTGACATCCAACTAGTCATTGCCTTATGGTAATAGTCAATACCATATTGCCAATGAGTAATCTAGTACTACTCCCTTCCATGACGTCATCACAACACGTACTGGAGGCAGACAGGGCAGCCTCTAGTTTCCACCGACCGACCTAGAAAATAAATTAACCCAATTTCCTCCAATGTACGTCCTTGGTATCCCAAAGCGGTCCACGCCCCCACCTTACACACTCCGTAGCACCCAGACGGCGGGACATATTAAACATGATGTACTATTTTACCCGCTGTCATATCGTGAGGGGAATATAAATATACATGTACTATAGCGGCTGTGGTGTTATACTGGCACAGGAAGGTTGAATGGGCAGATATTATCCTGTTGCCTACAATGTACAGTGTACTGTTATAATACAGAAAGGGACACCATGGTACAGTAATAGGGTGTATGCCTTTCTCATGCATCCTCTTTTTATTTAGTGGCATTTTTTTAGATATCACATAATGAGTGGTATAACTCATGGTGCCATAAACTATAATGGGTTATACCATATTTAATATGGTGTGGTGCCAAATATAATAAGTATGTATTTGGCTAAGGATATGTATGTAAGGATAAGTATGTATTTGGCTAAGATGGAGAAGCGGTTGGATGAGATACGGGAACGGTACACAAATGACGTCACCAGCTAGGGGGTGGGGGTATTATATGGGTGACGTCTTTCGAGAACGTTCCCTATGACTATGACGTCATAGCAAATGAGGTTGCCGGCATTGCTATAATGTTATCGTGGCGTCATTACTGTGCTGATGCAATGTCACGAATAAATTCTATTGGTACCATAGAACTACAATCACTCTGTATGTGTTACAAGGGGGAGGGGTCACTACCTATCTTTTCTATAGTAACTCTGGGTTACCCTTTTTTGGCACCCTTGTCACGGGAGGCATATCCACAACATAGCACACTCTTCATGTGAATTTTTTTCTCCAAAAAATGGCTATGGATCATATATAACATACTTCAAAACAACTCTAAATGCACTTATCTAAAAGTCAAATTTCAAAATTTTCTTGGGGACTGCGGCCTGTGGGTTTCCACCCAGCTATGGTGTAAAACCATATGTTTACATTGGTGTTATACCATGATAGTAAACCACCAGCTCCTCACAAACCGAGTTTTCACTTCTGCCTTTGATATTCAGCAATGGCACAGGTGCCACTGCATGGGAGAGGCAAGGTCAGATATGTTTTATTAGTGCCAAAGTTCCTCTTTGGTGGCCCCAAGGCATTTCTCTACAATTAACCGTATTGATTCTTGCACGCAGCTGGTCGCCTTATGTATGTAGACATAAAGATGATGTATGATGGCGTTTCTACATTGCTGAAAAAAATGGGAGCTAAGTATAGGTAACGCGGGCATGTATACAAAACAAGTTTATGAAATGAGATTTGTGCTCCAGGTGTATTATTGTGCCCGTATGTCTCCACATACAAAAGTGTCCACACTGGCACATCACATTTTGTCCGCAGCGAAGGATGTTGAGGTGGGGGAGGGGGGGGGGGGCAAAAGCCAAGGAGTCATTCCCCTTGGGGGGGGGGGGGATTGTTCGTAAGAAATATTGACCGTTTCTGCCAGGGGGTGTTCGTGAGCTCTATGAGGTGCACTACCCCCTCCCCCTATGTCCATAATATACTACATACGTACGTTGTGTACCAGATCTGTGAACAAAAATTATTACATGTATCGCCCTTTAATAAAGAGTACTTGAGTTTATTGAAATTGATTTCGGAAGAATTATGTCCGATTTACTATGAATTGCAAAGTGGACTGACGCAAAGAAGTGAAATCATTGTATTCCACAATAAATGTAAATGATTTAAAACGGGAATCATATCCGTACATACTCAGCATCAATACAAATATATTCATGGCAACTGTGACATTGTAACATAGTAAATTGATGTTATCTATATTCCTACTATACAATAAACATTAGCCCCATTTACATTCTCCATTGTGTTCAGTCTATTCACATAATTATATATATATATACTGCCATCCCAATATCATGAGCAAGCACTGGTGGTTGTTGCATCATATCAGGCCCTGCCCTGGAGGCCATGCTCACGCCTATACAGATCTAGAGTACTGTTGTTATTTACTTAATGGCCACCGTCCACTGGGCTCTAATCAGCCACACTAAGTTATGTAGGAAATGTATAGGCTTGATCGGCCGAAATTCCCAGTGGACGGTGGCCATTACAGGAGGAACATGTCTGAACATAAACCAAAACCACACCACATGACACCTAAATCCTGAATCAATAGGGAACTCGCATTTAGGAGGGTGGCAATTTCTGGGACCCTGTTTATACTCGATTGAATGCCGATAATGTAGCCAATATGCTTCATATCATGTGTTATGAGAGTCAGGGTGAAGAGCGAGGGAAAGCTTGATCTAACCCCCCCCCCCCCCACCCGGCCTGAAAAAAATACTGAGTGATTGTACGACCATTGTAACAATTAAATCAAACGATTTGTAGCTGAATTGTGCTGAATTCAGAATAGATTTTTGCCATTCGGACAACAATTTACCCCGCCCCATGAAATATGGTCCCGCGCTTGACCATGTTCTTGACCTGTTTCATAATCAGCAAAATTCCCTGACGTAGCATTGCCAGCTACATGAAGAATAGAGCTCAACAGGAGGTAGGACAGACCTCTTGAGCATTGGAAGCTCTAGCTGTGCATCGGTGATTCTCAATATATACCAGAGCTTCTCTACTGGGCTCTGCCAAAAAGAATAATTAAGAGATGGCACCCACAGCCTACCAAATTCAGCAGTGCACAATGATATTCAATGATTATAGATACTTAGCTTAGGAGTTGCCATTATAGACTGGTAGACCTAGAGTTGAAATGAGAAACTGGAACTCCGCTTTAGTGGTTTACCGCCAAGGTATTTACTCACGGCTTAGGCTTACAAGTAATGGCTATACCAAGATACAATGTATACATTGTATCTTGGTTTATTATACGATCGGGCCACTCATCGTGCTTTTTCTGTGATATCCCCGTGCTGATATCTAGTGATATCGGCACCCTTCCGGTGGATATCAGCACGTTTCCGGGGGATATCATCCCGTTTCCGGTGGTCCTGAGCAATTCCGAAATTTCGTCCCCCATAAAATCCGAGGATTCATGGAGACTCGAACACGCTACATCAAGACTTGAAGTCCGACGTGCTAACCACCACACCGTGTAAGCGCTGGTAGAGGGAGGTGGCGAAACAAGGAGTCCACAGGCGGATTTCCAGCCCTGTAGGACCATTATTTACCGAGTTACAGAAGAAAAGACATTTTTTGGTATAATTTCTTTAAAAATCAATATTTTTTTCTAATTCCTTTTTCACTATAAAACTGGAAGTTGGACTTTACTTACCTATTCGTTAAAATAATTCTAGGGGCTTTTTTTCACATAGAAATTGGCATTTTAAAAATGGTTCGTTTCCACCCAGGATCGATCCGGGTACCCCTGGTGTGCCAGGCGAACTCGCTAGCGCCCACGCCGATCCGGCTGTGTTGAGTCTGGAGGGAAACGCTGGCTAGTATATAACATAGCCCCAAGCTGGCCCCCTTACAAATTCTATGTTGGACTCAGTGTTGGAGATTGAGGTTATGACGTCACCAGGCTCCACCAATCAGCGAGCAGGGTTGGTGGGAGCTCAAAACAACATGGCGCTACTGGTGTTCGAGTGATATCCAGTCAATAATCCTTCAAAATGGCGAAATTAGGACATATATAAGGTAATTAAAGACATTTGAATGCAATAATCGTATAATAAACCTAATATTGAATGGCTAACGCCCTCACTCGGGGCTGTATCGCTGGATATCGTCACTCGTGCTACGCACTCGTGCCGATATCCAGCGATACAGCCCCTTGTGAGGGCGTCAGCCATTCATTATTGGTTAAATAGCCATCATTATTATCATCCAACGCAGGCATGCTTTAGCACGGTTCTGCATGACTACTTGTGGCACAGCAATGTCCATACGTTTGCTTAGATATATAGTTTGTCTGCATCAATCAATATATGGCGGAAGGTGGCTATACATTATGTGTGCATGTACATGTGCAATGAAACTATGGTATGTTTACCGTTCAAATTGGTAATATGATAGTGAAAGTGGAATGGTTTTAATAAAGTATGAATAAATAAATAAATATATATACATACATACATACATACATACATACATACATACATACATACATACATACATACATACGTACGTACGTACGTACGTACGTACGTACGTACGTATGTATGTATGTATGTATGTATATATATATATATATATATATATATATATATATATATATATTTATATAATTATGGGCTATATCCAGCCCACATCCAATAATTATAAACATCAGCAATGTGGGTACTTGCGGGCACACACATATTGGGTTTTATAACTATAGTTATCTACGTATATCTGGATGAATAGAAGCACGTCGCATCAGAATGTTTTTATCTTGTCTAGTTTCTGTAAATAATAATTGCAAATGCAAATAAATACTTGTAAAAATAATAATAATATTATGCCTACATAACACATCTTAAATTGAGAGAAATTTTATAACCATACACGGGTTTCCTGGTCTGAATTTGCATGTCAATATCCATTTTAGGATAGTACATGGTAGCCATCCTTCTCTTATTCATCCTGTGACTTCTCTACATGACACTATTATTATAAAACGTTCTGCTATTTAGATAAAATGGTGCGCCATGTCAAATAAAATATCGCATAGTGTATTTGGGGACAGCTGTGGTAATTGTAAAAAAAAGGTACAGATAGTAACAATGTATAATTAATGAGGAAAGCAACAAAGGGAGAGACATATATCAATTGGTTAGGCTCAATGGCTCAGCCGTCTCGTATTAGTACTGTGGTGTGCATGTCTATTTGTAAGCCAAGATGCTGGTCAGAACACTGCTAGTAGGGCCAGTAAAGATGCTCTACATAACTGAGGATGGAGGCCTTATGATTGCAGTGTGCCCCTATATAATTTATCCACCCTGCTACATAATTATAGTCCAATGGTTAGATGCAGCTAAATTCAACACCGCTGATGTAACTTACTAATGCATTACGGTAATACTGTGGCTACACTGGAAGCTTAACGTCTCTGCTCAAGGTGACATTCACCTAGATGAGTGGGCAGGTCTACCCAAAACATCGATCTACCTTTGACTCGGTGTTAACCCTTTAAGGGCCGCAAAGTGCGTATATGCATGTAGCCCGGGCGAGTATCTCACCAGGGCTGCATTCAAGCATCATGCCGTTGATACAGTCGTTCCGGAAGTGTCGGCATGATGCTTCGTTGGCGCATCATGACGATATATGATACTCTGTTTGCGGCAGCATGCGGCCCTTAAAGGATTAAGGCTTGGTGGCAACTATGGTGCTTCTTCCTTATACTATGTTTGTATACACTTTGTCTGCCTCAGGATTAAGGAATCTCAGGCACACCATTGTTGTGAGTGACGTCCAGAGTGAGATTGGAGATCTCAAACATAGCCAAGATTAGGCTCGATTGTGAAGACTAAGCCGCGACCATCCCAGAATGGTTGTATGCACATAAGTCCAAAAAAAGAGGTTTGTTTCAGGTCACCCAACCGGCCATATCAAAATAGGGCCGACCCTACGTTTTTTTTATGCACTTTTGAAGTTTAAAACAAACTCTTTTACACCTTTTTTTGGGTCAATTTTAGGTTTACAAAGAGGCTGGCTACCATTTTTTCATGTTTATTATAGAATGTGAAATAGAAATGCAGCATGGTAATGCAAATTTATGCAATTTTAATTAAAGAAATCTTCACATTTTTGGTCAATAGAGGGGCTGGCTAAAAAATGATTCAAAAAGTTTTAAAAAAATTAAAAAAAACAACAACCGACCTACCAACCATATACTTCCTTCCCATGTTACCTGAAACAAACCTTGTTTGTCTTTGGCCTAAGCTCACATACATGAGCTTGCAATATAAGAAAGTAGCCCCCTCAGTAATACGGTACCATGGTTCTGAAATAAGGGGTGTAAGTATGTTTAAATTATTTTGGCTAAATTTCAATATTTCCTCAGCTATTCACTGTGTTCCCGAAGTTTATACCTCCCAGATGTCCACAACATCTTAATGTAAACCCATTAGTATAGTGTGCATTATATTCACTGTCAGCGAAAAAAGCTATGTCTATAAACTCTGGTAATACAAAACCATTTGATGAAAGAGAAACAGGTGTTTCGGATATCTTAACTCAATCTAAGCTCAATGACAGATGACATGATAAACTGTTTAAACCATTTCCATGAAAGCAAAAATCAGCTCCGGGAATTAGCTCACCTGTGAAACGATGCCTAGTCATGTCTAGACTTTACTACAGGCCTAACTTTGAAAGCATGCATAAGATAGCATACGAGTAGCCTAAGTATGTAAAAATACCCACATTTGGACATAATATTATATCATAATAGCAGTGCCTGGGAGTTTATATACATAAGATATACACAAGACCACGTGTGAATTATGTGATGTTATTCCCACACGTGGTATAACCTCTGAACATTCAATGCCTAAACATTGCCTTTTTCATTCCCTTGTTGCACATCCAGGTGGCGTGGGTGTGTATAGAATGCAGGAAGTCTAGATTTTCCATCGTGGAATGACGCAAAAGAGACTTATCCGTGTTAACACAACATCAAACATATAGACCTCTAGTGTTAAATTAGATTTCAAATCAACAGAATAATACCAGTAACACTATAAGGGAATTTCTGTTCAGCACTGAGAGAAGCAACGTACTGGAACTAGCACTGGTAGGCAAATATTCATCCATGTGTGCTAGACAGTAGTGGCACTTGCAGGCACATACGATTATTAATGCTAACTATTTTAGAGGCCTGTATCCAGGTCTAAACTAATGTAGACTGTTCTATAGGTCTTTATCCAGGTCTAACTAATTAAAGGCTTACTCCTGTAGGTGCTAAGTAATAAGCATAATCCTCACTCACCTCAAATCGGCGGAGGTCACCTAGAGAAGGCATCCTGGGGTGATGTAGTGCGGGTATCCCAGTCCAATATCAAATTAAGGGTGCAGCAGTAGTTGACACCTTGGTACAACTGCAGTAGTAGAAGTTGTAATACGACGGTCAAGTACTCTCTCTCTGAATGTCGCTTGTATTATGGCCTCTGTACGACCTTCAATGGTCCCTGATCCCCATAGAACCAGTCTAAAACACCTCCTCTGGCACTCAGCCCTCCCAGGTGGCCAGTGTAGAACAAGGGATCCAAAAGAACGTGCAAGTGGTGCTACAATGAGGAATTACGCAACAAATCACAGGTGCGGCATATGAGCTTTCCTCTGGACGCTGCATGAGGTGTGTATGTCCTGCTAGGTAGATTAAATACCTCTAGTAGCCGAGAGGTCTATACCTGATCTGCAGAGCTCAATCCCTGCATGGTCAGTCCACTACTACCAAGAGTTCAAGCTGCTTGGGTCCACTTGGTCAACATAAGAAGCTTACATTACATTCCCTATATACTCCACTACTGTGACTCCAGCCCCCTCCCCCCGGCTATACCCTTAGACACACATACCCTTAATTCTCACATCCTGTCCATATATATTCTGAGACCACTTGATTAGTACGAGTTCAAGCCAACAATGATATACATGTACTCATCCTTTCATCATAGGAAATGATATAGCATATCAAACCTCATTCATCAAATATCTGTTGAAAACAGTGAAGTTGCTAGTTTTTAGCTATAGGAATTGCATAACATAGGTTAAATATGGGAAAAACTGCAAAGTAACTATAATGCCCCATGTTTTATTATGTTGCTAGCACGCTGGAAACCTCTGTGCATGCTATATGGTAGGTGTTATTTATCAATGTCATGTCCCCATCATGAAATTGGCATCCATGGTATAATTGGGGTCCTAAGAACTATGCATGGTGTTAAAAAATAATGCATATATAAAATATTGTAAAATAATTGTGCACCAATTATTCCTCAGATAGGAACCCACTCCCATGCATGTACACGCATACTCACAGTGTTTGCCATCGTGGATTCTAAACACCGACAATGCATTCGCCGTATGTAGCCAGAGGAAATTATCCTAGTCAAATTGACTCATTTTGCAGAGTCAAAGCTCTGTCACTCACATAACTCACTTTTTGACTCTCTTGTGCAAATGAGTCAAAACCAATTTGACTCTTTTGTAAAAGTGAGTCAACACAGGTCTGTTTGACTCTGATGTGCAGGTGAGTCAAAACGTATTTAACTCCCCTAGCAATCAGAGTCAAAGAAGTGTTGACTCACCTGTTTAGAATATTGAGATAGGACTGGGAATCTTTATTCATCATCAATTTTGTGTTGTCTTTCCTCCTTGTCTGTCAATACATGGTCAGCTTTGCAGTCTGCCTGGAGGAGAAATGTATAGACTACATCAATACATGTATTACAGTCATATACATTGTAGTCAGCATGTTTCTATAAATGCACAGAAAGCTATATTAGCCATATTACATACTAAAAGCAGGGTGAGATCAAACCAAATTTTATGAGGCTTGACCAATAGATACTGTAGTCTGTAAGAGAATAATGCAATTCCAGGACAATGGCCCCCGGGACACTTGGCCCCCTGACATTTGGCCCCCTGATTTGTGGCCCCCCTGACAGTAGCCCCCCCCCCCCCCCGGGACAAATGCCCCCCCCCCGGACTTGGGGCCCCCCCAAGGAATTTTCAGTCAATAGCCGTTTTTCAATGTAAATAAGAGAGAGAAAAAAAAGGTCCACATGTTGACTGCTTAGGCGACAGGTTGACAGATAGGTTGACATGTCAAAGTATATTTTACAATCATTAACTTTAATGATTAAATCCCCCCCCCCCACCATCCACGCTACCATCTTATACCCCTCTTCCCTCCATTTTAACCCATCCATTGTCCATGTCGAGTTCTCTATCTGGTCCTGTCTTTTTATACATCTATCCTTCTCTGCCTCTCTCCATCTGTCTCTTTGACTGTCTCTGTCTCTCCCTGTCTCTCTGTCTGTCCATACAATATCTACCATCCATTATATACAAAGTATTTGGTACTCACCTATCCAGTCCTCTTGCCTCATGCCTACTGATGCAAGGATGTATATAAACAAAGAAAACAGCGTCCCCACGTGACCTATATGGCGGGAATATATGAGTCAAACTCAGTTTGACTCTGGTAAATGAGTCAAACTCGCTTTGACTCACTTGCTCTCAGAGTCAAACCAACTTAACTCTGCAGGCTAAGGGAGTCAATAGTGGTAAACAGGTCAAATGGGGTTTGACTCATTACATGGCAGAGTCAAATGAGGAAAGAAGAGAGTCAAAGTCCCATTGACTCTGGGAGATGAGTCATTCTGACTCGTATAGTTATCTGTGTGTATACCTGTATTCCAGGTTTAGCTAACCACTAGTGGTTGATAATATTATGCACCCTTAGACAAACCGCCTCATCTAACTGCCATAACATATTAAAGCTTGCCCTGCAACCTACCCTGAATGGCAAGCACAGGAAAAAAAATTCTAAGGGGTGTTGATTGGTGGGAGTTACAAATGGGGTCTTGGAGAATTTTGGAAATACGTCCTCACTCGGTGAAAAGCATTTAAGAACCGCATGTAAAGCTTAAATGCATTGTGTCCTTAACACAAGTCACTGGGTTGTATTGCTGCAATGAACTATTAAAATGCAGGATCCTACATATGATGCTAAGAGGGAATTGTCAGTGATAGCATACAACCACAATGCCCACATAACAGTGTGCATGTGAGGTACAACCTGAATGCCAGATCGTGCAAATTAATTGAAAATTGACAAGAATGGACAGGCTGTTTATCTTACACTGCAGTCCCTACCCAGGTAGCGTATCCCTACGTGCCTCTCCCTACTGTCTAGATATATGGGATACTAACGCTATTCTATATCATATTGTCCTTAGACCAAAAAAAGGAAGGTGTGTTTCAGGCAACATGGTCCAAAAATTTAGGGTAGGTCCCAGCTAACAAAAAAAACACGTTATTTTACGTCAAAATAACGTTTCAAATTTTACATAACGTTATGTCATACTAAAGAGCCTTAGAAAAACGTTGACATATAACGTTATATAACGTTATAAAATGGTGTATAACGTTATTTGTTTATTGGGGTAGTTTTTTTTTTGTTTTTTTTTCCTGTTTTTTTTTAATGTTGGAGGTACCTGGAATGGGTCGCGAACTGCCACATCGACTTGCGGGTCATCAAGACGACTCACCGATTCTTACTATAACTAGGAATATCATGAAATTATTGGACGTTATTTTTAAAAAGCAATTTCCTGAGGCTGGACCATCAATTAGGCATGTGATCTGTTCTTCCTGACCAAAAAAATGCTAATATTTCAGTGGAAAAATGAAAATTTTACCCCCCCCCAAAAAATTCTCCAAAATCGGAAAAAAATGCTAGGGTCGGCCCTTTTTTGAATCTAGGGTCGGGTTGCCTGAAACACACCTTTTATTTTTTTTACCGGGGGGGGGGGGGGGTGGTGGCGCTAACTTGGCACCAAAGCAAATGTGAAAGAAATCTCGGTGTGGTGGTCAGGGTGGAGGGGATGGGGGGTGGGGCTGGGTGGGGTGGGATCGATTCCCGTGAAGCACAGCTGATACCTGAAAATCCCTGAAAGAGGACTGCCAATTAACCATTAAGGATTATCACGCATTAATTAACCTACTATGCTATGCATGTGTTATCATGGTACATGAATGCAGATCTAGCGAGTAATAACGCACTATGCTAGCCTAAAAGGGACATACCTGTCTCGGTGCTTTTAAACTATAATGGAATGTGTCTTACTTTAATGTCCGGGATGTGCATCTACAAGTATAGTATGTGCTGCATAGATATGGGAAACAAAGACAGCCCCCCCCCTCCTTCAATAGTATCGGAATCTACCCGGGACAATGAAAGAGTTTGCCCCAATTAGCCTACCTAATGGATAGATAATGTGGGACAGTCCCAGGACAATACTGTATAATATGGAATAGTATTAACACACAGTGAGGAAACTTCCTGTTTGAAATGTGATTTATATATTTATTGTACCATCCACAACCTATGCTTCCTCTTGTAGATTGGTCAACCAGGGCAGAAGGTGAATTTCTCTATACTGTCGAGAAGATATACAGGCTATGCATATTCAGCTAGGTAAACCATCCAGGAACCATAGTAATTATTATCAAAGTCCTAAGCTAGAGATGTAGGCCTACATGGAAAAGAAAGGGGCTGGAAGCAATGTGGCAATCGCTTAATGTGTTTTATACGAGGTCGGAAATTGTGACAGGATTCTCACACCAAAGCCACATGTACATGGCAGATAAAAAGGGACGTGAGCTAGAGTGTCTTCTGAAGCACTTCAACAGGACAGCACCTACTTTAGTTGGAGTGGTAGGGCCTGATTATTTACTGCATGAGGATCGTGGTAGTATAAACATGACTCCCACTCCTCACATTCCCACTCCTTGTTGGCGTATGTTCAGTGACGTATGTGCAGTAAAAAAGACTATATATATAGACATTGATTATAGACCGGAATAAGGTATATGTAATAGATACCCTACAAGTAACTGAGTGTATGTCATAATAACCACGGCAAACTGACTGGTGGCCTCATAGGCCTCATAGGCCACCAGTCACTATACCATTGTTATTATTACATAACTCAGTTACGAGGAGGGTATCTGACTTAACCTTCGGTTATGTGAAAATAACCAAGGTGTGAAGTCCTTTGTCTTGGCCGTCCACCGTAGGTTAAACATGTATACTATAGGAGCGTTATACCGGAGATAAGCATTATATTAAAGAGGGTTAGTTATTATAATCAAACCAAAACATCCACCCATTACATCATATGGGGGAAGGTTAGGTGGGACAACAATAGGTGAATTGAATGGAGGGGGCGGGGGAGGGGCAGGACTAATAATGATATTTACATCTATCTTAGATGCATTGCATGCTTACATATAGATGCAGGGGATCAAACATTATTAGAAATGTGCATTATAAACTGTGGACCATTTCTCACATTCCATTAATGTATCCATTTCCGGGGAATTAAATAGCCTCCATACAATCTGTACACCAGCATACCCACAATGCATAGGGGGATTTGAGGTGAGTAGGCTTACACATCACCTTTACCTTGAACAAATAAAGGGACCCTATTAAACAATTTTGCAATGCGATCGTTTGAATATGAAACTAGATAACATTTGATATGTTATTAAAAACTATAGGTTACAGGTGTATGTATTGGTGTATCAATTTTGTAACTTTTGAAATATAATTTCTTAGGGGGAGGTTGGAGTGGGAGGGGGGTTGTAGGGGGAGGTTGCATGGGCCAATATGTATGACCTCTATTTCTTCATGGTACAGAGAAAGTCTCATTCTGTCCTCTAAAAGAGGAAGCAGGGATTGTACATAAGGCCTGGGAAGTCTCCAAGAAGTAACTCACAAACTTCAGTGCTGTCTCGCCGACAATGGCGTTGACTCGTAGACTATCAAATTGACTCTGAAATATCCATTAAAAAACTTAGAATAGACTTTTCTTTTCAAAATTTGGACCTGTTTTGCTAGGTACACTGAAAATATTGAATCTCAAATGTTAGTCAAAAGTTAGTAGGTTGTACTAACTTTTTACTAACTTTTGTACAAACATTAGCGAAAATTACGTGCCCAAAGTTCCTATCCTATCTTAGCGTTTTGCTGCTAACCCTTAGCTAAAAGTTAGCATTGCCCAGGTCACCTGAACTTATGAGGCTACCATAAAATCTGGTGTACACCCGCATCTCACATATAACTCACACCCCAACTTTGAGAGAATCCTATAACCTCTACCTAGGGCTTGAAAATTGTGATTTTAGTACTGTACTATACCTTCAAAAACCCTTGTATTACCTGCCCATAAACCTGAGAATATTGTATAACCTGGTTCTAGTATAACCCACAAGTTACATGCAGGAATTTACGGTAGTCATTCATTAGTGATTAGTACGTCTATAACCAGTCAGTGGCATGGCCCTGGTTAATATGCAACAAGCACATCATGAGTTACCTGTGCAATGGTAACTCCATCCATTGAAGCCAGTTTGTCTACACAACAATTATTGTCCTGTAGAATTGGCCATATAGAGACTTGAGTCTGTCTTTGATATATGCATTTTTCAAAAACACAAAAAAGGTGTCCCATTCAGAAAACCTCATTGGAATAGGTTGATCAGGTGTTTTTTTTAATCTGGCTAAGTAGATACATGCATACATTATGTTACACCCCATATCATATTCAAAATTAGAAAAGGTTACCTCTAAGCATGATAACAAGTGCAATTACAATCTTATCATATAGATAAATATCTCATGATTTGCTTGTGCTGTCACCTGGTGTGGAGTTCCTGTGGGTAGCTGGTTAGTAAAAAGTTAGTAATAGTTTAGCAAAATCTTAGTTGGATTTAATAATGCTGATAAGTTAGCGGTTTTGACTAAGATATATTAGCATTGACTAACCCCCAGAATTTTCAGTGTAGGATCGGGTAACCTGAAACACACCTTCTTTTTGGCCTAACACAATGGATATGCAAGTTAGTGACAGCTCAATTATAAATATGGGGGGGGGGGAGGTGTTAGAGATAGGCAAATGTTATTCATGGGCAGTACGACCTCAGACAATGATTCCCATGGGGCCAAGTCATGGTCTTTACAGTGTATTCCCTAATGGGTGCTACTTTTGCCATGCACTACAAAAGTAGCATATTGACGCCACATTGACCGTGATTCTTTTGATTAGACCAGACGCTAAATTAGATAGTATGGGATTAATGAAGTAGGCGTAGCCACCCAAGCATAAGCATGGTCGTAGGGAACATCCTTATCAAATGAAGATTGATATCTAAATTTAGACTTAAAATGAAATGATTTGAATAACCAACACATATAGACACTGTTGCATCGCATCACCTTGTACGATGGATTTTTAATAATCATGACAATGGAGAAAACAATAATCGATTGGTACCTGATGATCACCACGTGTGGCAATAGAGCCCATTGATATTTAAATAGTCCTCATCATCAGTCTATGTTCACTTTTTTCTTGATGTAATGAACTAACGAATCAATGTAATGTACCAGAGCCTTGTACTGTTGGTATCCATAGCTGCTGATGTGGCAGGTCCTATTGATTGTGTCGACTCTTGGTAACATCTGCTGGTCCTTGAATGACCTACGCTTCCACAATTGACCTTGTCCTTCAGACACCACACATATTGAGCTACAAATCACCACCACAACAACACAATCTGGATTGCTTGTACATGTATATGTACATAGTTATCCGGGCATTTATTAGCATTGAGCCCATATACTTTGCCCTGGAAATGTTCATGAAATATACGGCAAGTAGGACATATTCAATTGGAAACCAATTTTGGTGGATCTTTATGGCACGCTTATTGACCTTATTTACATCTCTCATATTAATCGGTTACAGGTATTTGTTAAACATGATTGTAATAATATTATGTTGAGAAGCAGTTTCATTTCTTTATGTAGCTACGTAATCAGTTATTTCCTCCAGAACTTCTATCTGGAGGTTGATCAATGATGAATTTCTTTTTAACAGAAATATATGTAGGTCTACCACAAGAACTATTAGAAATAAACAAAAATGTCACCACAGGCACATAGTTATGTCAAGGCCTACCCTTTTCGAACATGGTTGTTAGGCCTATGTGAGTATCAGGAAAATTTATTCTTACATTATCTCTCATCTTTAAAATGTTTTCTCTTTTCTGTGACATCAGAGATAGGCTTACAAACACTACTTACTCGTCTCCATCTGGTCCGCTATCATTACCTGTCTCATTTTAAAAGTATCATTCAGTTATATTAAACCAGGGCATGTAGGCCTATATTTTCTTTTAATCCAGACATTGTGTCCTTGCACGTAGGGAACAGTTATGGGCATTAGTGCATAGTCAGGGGCGGATCCAGGAATCTGGGAAAGGGGCGGGGGGGGGGGGGGCGTAATACCTACAGCATTGGGGGTGTTCAACAACTTAGGCCTACATTAGAATTTACCAAAAAATAGGGGGCGCGCGCCCCTTGCGCCCCCCCTCCCCCTGGATCCGCCCCTGATAGTGGTGTAATATGGTCTGCCTGCAATAAATAGGAGTGTTCCAAACTATAGCCCAAAGTCCACGGCGACAAGAACCTGCGTTAAAACGGTATCGCTCCTCTGCCGCGCCTATTCCGCCGCCATTTCGCCCTGTCGCATCTTTTTCGCGGCTGTGCCGCCAAAGTCCACGGCGTTACAAGGGCGAAATAGGCGCGGCAGGGCGAAATGGCGGCGGAATAGGCGCGGCAGAGGGGCGATACCGTTAAAACGGTATCGCCCCTCTGTCGCCACTATTTCGCCGCCATTTCGCCCTGCCGCCCCTTTTTCGCGCCTGTGCCGCCAAAGTCCAAGGCGTTACAGGCTCAATATAGGAGCGAAAAAGGCGCGCCAGGGCGAAATGGCGGCGAGATAGTGGTGACAGAGTGGCGATCAGCATTCTCCCAGCAGAGACTCCGGTCGCTCCGTAGTTCCGTTTTTGTCGCTCTCTATATGAACAGCGGTAGCGGCCGTGAGTGTCTATGCTGGGAGATTGAGTGGCGATACCGTTTTAATGCAGCTTCCTGCCGCCGTGGATTTTGGGCTTATGCATGCCCGGCTGCCTCCTTTGAGGCGGGAATGTCGCGACCAACAGCGTTCGGACAGCGTTCGGTCACCGACCTGCCCTCTTGCGGTTTTATTAATGTGCTGCCCCCTAGTGCGTATGGTGTCCTTGCATCGGGTTAGCTCAAAGTGATTGTGTTTTGCCTTTTGTCACAGCAGAAGTGGGAGGATGGCTTCCTTACCGATGTTTACAGCCACCGCCAAGTAAGTTTATGCGGATTTTTATGCATATTACGACACGATTTATGACTGATTTACGTTACCTCATATTTGGTGCATGTGCCTGTCTCCCACGTTCACTGGGAGATGGAGTAGCTACAACATAGGGACCTACACAGTAGAGTGACAGTGTCAATCTACTCACCCAGGCCAGGGCCAGGTCCCAGTCACTTGTCAGTGTGTAGGCCCCTACTAGCCTACTGTGTCATGTGTGTTTTACTGCCACAAGGAAACTTCGAAGTCAGTCTATGACTATGTCACAGTATGTCACATTGACAATGACATTCATTGACATGCATCGACACGCATTGACATATAGTAGGGAGTTGGATAAAATTTGAATTTTGTGTAAAAAAATCAAAAAATCTTGTATAGCCATATCGAGCATTCTGATAGCTTTTCAGATCTGTTTGATTCATCTTCCCATCACTCATAGGTCCGGACATATCATGATGAACGTATCAAAACTTGGGGGCTATTCAGGCAGTGCTTAAGCTCAATGCATTTCTGTGATGTAAAACAGACCACTATCAAGGCTGCACTGAAATACTCTGCCATTTCTTCATATTTTTGAATGAAATCTTTTACACATATAGAACATAATGGGCACCACAAGTTGACCTCGTCCTGTAAGCATCACATGACCTCTGACCTACTTATGATTGACCTTTGACCTAGCAAGACCTATCAAGAGGAGAGAGAGGGACAGGAGAGAGAGAGAGCAGGAGGGAGAGAGAGAGGGCTTGGAGAGCCGGGGGGGAGGGAGGACAGGGGGAGGGGAGTGCTTGAGATAGGGGATTGGACAGTAGGCAGAGGCGGCTCTCACCCACAGGACCAGTAGCAGTAGGCAGGAGCTGAGCAAGAGCAGTACCACACAGGTCAGGGTACCATGGATCTAGGCAACATTAGGCATGGGCAGAACTACCTGGATTTCACATATATCATTATTAAACAACACAATTACCAAGCTCCCCATGCTACCATACATATACAGTCTATATTCATTGATCATTTTTTCATATGGTTTAGGTGATCATAATATTCTCTTCCACACCAATCAAATATTCTTAGCTTCCTCCCCTCATAGCTGTATTCATGCTGACCGCCATACTGCTGTGATTAAAATGAGGGGCTAGTCGTTTTTGTAGGCCTAGAATTGAGGTCATGAAGGTATTTTTAAAGCAGAGTACCAGTAAGGCCACTTCTAGGCAAGTTGAAAATTGGGTCACAGAAGCGCGCGGACAGCAACGGCAGCAGTTCTACAGGTTATCCAACTCCCTACATATAGGAAGTGAACCCCTACATAGTCCAAATTGGGGGACAGGTGATACTGATAGTCCAATTATTTTTCCAATAATACCTCAATTTATCTCCATCTTCCTTTCATTTTGTCCAATTATCAAACACTGTTCATATTTCTATAGTTTAATTATACTGATACATGAACATTCTTCTCTTCAGTATCAAAAAGGCAGTGTCCCTCATAAACGATCTCGATGGAGGAAAATTCCCTCGTTTGTTGTCAAGAATTCTACAGAAACTTCACTTAAAGGTAAGTTTACATTCATTATCCCTGATTCCGTGATGCTCACACATGTTCATAGTTTGCACCCAATCGTGGTACTGGGTATCTCTTAAGCGCATCGATCAGGCAGTTTGCCTGGACAAAGGGAATACTGGTAGAGATATTATATTGTATTCAGACATATGCTGTAGTATTAAACAATTTGAATTCTATCAGACCGGAGCTATTTAAAAAAATATAGGCACAGGAGAAATGACAAGTTGAGTAACTTTAAGATTTGTGTTTGACAGGACGAGAGGACGTTCAGTGTTGATGAGGAGGAGAAACTGACGGCGGCCCTGGGGCTGACCGGTGCCGACCTGGACCTGGTTCTGGAGGCATGTGAGTTCTTCCTCCACCAGGCTGCCTACCACTCCGCCAAGCCCAACGCCCTGGGCCAACAGCTCCTCCAGATAGGCCTCCAAGAGGATAAGGTAGAGTAAAGGCTACAGAGGTCTCTGAAGGCCACATAGTGCTTTAATGTGCCATGCCCTTTGTCGCTTTGATGTGTGAATGCAGCCCTAGCGAATTACTTGCCCGTGCTGCAAGCATGGATCATGTTACACTAATAACTTGTATGGCCAAAACAGGGTTGGAAAAAAAGTAAAAGTATTTCAAGTTATTACCTGTTTCTCATAGACTACATTTGATCCTGAGACCTATTTTGTTCCGATGGTTAACAAAAGTATAAATGTTGGAATGGGTTTCCTATGCAGTATGAATAAGAAAATACCACAGGAGACATGAAGTCTTATATCCATTTGGTCCTAGGATAGGAATATCTATGATATTTAAGAAAAGAACTTCTGCAAATCTATCAAAACGTGCAATGTCAAAACCATAGGCCCATCTTGTTCCAGGCAAAGACCGTAGTTGACGCATGGAGTGGAACTGCTCGTGGAGTGGTCGAGAAATTGCGCAAAAGGACACTTGCACCAAAACAGGTACTAGTAAACAGTAACCTATAAGTAGATCTATGAGACACTGTACAGATCTTACATTCTATTCTCCTTATCTCTATTATTTTCCTGAAATTACTACGATAGTCAAACGTTCACCTACCTGGTAACATAAATAGGAAATAAATATCCCAAGTACCACATAAATAGTGATTTCTTATACCCTGTTCTATACTGCCTGTCCTTACCCTGTACTATCCAGCTGGACACTGTCAACTGGCGGCTGAACCTGGAGATGTCCCAGGCCAGTCAGTGTAAGATGAAGAAGCCTAACGCCATGTTGGAGCTGGGTATACACGACGAGGATACAGGGGTAAGAGCTTTATAGATTCAATTATTTATAGACCGAGAGGAGGATAGATAATGCACGTGTACAATAAATTTGGAATAAAGGTATGGTACCCCAGTCCTTGCACACAGCATCATTTAGAAGAGAAAAAAAACAACTGAAGAAAAAACACTTCTTTCGTGTGTTTCCACTTGTCTTGATTGAAGGATGATTATTGATTGTAAGACTCACCATTATTGGTTTTATAAAGGTTTTAGGCTACAACTTGTATGACGAAATATGAAAGCATCAAATTAATGTGCTCTTACTTCTACTTTTCTGTTTTCAGAAAAATGAGAAGATGAGAATGGAATTTGACCACGAAGAGCTGTATAAGTTTTATAATCAGGTAATAGTTATATATATTTTATCATATTCTCTTTGTTCAATGAAATATATAAAAGACGAACACTTCTATTTCTATTATCAGCATGTTAGGCAAAAAGAAAAAAAAAACTAGAATTTTTTCCGCAACAAAAGAAATCAGAAAAAATTCGGCATCTGACTAAAGTCCTATCGATTCAGAATACATGTATTTTATTTTTTGCAGTTGGAAGCTATCCAGGGGCAGCTAGACGCGTTAGGATAACTCCACAACTACAATTTAATTGAATATCATCAAACATTGTACATAAAAGACATACCTGCTTATAAACAGCCATTGCAAATATAGCTGATGGGACCTAAAACGAACTGAATATCAATCGTATCGCGTCTGATGAGAATATGGTATCTCTAAAATGCTCGATATTTATCCGTTCACGTAGGTATGAATAATATTGGCCCCCGAAATTGGCTCCTGGATATTTCTTGTCCGACTATCTGACTAAAAGTAATCATAGTTAATCCTTGTCAGGATTTACCGACGGCTTAGAATTTTGGGTTCCAGATATTTTCTATTTTTGACATCCTCGCCATGGTGCTAGTTTTGCTACTTGGATAACCAGTAAGATAGATATATGAGAGAAGCTGCTACATTTTGAACAGCTAATCAAACATACAGTATATATGTATGTCAAGCGTAGATATTGGTTTCTAGATGTATATAATTGGGTTATGTTAGATGTAAATATTACTATCCGCTTCATATATGTCTGATAACGTCGTATTTGGATAATAAACATAATCATTCCAACGTTCAATACAACACTTTATGGTTTTTACTAATGCATATACACTGGACCATAGATTGTAAATACTGCTTGCCATATTATTTCCAGTACTCATTCATAAGGAGAACATGATTGGTGAGATTCACAAGTATATTCACATCTTGTACAGTCAGTACCCAAAGCGCAGGTGCGGGGGGCAGCAGACCAAATTCACATCATGATTATACAAGTAAAGCAATTTAAATCTTTTCCTGACCTGAACTCTTTAAAACAAATTAGTATAGTTGAGTGGTTCGGACAAGGATGTCAAGCAGACCTATACTTGTGGACAAGGATGCTAAGTATATAGTTGTATGGTTTGAACAAGGATTTCCATAATAGTTGTTTGGTTGAGACAAGGATGCTCAGTTAGGAGGGGGAGGATACACTAGGTGGCGACACCATGCACATGGCAGCTTTTAGCTGTGATCAGTTGATATCCAGACCTATAAGGTGACCCTCAGAGATTTCTCATTTGTGTGGGCCATGTTGCTTAAATTGATATTATTTTTCCTCTGATTTCTCAAGATTTAAGTGCAAGGATCCAGGAGATATAATAAGAATATGTATCCCGAAATAGATAGCATTACGTAAATTTTCACCAATAATACACGTATTGCACCTCTATGCATTTATGAAAAAAATGTTTTCAGCATATTACTAGTATTGGTACCTAAAAGTATGTGCACTGAAGTGTGCATTCCCGGTTTTCAAGGCCCTAGCTATCTGGGAAGTCCTTAGCCATCAGCATTGGAAAATATCTATATAACATTATTCTCCCATAGGAATCTGTTCCCTTGAAGTATGATCCCAATATATCAAATACCAATCAAGGATACACTGTTACTAGTACTGGGATTTGTAAATGTAATATTGGAAGATGCCAAAACCAAAAAGAGCTAGGTCATAGATAGTTGCCAAGTGCTTAGCCTTATCAGTTAAACATTGGGAGTGTTAGGCCAGTCAAGAGAACAGTCTATGTACATTGTAGTTTACTAGGGGAACTCACTGGTCAGGGATACCTCAGGTGCCCCACACCAGGGGACACTAGTGCCCCATAACTTCACCACTGGTCTAATTGACTTGGCCCATTAGCCATACCTGGGTCTCTCGGTAGTGTCCCCTGTTGATTGGCAATGGTACCAACATTATATATCTCAGATCACTAAGTCAAAATCCATTCACACTATAGCCCAAAGTCCACGGCGACAAGAACCTGCGTTAAAAGGGTATCGCCCCTCTGCCGCGCCAATCTCGCCCCCATAACGCAGTGGACTTTGGCGGCACAGGCGCGAAAAGGGAGTGGCAGAGCGAAATAGCGGCGAAATTATGGCGGCACAGGCGCGATACTGTTTTAACGCAGGTTCTTGTCGCCGTGGATTTTGGGCTTGTAGCCTATATGTGTAAAATATGCAGATGTGGCATCTTCAAGTAGAAAAATCTCTGGTTCTACCTGGTCTAGAGCCAAAATGAAAAAAGGAGAATACTTCCCAATGTAATATCTAAAGATCTACCATAGTTAGGAATAGCCTACACCACCATTGACCTAATTTTATTCTCCCCTCCCTAACTCAGTATAGTTGTGTTGTTGGGACAAGGATTCCCAGCATAGTCATCTGTATTGCACGAGGATGCACTCTATAATTAAGTGCTTGGGACATGGATGCCTGTATAGTTGTCTGTCTGGGTCAAGGAATCTGGATGCCCAGTGTAGTTTTATACATGGAAAAGATTGCCCTAGACAAGAGACAGGGAACCGAATATAAGCTCGGACTCCACTAGGGCGACACTAGTACCTGCGAAACAGGGCGTTCTTTTAGGTCCTTTGTTCTCAAATATTTCGCCCTGTTTCGCTTTGTTTCGCCCTGAATGTCGCCCTGAATGTCCCCAGAAACAGGGCGACATTCAGGGCGAAACAAAGCAAAACAGGGCGAAATCTTCTAGAACAAAGGATTAAAAGAACGCTACGTTTCGCAGGTACTTGTATCGCCCTAGTGGAGTCCGGCCTATATAGTTGATGTGTTCAGAAAATGATGCCGAGTGCAGTTGAGTGGTTTGGACAAGGATGCCTAGTTTAGTTGTGTGCTTGGGACAAGGATACCTTGCCTGTTTGGGATATTGATGTCCAGTGCAGTTGTGTGGTTGGGCCAACACTGTAGGATCCCTGGGTCTGGAATTTGGAGTTAGCACATCAATAATGGCGGATGGTCAGTAAACAATGCGAACAGATTTTGTCTATTTGTACTGTAAATACTTCATATTCAAGGAATTCAGGATTTTAGCGATTTGCACTTATAACTGGTATCATAGATATAAAATGCTTTCAGGTTTAGAAAGAGTACATTCCCAGCTGTCCCTTTAATAGAGAATCCGGTTCTATTATATGAATACAATAATCAAATTTCATTGTAGGAGCTATTATATGGGTGGCTTCTTGATTATTACACACATTATTAGTCCAGTGTCCTTACCATTACGCTTTTCTGGACAGGGTACCAATAACACCATAATTCACAATACTTTGAAAACCATTATCTAGATTGTATACCAATTGACTTGAACATGGATAAAGTAGTTATTTACCCTGTCAGCAGAGGGAACCACAGAGCAGGGTTCACACTGGATCCTACGCTCAGACACTCTGGGCACAAAGCACCATTGGATCATGAGCAGATCGCTTTAGATCACTATTGACGAGCCAATAGACATAGAATCTCTAAAGCCCATAAATCCAAATACCAACAAGACTTAGTATACCACTGCCAGTGTAGGCACTCTGAAATACGCACTGCAGTGGTCTCAAAGTGCAGCCATGGGTGACACACAAAATTGGCTCTGCATTTAGGAGTCTGCCTGAGATGAGGTTCAGGGTTTTTTAGATTGTTCAGCTCCTGATAGGACTATGACACTATGGAATAGCACGTTGGAAAGCCCTTGAAGAGTAGTATCTCATAGTGGGCATTTAACATGGGTTTATAACAAAGGGGGAAAATGACAGTTTGTGAAAAGTGATGGTCTTTTTCTACCCAATAGATAACATTGACATATTACCCAGCCATCTGTAAAAAACAAATCAGCCAGGTCCTAACATATCAGAAGATTGTGTGTACCCATTGACAGCCTCCTACATGGATGCCCAAGGGGTTTTCTAGACTGCCCAAATTGATGCACTGCAAGTACTGCTCTAGCCTACATGACATGGATTGTACAGCATCAAGATGTAAATGGGGTGTTTCATATAAATCCTATGTGAATTAAAGAATATCTTATAGCAATATGGAAAGGGGAATATTGTAGCTTTCCAACAGTGTATCACACACACCCTCACATATAATATAACAGCCTAAAGAGATCCATACAGATAGAAAACTGGTAGAGTGGCTACATGGTCACACATCAACTACATGTATAGTATAGACCCACCCCAGTGGTGCTAATCTCTCACACTGAGTCACAGGTACCCCTGTGCATTTCTATAGTGGGCACTTGCTTCCACAACCCTCTATGTTCTGGTCAATTTCTCGACTTCTAATTATGATAGAAGGATGAGTAAATATGTTCTGGAAAGCTGTTAGTGTGGCCAATAACATGGCACAATAAAATACGGAATCTACACAATTTGGAAAATTTATCCTAGTGCCTACCACTGCGTAATGTGGTTTCGATTGTTGGCAGCTAGTGTCCATAGACGCAGTTTAAAAAAGTTCTTATCAATTTAAAGGGTCAGGTTTGAACAGGCCTACTTGACCCCATGAGTGGGAGAGCTCTATAGTGAATTGTTAGCATATCAGGATAACTTATCAGTGAAACCAGATGTCATTGAACCTTGGTCGCATAGCTTGGTCTCATTGCAAGACGTTGTGAAGTGAATGGACTTGGTGACATAGAATTAAGCTGGAACCACAGCTACTAGTCGGAAATATAATACTGGGAGTAGGGTACAGCACATTTTTACAACGATAAGTAGGCCTACTGCTACCTAACCCTTCAGGATGAACAATTTAACAGGTGAGTTAGTCAACATTCTACATGGATAGTGTGTTTTTTCTGATTCTCAATGGTAAATACGAGGTACCATTATTATCCACATAGCATATTATATACATTGTAGTAATATACAACAATTCTATAGTGGTATACAACAGTATGTATTGTATCAGGCAAAAGGGAGAAGGTTGCTATGAGAGCAAATATAGGAATAACTGAACACGATCGAGGGAAGACAGTGAGCATTGTAATAAAAGGACTAAGCAATTTGTTGCTACACTATGCCTATACACTTACTATGCATACTTCTTTCTCTTTTTCAATAGGATATCACAGCCTAGTGCCCCCTAGTGTATAAAACCAGATATCGACAACATATTTCAATTTATATTTTACACAGGCTTCTGTATAATTGTCCTTGTCTCACTGACGTGCACGGTACATCATTGTGAAGGGAATGATGTCCCTTCTATTCGACAATACAGAGGCAAACCAGCCACCAGGATTCAACACATAAAGTGGGATACCATCGGTAAGCCCTCACCCTCGTATATTGTGTAGAGTTTTATGGTTGAAATACTGTAATATCTCCGATACTAAAATTACCTTGGTACATTAGACTTGTCTTATATTGAGGAAGGGGGCGGGTGATAAACAATAGATTAGCTTAGATTGCCGTCCCATTGCCGTTTACTTTCAAGACAGAAGAAAAGAACCAACATCAAATGACTGCTAACCCTAATAACAAATAATAAACATGTGTGAAGCGATTTCTAACAAATGGTTCATTTTGTCTGTTACCAAAGCGCAGAATTCGATACCCTATAGAATGTACATCTATTCTACTGATTAGCCTATACCTTTTATACCAAACAAAAGTGCACTCATTTGCTCTTTGCTCGACTGAACACAGTGGTGCCACCTACACGTGTCTTTATGTACTATTTAATTCAGGAGCAAAGTTATACATGAAAGGACTCCCTCTTGTGTAAGCCCTAGATAATACTTATGTTATGTATTTTCACAAAGCCAGTAGTGCCAGTAGGAAGTCGCACATCCTAGACCAGAGATAATCGAGATGATATGTCAAAAATATCTGTCTGTAGATTTTTTTATTTGAAAAATCACTGAAAAGTTTAAAATAAAGACATTTTCATAAAGCAAAAAGCAAAATGAAGCAAATGATAGCAGTATAATGCTGAAATTTCCCCGACTTCAGACTGGTTTTGTGAGAACACATCACCTACAACCTGTTAAACATCAGTTGGCATTGAAATATCGGTCCAATTAACTCAATCAGCGATGAGAAAACAACAATAAATTTGTCCCTTTTCCTACCCTAGTAACTTATTTCTGAAGGCGTTTCTCGTTTATGCAGGTGACTTGCGGACTTCTGCAAAAAAAATAGAAGACAACAAATCTAAAAATACATGACTATGATATTATAAACTAAGCCTATGCTATCACAACTATACAATCTCAGTGTAACTTTATTTTTGCACAAACCCCATGGGTGTCCTGGTCAATTTAATAGATATACAGAAGAAATAAGAGGGTATGCGTTATGAGCCAATTGTAGTTCCCACGAAAAGCGCCTCCTCAGCAACGGAGCTCCAATTAGCGCATATTTATAAATATAGTCATGCGCTCACTATCATTATAAGCGGAAGGAGTAATGCTACACCTAAATCATGAGAGATCATGCTTTTTGATGTAGAGGAGACCGGGGCACGTTGAACCGCTTTGACACCTTTATATTTTTCCTGACCTTGTTAAAGGGTTTTGAACTTTGATTTTGTATCAAGCAGTTACCTTGTATCATTGCGATATAAGAGAACCTATCACAAGGCAAATGTGGTCTTTTCTTGTATTTTTCTTGAATTTTTGAAAATAGAATCTTAGGGTGGTTCAATGTGCCCCATGCTCGGGGTAGGTTGATCCACTCACTGGGGCACCTTGAACCACAGCAAGGAGGGCCTGGAACTATGAATCTAAAGGTCTTGGGTTCGCTCCTGGGGCTTTAAGTGTAACAATGGTGGTCGCCCAAATGGGTTGCAAATGTTTGCTTGCAAACCTTTTGCAAATCTAAAAAAGTTGGTTGGAGGAATAGTTGTTGTTTTTTTTTTTTGTTTTTTTTTACAATTTTTATAAATAAAAATTGCAAAAAAAAAGAAGTTTATCCCTCCAAACAACTTTTTTTTAGATAGCCGGTCATAGACGGCACCCGGTCATAGACGGCCCCCGGTCATAGACGGCACCCGGTCATAGACAAAAACATTGGCCCATGGTCTTGAGACACAGCCCTATATGGAATGGAAAATACCTGCAAACTACAGAGCAGGTGTTACCTGTTTCCAATGCAGGGTGCCGATAGCCATGTCATACTTTGACATAAAATGGACATAACTTTATGATGTCTACAATCTCTCTCAGAGGTATTCTAATTCATAATCACTACTGGGGAGGGGGTATACTAAAAACTGATATAAATGTCATTCCTGCAACATGCCTTGTAGCTACTCCATATCACATATTTTTGATGTGTCTAAATCTAAATGCTTTAGACATCTTTTACAGCTGGCCATATATATGTCATTATTAAGGTATCGCTGATAAATATGTCCTTTTTCAATATGAATATGTTTATGTAAAATACACACAAATATTATTACATGAAAACACATGCAAAAGGACACATAAAAACTTCTTGCATATGTAACATCTTGGGAACGAAAAATTATATTATTATATTACTAGTTATTTTTACATGTGACTTGTGATCAGCCTTGACTGTTTCCTATATCCTAAGTACAGGGCTCTGGATGTGGTTTAACTACTACATGCAAACTACATATAATTATACATCCTTTGTCACAGGTAAAGGTTCCCTTGGACAAATACAGGAAAAAACACCAACCGCACCAACACCAACCAAAATAATACCATTAACCCCATCAACGCCAACATCAACTCCAGTAGCATCACCCTCAGCAACGCTGTCAACATCACCCCCAACAACACCCCCAACATCAACGCCAACATCAACGCCAACATCAACTCCAGCAGCACCACCCTCAGCAACGCTGTCAACACTACCCCCAACATCAACACCAACATCAACGCCAACATCAACCCCAGCAGCATCACCCTCAGCAACGCCGTCAACAACACCCCCAACATCAACACCAACATCAACGCCAGCAGCATCACCCTCAGCAACGCCGTCAACAACACCCCCAACATCAATGCCAACATCAACGCCAGCAGCATCACCCTCAGCAACGCTGTCAACAACACCCCCAACATCAACGCCAACATCAACGCCAGCAGCATCACCCTCAGCAACGCCGTCAACAACACCCCCAACATCAACGCCAACATCAACGCCAGCAGCATCACCCTCAGCAACGCTGTCAACAACACCCCCAACATCAACGCCAACATCAACGCCAGCAGCATCACCCTCAGCAACGCCGTCAACAACACCCCCAACATCAATGCAAACATCAACCCCAGCAGCATCACCTTCAGCAATGCCGTCAACAACACCTCCAAGGACAACAACAACAGGAACTACAACACCATCTACAGACATTTTCCCTCCTGACTTGGGTAACTCTAATTATCATTAACTGATAATACTACATACTGATTAGTACTACATTTTATTTCATGGTCGATACCGCACTGCCCTTGACTTAACCAAGAAAGACCTTATTTCAAGCCCCCCACCCATGAAATAACCCTTGCCCGTATTTCACGGCATGTCAAATCATAAAAAAAATTAATGTTGATTGAACCACTATCAAGTAACTTTTTCAGGGCAATTAAGTGGAATTTTGACGATTATTGTTAATAATTACATGAAATAAACACAGAGGAGCTTTGCCTGGTGAAATAACCCTCAGTGAGGAACTCAACGAGTGCACCTTTGTCGATTTATATTCAGGCACATGTCTTACATAATTGCTTTACATTTATTTCAATTCCATTGGGAAGGTCTCATTTTCAACAACTTTGATGTTGAATGTATAGATTGCTCAAATGAAAATTGTTTGTATATGACATTTTTATTGAATTTATTATCTAAAGGTACTTTCAAGTACAAGCTCCACTCCACCCTTTCTTGGAATATAAGTTATCCGGACGAATTGGCTGATAAAGGATCGCCTACATTTAAGAAATATAAGCAACAAGTGGTGACAGGGGTAAGCATAAACACCAAGTTTAGACTATATCATGTGAATAGATATGCATCCTCTCTAATATTATTATAACATAGCTGCAATATATTATCGTAAAATTAATAAGAGGGGACCTATTTAGGCCCTTATCCTAGACAATTATCCTTATCTTACAAACAAATTGTTTTCGTCCAAAAGACTATTATATATACATGATTATAGCTCATCCTCCATGATAACCATCCCCCATAAAAAAAGACAAAATGCAATGACATTTTAAACAGCGGCAATCATAATGTTGCTGGGGACACAGGGGTATCAAGCTCTGCAGGGACATGAAACATTTGCTGCTAAACAAGTAGCTATTCAGAATTATGTTGCTAAGCAACCGTTTAGGCTAGCAACAAACCAATAACACCAATAAATTCACAGGGCTCAATTTAGAGGGTATATGGCTCTGGCTTTCCCAAGGGCAATATCGATGCTAAGCGAGACTAGGAGAGGGATTTCGTACTATTATCAACCTGTCTCCCGCCACTCCCAATAACGTTACAATGCTATAGTTCCGCCCCCTATCGTGAATTAGATGTAATAGGCCTACTTATTGTAATCAGTATTTGTAAGTGGCATATGCATCAATGGTCCACATGATGCTGGTCAAGTACAATTCATGAGAGTGCAGATTTGAATATAAGGATATCTCCTAAAGAAATAACCAGGTTTCCTCATTTGTTTTGCAGCTGTCTGATGTGTTTGCCAAAACGGAGGGATTCAAGAATATTGATGTAAATTACTTTATGAGGTAAAACTTGTACGAAATAATGTTTTGTTGCTGCATCTCCATTGCTATTTGCCATTTCCTGATTGTCTTCTATTTGCATGCCTCCTGTCTTAATGGTTAGGGGATGCCAATTATTGATACTTAATATGAAATTTGCAGTACCGTTGGTAATTATTGGCATACGAAGAAGGGGGGGGGGTCCCTAGTGGTATGAATATGAACTAATTTCACTTTATGCGCAAGGAGTGGGCTTTTTCATATTCATCACTGATAATAATTACTGACATTTAATACTAATTGTTGTCATTACTTGGTGATGACATTACTGGCAGATATTACTGCCAATCCATATGAAATAACTAATTAATTTACTAATTAAACCCAAAATTTCCCTGTTTCAAACTGATCATTTCATGAATATTTCCTAAAACTAAACCAAGCCCACCTGGATTAGGGTCAAACTAGGCTCAAAGATCATCCTACCTTAGCACAAAATTGAAAGACACAGCAGGAAATTTGATTGCTATGAAAGTATGCTTACCCCTTCTCTTATTGTTAAATCTACTGACCACAGGGGTAGTGTGATAGCTGCGTATGATTTGCTCCTCAACCTGGACACTGCAGTGAAAGAGTCAGGTGTGATCGATGCCTCATTGGCTCCTGCTCTGGACAACCTCCAATCTGTGAAGCTAGAGGGAAAACTGGCTGACGATGATTACGTAGTACTCACAGCCAAACCAGCCATCATTAAAGGTAAGCCATATGTATCAGGAACAACATATTGGTTTTGCGATTTAATGGATTATTTATGACAATGTATACATTGGTGTGATTATAGGAGGCAAATATGTAGGAATGTATGTAGGGGAGCAAACTGTTGACCATGGTGTCTATTGATACCATCAATGGTCATGATGCCTGCTGATGCTACCAATGGGCATCATAGCCATTATTCACGTTTTCCCCACTGGTTACATTTGCTTCTGAGATGCAATGTAACAGACGTCCAGTGTAATACATAATCTTTTCAGTGTATTGCTATATGAAGTCAATAACAAATGTTAAATAATGATAGTGCCACTTAGATATAAATTCGTTGTTAAATATAAGAGATTTCAGGGTAGACTGGTGACACACCTGTTCTGTATAGTAAAACGGATACAGAGACCCGCATTGTTTTCATAGGGGTGAATTAGATTTCAAGTTTTGATGTAGTTACTATGTCATTTAACATTGCACAACCATATATATATAGGATTGCATATAACCATTGTAAATACTATTACAGAACTTCGAAGGCTGAGAAGTGATGATACCAAACGGGACGTGTGTAACTCCAGCCTGTATCAGGGTGTGTGTCCACCCACCCACCTGTGTGTGGTGACCCTGGAGGAGACTAACTCCCCCATATCATGCCGCCACAGGTGCCTCAGTCACTCCTGCACCCACATGGGAAGTGATGAGTTTGTAGAGTGTGTCCTTGGAGCGGATTACAGCCCCTCCTGCAGGTAGGGGGATACTTTTAATTTGCAATTGATCTTAGCTGTTCATCAGGTGTTTAGGTCCTCCAGTGAATTTGATAACAATTTAGGGAGGTCAATTTCAATTAATCAGATTAATCAACGCCCACGTTGCAATGGACATGTGTGTATTGATGGTCTAAAATAGTCTAAATACATTTTATTCAACCAATAATACGTCCAATCACAATGAAACGGTTTGTGCAGCATTCTACAACAAAATGAATGGCAAATTTAGGCATAAACCTTTGTTAACAACTCAATATCTCCCTATACAACACATGATTAGGATATTTTTGAGTAATTACCCCATTCTCCGTGGATTTCTAAGCATTTTACAGTAGTATACACTTCGATGTCCACTTTTGAAGTATGCAGATCTAATTAGTTTGTTCTAGGTAGGTAACATAGATAATACCCAACAATAAGAGGGTAAAAATGCTGAATCCCTATGTTGCAGTCCCAGATAATATATTGCACTCTTCATACAACATCGATGTCCATTATGGGTTAAAACAATACTCCTCACGCTGTTAGATATACATGTACAAGGCACAGTATAAGGAACCTAGTGCTTGATTCATCTCCTTGTGTACCAGGTGCAAGGATGATGCCTTACCTGTGGACGGTGAGTGTGTGGATGAGTGGCAGGTGATCGGCCCTGTACTGGCTATTGGGCTGCTCATCCTAGCCTTGGTTGGAGCTGCTCTCTTCTACCGTATGAGGGCAAAAAGAGCTACACCAACTTCAACGTAAGTATACCTTAACCCCTTCTACCAGGTAAGCCTATAATAAACTGCACAGAAATGCAAAAATGCAAAAATGATACATGCATACCATATTGTGGGAAGTAGCTTGTTCTCAATAACCATAACCAATGATAATCTCTTTAGGAGAAATAACTCTGAATAAGACACCTGTTAAAAAGATAGGTCTTAGGCCAAAAAAAAACCCAGAACGATTGCCTTCGAGTTACCCAATTGGGTGGAGCAACGCAGGCTGAGCCCCTCTTCATATGGCCCACCATAATACATCTTATATCTATAATCAGATATATGTAAACACAAAGTCTCACCATCAGATCAAATTGAAATAATCAAGCCAAAGTTTCAACATAATATTATATGAAACCAACCACCCCACTTAGCAGACCAGGTGGGAAACAAATTATGGAAGTATGGAAAAACAAATTAGACCTGCCCTGCTTGCCACTTCAGACCATGTACTGGAAACCAACACTTTTTTAGCATTAGCATACTGAAAGGAAGCGCTGTTAGAGTCCACAAACGTGACCAGAAGGGAGATGAATTCTAAAAGTATTACAAGGTGCTCAGGGCAAATCATGCTGGTGTCTTTTCTGTGTTACTTTATCTGGTAAAGCCTCCAATGCCATTTATTATCTGCATTTATTATATCCATCATGGGTTTCTCTTGCAGTCACTCTGAGTTCAACAATCCGCTCGACCTTGATCCTACGTCAACCTATTGAATCCTCGCCTATTCCAAGCGCTATAAGAACAAAGCTAGGAGTCAATAGTGGTTGATGTTATTGCTAAATCTCCCTAGGCATCCATGACAAGAACTGTGTTTATAATTATGAAATAAAACTATTTATCCAAGAATTCTATTCTCCACATTGTTTTTCTTTCATCGATATTTGCATTGAAATTACTTCCAAGTTTATAATTATTATTGTTGTTAACTGTTGGGCAAATCTTTACCAATGTTGAAGTAGGGTCTCCCAGTATTGTGATAACGTTTTCAAAACCCTGGTGAAGCAACGTTGGCATTAATATGGTGGCATAGAAATTTCATAGCAACAGAAATGAAATTAATACTGGCAATATTTGAAGCAAAACCATGTGATTAACATTTCGAACAGTCCTCCGCTAAACTGTTGATGATGGCAGTTTTCTCTCTGTTCTTGTCAGGTTTTAGTTTTAGGAAAGTTGGTATAATGTTGCGACAGAAGCACAAACTGACACATTGCATTCCTATGTATATACATATAATCAGAACATTGACAAAGGAACAAAAAAAAAAGAAGCTTTTTGAGCAAATACAACCTAGCTCACCAGACAAACGTTCTCAGCATGTCATATCTTAAAGCCGCTACTCGAGCTCCAAGCATCGAATTTTAGATTATAATGTGTCAGCAATCTTCACAGACTCATATGTGGACAGGTTGATTTACAAATAATATGGGGCTTCTTTCTATATGAAAATAGGCAAAATACCTCCTGTGAGGAGTCAACCAACTGTAAACCGGATAACATAACGATCTGCAGGATACCTACTGCATGCTGCCTCCTATTGGGCTTGAGGTGAACTGCCTCTCACTGTGCTCCTATTTATATGCATAATGAAAGCACTATTCCCATCCACAACCACTAGGCTTTTCATGTGTATTCATGCAGATTATACATTATATATACTTCCCTATTTATTTCTTGTATGTAGACCTCCACCATAAGTGTGTACTGATTGCTCTAAGTGTACTAGCCACACAAGACTAAGCCATTTTAGTTCCATCTTCGACCACAAGAGGCCATATTGGCATTGGTCCCTGCAGAGATGGCTTTCCTTCCGGCCATAGATGGATTAATATCTGTATTTTAGCCCATCCATTATGCTTTAGAGAGGCCTTATATGCTATGCTATTTTGCTCTGCCTTAAAGAAAAACAAATGATGGTCCTATAAATATCAAATTCATGCTATAGAGTTGGAGGAGGTCTGAGGAGGTCGAGTTGCTGCTTTAATCTTAATAGATCTTAATCTTAAAATCTTAAATGACATTTAACTGGTAAAGAACGGTAATTTTAGGAGCCAGAGAGTAAAACTGCATACATAGTGGCGCCATCGATATATGGTGATTATTATTAAGACTTAAGATTAAGATTTATGGGGATTAAGATAAGAGTTTAATACGTAGAAGGTTTGTCCGTGCACTCTTGTGAGCTAGGCCCGTCGAGCGCTTTTTTTACCTCCACCAGAGGGCATATATAATGTAATGGACAGCTGATGGGACGCCCTTGTATTGTCAGATATATTTCAAAGGCAAAGCTAATACATCTATACAGAAATAGTAACAAACAAGCTCACATTTGCCTTTGAAATATAGTGACATAATATACCTTTGCTCTTGTATAACATGTTCTTGAAATGAACTGACTATTTCTTTTTAGGTTTGTAAATGATTTTTATTGCCAAAGACACAAGTTATACAAGTGTTAATTATGACAATAAATGATGATACCTATAATTTAGTTGACAATCAATTGATCAACACATGGGCGATGATATAAAGATGGGTATTTACACAATGATAATTGATATAAAGATGATATACAAGTCCACTATACCGTATAGGACTTTGAAGTAGGCCGACCTATAGTTGAAATTGGCATATAACTCTATATGTGCCCTTGTGTGTTATAGGCTGACCTTCCGTTGCAATGTGCTGGCATGCCTTTGAAGCAGGCTCACATGACTGTAGGGCAGGCTGTCCTGGCCTGAGCAACAAGAGCTGCTCACCCTAGCTATGGGGTATAGGTGGGGGGTCCCCATGTCGCATGTCGATTTTAAGAAATGGCCATATGTCGCTTGATAATGCTCATGTCCCATGTCGATTTTTAGAAATGCCCATGTCCCATGTCACTATCTTTTGAAGCTTTATGTCGCATGTCACTAGGCCTTACGTCGCCCGTCGATTTTAAGAAAAGGCCATGCTGCAGTGTCGAATTTAGGGGTCTACCTCCATTTATAGCTGCTCTGGTGGGAGGATTACGAGAATAAAAGGTAAGCTGCACAGAGAGGAAAAGGGGGGGGGGGGGCGGGGGCGAATTAATACATACAGCTGCCTAAGCTCTGGGGGAAGATCTGAGCTCATGGGGTGGCCATATTTGCGTCTGGCCATATCGACCGGAAGCAGCTTGTGACCGCTGAGCCTGCGTAGTGTGCCTAAAGATGCCATGCTCTATTGCGCATGTGTCGATGACCTGGACCGGAAGTGAGCGACATCTCCAGCAGCATCCACGTGTGGAGTGACAGAATGCCAATAAGGTCAATAAGAGAGGGCAACGCCTCAAGGGCGTTAGAGGACAAATAGAGACGATCGCAGAGCAGTGCCTTGGCAAATGTTTACCCCATAATCTGGAATTAAACTTGCGATATACTGCATAAAATTAGAACGTTCCCCACACTTCCTATTACAATGATACCTAAATGATTCTATGTAAGGTATATAGTCACAATGATATCTGCAGCTTTACCAGAGAGAACCCAAGCCTGGTCAGCCGCATGATATGTGCTTCCATCTGTTGTATATAGATCTAAGCATAGATCTCAGGGGCCCTGAAGGTATGGGATTACAATTATTAAACTCTGTAGACACAGCACACAGGTGCCACCTAGTGTGTTATAACAGAGTGAGACATGATTGGTAAACAAAATTAATTTCTACTGCTAAGGAAAATTCAGCAATCCCACTGAATACCAGGTACATATATTTCTACATTGGAATATTGCTCTCAGATATTTGATACTTTGGCATACGGTTAAAAACCCCTTTGTTAACTTTTTTAAAATTTCCATATAAGCTTTTTTTTTCATGACGATTTTCAGGAAAATGGCCGATATAACAACTTTTGTGGGAAAAATTTTTGAAATTAAAAAAAGCTTTTCTGACCCTTCTGGGCTTCTGTAGCACATAGCCTATAGATTCCGGTTGCCCTGGATGTATAGCCTAGTACTGTCTACCACAATTCCTCCCTAACTGTACAGAAAATTTTGCTATATAGATATATGCTAATTCGGTGTGGATTCTTTTGGACTTAAAGTCTATCATTCTAGGAAAACATTTGTAGTGTTGAAAATCATTTTGTTACAATTTGTTTGAGGTCCCCCCTAGTTATGAGCCAAATTGCCTGGGCTACTACACATGTATAATACATACCGTATTCTACCTAATAAGCGCCCTCCCCCTAATAAGCGCCCCCTCCCGTTTTTGGGACATTTTTAGACTAGAACAAAGGCTCAAATTTCCCTATTTTGGAGACAATTAAACTCTTAAGTACTTAAAACGCCATCAAAATAATCTTATAAGCGCCCTGGGCGCTTATTACGTCGAATACGGTACATGCTTTTCTATGTACCAGTACTAGAGTATCCTATATTCCCAGGGCTATACTAGAGTAGTCTGGACAGCAATAGCTTGAATAGAAGCTAGGGCAGTATTCTCCATGATAAGCCCATTGTGTGAGCACCACAGAGACCGAACCAAATGTTCATGAATAGATTGTGCAGTCTATATAGGCCAGTCTGACCTCTTTGTCAGGATCAAGGCTTGGCATAATATCATCTGTTTAGCATGGGTGTCGACTCTACAAGCTGGAGTCTTTGGAGATACCATTCAAACAGCACTGCGTCAATTTTCGCAACCATTCGATTCACTGTATGTCTATCAATGGACTATTATATGCGTGTATCGTCATATATATATATATATATATATTTATATATATATATATATATATATATATATATATATATATATATATATATATATATGTGTATATATATGTATATATATATATATATATATATATATATATATATATATATATATATATATATATATATATATATATATATATATACATATATATGTGTGTGTGTGTATGTAGGCCTATAGTCTGCTAGAGAAAGCTCAGCCCATAGCGTCCATAACGCCCATAGCGGTAGTCTTGCAGGTAAGTGAATCACCCATTTAAACTAAATAATAATCCCTTCGGCATGTAAAACCATGTTGATTGAATATTCATAAATAAAGCAAATAATTACCAAAGATTTGGTGCCACATACAATAGGAGAACTTTGAAACAGGTCTCAGGCACATGGAACCAACACATGATAGTTTTTCATGAGAATTGTCGGGAAAGTTGCTCAGTGCAGCTAGGCCCAGGCCAATTCTCACTGCTCGGATTGTTTGTGCTTTGGTAGGTTGATCTACTGCAACTTTGTGACCTGTAGTATCGAATGGTTTGAACACCACAGGCTTTTATAATTGGGGATGTATTTCAGATGGATATCGCACACATGGTGGTGATACGTATAGTAACATCCCGGCAGTAGAAATTAGTCGTGGAAATCAAATACCTTTCATCTGACCATCAAACCTTTAATGCCGCATAGTATTTTAATGCATCATCACCTTTATCGTCATGATGCATGAATGCAGTCCTGGCAAGTAAATCGCCTTAGCTGCATGCATGGGTCATGAAGACCCTTCGGGAATGTATCAGCCCCGTGAACCAGAGCAATAAAGGACGTATATAAAGCAATATAATTATGTGGCCCCCTAAGGGCTAGGAGAATATGATCTGTCGTGTCTGGGACAATATCGCTACTCACGCTTGTTAATCGCCTGGATACAGCCTGCCACAATAGTATGAACAAGATTTGATTGTTATTGTCAGTCTCGGTCTACCTCTCATTTTGAAACGTATAGTATCTGTTGGAAGATTTACCTCTGAAACTTTCTGATTAACCGTACAGCAGTTTAACATGAGGGGGCAAGGTTTGCATAAACTAGAACGGACACCAACATCGATTTTACTCCTTCTTAGGGGTTCCTAAATAGCAATAAAACCAGGATTTATGAATGCCCTTCACCTTCTGACCCAGAACTGTTGCTAAGACCTTGGAGATGATACAAATAGCTCTTCTGATACCCTCGACCCAAAAAAAACTCCCCACCCTGGTGCATATAGCCCTAATCCAAGGAACACCCCTCCACTTTATTCTTAAAGCTGCCATATTGCCTCAGATATATAGATACATCCCTTTATGCATATTTTTAAATAGTCTCCTTAGTGCAGTGTACTGGTAGGATCTCAATATATCTCATGGCTTTTAACTGTGCTAAATTTAAAGAGATAGACCAGCTTCCAGCATTATATCCATCAATTAATTACATCAACAAGGTAGTGCCATCTGCAGTGATACACCAGATAATAGTAGACTCGGTTGGTAGAGAGAATTTGAGAGTTTAAACTTTTTTTTAATTTGGCAAACAGTTAATTACACAGGGCCAAACGAATGAGAACATGATATAGGCCCTACATGTTTATGGCCAAGTGCAGTATTGTCATGTTTAGTAGTCCATATTGCTATGCTAGACTAAACTAAAATAGGTTCTAGGGTGACGAGGTCTCTGTCAGTAAGATCAACAGTGGAACCCTTTCAGGTAGGAGCCTACACAGTACTGCCACGTAATGTCCTTTGTCAACACTAAATTATCAAACCCCACCAGCATATATACGTAATAGTTGGAATTAGGGTGCAGATGTTAAGAATCTCTTGCCAAGATATATGGCAGTTCATGATATTAATAGGGATATACATCTGATATACGAATGGAGAACACCTAGGGTTGAGTGTGTCAGCTTGTGTAGCAGTTTTAAAGTGGAAGAACTTTCACTGCATGAACATTTGCATTTAAACAAACCATTTATTGCTTAAAGTGACAATTTAAGCAGCTTTAAGTTCAGTAAATTCTATGAAAATGTCCCGGAAAAGTCAAATTGACATTTAAGCGGCTTTACGTGGCATTTACTGAAATTAAAGATGCCTAAAGTGTGACTTTAAGCAGTTTTCGCTTAAATGCCAACATTCATGCAGTGTTTCTGCTGGTCCTCGAGATTCGGAGTAGAGCAGGGTAGATACTGAACTGGGGGTTTAATACCACGCAACCGAAGTGAACATTTACACAAATTTCGCTGCCTCAGAAAATTAACCCTTGCAGATTGGCCCTGGACTATCATTATTGCAAGCAACTAGGAATAAACTGAAAAAACGAGCCATGACAAAAACATATCCCCTTAAAAGCGTATCCCTCGTAGTCTTATGCATAAATCTCTCATAGTCTCAAAACTATACCCCCTAACTTCCCGAGACACCTCTAATGTTTAAGGGATGAGGAATATGCCTGCATAGTGTAGTCATAAACAAGAAAAATAGAAGAGGGCTCGGGGGCAGAGCCCCCAATATGATACAAATGTTTGAGTAATTACTGTTTGCATATCCAGCATAGTATTAAAAAGCGTCTTCCTCATAGCCTTGTATGGTGTGTGGTGAAATATTGTAAACCACTGTATATCTAGAGGGACACAGTGGTATTCAGCAGTAAGAGTACAAGGCATATAATATGCTTTTTGTCAAGGCTCTCTTTTCAGTTCGTCCCAGCGTGCTGTTATTGTAGATGGGGGCAAAAGGGCCCTACAGTCATGACTAGGCAAGGTTAAAGACCTATTCGCAGGGGTTTCTAAACTTGGACCCAGAAATCATATTTTATTAGGTTATTCATCACTTAACCCGATTTCTCATAATCATTACTATTTACCATTACATGTGATATGAAGAGTTTCGTTGCAAAACGCAACAAATCCATTCCAGAATTGAAGCATGTAGTGATTTCTCTAAGGCTACCATATTGGCAATTATAGTGCGGTAGATATAATGTGTACATTAGAGAGGACCTAAAGACATGAAAAATAGAATTTTCATGAATATTTGTTTCAAAATTGCATTTAACTATTCCTGCCCTACACCTTTGTCAAAAAACGGAGTCATTTTTCAAAATGGCGCTTATTGCGTTTTGGAACCAAACTCTTCATATAATGTATTTAGAGCTTATTCACTATCTTCAGTTGGATATTTAGATAAGAACTGATATTCAAATAAAAAACAGATTATAGCACCTCCGGATACATCACTTTTTGCCTGTCTGGTAACAGTCATTTGTAACGGCATTCAGGCACAGTAATCCTATATACCGCCCAGATGGTATTTATGAAGGCTTCCATCAGGCCTTATAGACAGCACATATAATCGTTGGAAGTAGCTCCCATGATGTACTGCAGTGTGTGCCCCTAGAATGGGACATAACAGTAGCACTGTACTTGATGGGGATTGTTTTCTGAGGCATTACAGTGCATCACACGTCCTCAGTAATGCACCCTCAGCCCGGGGAGATCCAATCACCAAAACAGCTGTTAAGCCATTTCTCGATGTTTCCCGAGATCTATTTCTGTATCTGTCTCTGGGAATAGAGCCCTAAAACCCATTACAATGTCCCTAGCCAGAAGCGACCACTAGAGGGATATCTATATAGGCTATATGGGACCTGGGTAGTTCCCATGTATTCCTCATCATGTTATAATGCAGAAACCCAGTAGGAAATTCACTTCACTCAATCACTGCATGAAGGGCCTCACCATGGAGAAGACAGATCGAGCGGGTGATCAGATGTTATCTATCGCCAATTCTCTTTTGATGTGATAAAAAGGAACCTGGGAGGATATATTCAAGGCTCTATTGTACAGCAATCACCCGCCTATAGCAAATCTCCTGTCCCTTAACCCTCTTCTCCAACCACTTCCCCAGTCTCCTCCCCATCCCATATCTCCATCCCGTGCCTCATTCAAGGGCAAATCCTCTATGTACCCCTTTCAACGCATTCCCCGCCGATTGGAATCACTCACCGTTAGTCCTTACCAAGGCTTTATTTCACATAAAAAGCCCTTCTCCTGGCCTCCTCCAGGGGGGACTAATGAACTCACTATGGCAACTGATCCATAGGTGAGTGCCAGGAGCACCTGGGGCCTGGTAGGTACGGGAGGAGCGGGTGATGTATGATGTACGTGTACGTGCCAGATACAGCCATCTGTAGGTACCATGCCAACACTGAGCCAATGCCAATAAAGGGGGATGGTATATATATATATATATATATATATATATATATATATATATATATATATATGTGACACGATCTGCGAAAAAGGACCTTAGTGTAGGGCGCATTAAGGTCCCCTCTCCCAGTGCATGCCACACATATATATATATATATATATATATATATATATATATATATATATATATATATATATTGGTAGGCCTTTCAGCCCTAGTAGAAAGGGGTGGTTTTAACTTAAGCCTTTTTGGAAGCATCGGATGCTGAGACTATTCCATTACGACAATATCTGCTTCATAACCGTTCTTATTCTAGGCAGCATTATTGCCAGACACGCATCCATAGTACCTTAGGACTTAATTAAAGTTGGTTCATAGTATCTGAAGATCCTATGGAAATCCCTTGAGACTTCTGACAGTTCATTGACTGTCCCATATTGAAACTACATCTTTCCATAAAATGTGAATCTGAATTCAAGAGTCGTGGGATGGACCCTCTTGGGGAATCTTACTAAAATCCTTTTCTAGAATGGAGCCTGAACCAACATACATCATGGGGAGTTAGTGAATTTCTAAAAGGTCTGACCATGTCCACAGGGCCCCGCCACTAGTTCCCAACAATCATCCTTAAAGACGCTACTACTCCTGGGAAGGGGACGTGCATATTGATATAAGGTTCCCTGAGTTGCAGAAGGTTCGTCTTACTATCCCTCAACTTAATGTCTTGTATAGGGCGATACACAAACTGATGCAATAACATTATGTTATTATCTCTAAATAATCTAATAAATAGCACCAATTCAGCAATGATTATGGCGGTGCTGATAATTAGATCCTACGCTGATAATCCTTAGGTTAAGGAAGTTAGTCAGTAGTGGCTGACCAAGGTTAGTCCTAGGTTCATTGATACATTTTCCATTGTACTGTATAGACAAACCGATATTCAAAAACGCCTGATGTCAGTCTGGCGCATAATAATTCTTTTTCCGGAAGGAGTACACGGGTTCTTTCTTCGAAATGAAAGGCTGGGTTAGTCAGTATTGACAAGCATGATGAACAAGGTTCCGCATACATGTAGGGACACAGAAAGATGGCCAATTTATTAGTCACTACTGGCTAAGTTATAAATTATAAATATTAGCAGGGTATTGTGTGAAATTCTAGGTTATTTGCATCTTTACATAGAGGCCCTATAGCTATTGCATATCAGAATACAACTAATTAATCATCGTATAGCTAGATAGCTCATGCCTCATCTATTCAAGAACTCATTTTACATAGCATTAAATGTCCTGCCAATGAACTTACCACGGTCGCCTCCTTTCAATGATGTTGTATAATAACGTAATCTAGGGCTTGTCTTATATGCTCCCCGCCAAGGATCAAATTGCGGATCAAAATACAGAAAAAGGTAACATAACAGCTTTATCAGGATAAACATAGGGATCATATAAACACTTAGATAAATTGCTCAGCTGAAGGCGTATTCTATAGTTATCACACCTACTTTCTCAATACACATTGTTCAGAGTATACAAGATTGCCTATACTTCCTTTTACATCACTACTCTAACAAGTCGGGAACATTCACAAATAACGTTACCTATTTTGGACTCTCACCCCCTGTCACATTTCGTCACCCGCCACCGATACCCCCTATAAAAAGAAAATCTCTTAATCTCAACGCTCCTCTCGAGCAGATTTTTGGGAATTCACTTATTAGGAAGTGGTCATTATTAAACAGAGGGGGTGTATTTCTGAGTGACAGTGCCTGGAAATGTTCCACCCCCTGTTCTAGAGGGGTCAAAATCATGTTCTACCTTTAGATAATGACCATCTCCGTAGTCGATCGTCATCTATGCTGATATTGTAGCTAAAGAAAGTGATGTCACACAGACCCTGGCACACCACATTCACCCCCATGCCACTATTTGTCACTAAACCCAGAGACATACCCACCCCTAGCAGGTGACGTCATTTGTGAATGTTCCCGCCCGTACATATAATATTCCTATCCTGTTGTCATAATCAAACTATATAGATAACACAGCCTCTCCCCCTCATCAGTAATAGTACACAGTCAAATAAGCAAAGTAAAGCAAATAATGGCGAGGATGAATGGACAAATAATGTTTGACGGAAGCACTAGCAGCCGAGGCCATTGTAAGGGTCACGTATGGCCAATATACAATACTTCATTACAACAATATGGATCATTATTATGACTATATACATGATCTCAAATAGTTGTCACCACTGTCACCATAACGGCATCATGTTGTTTATAAATGCTTCCCAAAAGAAGCAACTTGGAGAAACAAGTAAACTGATACAGATGTGGCTGATATGGTGTAACATAGAATAATCTGAATAGTGCGTGTTGGATCCAGTTCGAGATCAAAGTCAGTTAGCATATGGAGCTTTTCACATTGGGGGCCACACAAAATATCACCTTACGTGACCCGCGCGGCTGTGTGTATTAGGGAACATTCTGCTACCTACAAATGAAAGAACGAATGCTTACCTGTTGCTCATGTTTATGACATGCAAAATGGTTTATTAGTTTCATTTATCCCCAACCCAGCTATTGAAGTACGTATTTTAGTTTTGTTGTTGTTATATTTCCATGTGTCTACCCTTGATAAAATCAGCCTTCAATGCTATTAGTGCTGCTCTTAGGCATCAGAATAGGAAAACAGTGAAAGATTGACCAAAATATGCTCTAGGGTATTGTTGGAGAGTACAGCAGATAATTATTCAATCTTTGGTGCTAACATTCTAATTTTAGAATGTAAATGGACCCTTTTTAAGTATTTGTTATGGGAAGCAATACACATATAGTTAAGATTCCTTTAGTAATTTCAATTATTTTCTTCTTCAGAAGTGCTGAATACACTGATCAGAACCAGAGATATTGTTCAAAATGCCTTAACATCCAAAATGGCCGCCGTAACAGGCATATCACAGAGTGCCAATAAGTTCTTTCTGAAAATTTTCTGAGAGCCATCAGCTTCGTATCTAAAACGACAACGGCTCAGTTTAATCTGTTATGGGTTGGCTGCTCACACCCTAGAAAAATGGTTATTCTCTCATCTCAAATGTGTACATTCTTTTCTTTTATTGATGAGCTCATCTAATTGAAGTTGATGTTATAGAGCAACCATAAATATAGTTCATAGAAAAATTCTAATGATAGTAAACGAGAGAGAACCCAGGATGAGAGAGAACACAGCCTAAAACATAAAGAGGCCACATGAGAGTTTAGGCACCCGACTAGATCGACCCCGTGGTTAAACTAGCCTTTTACCACCAGAGAATGCATGCCCTTATGGTAAATTGCACAGGATGGGGAAAGAGCGTCATTCAATGTCTGAAGGTGGTAATTATAGGGTCCAAAACAGGATAGTGCGCCACTGAGAAGACTGGATTGAAACAGTATTATTGGGTCCAAAATATTCACCTCGCCGTCAGACCCGTTTAGTACAAAATAAAAAGCCAAAATAATGTATCTAAAAAGAACATTCCAATACATCACATGTAGCCCGTTACTATTATATCTGCTAGAAAGTGAGTGCATTTGGGGTAGAGTTCGTTCGAAAGTGTCAACCTTTCAAAAATGGTAGGGTGTTCAGGCGGTTTTTAGTGAGTGCAGAAAAGTTGGGTTTTTCATGCAGGATAGATAGGCGGAATTTCAACTAAGATAATGCTGGAAGCATTGTAGCTCTGGCACCATTAGAACCATTCTAAAATGAATTTTCCTTGCAGAAAGTAAGGGGTTTTGTCAGGACAGGAGGACCCTCGTTTACCATGCAGTGGATTGGTTCAGAAATAGCCTCCCCTGCCAGAGTGTAGCTGGTGGTGATCCAGGTGCAGTGGAGGGTGACTTACATAGGGAATGAACTACCTCTCAGATAGGATAGCTCCACATATCTGTGTATTATGCTGATTTATTTTCATCGGTTTATTTTGGTTCTTGGACAGTAGATCTATACTAGACACATATATGATTTAAATGTGTGGTCACACACTTTTACCCCTCTATAATTTTAAGGTGATTTGATGTACTTTAGAAAAGATTTTGACATCATTAAATGTAGGCCTATATCATGACTTTCCAAATCAGTCATTCACAAAAAGAGCAGTTTACCCCAGCATAATAGGCATTCTCCTACAGAGTGTTTCTGGAGAGCTATCAATTTGCAGTGCCAAAAGTGGGTGCTCCACAGGCAGCTCACACTTCCCAGTCCCCACTTAATCATTCAAATAGAATCACTACTCCACATGTATAAATCATTGCAGAAACTTCATATTGTGTACACTGAAAGCATAGCTTTCCAATGGTATAAGGATATCCATGGTCATTGGGGTTAATTACCCATAAATAGAGCACAAGTGTAAAGAGAGGGGAGATGAGGGGAGAGAGCATGTTGTCCGCCCTGTGTGAGACCACTGTGAACGGCCTAAAAATGGACTCTTTTCGGACTGTTTAAGTTTAGTGATTAAGACTTGGTGTCAGTTAAAAAAACGAGTAAAAGAAAATCGACCCAAGAAACAAAACGCAATGCACACACCATTAGGTGTGACATAATAATTAATGGATACCGAATACCCTCATTAAACTTCTGTTCATTATTTAAACTGTCATCAACGTCAACAACCAATGTACGCTCTATGAACGTGACTAGAACTGCTGAATTCATTACCCAACACCTACCTCATTCTTTCTTCGCGGCCATATTCCCTTCTTTGTTTTCAATCAATATAAAACCTCTCACTTTAAAAAGACGATATCACAATGCTTAATGAGAAAGAAAGTCAATGGGCTCATGGGCCCAAAAACATTTTGAATTACAGTTATAGTGGTTTGAAGAAAAAAGATTTAATAATGAAGGCAAGGGCATTATGCTGCCGGTAGACACATGTCAAGCCAAGTGGTACATGTGAACGTAAATAGCACTGCTCTCCACACGTGTAGGTTCCTATGTCAATTAATGAAACTTTCCTATGCCAATATGTCTTTTCTAAACTCTCGTGAGGAAAACGCAATAACATACATATGTATCAGATCATTGCATAACCTAGCGGAGACACGTATGACATATTAAAGGTAGAAAAGAGGGTTCAGTCAATTTTGATCTACCAACAATTTCTCTTAATTACTTGGGACTATATTAGTTGATACATGATGATATAATAAAAGCAAAAAGTCTATACTTCATAGTGCTAGATTTTTGAAATATTGGCAATTGAAGATAGAACACCCTTAACAATATAATAGCCGGCTATGGGAAAATCTCAAATTTTTCTACATTTTGCAACACAGAATAAAAATTGCTAACAATTTGTAACCAAAACCTTAGCCATTTGTACATAAGATCATGCAATATAATTATTTTACTATCAAAATAATAGTGATTCATTGGTGAATTAATACAGTTTTGGGAATTATTCAAATATTTTGTTAGTCTAAATGCTTGTAATAGAGTAGCGCACATCTTTTAGCAACAATGAAAAACAGTGACAAGATTCGTAGAACCCCATAATGTGGTATCTAAAGGGTTAGTAAAGGTGAGTTAGAACATATACAAGAGAGACATATGGGTTTACCATGATTTTAGCTGGTTTCATGTTTCTTTGTTAGCAGGTGCCGTATGCATAGACCCTGGCTTCTACCTTTAATGCTCCCTGTAACAAACTTTACGTTTTAGCTTAACAGAATTCAAACTTTCCTCTCAGAATGATAATGTTTTATTGCACCCGTAGAGGTGGTATATCCTCCATGAAATATGATGCCGTATGGAAGCTTCAACGAGTCCTACATTACACGATTTCCCCATCTTATCAACAACTAATTAATTACATCACCCGCACATCGAACAAAATCCAAGAAACTGACATACGCCTACCAATTAGAAAAGTATGTAGTGATCAAATTGGTCCGCAGGTGAAGTGTATAATTATCTGAGAGAGTGTTGTAAGTAAATGGGCCTTTATTTAATTTGCACACCTATCAAATCCAATATTGTTTCTTAGCACTTACATGAGGTCGATAATAAGTGGTATTTTGCATTCGAGTAAAGTTCTGGTGATTATATTGCAGTGATAATGCTTCTCTCAGATTATACGTGGGCTATATGGTCCAATTAATTAAGTTTCCACTCGCTTGATGTATGATGTATGTGATGAATCGTTATACAGCTTCAATTAATCATCATCTTCCATTAAGGACGACATGTCGTTTATCATACGAGATCCATTAATCAATTAAGATAATTATCACTTTCCGAATTGGATTAAATGCTGAGTAGGAGTGAAGGAGATCATGGTCGTGGTGAAGATGCCTGTCCCTCAGCAGAAGATCTGAATCTTAGTAATGAAGACATTAAGTGTTCCTGTACCTTATAAGTGACCAAAATCATTATTAGTATTGACATAAACATGTGGGTAAGTGACGAGATGATTAAAATCGAATTACTATAAGGAACCTCCCCCCTAATGAAATCCAATGAAAACGTAATATTATGTCGTTGTGACTCAATATGGCTAGGGTCTCCTATATGACTTGTATAAGCCTATGTGCTGGTAGTTCTCAATGTATAATGATCTGACCTATAACTTCAGTAAGCATACTAGCTTCCAAGGTCACCCATGGCTATTTTTGATTGTTGATGAAAAGCACAAGTGAAAGAGATTTCCCTTTCTTCTCTTTTAACAGATAAAAAACACATTTTCTTTGGAAAAAAACCACAACTTTCTTCTTTAAAAAAACCAGACGAAAAAACTTTCCGATCCTTCTGCCAGTTCTGGGCTTATGTAGTTTACTACAGTTTCTAAATCGTTTCCAACAATGAGAAACATGTAGACCTACCCTCATATCAATAGAGAAAGTTTGATGAACCACCAACAGTCAATGTATGTAGTGCTGTTACTCTGTCGCGAGTATCATATGACATTGTTGTCCATATGAATAACACTCAAATACTAAGCCTGTAGCAATACAATGGTGGAACAATTGATCGCCTAAATAAATAAATAAATATATATATATATATATATATATATATATATATATATATATATATATATATACCTCTGTAAAACCTGTGTGCGATAGTCAATCGATATGGCAATGATATGCCTGTAGGAGAAAACCAATACTAGAAGGCAACAGTTGGCAAAATGAAACCAGGCATCCAATATGTATGCAAAGAAGAACTTATAGATGGAAGCTTCAGCCAGAGGCACTGTATCTATACAATGGAGTATAATAACAAAGGTCGCAGCCGGCAACAAACAAGGTACATGCAGTATACTGAGAAGTGTTCCAGGCAACCAAAAAATAGTATGCTGAAAGAGCATCCAGCCAACCAACAAAGTACTATACTGAATTTAGAGGGTCTAGCCAACCAACAAAGAAGTATAGTGAAAGAGGGTCCAGCCAACCAACGAAGTACTTTTATTAAAGAGGGTCCAGGCAACAAACAAAGTAGTATATACTGAGAGAGGGTGCAGCCAACCAACAAAGTAGTATACTGAAGGCGGGTCCAGCCAGGCAACGTAGTAGTATACTGGGAGAGGGTCCAGACAACCAAAATAGGGAGAGTACCAGAAGCACCACAATATGAGGAAAGAGACAACCTAATAGAAACAATTGTTAACCAACATATAAAATGGTATAAACAGTACAGCGATATAGCAGCTGTCCATCACAGCACCACATCTGTCAGAGGGGCAACAAATTAGTAGGAAGAAGGAGGACTAACCCCAGCGACCAGTAAAAGCCCAGCAGGTGTTCAGGATGAAGTGTGTGTGTGTGGGTAGGTGTGGTGTAGGGGCTAGACACTCACCAGACAGTGTGCAACATCACTGCAGGTAGTTCAGCTGGCTGCCACTGGTGGAGCTGCAAATCTCTGACTGACCAGTACAAGGAGTACCCCCTATCGCTGGTCCCCATCCAGATACTATAAACGCGGCCCTGGAGGAGCAGCTGTAGACACTGGATGAAAGGACCTCATAAACCAGTCAGCCATCTGAGTTTCTGCTGAAAGGCGCATCTCAGAGGAGGTGTTGTAAAATCTTCATCCTGAGCGGTCCCTCTCAACTATATAACTGTAAAACTTTAGGACTCTATATAGGACTGTAAACAAACAAGCCATCCCTATAGAGCATCCAGGGGGTGAGTTTAAACAGACGATCTGCAGCAAAAGAATGCACCTTCTTTGATGGAAAAAGGTATGTTGGTTTTGTACACACTTCCCTCATGAATTTGCAATGGTCCTTACAAGCTGCCATGTCCACAAAGCTGCACAGGTGCGTGCCCCAGCCTATTCCACCCTGGAGGAAGACCACGTGGGAGACATCACCTGCCATTCAGTCAATAATACAGCAGCCACCCAGCACTGATGCCTGGCCAGGATAGCATTGGGTGTGGTATAGATATTCATCTATTGACCTGAAATTCTGTCCGTGATCATATCAACATGTAGTCTTAAAATCAATATATGGTTTGTGTATAGGCCAAGTAGGTCTTGCCCCTATATAATGTCTGATATGAACCCTGTGTACATACGATTTTGCGATCATTTTTGCTCGTCAGGCCTAGCTCCCCAGAGAGTACTGACAAACGTTCAAATCACACTCTTATCTTAACCTTAAAGTCTCAATAATACCCACCAAATGATTATAGATGGCACCGCTATATGCGGCCCTCAGCATTTACCATGATACAGTTTATGTGTAGTCTTTAAAAATCTTTAAAATGATTTATAAGATCATATTAAGTGGTCCGCGCTTCTGCGATGTGTTTTTTACTGCTATTGACAGAGCTCTCCCAGCTATCCTTCGTTCACAATCCTCTCCAGACTTTAATATCCAACATACAAAAGCCATAGGGGTCCCTATTGTCAAGAGGGGACCTATAGATGCAACAGCAAGATTATCTGAACAGTTTGAAAGACCCCTCATCGGGCTCTATCGCACGGGGCCTATCCTCATATTTTTCAAGTGATTTTAAAACAATATGCAACTTCTAACGCTGTTTAACTATAAGCCGTACTTGAATCATTTTCATATGCACACATGGTCCTTTACTATTACTAATACTGAGTATTACACCACAGACAGGGTGGCTATATGTACATATATACATGACAGTTCAATAGTTTTCCGTATGCTATGTGGGTATGTACACCCAGTTATGCAAGTCTCCACGCGTCACAAGGCTGTAAGGGAATGGAGATCTATTAATTACCTGATATCTGATGGTGATCTATTAATTACCTACCTGAACTTACATACTTATATAACTATATATCTGATACGTTTCGGTTATAGGCAGCTAACTAGGTTTTTGAATTTACACCTTTTTATTTATTATACATTATATTCATTGTTTACAGTGTCTCTTCTCGGAAATTTGTTTTGGCCTCTGGCCTTTTCCGTAATGATAGGTGGTATGGTAATGTACAGTCCAGCCCTAAAATCAAACTACCGGTAGATTATAAGCAAACTATATCACTGATGATAAAATGATCTATGTATGAGAAAAAGAGAAAATTCGGTCACTCTATATAGCCATTATATTGAACACCATGGTCATAAGGTGAGGCTCCACTAACCGATTTTATTCACAAATCGGGGCTATTCTCACGAATCTGACTCAGTCATATACCATAACATTTACATACCTTAGGCAGGAAGGTACTATACGCCCTGCCATAGGTTTATGTTTATAAATAATGTTCATGTTTATAAACAGGTGGAAAATAGAATAACCAAGCTATAAGCTGGGACTCCACTACCCGATGTTGTTGTTAGATCGGGGCAATTCTCACAAATCGGATGCCTTGACGTAAACAAGCTTCTATGTTAGGGTATATGTTACCATGATCTGGCAGATACACTTTCGTGAGAATGGACCAGAAAATCGGGTAGTGGAGTCCCAGCATTATAACACAATCTAGGTCCCGATTTATGTCCCGATTTTGAAACCCAGGCCGATTGTGGCTCCCGATCCTACATTTAACAGGTTTGATTTTTATTGATCTGAATTTTGAATCTCTAGACCTATGTATAAACCTAATAAAATTGGATACATAGTACATGTGATGTAAATATAAACAAACGATATGACTTTATTTCTGATCTGATTGTCTCCCTCATACATGGGATAGCTAGGGGTAGCAGGGTATGATCGGATCGTGAGACCTACCCAAAAAATGGGGTACTGGAGTCCCACCTATAGTTCCAATTTGTCTGAACCATCATGGACACCACGGCGCTAGTATCTTCTACATGTACACAACGAATGACGTCAATGGGTTTATTCTACACAGTAGGTTGGTTCTGCTCCAAAATACTCATTTATTTATGAATGAGTGGTGCCCAGCTACACTTTATTGTCCTGAAAATGTATTGAGCTTTTATACACAAGGTTTTCCTAAGCAGAGATGGTAGTGCAACCTCCACAATAAGGAGAAAGCTTAGCACACATTACTGTAACTTTTGCTGTTATATATAACAACGGATTGGGGCCGAGGATAGTAAACAATGTATGCCTGTCAAAGGTTAACATACCAAGTACCATCTTTAAATACAACGAAAAGATTATAGCCAAAGTAGTATGATACATGTCGTATGATATCAGGGTGGCTAATTATATCGATTATAAATGCATTTACCCCAGGTGTACACTATTACTGAACTATCATAATGGGAATTAGTAGCACATTAGCAGTTGCCAGATCCTTTTCCTAATCTAATCCACCAACATATAATAACACGTATGATACATGAACCCTTGAGAATAACTGCCATTCATAATTTAATAATGCTTAATGCCACCAACGTCCCTTAAGCATATATAATAGATAAGCGATTATGTTTCCACTGGGTAAACAAGGCTGGGAGTCTGGAGTTTCTATAATGGTAAGTTATCTGTGTGCCTAACGTTAGCTACTTCATTATGGTCGAGGATTAGGAAGGATGCGCGTTCACTGAGGCATAGTGATTCCCAATAGAGCCAATATTAAATATAGAGAGCCAGTTGTATCAGCCTATCTATGCACTAGACCGTGTTAGGGAGTGTTCATTTATTATTTACAGGGGGGGGGGGGGTGGTGGGTTTGTGGGGGGGGGGGGGCGTAAAAATTTCCGACCCCTTCTGAGGGGGGGGCGTAAAAAATCCTGACCCCTCTTGAGGGGGGGGGCGTAAAAATTTAAGCCCCTTTTTAGCCAAAAAGCCCGTGCGATACTATAGTTCAAAGGGGGGGCGAAAAATTTTCGGCGCCTTCCGCGCGAAATCTCACCACCCCCCCCCCTGTAATTAATAAATGAACACTCCCTTAGCACTGGACTTAATTATTTAACAAGGATTCACTTTCTGGACACCTTAATGTTGCACCTTCTTTGCCTCAGTACAGCTTGTATCATAATTCCTATTCCCTGTTCCTTGCATATGCATTTATTTCCATGCTATTTTATTCTGATGATGAATAAAAAAAGTCATCTCATTTCATCTCGACATATTACTGTATACCATTATGTATTACAGCCTTGTCCTTTAATCCTTGACAAATCAGATCTTTTAAATCACTTGCTTCGTCCTTTTCTATGCGTAGCGCTAAAGGTCATTGCTTGGCTGACCTTCATGACTGTCCCTTAAAAGGTTTCCATCCTAACCTACACACCAATCCACATTCCCGTGCTTCCCTGTAAATCAACTATTTACGGGTAAGGTGGGGCAGAGTGAGTCCCTGGGGTTTTAGGTGATATGCCAACGCCATCTAGTATATATAGAAGACAACGCCATCTAGTATATATAGAAGATACCTAAACCTATTCGTGATAAGCATATATGTTCTACTTATGTAAGGTTGAGGGGGGGGGGAAATTTGAAGAAAAAACAAACAATTATAGAACTGTGAACTAAGTGACCTCAGTCCTCATATTGCATATCAATGTACAGGTTCCGAATGTGTCTAAAAGGTCTGCCTTTGGGTTTGGGTTGGAGCGGCTGCACAGGTAGTGATTTTACTTTCTTATATCATGCAAACCCTCTGCTTTCTCTTCCTAACACGATGTGATCCACTTCAGTGTATAAGCCAAACCTTTGTCAACATGACTGTAAAGCATTGGGCTACACCGGCTTTGATGCTATGGTATCGTATAGCAGGGTATGGCCTGGCCACCTCTATAGCTGGGGATATAGATGCTGAATATATTGTAACACGATTATCCGGTGAAATGTCGAGCCGCCGTCTGAAGAGAATTCAGCATTTCATGTGTATGTATTTCCGCCTAACCACACGCCCTTCGTGTCTAAAAGGAGTGGGCGAGATCGATAGCTCACAGCTGGGTGGTGGAAACACGCCCTTTAATTTATAAATACCAAGTTTTGTAATAGTATCATAAAAGTGTCATAAATTTGTGTTATTGTGTTAGCTATGATGCAACGCGGGATATCGTAAATGCTTTGATCATCTATTAACTGTGGTGCCTCAACTCAGTATTACAACAGATCTCATTATGCCTTCTAGCTGATCAGAATGGTAACAGGTGCAATAACCAAACAATGCCACCTCACCTGCATGAATCCTCCTTTTAGAATTACCGGTACCTATCTTGTTTCCACACCCCTACTAAATTCACAATATTTACAGCTCTTCTGGATACGTATAGCATTCCACCTACAGGCCCTGAAATGAATAATCTCAATTAAATGTGGATCAACACGTGGAAAGGGACCTTCGCGGGGGGGGGGGGGATTTTTAGTTCTGGTTTTGGCCACCAGGAGGCATCAGAATGGCAAAATAGTGAAAGCTAATATTATGTCCAAAAATGCTTTAGGGAAATTTTTTATGGAGAATATAGCAGTCTTCTGAGAAATACTCCATCCTTGATGCTTACCTTCCATATTTGGAATGTAAATGGAACGTTTTCTATGGGGAATTGGCACATATGACACTTCTTGGTTGCCATGGAAACCATTCCATCTTTTCTAAATGGAACTTTTGGCCCTAGTTTCTTGAGAATTTCATCAATTACTCAGTACTGAAAACAGACCTTGAAAATTCCTCCTCGAACCAAATCTACATTACATATTCACAATTATTTATGAAATTTTTAGTAAATCTGATATTTTCATCATATTTAGTAGTTATTATCGGAAACAGTGGGTTTAGAGCTTATCTATCATTTTCAGGTATGAGCAACAGCTCATGTTCGAGATATAATTGCTCCAAAACTACTGGGAATAGTTTAGCTTGTGATATCTCATTTTAAAGATTTTGACACCAACTTCAATTATCAATTCCCCGCTGAGTACCCCTTTTCATGCCTGGTCACATTAACGTTTCCTCAATCCTTCTGTATTCAGTAAATATCATTGATGTGGCAATAATGCAAAAATAGCACTGGGGGTGAGAGGTGATGTAATTCGGTCTGTACTCACAGTTGTCATCTGGACATTGTTCAAAGATGGAATGTACGTGGTCATATCATAAATGTATAGGAAACATACTGTATACTTGCCATATGGGATGAATGTAAGGTATATGCGGTAAAGGAAACTATAAGCAAGCACATGCAGAACCTGTTTACATTCTTAATATTAGCTAAAATGATCCATAACCTAGTTATAAGTCCATACTCGCAGTAAGGGTACATTACTGTACTGATGATGCCACTATGCATAAGGTTATTAAAAGAACATGGTCGAAACAATTTCAGAGGAGAGGAAACTAATTCATTTAACTGCAAGTGCATAGAGACATCACAGATTACTTGCGAGGATAGGTTATCTGTTACAGTAAACACTTCTGGAAACTGACCGTTTTCGTTTTCAGTTACAAGTATCCTAAGGCAATTGCTGAAGAGCGATAGAGGCTTTCGTATCGAATTCAACTATCGCTCACAAGCAATTGCGCAAAGCACACACAGAAAACTAAGCGTTGTCAAACACTGCGATTGGTTTCAGTGCAGAGGCTTTTCTGAGTGATTCCTATCAATTCAGACACGGAAAGAGACATTCATTAAGTGATACTAGAGGAACAGAGATTGTAGGAGTAGAATTCCCTACATTTGTCCTTCAACTTAACGGAAAGTTGGATAATATGACTTTCCATAGTACCAATAGATAGGGAAACATCCCAATTAACCATCTTATTGTGTGGAGATATGATTAAATCCAAATGACATTGACCCGCCTCCATTTCCCAGGAGACTCCAGCATAGGAATCCAATATCACCCATTTCGTGTTCAGCCCTCATATACACCTATTACAGACACATACATGAGCAAACCACCAGAATCAGTGACTCTAGGAGTACTGCTATCGCATGTGGTATTGTCCGTGTCTGTGTGAGTGTGAGCCCAGTGGTAGGATGGTTTCTCAGCAGGAGGTGCGTGGTGTGTTATGCCTGCCTCCACTCTAGGATGTTTGTATATCATGTTAGGCTTGGTGCAGCATGTTCTGCTGTTGAATATGCAGAATCTCAGTGACAATGCATAGCTGTTCATTGTATGAACTAGTCAATATTATGCCACCCATTGACAGTTGTACTGCCCCTCTCCTCCTATGTCACACACGGGTCACACATGGGTCACACAGCTATACATATGGTACATAATTAGCTTATGGCTTAAAAGAAAGGTTTTCTAGAAATTCTGGAGATTTTCAAAATCAAAGACCTGCCTCACGATCCAGCTAAGCAGTATACATCAGTATGAACAATCAAATTAATTAAACACCAATTAACTCACAAATCTTAGTACAGTATATGACATATTGTAATTTGTAGACACACACTGCTATATAGTTGCCATTTACATATGGTATATACCTATATCGTTTCAGGGGGTATCTTGTCCTATATGGTATGTAAAGGGCACCCAAATGATAAATTGACAGGCCGAATACGACAGGAAAAAACACTCATCTGGGATAATGTACCCTGGATAACGAAGAGGAGTACGATACAAGTGGTGTATAAGCAGGTATTACTGCCCTGTTAAGTTGCAAAATTTCATGTAGAATCTATGATTTCATACTACTTCGCCTAATATAGCAATAACCAAGGAATTCCTACTTCCTCCTAACAAACAAAGGGCTTTATTGTGCAACTGTCTTTGGATTAAGTGCGAATGCATACATATGGATACACTGTGCTTCACTAACCAACTTCCTCCTGCACATAATACAGGAAACCATTCTCCTTTTCCTATAAGATAGGAAATAAAAGGGTGTAGGAGACTGGTATTCCTGATTATTATTTATGGTGATAGGCCCGCAGGGGTGGGCCAGTGTGGCCATAACTGTTTCCCTCTGTATCATCCCAATCCAGTTATGTAATGAAGCTGTCAGAAGTCAGGAGGGTATGAGGTGTATTATTTAGCAATAGGCACAGTCTATATTAAAACCTTTTCATCATGCAGGGCATTTGGTCGTGCACACTTTTTTCTTTGCAGGTCCGACCTAATTGTTGCAGGCCAAGATATCGGAGTACAATCTTGCTATTTAAAAATTGAGTACAAAGTACGAGTGTTTGTATACACTATGTTCCCTACATTTTAAAGTTATATAAAACATCTTTATATGTGTGGTGGTTCGTAGTTATTCTAGTTTAAGGAACAACGAGAACGGCAGTTTCCAGGTGCGAGAATATCAGTCTTTATTACAAAAACAACTTCGGTTCCTCCACAAGGGAACGATCGGTGTGAAATCAATACACACAGGTAATCAGGTTTCTCTATGAATATAGGAAACGGCCAGTATAGTCTTAGGATACAACTCTGTCCGCACGGTTGGACATAGTGAAGTCTATCGTCAGTCGGGCCTGCACTGACTGCCTTCCAGGTAAACACACGGGTCTTATATAATCACCGGCTCTTAGGTCACGTGGCCAGGTGGGTGGGTCAGCAGCCCACCTGAGAGCGGCACACGGTAACCTGGAGAGGACCTGCGCCCTCTCCCGGGAACTGTGTGCACTAGCTCCAGGTAGAGAAGCCGAGTAAACAGACGTTACCCGGAAATACTGTGTATGAGATTAATATGTAATATCATGCCCCTACATATGTAAATTATCAAAGAACATTACAGAAAATATTCAAACCTTCTGTTTTAAGCTGTAGAAACATTAATAGTGGTCCGATTTACAAGCCGTAAAGACTGGTATGTAGACAAGAATCCCTAGAATACAGCCCGCTATGTGGGCTGGCAGTGACCCTCTTTCTACCGGCCCGGCAGATATTTAACCGGCTAAAGCCGATGTCCAGCATGTTTTCGTATAGTCTGTATAGGCATGCTCCATGAGGGATAAGCGTTCGATTTCCTGTAGATCCCCCAGTAAACAAATAACGTTATGTACCATTTTATAACGTTATATAACGTTATATGTCAACGTTTTTCTAAGCCTCTTTAATATGAAATAACGTTATGTAAAATTTTAAACGTTATTTTGACGTAAAATAACGTTTTTTTGTTAGCTGGGCCTTACGACCTCACCGCGGCCTTTACAGAGGCATTATGTTTGTATAATCATATTTAGAGTAAAAGCTTTAGATTCTTATACTTTCTATAGACAGGCCATTCTCATAAACATATAGAACAAATCACACGGGGAGGATCGGCATGACGTTGATTGACCACTTAAAATATACGTGGATTGTACAGTCCAAATGTATGCCACTATACCTGAAAAATATGTCGCTCCAGTGTGATGGTTTGCTGTACATGATAGATACGTATACTTCTGATTTCGTTTCGGAACAATAGAGCTCCTCAGTTGCCTGCCGGTCTTTAGGGATTCTAATCGTTTTTTGATGATTCGTTTTAGACCATATACGCTTCAGATGTTGTTTCATGATCTGAAAGGCATTTCCAACTTTTCAGAAAATCTCCCTTGCTAAACTAGGATCATTACCAAAGATACCATTGGGACAGCTATGTTTAGAACATAAAACATCTAATGCACAGAGGGAATTTAAAGTCGTTATTCTATTTTCCCTTGACACAGAAAGCTAGCCCAGTGTATGGCTTTAGGGGGAGTTAGAGCTCTGTGTTCCTGCAGCAAAGTCCAGCATTGCTTCCTGATCATTTAGCTCAGAGTGAATCCCAGTGCTCACTCCATATGCGATCTCAATGGAATTCCTGTTTTTACAGAATAATCTCTTTGTTCTCGAGGGAAAAATTATAGAGACAATGTCCTTATGTTCCTCTATTACTGCTATCGCCAAGCAGCTTAAAACTAAATATAAAGCTACTATATTTTCAACTTCGAACTCCTCAAACAATTACAGGCACAACACTGCTAATGTCTGAGAATCTGTGTATAATATAGACTTTAACATTTTATCCCTTTTCATGGGTAATGGTAGATTGGTAAAGGTGGATTAGAAACTACATGAAAATGCCACGTATCACCACAATGCTGAGTTTTGAGATGTTATCTATCGACAAGCAGATGATTGCAATACTTATGACGCTACTTATTTTAAAGCTTTGCTCTCACCACTCACACTTCACCAAATGGTTGACTTGTAAAACAGTCTTAGAAAATGATCTTACACTCTTGGTAAAAATGTCGCATTATTTTTGATGTTAGGTGGGATAATTTTGATGAATATAATTACACATAAGAGCAACTATCAAGCAACCCGGCAATTTTATCATATACCATTACCCTTTGTGTGTTACTGTATTATCCTGTTATTCTCCGCGTCCGTCCTGTATTGTCACCTATGCACGTACTGTGGTCAGATGGAAATCAGTTATGAGGAATTCAATAAAAAAAAGCTGCATATCATTAATCACTTTTTTAGAAAGCAGAGGCAAGGTTTCTCTTTCCCCAGCCCAGCCCTCCTCAATAAACAGTGTCCCCATCCAGAAGCCTGAGTGGAATAATAATAAAAGAAGTTCACGTGGGAACATTAGTTCCCAACCTCCATTTTCATTAATTATTAATGGGGTGATGTTACATGTGGGCCCATACATAACTCGACGGTTACTAATAGAGAGTTGGTTCTCCCCTAGAGTGACCACTATGCCTAGTTGTCTGTTGGCAGCTACTGACAAACAATACATATCATAACAATAGTTTGATTTTGAAAGTTCCCCAAGTTTTCAGACACAACCGTAATTAATAAGTAGTAGGTACTCCACGAGTAACTAAGTGTAAGTCAAAATAACCATGACAGACTGGCTGGTGTCCTCAATTTTTGGTTAGCCCCTTAAGGGGTCCAAATTATCCCCCCCCTTGTTAAAATAATGACCGCTTCCTACAGGTTGACTTCTCCCCACGATGATAGGTACGGCCATTGAACAATGTGAGTAGTATATAAAAAGGGAAGTTTTAGCATGGTAGTTCTATTCACCTGATTAATATTTACATCCTACTAAAAGGCACCTCTTCTACCTCATATAGAACGGTCTGCTTCCAGGTGTCCCACCCTGTACCCATAGGCTTCACCTATTGACGATGTATAGCTATTTGGAACTAGCTTGTTTCTAATGAATCGGTAGTAGTCAAGATACTTTCCATTAATCACCGAAAAGAGAGGATCATTATACTATTTTTGAGTTTGTAACGTGTATTTATTTCATAAAATGATTTTCAAAATACAACAATATCAAAATCATATGGATGAGTATATGGCCGTTTTTCACGAAACTGCTTTTTTTCATGCACCAAGGGGCCCAAAAATAATGTAGGAGTATGCTTAAAACCTTTTATGTCCATGTACCTTAGGGGGTGGGCCATACTTCAGAAATAATCGGGCAGGTTAAATATATACAGCAAATGTATGGTAGAGGGGCAAAGTTGTATAGTCATATAGCGTGGCTTCACGCCTAACGCCCTTTCCCCTCAAAAAGGAGACCCTCTTGTTATATATAAGGGTATTTCTTTCATTAATATTATGTTTTGATATTGATGAAAACATCCTAACCTGGGGTAAAAATCCATTTGCAGCTACTTGATAGGTAATTTAAATGGTTTCTTGGCCCAGGAAACATGATGGTATATCTTGAACCCCTGAAATCTCTACATTACTAATTGTCAAATAAAATAATTACATATATTTACTATAGTTTACCTTAGATATCCTATGGGAAGAAGGGTGGTACATGGTAGCACCCTCACACATTGATTCAGGTTGGTTGGAAACCTTTTTGTACTGCACTGAGAGCTATTGGTGAGGGCGTTAGGCGTGAAGCCACGACGCCAACCAACAGGGTTGACATACATAGGATATACCTAAAAGTTCATTGTGCCATGTTGGATTCATCTTCTGGGTTCTTTATTGTTTCTGATATATAGCTTTACACATCCCCTCCCTGATTCCAGTCGCTATGAGCATCAGTAAGGTTAGAACCTTTGTATATTTTGAGTTTTCTCAAGGAATTGTTGACTTTTTGGCCAAAAAAAGATATTAAAACATGAATTAAACATATTATTTACCATAATTAACCTTAGATATCGTATGGGTAGAAGGGTTTTACATGATAGTCTCCTCACACATCGATTCAGGTTGGTTGGATATCCTTTTGTACTTTACAGAGAGCCATTGGTGAGGGAGTTAGGCGTGAAGCCAGGGCGTTAGGCGTGAACCCACAACACTACCGGGAGGGCTGAGATAGGATATGCTCCCCTTACTCTGTACTCTCCAATCTCACGGGTTCTTAACCGCTACATATATGTTCCAGTACACCTCCACTACCTTATTCTATTGTTTAAATAATGTATAAGGCTTAACATATGTCTATATTTTGGGTTCCTGTAAGAAATTGTTGACTTTTTATACCAGAAATGGATATTAAAACATGAATAAAACATATTATTTACTATAAATAACCTTAGATATCCTATGGTAAGAAGGGTGGTAAATGGTAGTACCCTCACACATCGATTGAGGTTGGTTGGATAGCTTTTTGTACAGCACTGAGAGCTATTGGTGAGGGCGTTAGGCGTGAAGCCACACTGCTGGCCGACAAAGTTAACATAACATATGCTGCTCCTACTCTATTTTATCAAGTCTCTCAGTTTCTTAACTGCTACCCATATGTTCCAACACACCTCCACTACCTTAATCTATTGTTTAAAGCATGTATAAGGCTCAACATATTTCTATATTTTAGGTTCTTGTAAGAAATTGTTGACCTTTTGGACGGAAAATGATATTAAAACATGGGTTAAACCTATCATGTACTATAAATAACATTAGATATCCTATGGGAAGAAGGGTGGTACGCGGTAGTACCCTCACACATCGATTCAAGTTGGTTGGATAGCCTTTTGTACAGCATTGAGAGCTATTGGTGAGGGCGTTAGGTGTGAAGCCAGGGCGTTAGGCGTGAAGCCAGGGCGTTAGGCGTGAAGCCCGAACATGTAGAAAGGCATAGCTTTTGCTACCCTCATGGCAGAATAATGCGATTAAACCAGAAACTAACCTATATATATAAGTTTATTTATGGCATAGTGAATATGGTTAAATATAATATCTTTGAATGCTACCACAGCATTAGATTGTATGTAGGGCGTTAGGCGTGAAGCCCGTAAAAGTTCCCCAACCTGTTCAATATCCTCTCTAGGCTACTGCAAATAACCCTCACTCTTAATTTTTTTTTTATTATGTAGGTATACGTTAGGCCTTACCATGGTACATTCAGATACTTTGTCTATTGTTTTAATATCAGAGGTGGAGGGCATACATTAGGGCGTTAGGCGTGAAGCCAATAAAGTTCCCTAATACATATATGCCTACAGGAGCTATATAATCCTGCCTATATATCCATATTTGGTACTAAAAAATTCCTTACCTTATTGGGGAAGGGGAATAATAAAGAAATAAGCCCATAGCTATTTATTTTATCAATTATTTAGCTTGCAATATGGATCATCATGATTTTCGGGTGGAAAAGGGCTGTTTTTCAGTACTTTTTGACCTCCAGATCTCTTATTTTCACTCATAGATAGGCAAAACCAGGGTACCCTGTAAAGTCCTTGTCCATCCTGACCAGAGTACATGAAAAGGATCGATGTATCTATCATATTTGAAAAAATATAGGCAGGAGAAAAAAATAAGTGAAAAAAAGCAGTTTCGTGAAAATCAGCCATATGTCGTTGTATAAGTAGTTATATTACAAATGACATAATCTTATCCTGTGGTTGGTTGACAAGCAATGTGCCTTTCAGCACTTAGCATAGTAAGGTGGTAATGGACATCTACATCTCATAGAGTATGCGTAGTCGTTAATGATAGTCATATGAAGTCTTAATCTAATACATATATTATAACAAATAGTTGACATAAGTTTATATAAGTGAGGTGAGTCTTCCCAGACTGTGTTATGATGAATATTTTAGTACTGGTTCGGGTGCATGTTACCCATATCAGTACAGTTACATACAACCAGGGGGTTGATAACATGTATATGACAGAGCGCAGCACGGGGTGGGCTGCTGTTACACAACAATATATTTAGTTGTATAGTTAGTTGTACCTAGTTACCAATCAACGGTGGCCCGGCCACGGCTGTCTGACTGCTGCTATATACACATGTACTATATATAGCCTAGGGGTTTGCTTGTCCCGCCCCGCACATATCTAGATAGGAATATACTTCAGGTGTCTCTATATTAAGTTCTCCCTTACTTCCTTTGTACTCAGCTAAAAAATAAAAGCCCGTTTCAGTCAATATGGCCCGAAAATGAGGGTAAGTAGGTAGAATTAAAAAAAACACATGTGTTTATATGTCGAAAGTACCAGGACTGAGTCGCAAATCGCCACATCAACTAACAACTCATCAGAACAACACACTGACTCCTCCAGTAACATCAAAAACGTTTTGGGACATTTCTGTAAAACGCCATTTCCTGAAGTCAGATATCTGTTAGGTCACTAAGGCCAGTGAGAGCTTGTTTTCCTGAGCAAAGTTGGGGTCGGGTTGCCTGAAGCATACCCTTAAAAAAAGTTACACACACAGGAAAATATCCCCTTTTTTTTGTAATTGACACTCTAACTTCTCGCGTACAGAGGTGGTAGCCCCGCGGGGCCATCCTCTTTAATGAGGTATATGTAGCACATTTACCTCCTATCAAATAATCTAGCTCTACCCTATATAGGGGTCTGCTTTAATGTGTCCTTACCAGTACCTAGTATCCGCGCCTCGTACAAAATTTTCTTTCCATGTACTACTCACACCATACTCGTGCTCAATGTCTGCTTTGTTTTTTAAACTGTACTTGAATCATAGACACAATAACTGAGGCCGAATCTCAAATGAGCTCCATTCCAGGTTAACCCCATTATAAATTCCTAGTATTCCTAGAATTATAAAGAATAATGTAGGGTAGTCAATTAGTCGATATTCACTAACCCAGTGTTGAGCGTATTGGGATCCAAAGAAATTATCAGTGTCGCATCGCTATGAAATCAAGGCACTGTTGTCTCTTTTGTTTTTGTCTGTATGGGTGTGCCTGTAAGCCCCATAGGATGATTTGTCAGCAGGAGGTACGTGCTGTAATACCCCTGGATCCACTCTGACTTGTTTGTATGCCATGTTGAGCTCGGTGCGGCAAGTTTCTCACTGGTATATTATGAATCAGGGGCGTTATGTGTTCCATGAAATACTAAGAAAGCAATGCACAGCTAGCTGTCTATTAGATACGGAATGGAAAGTTTCGCAAAGTATGAACATTATTCATGTAAAGAATGTTGAGTACTGATAAGAAGCTTGTTACTCTCAGGAGAAGCTGCTTGAACTGTTTAGGCCAAAAAAAGGTGTGTTTCAGGCAACATGGTTAGAATTTCTAGGGTAGGTAGGTCGAATTTTTTTAATTTTTTTTTAATATAGAGAGAACCATGAATGAGTCGCGAATCGACAAATTGACTCGCGACTCACAAGAATGATTCAATAATTCCTCTATTGACTAGGAATATCAAGAAGTTATTGCATATTCCTCTTAAAAAGCCATTTTCTGAAGTTAATCAATTATTCAGGCCTCTGAGGTCACTGGGAACTTGTTTTTCTTGAAAGAATTTGTAAAAATTGAGAAAAATAAACAACAAAAATATAAAAAAAAAGAAGAAAATTCTCCAAAATTGGGAAAAAAATGCTAGGGTCGGCCCTTTTTTGAAACAAGGGTCGGGTTGCCTGAAACACACCTTTCTTTTTTTTTGGCCTTAGAGGTATTCTTACACTTAAGATAATGGACCTGTTAAGGTTAGCCCTTACTTTGTAAACTCAAGCAACAAATGACAGGGGACATATCCTTAGGTCAAGGCAGGGTACGGCAGAGCAAAGTAGGAAATGGGAAAGTAAGCAAATACTTTTTTTTTTTGTTTCAATGAGCTCTAAACGAACTCGTTTATTTAACATAATTCACGTTCGAAGCGCGGTATACATTATGTTAACTGATGAGACAAAAAATCAATGACATTATAAGTACGGTGGCCGACAAGGCTCACGCCCAAAAAAACACTGTTATGAAAAAAAAAAAAAATTTCACCTGAAAAAACAGGCGAAAAAAAAAAATTTAATTTTTTTTCACAAATATTTTTTTTTTCATTTTTGAAAAACATGAAAAAAAGTTGCTGTCAACTGTCAACTACGAAAATTGGCGCTGTCAACTGTCAATTTCCGCCATACCGCCCTGCGGCAGAACAGCATGCCGCTGTGTCAAGAGAGCCGGCATTTCATTGGTTGTCGGCGGGGCGTAATGATATGATATACGCAGAACGTAGTTCGCAATTTCCTGCTGTTCGGATGCCCCTTCCCCCTTATTACCTTACTGCAACCTCGATTCATATGTCTTATAATACCGTGCACTTGATCTTACAATACAACTAATACACTTTCTCCAGCTATTTTTCAATTTATTTTGCCCGTGGGATGAAAGCGATGCGGGGCGTCCTGTTTATTATCAGCAGCGGCTGCACGGTCTCAGCTTAAACAAAGTATTCACTTCCGGCGTGAGTGGTGCGATTCCGCGTGGCGTGTACGAGGGACAAGCTTTTGGATCATAACTGCAATCCTTTTCTTGCTGTTCTACCAGCACCTGCAAGACTTTAAAGTAAGTTTCATACACTGTGTTTCACGTAACGTGTGCAGTACTTTATTTTGTATTGAACTATGTGGTAGCCTGTAGCATTTCATGCTAATCCACCCATTATCGCCCGTTATGAAATGAACACGCCTGCTGTTTTCACGCACGTGGTAGTAGTATACACAACTAACACACTGGCACCCCCGTCAGTATTTTCAACACACAGCTTTGTATGGTAATGTGTATTGTTTATTTTTTCTCGGTATATAGACATCATACATCCTGTTTATTTTTCCCATTTCATATACACGGCACATCCCTTTCACTCGCCAGCACATGGCGCATCCTGTTTATTATCGGCAGAATGTACCCGCGATAAAAAATATATCTTTTTGCCTTTCCAGTGGACCACGAGGGAGTGACACGGGGGAAGTGTGTGGAAAGTGGGTGCTTCTGTACTCAATTCTCCTCGCAAAAAGGCACACATTACTGCAACAACTGCGCCCCTCACATGGCCCGTCGCCATGTAAGTATCATACATCTTTCCTATGTTACAAACAGAATAAAGTTTCAGTAATGCAAGTTCATACTGTCATACAGCTGTGTTAACACCTCAATGTACCTTTCCACTGCCACCAAAATATTATCACAATTTTACTACATGTAGTCCTGTTTATTATCGTATATAGTACACACTCAACATCCCTCCCAACAGCCACACTTTTTCCTACTTCCTGTTTCTTCTGTTACGGTAGAAGAGATAAATTTGGCCCAGGTAGTACACACAGGAATAGGGACTTGCATAAACGGGTGCCGCGCTAGCGCTAGCGCTAGCACCAATATTGTGATCACACCAGTGCCACTGGTGACCCAGGCCTAATTTGAGTTTCTGACCTTATTTATTGACTTAGAATCAAGGTTAGGGTATCATTGGAAAGCTATGACATAGACGCTCATGATGAGGGGTGCCAATCTACTGTAACCATAAGCATTCTATTCATATAAAATTTCTTAAGATTTGGCAAACTTTATGAGGCCAAAAACTTATCAAATTTTAAATTTCATCTAAGTTCACCTACCTAGGGATGTAGTTCATTATCATAAGATTATGCACTGTTGATTTCAATTCCCTATGTGGATGCCTTCTATTTGCCCCAAGCCCTCCCGTGACCCTTGTTTATGAGTCTTCAGTGAAGGCAGCCAGCCTACTCAGCCCACAGGCACAGTGACCATCACATGATATGTATGCTCATAGTAATTTTCATGAAAACCTCATGAAAGACAGGCCATGTACAATTGTTAGTTTAATTAGAGAAAATAAGTGAATTTTTTTTTATTGAATTTTTTTTAATTTTTTTAAATTTTTAATATCTTTTAATATTTTTTTTCTTATAATTTAAAAAAAAAGTTATCAAAAGTCTGGTTGATGTTAGACATCGTTCACGAAGAATATCCTGAAAATCTCATCCAAAAAGAACAAATAATGGCTGATATATCCTAAAAAAGACCTTTCTTATGACCTTTTGACCCAGTTAATTAGGTCAAAGGTCAGCTTATGTAGGTCAAAGGTCATCTGGAACAACGTCATATTATCTGATCCATGACATACAATGTATGCTGAAAGTTTCATCATAAAAGATTAAATACTGGCTGATTTATCCTAAAATGACCTTTCTTATGACCTTTTGACCTAGTTACTTAGGGAAAAGGTCAATCTATCTAGGTCAAAGATCATCTGGAACAATGTCATATTATCTGGTCCGTGGTGCTTAATGTGTGCTGAAAATTTCATCCTAAAAGATTAAATAATAGCTGATTCATCTTAAAATAACCTGTTTCCTTTGTCTGTTCAGGGTATCTTTCTAATCTGCTCTGATCACAGTTTTGGATCCAGCTTAAACAGTGTTTGAATGGGGATGAAGTACCCATCAATTCTGGATCTTCGATCCTGATTGCTCAGCAACTAGCAACAGTAGGAAGATGATTTAAACAGTTCTGAAAAGCTCTCAACAAGCTCTACATGACTGGGCCAATACTCATATATTTCAATCAATTCACAAAATTTATGCAAGTCCCTAACAGGAATATAGTCCATGTCATAGTACTGTATATCCCCTTCACCTACTTATACCATCTTATTTTGTAATATTTTTCGTATGTTGTTCTACTGTATTATTTGCCAGACATAATACGTGTATTTTTTTCTGCAGGAGAAAATGGGCCAGTGCAGTATGCCTGAATGTGAGTGCGGACTATTTACAGTTGTGGAAGGCTGTCACGACTGCATAGATTGTGGCCATGGTGCAGGTTTGCACAAGGTGCCCGATGTACCCAGTAAGTATACCGTATAACACATTATGACCTACATTATTTTCAGGCCTTTTGTCACCCCTCCTTTCCCCTTCTAACATGCCATTTGAAAATTTATTGTCCCATTCCTCTCCTTTTACCATCTGTTTGACACACGCAGTACAACAAAGTGAATCACATGTTACAGGAGCAAAATTGCTGAACGAGATGGAAAAGGTGGGGAAAAAAAGGAAAGTCCTATTGCGGAACATCCCTGCCACGCCTGTAGAGAAGAAGGTTCCGGTGCGCCGGGTTAGTATGAAGCCTACTTTGATACTATATAGGGCTATACAGTACCGTATATACATGCTTTTCATTTTTTCTGTATGTTATATGCCACTTCTATTTTCATGTTAGCATTCTGATACATGTAGACTATTTATAACCCATTTTTCGTATGTACTGTAACCAGGTCCTTTCTCTCATACTGCATTCTTCCATTCTTTCTTTCTCATTCTCTGACAGCTTTTCGAAATAACGCGGGGGGAAAGAGTCAAGGTCCGGGGTGTCTGGGGTAACCGTGCCAAAAAGGACAGGCGTGGAATCCAGACTGTCAGTGTAAGTGTAGCAAACATATTATGACTATTCCCTTTACCATATTTCACATAAACTCATTATAAATAATAAGCTGATGAAATAAACACAACCAGCAACGAACAAAAGTTTTGTAGAATGAACAGAACTGTTCACTCGACCTTTAGCCCGCATCACTTTTTTTCCATGTTCATCCTTGTGACGCCCGTCGCCAGTGCTGTATATGGGGACAGCAGTCCTGTTGGTCGTCAGCATTTCATACACACATGGCGCGTCCTGTTTATTATTTCTCTTTATTTAGACATTATACATCCTGTTTATTATTGGCATGTGATAGACACGGCACATCCTTTAGCCTGCCCAGCGCATGGCGCGTCCTGTTTATTATTTCTCGGTATATAGACATGATACATCCTGTTTATTATTGGCATGTGGTAGACACGGCACATCCTTTATCCTGCCCAGCGCATGGCGCGTCCTGTTTATTATTTCTAGGTATATAGACATGATACATCCTGTTTATTATTGGCATGTGGTAGACACGGCACATCCTTTATCCTGCCCAGCGCATGGCGCGTCCTGTTTATTATTTCTAGGTATATAGACATGATACATCCTGTTTATTATTGGCATGTGGTAGACACGGCACATCCTTTATCCTGCCCAGCGCATGGCGCGTCCTGTTTATTATTTCTAGGTATATAGACATGATACATCCTGTTTATTATTGGCATGTGGTAGACACGGCACATCCGTTATCCTGCCCAGCACATGGCGCGTCCTGTTTATTATCGGCCGAATGTACACGCGATACATCCCCTAATTAGCCGACTCAACGTAGCACAACAAGTTATGTCATGTAACATAATGCAATGCCTGGTGTAATGTAGTACCATCTCACGTTCTTTCTGTGTTTATATTGTACCTGATGGTCACACCGGTGTTCTTCCAGATCGAATTCCAACCGGACGAAGAAGTCACGTTCAAGGGACTTCGTGACCGCTGTGCCCGCGTCTTCGCTATGGTGTCCTACGACACGCTGAGCAAATCTCACTCGGCCTTGCTCCTGGGCGGACTAAAAGGGCCGGAGGTCAACAACGATCGGGAGGTCCAAACGTTATTAAAGAACGGAAAGGGGTACTTTGTCCCCACCAAGAAGAACGAGGTGTCCTCTGTAAGCCACTTCTCCCTTCTTCTAATACATACAGCGTACATGAACTGTTCTCTTCGGCCTTAGCACATAGTACATAGTGGAAATATAATACATTACATCCTTCAATTTTTTGGGTGCTTTTACCATCCAGTCTTCTTACTTTCATCAAAAGTACTACCTGTGCTTTTAATGTAGTAGGAACTGCATTTTAATTGAACTACCCAAAAAATTTTACAGGAGGAGGAGGACTCTCTGTTGAGTGAGGTAAGCAGGACACACGAGTCGGACACCGAGCGTAGCTTTGATTTACCCCCAGTCAACATTCCGTCTCGCCGAAAGAAAACTGCCACAACGGGAAGTGCTGGAAAAGAAGACACAGAACGCTCTGCCAAGAGAAACACCAAAGTCCCTTCTTCCGCAGCAGGAAGTTCCTCCACCCCACCTCCACCTGATCCCACTCACTCGTCTGAAGGGAAAAAAAGGCCAGCAGGAAGTTCCTCCCCACCACCTCCACCTGATTCCACTCACTCGTATGAAGGGAAAAAAAGGCCCAGAACACAGGAGGAGGAGAAGGTGAGTACCGGCAAAAATCCTGTTTCTTTGTACCCTGTAAAATAAAAACAAAACAAAAAATATGTCCTCTTTCCTCATTCTGTATGAAACATATGACGTACTTGGACAGCAAAAATGAGTGTTTTTTCTGTTCCCAATCTGTGCAGGATTTACCCCAAGCGCCAGAAGGTGAGGTGATATAATATTTGGTTGTGTTCATGTTTTGTCACGTTCAACTGATTTTCCCTGTTATTTGTTGCAAGTTCCTTTCTCATTCTTCTTTTAATTTGGTAAAGAAACCCGAAAAATATTACAAAGAGACACATGAAATAAATTGCTATGTGATAAACTTTACGTCCTTTTTTCTTGTTCAGGCAGAGATATTATAGTACTACATAGCTTTGACTTCCTTTCACGTACATTCCTTACAATGTTACATGAGACAATTTTTCCTGTGTATATTTTGTTCACCTTTCACTTTGTAGCGAGAAGGAAGATTAGCACGATGGCCCCTCCAGACAACTATGCACAGGAAGAGATCGGGACTGCCGTCACCGCCTTTGCTCTACAATATTTCACAGACACAGACGAAGTGGTCGGGCCCTACATCCCGTGGAAGTCGAGAAACCCGGATCACAACTACCTGCTGGCCAAGCTGGTGAAAGGTACCATAACTTTTATGTCTTTTTTTACCTTTTCCATGACATATCAAGGCCACTCCAAAAAAAAAGTCTGGTTTCTCATCCCAAAGCAGAGAAAAATTTCAGTAGGGCGTTTTTTTTTAAATTTTTAATTTTCTTAACGCAGGAGCCAAAATGTATAGGAAAAAAGTAGATTTTCTGCAACAAAATTTCACACTTAATTATTCAAGTGTCTATTTATTTGAAGCTGTTGGAAAATGTAAGATATTCCTGCTGTCATACAGCATAACAGAAGTTTTATTTTGTATCAGGGGAAACGGACATATATAAAATCGAGATGCACTTGGAAGATGGTGTTAGAGTCCCCCGGTCCGTCGCACAGGATAACGCGTGGCCGGATATGGCTGAGGACGAAGGTAGGAAGATTTACACCTCTACAGTGAAATCTCGATATGAGGAGGATGGTAATAAGGAGCAGACTGTTTTAAAGAGCAGATTTGCTATGCCAAGATTTTTTCTCTACATTTCTATAGTAATAATACCTGATTAGAAGGTGCTTTTTTACACAAAAATGGTTTAGAAGGAGCAGAATTTTTCGTACATGAATAACTTGTTCGGCTGTTCATTCATTTGATTGAGAAAAAAGTTCCCATTCCGATGAACTAGGTGATGGTGTGTGTGTAGAGGACCCCCACCCCCTGTATACACAGATGCAACCGGCATTGCTATCCTATGTTAAATACTTTATTTTACCCACAGCAACATGTGGGAATTCTCCCTTCTGTATGATGCCCTGTAACCCAGTGGGCACAGGAGGTTGAACAAAGATGGATAAATGTTTACCAATCTTTATTCGATGTTGATTCAACAATTATTCAAACTTGCTAATATTTTTAAATGGCCCCTCTTTCTGTTGTTGTAGCACAATTTCTATTATTTTATTGTAACAGGTATGACCCTGTTATGGCAGTCGCCATATCAGGTATACACAACATTAGAGACGACCTACATAGGGGTGGTGGCGTATCCCTTCCTGAGCAAGGACCTGGTATACGAATGGTTTGCGTTGGAGGAGGGGGAGGAGCGCTTCCTGGGTTTGACGGACCCGTTCATATTGGTCCCCCCCGGACGCTACACGTGTAAGCTCAGCTATATGGGGGAGGATGAAGTTGTGTTGCAGGGGTACATCAGCCGGGTGAACGTGCTGAAGTGCTCAAATCTCTTCCAAGGTGAGACGCTGTAAGGTGTTTACAATGTAGCATAGTACTGTGTTATATGATATACATTTTATTTTTACTTGATACTAGAAGGGTAAAGTTAATCTTTTCCTTCTTTCTTTTAGTGGCCAAAATTAAAATAATGAAACCAACATGGAGAGACAGTACACTTTATACCTATCATACAAGCTGTCTTCACTTTTTTTATTTTTCAGAGTCCGGACTCCAGTTCATAGAACCAAAAGACTACACGGTCCACTACGCGAGCAAAATTGGCGGAGGCAACTTTGGAGCGGTGTACCGAGGTGATTTTTTTGGACCAGTTGCTGTAAAAACCATTAAGACGAGTCACTCGGTCGACATATTCTTGGCAGAGATAAACATTGCAGGGTGAGTACGATAATAAACCACTTTGTTCACTGTTCTTTTCTCCCCGCTGTGTCATAGTAAACAAACTGAATAACAAATATATGCCCGTGCTTTCCATTGTGTTCCACCTTTAATACCATATGCATGTTACTAGTCCTTTAGAAAAATAACCCCTTTTCTTTACCATACAGAAAGATGCGTCACCGCAATCTTATTCGATTGCTGGCCGTATGCCAACTGGAAGATGAGATACATATCGTCATGGAATTGTGCAACGGCAGAAATCTGGCGCGCATCTACGAGAAAATGCGGAAAATGAAGACCATCAAGGCCAAAGTGAGTACCATATTTCAAGTGACACTGCACTTTCCGCACTGTCGCCATGATATGGGTTGTCCCGCGTTATATGGTTCATTGCGCGTCCTGTTTATTATTTGTCGGCAACATGTAGTCACGATACATCCCTGTACGTACTAAGTACATGGGTCGTCCTGTTTATTATTTGTCGGCAACATGTAGTCACGATACATCCCTGTACGTACTAAGTACATGGGTCGTCCTGTTTATTATTTGTCGGCAACATGTAGTCACGATACATCCCTGTACGTACTAAGTACATGGGTCGTCCTGTTTATTATTTGTCGGCAGCATGTAGTCACGATACATCCTTAGACGTACCAAGTACATGGCTCGTCCTGTTTATTATTTGTCGGCAGCATGTAGTCACGATACATCCTTTGACGTACCAAGTACATGGCTCGTCCTGTTTTTTATTTGTCGGCAGCATGTGGAGACTGAATCAGCGGTGTGCCAATTACATTACAACTCGTCTTGATTTGCGGCTGGATGTAGTACTCTGTGTAACCCTTATGACAGGAGCTGATTGTCTCTCATTCTGACAGGAGGAAGTGCTGAAATTAGACGACAGCATGTTCGTAATGCAGCAGCTGTGCCTGGCTCTGAACTACCTGCACAGCATCCCCGTCGTTCACTCAGACGTCAAACCAGGGAATATTATGATATCGCCAAACTACGAGGTGAAGCTGCTAGATTTCAGTATCGCCCGCATAAAGGAGAGCGCTCGTGAGGAGCGCACCTATGCCACAAACTTCGGGGGCGGCCCGGGAGCGGGTACCTTCGCGTACATGGCCCCCGAAGTGTACAACGGGTCGAAACTGAAGAGGCAAACCTCTGTAGATGTGTACGCAACCGCCTTAATAATTGTAGAAAATGCGAACAACGGAGCACTGAACTATCCCATGAGGCAAGACGTGAAGAATGCCATGGCTGCTGAAGGCTTTCCGAAAGGAATTAAGAAGGTGGCCCCTGCCCTCCTACCCGTCACACAGATGGCTCTCAGCTGGAAGCCAGAGGAGCGGCCGGAAGCCAAGGAATTGGGGAAAGTAATAGGTTCTCTCTTCGACGAGGAGGCCTACTACGGGCAGAAGCCAGCGTGGTGAAGCGTAAGATAGACTAGTGTATTCAGTGAGGGCAGGAAAAATTATGTGCATTTGTCTACTGTTCCATGACACTTTATTAGTTACACACAGAAGTGAACCATTTCATAAAAATAATATAGTCAAATCATGATACAATTGGGAAATTTTTTTTGTACAATATCACATGCTCGGTCTACTTTTATTTACATTGCATCGACATGTGCTACACGTTATATGATTATACCATCTGAAACTTTTTTTTTCTATTTCACATGCTCTCTGTACTTTTATTTACATTGCATCGACATGTTCTACACATTATATTTAACGATCACACAAAGCTAGAAAAATAGCTTGGGCATTCTGCATGCACAACACCATGTTGTTCTGGTTCAGGAATTCGTCTGCCTCTGCCCTAAACTGTGCCGGTACAATGTCTTCAAAGTGGTCTGCTATCTCATGGTACTCTGCCGCGAATTCCATGTCATCTGCCGCCTCAACACCGTAATGATACCCACACTGCTCGCCCCCTGTCAAATTTTAAATAAGAAAAAAAATTACATATATCACATGTCCAATTATTTGGTGACAAACAGTTCAACGGCCGAGCACATACAGAGGTCAAATAGCTTAACAACATGGGAAGGGAAACAGAGAAATTCATGTATACGGGCTTACCGAAAAGATCAGGATGGTTATACATGTCGTCTGGACATCCTCCACATGGCAGACTCACGCCTTTCTGTTGGCGAATCTTGTGAAGGTTCCAGTCACGAATGTAGTCGTCCACCTGCCGCTTTACCAATGGGAGGTAGACGTAAATGAACGGGTCTCTGTGCAGGTGAAACAAAGCATGGGTGCGTTACACAAAATGAAATACATACACAAAGACACACTCATTTAAGTCTGTTGGCCGGGTTGTTTCACCATTTGACCTTGGGCCGTATTTCACGAGGCCATACGCCGAGCGAAATGTGGCACACCGGTCAACAGACTTGAAATGAGTGTGCCTTTGTGTTAATTTTTTATCATTTTCGATTTAAAATACGAAAATTGTGATGGGGGGAGGGCCTATGATAGCCTAATTATATCCCCTTCAAATGTAAATTAAGCACCATTTTGATGACGTCACAGGGCCGTATTACGGCCATTGGTTTTTTCACGGGTTCACGGGTGGGTGAAATACGGCGTTGTTTGGTTTAGTCAATGGGACTGCTGTTTTTCATTAAAAAATTAAACTCTTTTCTTTGATACATAAAAAACATGCTGTTTCATATTTTTTCGTGGTAATATACAAGTTTCATACCGGTTTTCTTGTACGTCGACAGGCAGCCCATCTCGCAACATTTGTGTGAACTGCTGGTGTAGGCCATACGTGACATGCCTGTACATGCCGGACCAAAAGCACTCGATTTTCTGTAGAAATAACACAAAAGAGGCACAGTATAATAGTTAGGAAGGAACATGTTGTAGACATTGATATTATTTTTTTTCCTGCCCTTACGCTATATAAAGTGGGAAAAACAATTTACTTGGTTCAATTTGGACTTGTCCACCACTGCCGGTCGCTCCGACGCTACGTCCGTCCCATTACGCCTCAGGAACATCTGCAATTCTATGCTGAGCGTGTTCTCCGTACCCGGGTCGAACCTTGCTCTGTTCGGCACAACTGTTTAAAAGAAGAAAAATAAAACCTTGCATTAGGTTTCATCCGGTTTCCCATGTTTCCCTGTGTTACAGTATAACATGTATTTTGTGTGTACGGGTCAAGTGTTATGGCGGACACACAGTGAACATAATATTGTAAGGAAAAGTATACATACCTTCCAACTTCTGTATGGTGTCCGCAAATAGTTTGACCACGAAGTTTGGATTTTTGTTAGTGGTATATGTTGTGCACCAGAGCACCCTCCGTGAAAAGCAGTCTATCGCTCCGTGTATATAAATCCCATACGTAGCCAGTTTGTCATGGCCATCGATTGACCAGCAGTCATTGGGCCCCTGTATAAAAGGGATGGAACTTTGTATTATAACGTACATTTACATGTCGTAGCAAATAATGGAACGTTCTATGTTATTCCCATGTCATATTATGTTAGCTATACTGTACATACCGGTGACTGAAAGATGCGCCGTACAAACTTCTTTCCCTTCCTCCTCTCCCCGGCTTCCGGGTCCAGCACCCTGGCCGCTGCCATGACATCGTCCCTATTTGGAAAGAATTTATTTTTTCACTCACTCTGTTATTTAGTATTCTGCAGTGTACAGTACACAGTATTGCACCAAGCATCCCGCGGTAGACACGATACAGTCCACCGATTTTATGATTCATACGGTATAACAAAGGGTTCTGGAGATGTAGGTTGGTATATGGACGAAAATAATATTTCGAAGCAGCACGCCAAAGTTGGGAGAAATACCTTTTTATTGCCACGTTGAATTTGTCTCTGATAATCCTTGTCACGCGTCTGTAGCCTGCTGTCTCCTGACACTTCTCCTGAGCATTCTATGGTTATACCGGAAACAATATTCATATACTTGGTTTAGTGTTAACAGTATTAATAAAACAGCATGACATACTACTACATGACGTCATGACAAATTAATTTTGTGATATAAGTTTGCTCTGTTTATTTGTGCTATGCTCAGGTAGGAAAAGGATATGGATGAAAAGGAATACAGTTGACTGTAATGTTACACACCTGCACTAGATTTAGGACGGTTTCCGGCTCCAGCGGTACTGTCCTGGTGATGCCAAACTGTTTTAGCCGCCTTTTCAAAGTACTGAGGCTGGCAATTGGGAAAAAAAGAAATAAAGATTGACTGCTTGCCACTTGACTATTTTTCCTTCAATTTTTAAGAGAAATAAAGCTTGAATTGGTCACCAAATTGTTGAAAATATTGCCATCAATATGTCGTAATAGTAGATAATTCTGGAAATTATGTAAAGGCATAAGAGCATTTCTTTAGGTATAGGAGTATAAGCCTGCCCCGAGTATAAGCCTGCCCCGTGTATAAGCCGGGTCAGTTTGCCACTTAGTACTTGTAGAAGCCCGGGCTTATACACGGGGAAATACGGTACTTGGAAAAGTGTAGAGGTGTGCAGAAGCCAGCTGTACATTTAATGAAAATGAATGGAGCAGTGTTCTCCTAATGCTATACCTGAAGGACAGCCCAAACTGTCTGAGGTATCGTAGGATCATCTCGTTGCTTTTCCCCAGCAGCACCAATTTGGACAGTATGTCTGGCAGTAGCTCTGTGCAATAATGGAAGGAGAAACAGTTGTATTATTGCACAGTAATGTAGGAAGTATATTTCAGGAAGTCATATGATGAAAAGGCAGGATAGTAGGCGGTGTAACTGTGATATACTACCTTGTGTCGTGTTGTGCTCTGTGTCAAGGTGGCCACACTCTACGCACTGCATTATCCCCACCACTATCTCCAGCCTTTTACACGGGCATCTTTTGCAACTTCTGTGGAACAATTCCTCGTACTCCATTTTGCTGGTAGTTCTGAAAAGGGAAACAAAAGATATTTGATTGCACCCGATATATCGATACATATGCAGCACACGATAATAAACAGGATCCTGTTTATTATCGTCCAAGCGTATATGAAATCCCGTTTATTATCATCCGGACATACAATTGAACGGGACGATAATAAACAGGATTCGGTCTGGTTATGTTGCCGGAAAGACGAGCGCGGCGGTGGAAACTACACACTGTGACATAGCAATCGCTGTAGACACGACATAACCTCATCGAACAGTGTGCCCGGTAGACACGAGACATACTGCAAAGTGCTGCCATCTAGCGGAGTGCTTCCGAACGAAGGGATGGGAGCGACCTCTACATCGTATAGCAATAACTACGCAGGAGCGCCATTCGGTCAACAATACGTTTCACGGTAACATTATGCCTTTCTTACACTTATTACCGAAAACATGAATGAATCAGGTAGGAAAGATGCTGTACAATGTGTATACATATCTCAGGAAGCAGAAATCCGGCATGCCATGCTGTGTTGAACGTATAGGGGGCTGGGTATGAGGTATGTCGACGGGATTAGCCTAATGTGCTGGTGCTTCTCGTGTCTACATTATACGGCTGTCTCGTATCTAAAAAAGGTGGGATGTTTCTTGTCTACAGTGGGGGTCTCTCTTGTCTACCGCATCAGACCTATAATGTTATAAGGCTGTCTCGTATCTAAAAAAGGTGGGATGTTTCTTGTCTACTGTGGGGTCTCTCTTGTCTACCGCATCAGACCTATAATGTTATAAGGCTGTCTCGTATCTAAAAAAGGTGGGATGTTTCTTGTCTACTGTGGGGGTCTCTCTTGTCTACCGCATCAGACCTAGAAAGTAAACTATTATAAAACTGTCTGTCAGGGAGTGCTCATTTGGTATGGCCGGGGGGGGGGGGGGGGAGCATGTGAGGGGGGGCATTTTTTTTAGGGGTATTGACAGGGGAGGGCCTTTTCTTTTTTACCCATTTTTTTTTTTGGGGGGGGCCTTTTTTGCGGGGGTATTCCTACACACCAATATTGTTTCTCATGCACTACTTGGGGGGGGGGGGGGGGTGCACCGTATTTCATACAGGAAGGATAACATGGTGTCTTTTTTTCTGTTTAACACAGATGCCCAGGAAAAACCCTCAGTTGGAAGAGGTGAAGCAGGCCAACCGGGCGGACCACAGGAAGTGGTTAGAAAAGAACAAGCAGGAGTGGCCAGAGTTGCACAAGGCCAACAGGGCGGCTGCAAATGCTGTGAGTATAAAGGGGCCGTGGAGGCGGATGGGGGGGGGGGGGAGTGAGGGTGGAAATGGCAAGACAAGTATGGAATGTAGGGTAAATGTGGGTGACGTGCTGAATGTTGAAAAATCCCCCCCCCCCCGCGAAGGCACAACGTTTTCCTTGTTACACATTTTTCATTGGGTGTGCTGTATATATTTTTTTTTCTCTGATTATTTTTTAAACTTTTTTTTTTCAAACGCACACTAAGTAGTGGTAAAGGACAGAGCACTTGACATGTGAGGAACCTTTGGGTAACATGGTCGGTATGTCACCGATGTTACCCACGTTTACCATACTGGAAAGGGGGTGGGGGGAAAGTATGTTCAAAAAAAATAAACAGATGAGTGTATTGTATGATTTGTCTTTCTTTCTTAAGAAATACGAGGCTACACGCCCCTACTCAGAACTGAAGGGAGAGAAGAAAGCACGCGTGCTGCTCTCCAAAAAGCTGAGTGCGGCCAACGCAAGGGGGAAGCTCACCGAAGAAAAAGGTAAATTTCTTTGTTTTTCTCTATATATTTAGGGGCCGTGTACCCCTACACTGCATGTAAGGAGTGTGGTGTGCCCAAAAAAAAAGGATTTGTCCCATATGTGGGTTACACTGCCTTACGTCAGGATGAATGTTGTCTACAGTATGGGGTGGAGAAAGCATGTATCATGTGCTCCACTCACCGGGGAGTAAATGGCAGGAGTGGGGGACTGTATTAAATGAAGCCTCAAAAAAAAGTATCTGTGTCCTGTGGCGCAGGGCCAGTGTGATGTGAAGTTGGCATACAAAATTACACTGACTGGGTAAATGGGAAGATATATGTTGTTTCAGCTCGGGAGATGAAGGAACAGTTCCTGCGCGATTTCCCAGGGGCGGTGCTGAAAGGCTACAACGATGCAACGGAGGAACAGTCCGAGCAATCAACGGAACAGGAAGTCCAAGCAGAAGAGCTGACAGGAGAGGAACAGTCTGAGGAATCTACGGAAGTGGAAGTGCAAGCAGGAAACGTGACAGGACAGGAGGCTGTACCGGGTGCCACTGAGGCACAGAACACAGAGGGAGAGGAAGCAGAACAGCAGACAGGAGAGGGTTTGGGTCAGCGACACACCGAACAGGCCGTGAACTCTCCTCCCACTGTACCTCAGCCCGAGGAAGAGGATGCCCCAGCTTACCGTATGGGAAGCCAGGTCTCTAGTCGGTGAGTAATTGAACATTTAGCATACGCCTATTGAAAAGTTTTAAAATTATTTTTTGGGCAAATCAATTTTCACACTACACACCGCTGAGCGCTGGTCTTTTATAATTGATACATAGTAATATGCGCCATACTATATACATCATATTCCCACCTAATGGCATTCCTTTTTTTGTTTTAAAACCCTATGTCAGGTACCAAAACTGTATAGGAAAGATATGTACGAAATGGCCCGTCTCGTGTCTACATGTATATATTAAAAGGAAATTTAACCTGAGCCAAAATGTGCTGTCTCATTCCCTGTACTTATGCTACAACTACAAAAAATATTTTTACACTATAGCAAATAAGTACCATCAGCCAGTTTCCTGGATTAAAATGGAGAATACATGAAATTTATTTCCCACAGAACCCGCAGCAACAAGAAAGAGAACAGCACTGGGTCCGCCTTCTGCACCCCCCCCCCGCACAGAAGATCAGACAGACTACAGAAGAAAAAATGTGTCAAATCCTTCCCCCTACCACTTAGTACAATGGCCCAAGTAGAGGAAAGAAATGCTGCAACACTGAAGAAGGCACCACGTTCACCCTCGCCCACTAAAAGCCCTGCCGCACGGTTCGCAAAAGGTCTCAAACTGTCCAAAATTTGAAGAAAGGGATTTTTTTTTTCTCTACCTTATGTAGATAAATACATAAAAGAGAGAGAGAGACAAGTTAAGAAATAAAACGCCTTACTTTTTTATTTGACAGCATTGTGATGATAAACAATCCGTTCAAGTCATGCGGCCTTATTTCAACGTTATACGGGTTAGGTATAAAATAATATACCGTGATGCCAAATTAAAAGACCAACTATGTCATAGCGTGAAGAATATGTTACTGTCCAAAACATTACCATGGTATCATACATTTGTTATAGCATAAAAACTAAGTACCGGTATCCTGTGTCCTGTTTATTACCCCTGTTCATTAAACTCGTATATGATGAAAACTAAGATCTTTCCTACTGTATGAAAACATACATGAACACACAATGATGTAAATACCATGCAAAAAGATAATACAAATAACAAGAATACACTTAACATCTAGGAAACTATATAGTACTCATTGCCAGTATACATATATGAGTGCATTTTTATGTAAAAGGGGGACCTAATGTGAAGACATTCGTACCATTCTTGGCGGGCTGACACTCAAGCGAAAAGGCTTTGTAGATAGGTCACTTTAGCATTTTTATGTATAATATTATACTCACAGCTATAGTACCAGATGTCCTAACTTTAAATAGTCACAGCGAGTGAAATACCCAGTAGAACACTACATGAGAATGGGAATGCATCACCCAAATACTGATGATATCATAGAAAATCACAAACATGCTGTATATATTACCGCATTCAGACGCACAACATTAAAAAATATGACATATAGCCTCAAAGAGACCGCCTGTGTAGTGGTTACCCAAGCCCGTTGCTGCAGCTCCCGGTGGGTGAGGGTCAGTGAGGCCCCCCCCCCCTGTGTTCTCTGCACCCCTGCGCCTTTTTGTACATGACACACCTGGGATAAAACCAAACCCCTCTGAAATACCACATAAAGTTCCCAATCGTATCTGAATTGTCATTGTCATTACTGTATATGCATGTCTGAATGATATTCTTTCATCAAAATCAATAATATATGGATATACAAAATGTTAGGTTTTTGGGCCGAGCTACTTAATAAAAGCGAACGCAATAAATTAACAAATTCTTCTATTTCCCCTCATTCTGCCTCTGTATCTTCATCATGACCGTCAGTGCTGCTGTGCGCAGCATTTCCTCCTCCGCGTTCCGCGTTCTGTAAAGAAAATACACAAACGGTTTGCACTAAAAATAAATAGAAATGAAAGGACAGGAAGATACTAAAGGAAAAGGATGACATTACATGGAAACAGGACTTGGTACAGGACACCACTTGACATGTGCATCACGAATTACACTACATGTCTGCTACATTACATACTACATTTTCGGTATAGCAAAGCGTTAAAACAATACATACCGTGTGCCCACTGCCCCCTCCTCCTCAGAGCTGGTTGAGTCCTGTTGACTTGGCACAAAGTCAGGGTCCGGGGTCCCCGGCTCTGAAACACAGGAAGAGGAGGACCCAGGACTGCTGGCTGTCATGGGGGTGTCGCGTTCCTCCTGCTCCGTGTCCCCCTCTTGCTGGTCGGTGTGACCCTGGCTCACAGGGCTGGTGGCAGTGGCCTGGGACCCGCCCCCCTCCTGCTCGCTGTCCTCCTGTTCCTCCTGACTGTCACCCTCCGTGACAGGGCTGGTGGCAGTGACCGGGGACCCGCCCACCTCCTGCTCGCTCTGCTCCTCGTCCTCCTGACAGTCACGCTGGGTGACAGGGCTGGTGGCAGTTGCCGGGGACCCGACCCCCTCCTGCTCGCTGTCCGGCTCTCCCTCTGTTTTGAAAAAGGAAAGATCAAAAGTGTTTAGCGGATAATAAACAGGACACTGGATACCGGTACTGAAGGATGTCTCCTGTCTACATTAAGCCCATTATATACCGTACTACTTGTACAGTTTGTGATGGGAGGCATCTGTTGTGTGTAACTAGCATCAATAATAAACAGGACGGGCCATGCTCCTGGTATATTGAAGGATTACTCTGGTCTACATACTACCGACAATAAACAGGACTACTGCTATACTGGGTGGAAAGAGGAATATATCGTGTCTATGCTTCCCCGAAAATAAACAGGACACGCCATGCCGACGGTACAGGGAAGGATACCTGCTGTATTATTCCCGCCAAAAATTAACAGGACTACGCTAAACAGCATGGCCAACAGTGATATGGTAGTACTAGTGAGTAGTGTACGTACCTTCAGCGCACTCCTGGCTAAAGAAGGTAGACAGGTCGGGACAGGGCCCGGGAAGAGGGGTGGAGTGAACAGCGGGGGAGTGCTGTTGTGCCACGTGTACCTCGGCTATAGATAAAATAAATTACATTGTAATGAGGGAAAGAAAAAATTTTTTGCTTTGTGAACAGGATGTGGGAGGTAGGGATTATATCTCATACACCATTCCTTTATCCAAAGCTGTTTCCCACCCCGTATGTAGAGCGTGCAGAGAATTTTTTATATGATACTGATATATATAGGGAATTTTTATTTTGTTCTGCCGTACTTACAGTGCAATGTCTGGAAAACCCCACCGTGTGAAGCTGATGGGATATCGTTGAAGGTGGGAGGGTTCTCCAGTGACCACCGAGTGACAGGGCTGGTGGCAGTGGCCGGGGACCCGCCCCCCTCCTGCTCGCTCTGCTGCTCGTCCTCCTGACAGTCACGCTGGGTGACAGGGCTGGTGGCAGTTGCCGTCGACCCGCCCCCCTCCTGCTCGCTGTCCGGCTCTCCCTCTGTTTTGAAAAAGGAAAGATAAAAAGTGTTACATATGTGGTGTACATTTAGCCGATAATAAACAGGACACTGGATACCGGTACTGAAGGATGTCTCCTGTCTACATTAAGCCCATTATATACCGTAATACTTGTACAGTTTGTGATGGGAGGCATCTGTTGGGGGGACAACTGAACCATGTGATAAAGGTATAGCCCACCCGTGTTTAAATATGTATGCCTCCCTTGTTTACTCCTACCGTAAATCTACCGGTATGTCTCCTGTGTACAACGAAGTACATGGGTAAAGGATGCGTTACATGTGTACTGTATGATTTACTTTTCCCAACGTAGCGTGCACAGCGTAATGACTGGAATATAGTAGAAACAATAAGGCTTACCTTGCTCAAGATCTGACGGGGTGGAGGGTCCTGCAATGCTCTGGACTTGCTGCGCCGCAGCCTCTGCCCGGTACTGCGTATGAAGCCTGTTGTTCAGATCCTGGGCGTGAGCCCACTCATCGGTCCCTGGTAGCGGCCGGTATTTCTGTGGATAAATAATGTACCAAAAAATAGGGTTAAATTGAATATATTGTAAAGGGAGTTAATTTCTTCCACTGGCATGAAACAAAAAATTATATGTATGCATTTGAAGTTGTTTCTTTCCCAGTTTAAACGTCACCTAAAGTCACCCAGGATATTGGCTCATTTGGGTTTAAAAAATATTTGGATGGGGGGACAGCCCTACTGTGTGGGTATGAGGGATAGGATGCATAATTTACATATGAAAAAGCTTTGGTGAAAAAATGCTATAGCTTAAAAGGTTCCCCAAAGCGGGGTGTGTTTGGCACGTTTTAAACCTTTTGAATTTCTTCGTTGGCACACATTTTTTCATTTAATATCCCTCCATTCTCAAAATATGTTAAAAAATCATTATGATAAAGGATTGATATTAATAAAATTTGATTATAACAATCTGTGTTATTCAAGTGTAATAGAAAGTTGCAGGGTATGTTGCAGCACATTTTTATATATCAGATAAAGTTGTCCACATTTTAAAACGAAAAGCCCCAAATAACAGATACAAACGCATTATAATAAGCATATATTTTTTTCTTCTTTCTTTAATATATTCCAAAAAGGAGTGTAAATATCTTTAATTTTGTCGGAACATATTTTCCTCATATATTATGTTACTGAAATGCCCACATGGAAATTGCCATAATGGTTGTACGTACTGCTGCCTGCTTTCTGTGGTATTCTCTGGCTTCTGCCGCTGCCGCCGGACCCTTTTTGAACTTCTTTGAGTAATATCTTTTTGAATTGGCCCTGTGCCTTGTATCATCATATATGATGCGGTCTGCGGGCAGAAGGTGCTGTGAGTGAGGTTTGACTCTGGCAACCCAGTCGTCCAGCTCTTGCTGGGTGCAGCCAGACTGCGGGGCAATCAACGGGGTTTCATATGGAAGAGACATCTGCAATATGAAAATATTTGCGTCACATTGTGGAATATTCACATGATTCGTATGAGTGTCCTGTTTAATATTGCCATCCTGTTTATTATCACCATCCTGTTTATTGTCGACGTCCTGTTTATTATCCACCAAGGCGTGCGCTCGGAAAGTGGCCACACGATTAATTTAGAGCTAAGACATGCTTTGTACTTAATACAGTAGATAGTAACGATGTAGTTGAGCCATATTCTACACTTTATCCGTTTTATTCTAGCTTATTTCATCTGTAATACAATAAAACAATGCAGAAAGACCGTACGTGAAGACTTACCTTGTTTTGACCGGAAGTAGAATAGGGATGTGTCGCCGCCTAGCGTGAAACGTTATGGTACGGAAATATACCGCCAGATGGCAGCAGGTCGGCGCGGTATCGGGCGGTATGCGTTATTGCACGTATAATGCCTGCTCACTATACCGTCATGTATATTCAACGTGACAGAACACCGTACAATACAGTAAACATGAGACATTTCACATAGTATTGTATTACATAGCGTACAGTACAAGAAGGAGTATGAACAAATTGTGACTTACCGCGTGCTCTACTGCAGAAGGAATGGCATACCCTGGGTATTGTTTAACTTGAGGACAGTGCGTTCGTTTAATATGAAGAAAAAGTAGTACCGCCCCCGGACCAATGGGAGGCTGTATAACAAAGTATACATGGCGCAGGGCGGTATGGCGGAAATTGACAGTTGACAGCGCCAATTTTCGTAGTTGACAGTTGACAGCAACTTTTTTTCATGTTTTTCAAAAATGAAAAAAAAAATATTTGTGAAAAAAAATTAAATTTTTTTTTTTCGCCTGTTTTTTCAGGTGAAAATTTTTTTTTTTTTCATAACAGTGTTTTTTTGGGCGTGAGCCTTGTCGGCCACCGTATATAAGAGTGTATCAGGCATGTACTAGTTCGCATTTTACAATTTTCGTTTTCGACACACGACTTATAATAGTCCATTTGGATGAAGGTAGGAGTTCAATGAAGGCAGAGCAGAGCAACATGGAGCAGAGCAAATTGGGTTAGTATACAATACATGAGGTGTGGCATGGCAGGGCATGCAAGATAGAGCAGGGGGCAGATTACATCCTCAGGTAAAGGTAGGATTATATGCATAGGTGAAAGTAGTACAGATCATGGGAGGACAGTACAGGACAGCAGCGTAGATATCATATTAATAATCAGGTGACGGCAGAACAGGAAGGCAGAATAGAGAAATGCAAGGTAGGAAGGTAGAGTATACGTAAACAGGAATCGAGATGAATTCAATACAAGGCAGACCAGGACAAAGCAAGACAGGGTAGCACAAAGTATTGGGCTCTTAGCTGGAAACTATCTATCTATAGGTCCCCTTTTCACAATATCATTCTCCTGTTCCTGTCCAAAATAATTTGCAGACACTGGGCAACTCATGTAATCTAAAGGGCACGTCATTTTAGAAATGATCCTTGTGATCTCACTGACCTTTCTGCCTCTGTAATGGAGGAAAGGTATTCGTTTACAGAGCAAACATTACATGGAAAGTATCGTGTCAGTCTACTTGTGTCAGTCAGATGGACGCACATGTACTAGTTTAGATACAGATCAGAATCAAGTCTAAGGGGGGGGGGGGCTTACCTTATCTCCCAAGAAGTCTGTACCTTTCCATTACCTGTATTTTTCCTAATGATCAAGAAGGACCCCATTTTGTCTGCAGGTAAAAGGATGTTCTGCCCACCAATGTATTAATGTATGTTCGTTTCTCCGTCCCTGTGTATCTTTCCCTCTCTCCATCCCTCTCTTGACCATAATTATCTTGGTTTAATTCCATCTCAAAAATGTCCAAATCGTTTATCATTGACAAAATTTAATGCTATTCATTGAAGAATAATTCCCCACTTTCTGACATTATTTCCTTCTTGATTTGGTCAGACCTTCTCAGGTAATAAACAATATGATTATCACCAGTTGATGGGCGACGCTTATTTAAAATCGGTCTTATTTGAAAAAAAGACCGAACAAGAGAGGTGAAAAGGTTTTAGTCCCACGGAATTGTGAGTCAAGGGAATTGGCAATATAGGCGGTAATAGGCGGTAGCCTTTTGAGTTCGGTGAAGGTTACAAAACTTAATGATTATAGAATGGATGAGAAGTGTTTTCTGTTATTTCTTAAGCTGCTGAAGGTCACAAATGAGAACACTGAGGGAGAAATACAGAAGCTGTACTTCTGTATTCCTCGGGAAATTAATGGACACACAATGTTATTGATAAATAATTGTGTTCTGTTTAATGGCCTTTTATCTGCCATTTGGAAAGTGAATAAATATTCGGAAAAAGAGATTCAAGCAATAACATGGCAATAATACTATCCAGATCAAATGGGTTATTACAGTGGTTTCAAAACATGCCAGATGGGGGATAGCGATAACACTTGCAATAGCCACTTAGTATTGGAAATTATGGGCTACATACCAGCTATTAAGTATTCACTTGAAGAAACCCTAGTGATAAGTGAGTCAGATGACTGCACTTAATGATGTCTGCTCACTCAAGAGGAGGAACTAAATGATAAAAGGTGCAAAAACAATTGAAATTGTACTAAATGAGATTTGCATTAACGACACGATCCCCCCCCCCCCCCCGATATCCCATGGGAATGTTTGGGCTATTACATGCAGGCTCATCACAGTCATTACTTATACATTTACATAATGTTATGGGCCAAGAAAAATTGAGATGACATGAAATATCCAGATGTTTTCCATCAGGTTTACCACACCCTTCATCATATGAATTGCTTCTTCACAAAAGGTGCACGTTCGACTTTGAAGTTCATAACAATGCAGTTCTATATCTAACTACAAGTGTACCGGGATGGGATCTTTTTCCAAATGATCATGCTACTCAGTCGAGCAACCTTAAAAGATGTATAGATCACCAAATATAATAGGCAACAAAGAACAGAGGGTAAAATAGTGCTGCCACTGTATTCCGATTCAAATTATATGACAACTAAGGCTTGCTGCTGTAGGATATTTTATATCTCAGTCCCTCAGCGCAGGCCCAGTGTGGGTTTCACTTGCTTTGGTTGAACACACCATTGAAGGAGTAGTGGTTGACTTCTAATAGGCGTAAGCCAATTTGGACACAGACATGTATTAGTCTTCTACGGCTTGCTAATGATGGTCTAGGGAGAAGGAAGTTGAGTTAATAATGCACAGGGAAAGACTATACCACTGGACATCCCTACCTATTAGAATTGATTACCTAAAATCAAAAAGCTCTTTGGTAGGGTGCAGCTCACTTTTGAAATCCGTTCTATATAGACACGTGAGAGTTTCAAAATCAAATCTCATTATTTTTGGAAATATCAAGTGTTATTACGCATCTGTACACATTAGATCACTTTGCATAAGGAGGTGCACACACAAATTTGAAGCACACTTTGGAGATCAACACACTTTTGGCAAAGAGTGTGTAGTGTGTATTGTGTTACACCAAAATGTGTGTTAAAAGTGGCTGCAGAAAAGTGTGTTGATAAGTGTGTGAACGTAACACACTGTTCTTAGAGTGAAGGTGAAGCTTTACCATGACTTCAACTCCCTTCCGCAGAACGGAAACTTCTTTAAAACTTAATTATGATATTGTAATTCTGTTGCCAGCATACACATGTGGTCCACATACTAAGGTATGTAACAGATTCCATTATCTAATGCTTATGCCTATAGATGAAGTCATTAATAACGGCAAACATGTATCGGCCATCTTCTCTGAAAGCAAAAGTTAATTCTCATTAATATGCAAGGGTATAAGACGGTGACGTGCTAGACATTATCAGATAAGAAGATTCCCCGGATCCTCTTTCCCGTCTCACTTGCATGGAACCCCTTTTAAAGAACACTGACAGGTATCTTCTTTCCACATCTCAGCACTCTTGGATAAACAGTATCCTACCCAGAGGCCGTGAGGATAAAAGAAGTCAATACGGAAACATGCTTCCCTACTTCCTTCTGTATGAATTATTAATGATAAAATAATGCAAAGATGAGTCTGGGTCTGGCAGGTGAGGTAATCTGTTGTGTCATTAAATTTGGTCATTGATTAAGATTTATAAATGACGGCGGTGTACGAAACTCAAAGTTTGCATTGGAAAGGGTACACCTGTTTACTTAACATAATTATATTAGTCGTGTATAGGCATTTGCCAACTCTTTTATCTTCTTACTTTCGTCTGAGGAAATGTCCAAGATAACTACACTTATAGGCCTACAACGTAGTTCTGATGAAAGAACAGGAGAGGAAGAATACGGCTAACGTATGGAAAAGCGAGTCCATACAGCCTCATCATGTTACTGCTGAAGATAATAAATTATTGTGATCTTCGACTTTACTATCTAGCTCCCACATTACTATAGGCTGATAGGTAGGTAACACTTCATTCCCACATCTATAGAAGGAGGTACACCGGCAGTGCAAAGGGGTCGTTTTCATCATGAGACAAATGACTATTGTGTTTCACGCCACCTCTATCTCCTACTAGTATATTAATATATTTATATCACGCTGTAATCCCTTTTCTACATGTGTCCTTTGCCAAAAATAGTCACACCAAGATACGCCACTTCCATACTGGAAATCATCTCCAACGACCTATTTTTAATGAGAGAGGTGCAGAGGCAGAGAGACAGAGAGTGACAGAGACAGAGACAGAGAGAATGAGACAGACACTGTCAGGGTGAGGAAGGACATGCATATCGTACTTTAAACCGTTGTAAAATGTGCGTCTATATATTGCCTGTGCTATTTTGTCTTATGCTATGTTAGAGCAAGGGCACATACCTAACATTACCCAAAAGCTAACTCAGTGGCTACAATATGCTACATGTATGTTAAACAGTACACTCACCGTTTCAAATGCACGCCAATATACATGCTCAGATAACTGGTGTATAGACACAGATGGTGCACCCAAACACAACACATATTAATGTACAATAGCAGTTATTGACTATTAACAGTTATTCAGAATTTACATAAGCATGGGGTACCTAAACATCAAGATACAGATTATGTTTAGACAGACAGCGAATAGCATTGAAATGTAATATTTTGACATTTTGGAATAGGACTGCTGATCTACATTGTCACCTTAACTCTAGGACGTGGGGTATGGAACATACTTTCCTTACCTTTCTCCCACAGTATTATTTTACTTTCGGAATGTTCTTACCAGCTAGAGTTTACAGAGTACACATTACTTGGAAAATAGCGTGTTGAATATATGTGTGCCCATGTCCATGTAAAAAATCCTCCCGCCAGGAACTCATATACGGTCTTTTGGCCCCCGTTGAAACTCACCCTTTTCGATCCCCTTGGATATTGTTTTATTTTTTGTGAGTCTCTCGCTTTTGCCATCTCGCCTGATTGAAATACGTACACAACTTACATACAAAGCATGAGTTTAGAAACACCTACGCGTATTGATATTCATAGTTGAGCGTCACATCACAGGAATTCCGAATACAAAAAGCAAAACCGTGAAAAACACATTTGTTGTCACTTATCTGCAATATTGATGGCCACTGACAATGTCATTGATATAAAATCATTCTCTATTTAATGGCATTTGGCTTTTGCCATGGGCATAAATAATGTCATAATTGGGTTAAAGTCGTAAAACTCCTAATAAAACTGTCCTGTTCACATGGGATAATTACCATTGTTCAGATCAGGAAGGAGACAAATACAACCCTAGCAAACTTGAGCCAAGCTTGCGCCCACAAGAGGCAACCCAAATTGGCACTCTTGCGTGGGGGCGCGTCTTCACTAATTTGCTTGGTTGAGGAGGAGATCTAGACTGCCCAAGTCATAATTTTCAGCCATATGCATAACTTAAAGTTAGTCAATGGACTACAACTTGCAATGGCTCACCAATCATTATTGTTGTCCGGTCAGATATCATATATATATATATATATATATATATATATATATATATATATATATATATATATATATATATATATATTATATACATTGTATATATATATATAAATATATACATATATATATATTTAGTCAGTGCATCTAAAAGTCAGTGCATCTAAAAGCGAGTCACACAGTGTACACATGTACAGTGCACCAAGGGTAGATCTGACTCCCTTTTTATAGCACTGATTCCTTTTGTGACCTGGGGTTCTTCTCTGCGTATGAGGGTAAAGGCACCCCTTGTACAACCACTATCTGTGTCATAACCGCTATCTGTGTCAATAACATATAGAGGTCGACCATCCAACCGCTATCTGTGTCAAAAAAAACGCTAACTGTAGTAACCACCCAACCGCTATCTGTAGTAATGACCGCTATCTGTGTCAAAATCTTCTACACTGTGTTTCATGGTATATAGGCACATCCAACCTCTATCTGTGTCAAAAGACGCTATATGTGTCATATCAGCAATTTCTATCGAAGACTTATACCAAGCATGTACACACCAATTACCATGTGAGTCACGGGGGGGGCATTATTTAACAGGGGGCAGCAAATTCGGATCCCTTGAGGGAGGGGGGGTAGACTGAAAAAAAGTGGATTACTATTTGGGTGTGTGAGGCCTGACAATTTTACCATGCCCACACTAAAATTCAAAGTGGTTTCATCCATGGTTAATTATATAGGTTTTGAGTCAGCAATACGGGCTGTACACTCCATCCACCCAGGGGGTGCCTTGAGATTTTGGGGAACATGAAATCGGTCAATTGACCCTCTTAGAGTTCTTTGCTCTTTGGTAATAATTATTATGATCCTAGGCCCAAAAAAAAAGGTGTGTTTCAGGTTACCCGACCCTACCTAGCAAAACAGGGCCAACCCTTGAAATTTTTATCCAATTTAAAAAATAGAAGTATAAATTATTTTAAGTAATTTTGGGACTATTTCAGAGTAAATTTGATGGTCCACGAGTCGACACCAGTGTTGGTGAGTCAGCGCTGAAGTTTGGGAGTATATTTTTAGCTATAGGTACTTTTCATGCCATGGAATCAATCTGTCTTTATAAAACAATTTTGGGGCTATTTCAGAGTCAATTTGATAGTCCACGAGTCAACGCCATTGTGGACGAGTCAGCGCTGAAGTTTGTAAGTCAGTTTTTGGGTACTTTTCGGGCCAAAGTAAAAAAATTTTTTAAAAAGAATGAAAAAAAAATCCGACAGACCCTACCTAGATTTTCAGATTATGTAACCTGAAACACACCTTTTTTTTTTTGGGCCCTATTGCTGAAAATATTATAGGCTCCCGTAATTGCATACCCCTCACCCCTGTGGATTGCTGAATTCTCTTTGTGAGTGAGAGTGGGGGGAAATTAGGGGGCGAGATTTCCAGGGGGATTCCTGACCTTTCCTGCATTGCCTAGCTCCGCAAAGTATGATTGATACAGATAGTGGTGTTATTACAGATAGCTGTTGGCTGAGCAACCGCTATCTGTGTCAAGGTTATAAAATATACATGGGAGTACTATGGCCACTATACCCTGCCCTAGCCTGATGTCCTGCCCCACAATTGACCTACACCTGTGCCCTGAGAATATTTTGACCTTACCTGACCTTTCCTGCATTTCCTGGCTATCCTACCCTACCCTATAGTGAGGTTGATACAGATATCGGTGTTACTACAGATAGTGGTTGGTAGAGTAACCGCTATCTGTGTCAAGGCTATAAAATGTTTAAAAGTTCTATGTAACCTTTTTTTTTAAACTTTTATAACCAAAGAACTGATGTCAACAATAACATATAGGACTATTTGACACTTTTCTCACAGAATTGGCCATTTTCAGAAGAATTGCATCATCTATGAGATATTTACCTTTTCCCCAAAAAATTTACTTTTTTCAGGGACATTTGCAATTTTTCTCTCCGAATTGAATATTTTCGGGAAAGTCGACTTCTTTGTGATTTCTCCCCCCCCCCCCTATGCAAATTTGGCCATTTACACGGAAATTTGTGACGAAACCTGGGAAATCGTAACATTAGGGGGAATAGCCATAAATGATCTAAACATGATATTTCAGGAGATATAGCTAAAAATGTAAATACTTAAGAGAAAATGACCTCAGACTAACTTTTCCCAAGGAATCTTTTGAAGCTAGTATCAAAATTCTATTTTCATTCTAAATTGGTCTTATTTGGAATGTAAAAAGAACGTTTCAAGCCATTTTTAGCCCTTTTGTTGACATTTGGTTGCCATGGCAACCATCTATTCATTCTTTTGGAATAAAAAGTATCCCTATCCAATTGCCCAATCCATCAGGATTTCAAAACTGAAAACAGAATGCCAATATTCCTACCAGATCCTAATCTATGTACAATATGCATTTATTGGTTTAATTTCTAATAATTGTGCTTTCTATGGATTATTTAAAAATAGATTGATATGTGGTCGCATTGCAGTCTATTCTGAATTCCTACATGTCCCTACCATCCCATGTTTGAGATGTCATTTCTCAGCAACTATTTCAAACATTTTAATGCCTGAAGCATCAAAATGTAGCTGAAGACATGAACTTAAATAAAGGTGTTTTCCCCTAATGTCACGTTTTCCCACGTTTTGTCACAATTTTGTCTTTTTAAAGATTTTACATTTTAGTGGCTGCACTGCAGCCATTTTCTGGAATTTTGTATTTTTACCATGTCCTTTTTGCATTTTCCATGTTTTTTTACTTGGTTATCCCCAAATTTGCTATTTTCTTGTGATTATTTCCTCTTTTCTCCCCAATTTGGCCATTTTTAGAAGGTATTGATTTTTTCAAGATTTGGAAGTTTTTCTCTGGAAATTGGCCATTTTTACGAAAAATTGATGTTTTCATGATATTTTACCTTTTTCTCCTAAAATTGGTCATTTTTATGGAAATTCACTTTTTCATGTTTTCTTTTCGATCTGGCCCTCCTAGGCCTCTGTCCCAAACTCCCTACAGGTATTATACATCCACAAACCCAATGTGTTACAAAGTCACTACTGTAGTTGGTCTCTTACTACGTATGTAACACTTGAGTACAAAAACCAGACAAGGTAAATTAGACTTTAATATACGGCGACTTTATTGTAAAGGTAACTCTTGGGTATTATAGTACAAGTATAACCAGCGGATATACGAGATCAGAACAGATATATAATACAGTGGGCAACCCTATGGCATAGAGTTAAGCCCGTGAGCACAGGGTGGTCATGTCACGACAGTCCCAAACCTGACTGACTTCCAATGGGGAAGCAGCCGTCTTATATACAGCGCTGCGTAGCCACGTGACCGTACTAGCAGCGCCACCTGTTAGGTTTAGTTATGTAAAAATGATTATGTAACAACTACCGACGGTAACCGAAGGTGATACCGGTACACTACCGTATAGATAACCGAACTAGAGGAGTCGGTATATGTAACGAACCGACGACACTAGTTAGATGAATAAAACAGTTATTAAACACAATAGAACCGTGTTGTCTTACATCATACAACATACAATAGATATACAACAATAACAGTTAGACTTTATAGTCAACCCGTTACACTACCCCCCTTTAGAATGTAGGAAGGGTTGGTTTTATAATAATAATACCTCTTGGATACATTATATACCACGTATATCTATTTATCAACAAGTAACATTTCTACTCATAGTAACAACAGGCATACATACATGAACATACAAGTTAACATGCACATAACAGTTTATATCAACAATATAGTCTTTGTAAAACCATAGTCCCGTAGGCACATGATATAAAAACTGTCCAACTGATAGTCCTAGACTAGTATCAGTTAATAGTAAAGGCACCAATAACCACCTTGGAAACTCAACACATCACCTACTTCATTCAGCAATGGTGCGAATCCGTGTGGAGTTAGTGTCCTTATATATAAATAATAGAACTATAATAGCTCTCACTTCCTTTGGCGAAGAAAAGTTTATAATTGGAACTATAGCAGTTCCCACTTCCTTTGGCGTAGAAAAGTTTATATATAAAAATCCATAATAGCGTATCCTAAATAAGGTGGGATAGATCGTCATCCTTATTAGGGGCGGTACTCCAGTACCTAGCAGTTTATGGTGGTAGAGATGGATAGAGTCCAGTACCGGTATAGTACTTCCATCTCTTGTGAAATATAAATATAAAAAGGTAGGTCCGTGCCTCCCTATAAATAATTATCACAGGAGGATGATCCATATAATAGTTCATAGGTCACCATAGTAGAATGTGACCACAGGATCAGGAGCCCTGGACAGTAGTAGAGCACCGACGGTTGTGGCTTAGTAGTAAACCACGGTTGAAGACATCAGGCTGCTTCCAGTGTGGTGGCAGTAGAGACTCAGTTAAGTCACGACAGCACCGTCGGTCTGCTTTCGGTTGTCCAGGGGCGTGTAGCTGCGTCGATGGTTTAGTTTTACCTCCGAGGGGCGGAACAGTGCACCCCAGAGGGCCTGACGGGGGACCAACCTTAGGTGTCCATAGGGACACCGCCGGATGGCTTTCCTTCCCCATCAGGACTTCCTCCAGGAGGGGCCTCCGTGGTGTAAACCACAGCAGCCTCCACCTGGAGAGGAAGGGCTCCACCTGGGGCTACCGAGAGGGTACTCGGCGCCGCAGTAGGCTCCCCGCCACTGACCACCCGGGTAGATTGTGCCATGAAAGAAAATGGCATCTCATACCTAGGTGGGTGTACTGACAGTACCGGGGTCACAGGAGGAGCAGGCCTTGCGGCAAGCCCCAACCTGGACTGGAGATCTGGAAAACCAGATCTCTCCCACTCTGTCAGCTTAAACCCGAACTGCCGGAAGAACTTGGCGTCACAAGTTGTCAACCTTGATTCGAGCTGGTCGATCGTAGCCCTCCAGAAGGCATGATCTTGCTCCAGACTAGCCTCACGCTCGGCAAGGACTCTGGTGCGTTCAGCAACCCAAGCTTTCCCTTCTCGGATAGCCTGTTCTCTGAGCAACTTGTACTGCTCAAAGTACGACTTCTCCAAGAAGGAAACCTGAAACTGGAGTAGCTTACTTGCGTTTTCAGCCATCTTAGCTCTGTAGCACTCAAATCCGGGGACTAGAGTGTCAGAGAATCCAGTGTCAAAGGCAGGACCGTCTCCAGGCAACACAGGTAACCCTGCTAGCCCTTCGTCAACAGCCCTGTGCTCAGGGTCTGGAGTCACCTCGTCATCCCTTGCGGGGTCAGAGGTTGCTCCGTGCTGGGGTGGAGCAGTCGGCTGGGCTGACGCCCCATCCGGCTGTTGTACCTCTACCTGTTCAGCGTCACTGACAGGTGAGACACTCTCCTGTGGGGCTGAAGCTTTCTTTTGCTTCTGACTCCACTTGTACTGCTTGACATAGTCAGCAGCGACTTGTTCCGCCTGCTCGTCACCCAAAGAGTTCTGAACAATAGCCAGTGCATTACCCAGTTTCTGTCTCTCCTGCCTGGGCAGTTGATCAGCAACCGGGGGCAACGCAACCGAAGATACCGTGACGGTACCGACGGTTTGGCTACGGTCGACCTCAGATGTTACCGTGGCGGTGGCGACACGTTTCTTCGCAGGTTCACTGCGGGAACGGTCACGTCCACCTTTGGTATCATCTTTGGATGACTGGCGGCCCCTTTTTAGATTTTTCTTCTTAGGAGGGGTATCCTTCTTTACAGTGGGCATCGGAGCTTCTGTAGCTGGTCCCAGGTCGGTTTGTTCGCACTTGGCGCCCTTACACAACCTCTCCCAGTCAGCCTCCGTGAGGTAGTTCCACTGTTTAAGTTTGTTGGTTCGCCACTTAAACTGTAGATTTCCTACACGTTTGTGACTCCCCCAAACCTTCAGTGCAGCCTCAACTCCACGACTAATAGTGCGCTTGTGCACGCCCTTATTGTCGCAAAGATGCCTAACCAAACCAGATCTCCGTTGGCTACGGAATAGTTCCCCGTCACTGTACTCAGGGCAGGAAGTACTCGTACTTCCACTCACACAGTACAAGTAGGGACGCACATTCATGTGCTTCTCTACCAAATGACGGGCAAACTTGAAAAGGTTTGGCCACCGTTTTGCTGCTGTCGCAGTCCCTTTCAGGCGCTGACAGCGAACGTACGGGCAGGGATCCCCTGGCACGTAGTTCTTCCAAGCATATTTCAGCTTGGGGCGGCATGACCTATGGATGTTAGGTTTCTTCCCGTCTAACACTGCCCTGAGGTACACGAGGTACCAGTCAATGGGATGGGAATCACCTGTCAACCAGTCTTCGTCGTCTGAACCATCGGTCGTGTGAGGTGCAGGAAGAGCCATTTTGCCATTCTCCTGAATTAAATCAGTGAGGCTCAGGTTCTCCCGGTCATCATCACGGAGACACAGGTTTAGACGGACATGCGCTGCCTTGGCGCGGAGGCGTCGATTGGCTCTGCTCTCTGCCACAGACCATCCCTCGGCTTCCGCCTTGGACAGTTTGTCGGCAACAGCTTTGAGTCTATCTGCCTCCGTCGGTGCGACCTCTTCGGTAGCAGGAGTTTCAGGGGAAGATGCAATCCTCCTCTTATGCTTCCGCTTCCGTTTGGTCTTAGCACGGACCGTGGACCCGTCTGATGAATCACCATCAGGGACCGTCGGTTCTTGTGCCAATACACCGGCGGGTTTCGGAGAAGATCCCCCTGCAGGGTTCTCCTCCTGGTTGGTATTGCTACCACCCAGACCAGGTTCTGTCTTCGGAACAACATCACCCGACCCCTCAGGGTTAGGTTCAGTTGGTACCGAAGCCGAGCCTTGACCGACGGTTGGAGCACCGGTAGTGTCCATTTCCGTGTCAGACTCGAGAACTCGGTCATCCCCATCGGAGGCCTCAGCCTTCTCCGGGGCCGTGCATCTGCCATCTACACGGGCTGCCATACTGTTAGCTCAGGCGTAGGTGAACCTCACGGTTCACTCACCCGAGCATTTAGTAGCACAGCTGGTAAACAATAGTGTAGGTACTGCCGGGCAGACCTAGGCACCACTGATCAACACGCTACCCTACGGGCAAACGTGTTGATCTGAAGAAGCCTGGCCGCCTGTGGGGCTTATATACCCCACCCGTCCCCCGTGACCCCGCCCCTTGACCGGCTTCTCAGCCAATCAGGGGTCGCGCCCCGAAGGCGCGCCGAGGTGACCCAATTTCTCACGGCTCATTTGGCGGGAGAAATCGATCAGGTGACGCGGGCAGCGCCCTTCCCACGCCTGGCATATCCGACGGTGGGAACTCTCACTGTTGTTTACAATTTTCGTGGCGGAGCCACCGGATAACCCGGGAATGATATACCGGCATTAGAGGATATACACAGCAGCGTGTTGCTAAGCAATATGTGGTCAAAACTAGTCCCATACTTAGAACTAATCGGCAAAGCCAGCCACCCGCCCTGAACACGTGCTTTTCTACCTCCAACGGATAACCACACCGGATAACCCGTCTCTTCTCGTTGTGTTTTGGTGATCGAGTACCGGGCCAATGACCACTGGCCCAGTACGGAACTGTCCAGGGAAATTTAATCAAGCCAGCAGCTAAATGTCGTCAACAAGGTAAGAAAAAAATGTTTACACAATTTTATCTCGCTCTCTGACACGTGTGCTCCTCCGTAGACCTTGTACCGGTATGTCCAGCAATGGTGACACCGGAGGTATCACCTTGCTTTGTTTACCGGTGCCTACGGTTAGTCCTTTACGCACAGCTGACCCTTTTTTACGAGGCCTACCGCGCTTGGGCTTGGTAACACACGACTGTGGTTCAATCGGTAATTTCCTAGGACGACCCCTTCGGCGCGCTACCGTCGGTACCGACGGTATGACCGTTGGTCCTGCCTTCGGTATCTTCGGTAGCGCAGGGTCGGTTGGTGCTGGTACTCGACCAGCACCGAGGGAATCTTCACCGTCATCTATATATGGGACTCCATACCAAGGTCGGAGTCTAGCCACATGTGATTTAGTGAGAGTCCCTTTTTGCAACCGTATTACTACAGTAGTTTCACTAACCACCATAGTAACCGTATGCGGACCATCCCAGGAGTACAGGGTCTTGACTTTGGAATTTGGTGTGCTAAATCTCGCGACCTTATCCCCCACCTTGAATTGGCGGAGTTTAAGGCCCGTGTCATAGCCCACCTTCTGCAAACTAGCAGATTTTTCCAAGTTGTCCCTTACTACTCCATAGGACTCGCGTAATGATTGTCGAAGTGACTCAACAAACATCACTGTGCAGGGTTGCTCGAGCTGGTGTCCCTGCACTCCATAGACCATGTCACTCGGCATGACTATGTCTTCACCCATTACGAGCATGTTGGGCGTACAGCCCGTCGACGCATGTTCGGTAGCGTTGTAAGCATGAGAGATATAGCGAGCGTGCTCATCCCAATCATCTCGATGCTCATTAACCATTGTCGTGAGACATTGGATCAACGTCCGATTGAAACGTTCCACCATACCATCCGATTGAGGTCGGTAGGGGTTCGTATGCGTCTTGCAGATGTGTATTTTACTACACAGTTCTGCCCACAGTCGAGATTCAAACTCACGACCCTGGTCGGAGTGAAGCATTAAAGGACCTCCCCACGTGAGGATCCAATTCTCGAAAAGTGCTTCAGCGCAGGTAACAGCTGTATGATTTACCAACGGATATACTTGGACGTACTTGGTATAGTAGTCCTGTACCACCATCATACAGGTATTCCCACGGGGGGTCGTGTTGAAACCACTAATGATATCAACAGCGATCCGGGCAAACCGAACACCGAATAGCTCTTGACTTAGAGGTAGTTTACCGATACCAGGTCCAGGCTTTGATAAACAGCATTGGGGGCATTGCTTCACCCAACGCCGTATGTCCAAAGTCATACCAGGCCAGTAATATCTACTCTTAATCTTTGCCTCAGTCCGTTGTCTGCCAAAGTGTGCTGAAGTTCGGTGGCCATGACAGTAATTGAGCAACTGTAGTCTGAGTGACAGAGGCACTACAGACTGAGCTGTTCTCTTCCTGCCAGGTTGCACTCTCCAGCGGCACAATACACTGTTCCGTATAAAAAGATTATCCCACTGAGCTAACAGTTGTCTAACTTCTTTACATTCCAGCGAAAGTGCGGGGCGAACAGGCTTGGACAGGCCCAACAACTTCAAGGAGTACACCCTCGAAATAGCTGGATCTGCAAGCTGCTCATCCTTCAAGTGATTTAACGTCCAGTTAGGAACTTTCGCACCCACAGACGCAATCACTGCATTGTGAGACCCACAGTCTCGGCAGTCTACACGGTGACAGTTCCGGATAGGATAGCGGGACAAGCTGTCCGCATTCACATGATCTACTCCACTCCTGTGTATGATATGCTCATTCGTCATGCCAAACTCAGAGAGGTGGTTCAACCATCTACCCATCATCCCCTCAGCGTCCTTGAAGTTAAGGAGCCACTGCAGAGATGAATGATCCGTCCGTACGAGATAATTCCCACCATATAGGAAATGTCTGTACTTTTTTGTGTAAACCACCACTGCCAAGAGTTCACGCTTGGTTGTGCAGTAGTTACGTTGTGTTTTGCTTAGACTGTTGGACGAAAATGCCAGCGGCACTTCTCGCCCATCCTGGATCTGCGACAAGGCAGCACCAATACTTGTATTAGAAGCATCAGTGTCCAAGATGAACTTACCAACAGGTGCAGGGTAGTGCAAAACAGGTGTTTCTAAGAAGAGTCTCTTTAACTCACTGAAAGACTGTTCTGCGGCTGGAGACCAGACTATTTTAGCCTTAGCCTTCTTCTCTCCAATCATCAGCTCTTGTAAGGGAGCTGCGACTCTCGAGAATCCAGGTATAAAATCTCTGTAGTATGAACAAAACCCGATGAAAGAGCGTATCTCCTTCGTGTCCATCGGACGAGGCCAGTTCTGTACCACTTCGATCTTATGAGGATCAGCCATGATGCCATGTTCAGAAACAATTCTACCTAGGTATTCAACTGACTTCCTAAAAAGCTTGCACTTTGAAGGTTTCAATTTCAGACCATATGATAAGATGCGTTTCAGCACAGCTTGGAGGTTCTGTAGAGTTTCCTCCACAGAACCACCGAAGACGATGATGTCGTCCAAGTATACTAGGCACTTTTTCCAAAGTAAACCCCGTAACATGGTTTCCATCATTGCCTCGAAGGTTGCCGGGGCATTGCATAGCCCGAATGGCATGACGTTGAACTCAAATAGTCCCATATGGGTAGAAAATGCGGTTTTTTCTCGGTCCCGGGGGTCCATGCCGATCTGCCAATAACCAGATTGTAAATCTAGTGTACAGAACCATTTTGCCCCACCCAGAGATTCCACACATTCATCTATCCGAGGTAGAGGATATGCATTCTTCCTAGTGAGTCCGTTCAACTTCCTATAGTCGATGCAAAATCGACAGGAACCATCCTTCTTGGTGACCATCACCACAGGACTTGACCATGGACTCTCACTAGGTTGAATCACATCTTCATCCAACATCTTTTCTACCTCAGCCTCCATAGCACTTTTTTTAGCCATGGGTAACCGACGGTAGGGGATTCTACTGGGAAGCGCGTCCCCAGTGTCAACCCGGTGTTGTACCGTATTGGTACGCCCTAGAGGATCTCCTGGTTGCGCAAAGGCGTCAGATAACTCCGACAGCTCATTTGCCACCATTTCGCTCTCTAGGGTTGTGAGGTGGGACTCACACAACAGAGACCTTAAATGTTTCGGTAGGTTGGATTTAGCTAGAGCCTCTTCGTGGGAAGAGTCTCCCGCCACCACACCTACTTCCACAAAGTCCGTAGTTAGTGAGTCTACCCCATATGCTCGCGTGGTGTTACCAATAGGCGTCCCCTTTCGTAGAGTGATTTCTCTACTACTCGAGTTACAAATCGGTATCACCCCCCAACGAGCGTTGGCCAGGTAAGTATGATAGCCAGCAAGACCTAACTCAGAGAGCTTTTGATCTTCTGGTTCAAACATTCCCGGCCGTTTGGCCTGCACTCCCACGCAGCTGACTAGGACATCAGATACATGTCCTGCTGCCAACTTTGTGTCTTGTGCCACTGACGCCACAGAAGAACCATTCCTTAAAACGCACTGTACAGATTGTTTATAAGGATGTTTAATCTGAAGTCGGCCCGTTGCGGTGTTCATTGTTACCCCGTAAAGAGCAGCAAAGTCCATCCCCAGTATGCCATCATCAGTGATGTCGGTGATGGTTGGACATATCCAGTATGTCTTGCCATCAACCAACATAGGTTTTACAGTTCTGCCATAAGTCTGCATACTATCTCCCGTAGCAGTCCGAGCCTTTACTCCTAGTAGCGGAGCTTCGGGCTGGTTGCAAAGACGGGCCATGAATTTACGATCGACCAAGGTGTGAGATGCACCCGTGTCGACCAAAAATTCACCACGCGTCCCGGAAATAACCAGACTCAGGTACCAACGCTGTCCCCGTAAAGGGACACACTCAGAGGTCAGCATCGGGCTTCCCCCTCCATCCATAGCAACCCCTTTTGTCAGGAGATAATCCCAACATGGGTCGCTCGGGGAGTCTTGAATCACACTGCTCTGGGCAATTGATTCTAACCAAGACTCCTCTAAGCCAGCGACTACAGAATCCTCCGGATTCCGTTCGTCATTGCCAGCCCCGCCTTGCCAGACGCTTACAGGTTGTACAGACCCTTCTGCCTCTGCGCGGCCTTGGTTCATGGAAGAGTTAACACCGTCTACTAATCCCTTACAGGCATGGCTAACTGTGGGGGCGCCATCCTTGCCAAGAGGATGGGCCCCATTCAGTTTTCCGTCTCCTTTTCGGTTTTAGCAGCGATGGGTGCAGGGGCTTTGCATTCGCTAGCCCAATGACCCATCTTCTGACAGCGTCTACATGGCTGAGGTTTCGTGTCCTTTTTCTTCTTTTTCCTTCTCTTTCCAGATCCAGAATCAGAAGTGGACGCAGAGCTCTTTTCCAAGTGCTTCCGCAACAAACCCTCAATCATCTTCTCCATGTCCCTGTCAGGCATTACTGCCGCCACCTCCTCAGAGGCGGGCTGTTTTTTCTTAGGTGGTTTTGTGGCGGCCTCTACCACCTGAGCTCCTTTCGGGGCTACAGATGGAGCTGCAGACACTCCTCCACTAGGAAAAACAGCCTGTTTGGTGTCATACACATCCGCATGGTCAAAAAGGTCTGCTAGAGATAAGTCCGGCTGCCATTTCTCCCGCAGATATGCCTGGAGATTGGTGTCTCTGACTCCATTGACAAACCTGGAGGTTAACTCCTGGATGACAGTGGGGGTGTCAGGTCTACATCCCTGATAACACTCGGATATCAGTTCTTGTAGAGCAAATCCGTAGGATCTCAGATGCTCGTCCTTGCGTTGGACACGTTTGAGCAGCTGAGTCCTTGGGTCATGCTCACCAATCTTCCCAATCGCCCATTCAGCTGTTTCTTCAAGTGAGCTCAATGTCTTGATCTTCACTCTCTCGAACGCCAAAAGGGCTGGTTCACCTGGCCCGTTGCAGAGTGCTTGCTTCAGAGCAACCAGCGCTTGCTGATTGTTCCAGCGATTGCTCTCCACAATAGCCTTGAACCGAACTTTGTACTTTCTCCAGGGTGGCGACCCTGTGAAAGGCGGAATATCGATGGCCTTTTGACGGGCTGCATCAGGATGTTTGATGTCCCCAAAGTTGAAGGGAGCATACCGTTCATCCAGTTCATCGATGTCCCGCGGGACGATGTCTGTCCCCAGCTTCTCAATAGCCGGGTTCCGGTCGTACTTAGCCCGCTGGACAGGCGTTAAGCCTTGTCTAGCTCTGGGTTTCGGTACTGGAACTGAGACCATGGTCTGCTGCTGGTTCAACATCGTTGAACCAGTAGATGGGTGGGTGTACCCTGGAGGTGTTGCCGTGCCTCCAAAGGCGCCACCACAGACCGGAGTCTGTAGATAGCTAGCCCCCATCTGAGGTGTCATACCTGTTACCGTGGTGTGTACTAGCGGCGGGACACTTGAAGGTGTCACTGTCGTGTATACACTGGGTATGGGTATGACTGGAGGTACCACCGTGGAAGGTGGTGGTACTTTCTCCGACTTCGTCTTCAGGTCCTGATTGACTTGCCTTAAGCTTGCGAGGTCCTGTCTGGCTAAGTGGAGCTGCGTGCTCAAATCCTTTCCCAAGGAAGTTAAGCTTGCAACCTCACATTCGCCGGACACCCTCTGGTGCAAAAGTTTGTCAACCTCCACCTTGTGGGAAGCCATCTCATTCTGGAGTTCCAGTAGGAACTTTTTCTTCTCATCAACCTCCCTTAGGAATAACTTCCTAGTTTGATTGATGGAAGCAAGTTCCCTCCGGGCTTCAGCGAGCTCATGCAACTCAGTTTTCTTGGTGGGGATCCCCATGGCAGCCAGTAGGTCCCCATCCAGTGGTAAACTGGATGGCTCATCTACTGCTGGCGGGTATCCCTTCCCAGGAGCTTCTGTTGCCACGTTAGTTTTCTTTGATAGCCCGCCACCCCCCATACCGTTCGGTGTAGGAGTGGCACCATCAGTGAAAACCGACGTGTCTGGATCCAATGAAGGATCTGCTACCGTCGGTGTAGAACCGAAGGCAGCTGGGCCGAGAGTTTTAGGCTCTCTACCCGGTATTTTCTGACCCTCAGGACAGAAAAGATTCGTGGAAAGGGAGTCCAACGATCTCCTGGAGCTTATATCAAAGGGTCCCGGGATTGGAGATTGCTCCCCATCCTCTCCTTTGGTAAAGGCTTCCACAATAGGATCACCTATTGCTTCTTGGGAGAGGTCGTCACCGGGCACCTCCAAGGCTGCCCGGCTCTCCCGCCTATTAGATTTGCCTGTGAAGAAGCGTACATTCTGTACGGCTTCTTCACGTTCCTCAGCAGGGGTTTTAGTCCTGCCGCTGAACGAGCTGACAAAATCGTATAGGTAATCCATATACTGTAAGTCTATTTAATACCCTATCAATGGTCGGTTCGTCAAGTGGTCACGGCACCAATGTAGTTGGTCTCTTACTACGTATGTAACACTTGAGTACAAAAACCAGACAAGGTAAATTAGACTTTAATATACGGCGACTTTATTGTAAAGGTAACTCTTGGGTATTATAGTACAAGTATAACCAGCGGATATACGAGATCAGAACAGATATATAATACAGTGGGCAACCCTATGGCATAGAGTTAAGCCCGTGAGCACAGGGTGGTCATGTCACGACAGTCCCAAACCTGACTGACTTCCAATGGGGAAGCAGCCGTCTTATATACAGCGCTGCGTAGCCACGTGACCGTACTAGCAGCGCCACCTGTTAGGTTTAGTTATGTAAAAATGATTATGTAACAACTACCGACGGTAACCGAAGGTGATACCGGTACACTACCGTATAGATAACCGAACTAGAGGAGTCGGTATATGTAACGAACCGACGACACTAGTTAGATGAATAAAACAGTTATTAAACACAATAGAACCGTGTTGTCTTACATCATACAACATACAATAGATATACAACAATAACAGTTAGACTTTATAGTCAACCCGTTACACTACCAAACCATTTTTGACACACTTAGTGTAAGGAGAAATACCAGACATACTTGACACAGATAACACCTTGTTGATACACTTAATTTGACACATATAGCGTTTTTTTTGGCACAGATAGCGTTTGGATGGTCGACCTCTATATGTTATTGACACGGATAGCGGTTATGACACAGATAGTGGTTGTACACCCCTTCCAGACGCTCCTGGACAATGCGGAGATGACCACTTTTGCCGTTCAAATTTAACACATTTAAAGGATACCAAATTTGATATGCCTCATACAATTTGGTACATTATATACTAAGGCAATAGTCTTGGAGGAATTGCAATAAATATTTTCCTTTAAGTATGAATAAATCTGGATCTGATATGCTGATTCCGAATCAGTAAATTGCACCTAAAGTCGGACACCTCATGCCAGAAATGAACCTAGAGTCGGACATATTGTCTTTCCGTTTGATTCATCGCTCTCTACTCATCTGAAGTTTTCATTCCTCATTTAGACAGTTGTGAGTGCATGTATAGCTAATGGACATTATGTCCTAGGAATCCAACACATCGTTTCAATGTATATAAAGCACTACAGATTCAGAAAAGACTACATGTAAGACTAAGTGTCCTGTGTAGTTTCTGTGTGAAAATAGTTCAAAATACCCATTGGGAATGAGATGCATACTGAAATAAGTGTCCGAGTCAATGTGCAATTTGTGTCAGACCCTAGGAGCAAGTTGATGTTAATGTGAAATCCCTATCCCAAAACATTCTAGGTAATACATTCATAGTTTTGATTGGAACTATCACAAAAATACATATAATTATATATTGCAATAATCATCCTTAAGAATAATGCGAATATAAAGTTAAAGCCAGAACATTTCGAACAATAAAATACATTTTTCCATTTACCCCTAATTCTTACCTTGCCAATATAGCAAAAAACATCTCAAGTTCAAGCAGTCATAAAACCTGGTATTAGGTGGCCTACATTTGGTTTATCTTATTTGTTAGATGGACGAACCTCTCACCTTTCATATTTGACTGACATGATAGGTGACATGTGAATAATGACTGTGTAACAGTGTGTAATTTCAAGGCAACTTTGATATCCGACTCAGGGTATCTGTCCGAGTAAGGGTGCATTTACCCTATAAGCTTTTGGTGTTGTACACTTTTATGATCTGAATGCCATTTCCAACTTTTCAAACAATCTTGCATGCCAAACTAGGGCCATTATCTCATAATTATATAGCAATGAGAAAACATAAAGGGTTGTAAGAAATAAAGAGAATAAAAGCTCCACCCCCTTTGATTCGGATGATAAGCCGGCCTAGTATGTGGTTTTAGAATGATTTAGCGTTGCTCTCATGCCAAGAACCCAGGGTAGTTCCTGGTTGTATAGATGGCATAATGGGGCTCCCAGTGGTCGAATCCTCCATATGTATTCCCATCTTTTCATCCACAGACACGTTCCCAGTATAAAATATTCAACAGAAAACCGTGAGACCAGATCTCTGAATGCAATTACAAGAGATGCACTGACAGAACTGTCATTTCATGTCATTTGGTATAAATAGGCAGTGTTTCAATATGCACCGGAGGAAGCCATATAGCCAATGTATAAGTCGTGATCATTTATCGTTCAAACCTGCTCATTAGTAATTCTAATTCCAGTACAGTTGAATGCTACAGGAGAACCGTGCCTCACGGAAAGCCTGACCGATTGTTTGTTATCTGACAATCGGAAATCTTACCCTAGGCATTTATACCTAGGGTAAAATTTGACGTCCAGTAATATGTGCATATTTGGGAATATATTTCCTAGATATCTTCCATGTTAACTGCAGGTAGGCTGTGTCCACTAGCCGTTATAAATTGCTTCCCAGGGCATACATGGATGAGGCATTATAATAGAATAAAGAGTATCTCGCCCAATTTCTGCACTAAAATTAATCAAACATGTTAGATTCCTAGATTCCCACTTTTGTGGTCCACTGTTGACACCCCCAGATTGCTATCCTACATTTGTATTTGAGAATTCTGTCGTCCACCTGTGTCCACAGGGAGACAACACCTATATTCAACTTGGTGTCTAAATTCAAGCTTTGACGGACAACAACTGCTGTATAAATGCTAGTGGACACAGGCCTGATATGGTATAATAGATATTATCAGTTATATTCCTGGTACCACCATCCTTCCAACCTAAATATCTCACCACCAGTTTACCTGGATACTGACATTAATCTTCTAATGGAAGAGATACTAATTATAGAGCAGCAATGCCATCCTTACATGACTGCCCTCCTGTATGCTGACTTGGTAGTCAATATTATACCAGCCCTCAGCAGGTCCCCTCCTCTATTGACCAGGGCTCTGTCTGATGCACCAGATCCAGACGTTTCCTATCGAAATGCCTCAATGCCCGAGGCCAAATCGGACACAGGATGTCTATCTCTGTCTCAAGGATCGATTATTTACCATCGGCTAGACATTATCTGTGCAAAGCAGACATGATTTTGCCTTGGCTCTGATATTGCTCTTAGGATAAGTGCTGTTAGTCAACTAAGGACAGGACTTTTATAGATTTGTTATTTCTAAAATATATCCCATAGAGGGATTTATTTGATCTTATATTATAAAGAAGGGGATGGTCAGTTGACAGTGTTAAATATGATGTGCTATTGCACTGCGACCGCCCACATCGATTCGGATACAGACATGATCAATGATGGTCTCCTTCGAGAACATCTGTCATCCTTTGGGCGTGACCACTAAATATTACATCTTGTATTCATCAACGGTATTCCGTATTCTCCAATAGCCTTCTGGAAGCACTGCCATGACACAAAGCACACGAGAACCTCTCATCTTTATAAATAACCACCACAAACGCTCTTTTGCAAACTGCATCCCCACTTCCTGCCCACAGAACCAGCACACAGGAGAGTTCCAATATACATGCTCATTTCCTACCTCAAACACAGGGGAGTTCTATCGGAGGGTTCAATATTGGTGTCCTCTTTCCGGCAACTGTTTGCTTCCTCCCCCGGCGCCACCATCCGACGTGATTTCCGCCATGTAACACGTGACATTGATACCGTTAAGTCCTTCTGCTATCACGTGTAGGCACGCAGGATCAGACAACAGATGGCCACTCTCCGAGCTACAACAGGTAGTTGCTGCTTAGAATGGGTATATATACTCCTTTAGATTCTGTCTAGATCTAGAATGGCTATCGACCCCCCTGCTGATTTGAATGGATATATACTTTATAGTATGGGTATCTATATTTCCTTGAGCTGCCGGCTACGATGGGTAGGCCTAAAGATGTAATCCCTGAGCTGATGCCTAAATTACATATCAACTCAATGAAAAGCTGCCTAAAAATGAGTGTCTTTCCTCCCTGAGGCGCGGCCTAGAATGATTTATCTTAGTCTCCGGGTTGCGGCCTAAAATAAGTATGCCCTAGCCAGCTGCTGCTGCTTAAAATGTGTATCTACTCTCTTTACTCCTACCTAAAACCAATATCTACTCCCCAAGCTGTGTTCTAAAATACGCATAATGTACTCTTCGAGCTTCTACCTAAAATGATTATCCATGAACTGCTACTTTAAATGGGTATCCATATTCTCTGGACTTCTTCCCAAAATGGGTATCTATTCTCTGAACTGCTGCCCAGAATGGGTATCTTCTCTCTGCGCTGCTACCACGGCCGATCCTTATAATTGATCTGTGTACTGAGTTGGTCGCCGTGATGGATCCCTATCATGAGCTGCTCCCCAGACTGGATCTGTGCGTTGACCCCTTTTATCTGAGTGACCATTGATCCATGTCACTCAGTGGTCCTACAGGTACAAACACAGGAGGGAACCATCCTACTCCTCATGATTGTTGGTTTGGTGAGTGGATGCTCGAACTAAGTGCCAGCAGCAGTAACAAACCAACAAACAACCCTGCAGATTGACATGAGGAAAAGTGGCCAGTCTGGTATTTTTAGATATATATATCATAATTTAACACCACATACGCCGCACGTGGGGACGAACCTGCGTAGTCACTAGACGCCCCCCAATCTGTGCGTAATCTCAAAATCGCCACTTCTGGCATAATCTTAATCAGTTTTCGCCACTTCTGGCGTAATCTTAATCAGTTTCCAGGTGATACCTATCTCTAGATGGCACCACTGTAAGTTTGTAACATTGCTGTATATATCGGGTGCTCTGCCCCCGCTCCCCCTTCTTCTTTCTCTTTTTTTTTCTTTTTCTGGAATAAGATTACTCCAGAAGTGGCGATTTAAGATTACGCATAGATTGGGCGGCGTCTAGTGACTACACAGGTTCGTCCCTTGTTGCACATACGCCGAAGCTGAAGCTTCCCCTTGCTATTTCTCTCGTAGCAGAAGATTTTACATAATTATCATTTCAGACGTATACAGAACTGGTCATGATCTATTCTCTTCACTCCAAAGATCAGAATTCTGCCCACAGTTGATTCGAGCCGGCCCCTCTTCCTTCACAGTAGATATTGCCAGTCGGCATTGCCAGTAACCTCTACTGTTAATAAAATGTTTATGATGTTAGTTTTCCAAAAGTAATTACCGGTATGCTCATGAAAAAGGCACTTTCAATGACGGGGCATTGTGTTCTTTTTAATGCTGGTAGGAAGGTTAGAAACTGTCGCACTACTCACAACATACAGGCCTTTAGATTATAAAAATCCATTAGCAAGGGGCCACATGTGTTGCATTTATTGACTCAGGTATCTACTAATTCCCACAGGGCATGTAAACACATTTGCAGAATCTCTGAAATATAAACGAGATTATGCAGTGTACAGATAAGCTTCCAATTATGCCAGGTTTACTAGTTTAAAGACGGCTGTACTAAAGACTTGGATAAAGGACCCCTGGGGACACCGATAATCTTATAGATAGAAGGTATATCATATCATTTCAACCTTTATTAAGGCGGTTCCATCAATTGTCCCATGCGTCCTTCTCCTATATATATATACCAAGTCAGCCTCGCTATGGATACTCTTGAGTGACCTGTCCCATCGTACTTTGAGCTGTCCAGGTGTATGTATACCTTAAGCAGCAGAGTGTTTCTCCAGCACCTCATCACTTGTTCTGCCTATAGTGGTAGACCCGCAGACCATCAACCGCAGATGCACGCGACATCTAATGGCAGGCTCTTAACTAAGATACTCAAAAGAAAAAAGATGTCCATGGTGGCTCTTCTTTCATAATGTCTATCTATCCTGGGGCTGGTACATTAGACCTCGACCAGCTGAGTCATATGCTGGGGGTTGAATACCATGGTAGAAGTAAGGGGCTCTCCGAAGTGGTCTTCTTCCGCCCCTTTTATTGTAAATTACCTTACCTATGAGTGATAATATATATATTGTAAGGAAATTAAGGGCATCGGATAGAGAACACGACAGCTGACCATGTAGGGTATTCCAAGAGATCCTTTATTGTATATCGTGTAACACAAACTGAACAACTGTGGAGGTGCCACTCCTTATATAGTCCCCACCCACCCCAGCGTCTCTGCGCTCGTCCGGAAAAAGGTCGGGGCGGTTCCGTACGACTTGTCTTCGTACGAACCCGCCCCGCCCGAGAGTGTAGCGACAGGGGAGGCCTCGCGTGACCGTCCTCCCCTCTCCCGCCCGCTACACTCTCCCCACCCTACTTTAACACATGTCCCCCTTACTTCGTACGTACGGTTAAACATCAACAAGCGTAGTCGTCATAACTTATATATAACTTACATCTAGCACCAACCCCGTACGGAATCTTCCCTTCCCTTAGTGTTCCCCCGAGTACATTCTTAATTTTCTAGCTAGCCATCCGCGGCATCGTCGTGGAGGGGGCTCCGCTGCCCTCCGTCTTGCACCTAATTAACTATGTACACTGCGTAGCCGTGGAGGGGGCCTCCGCTGCCCTCCGTTCCATCCGTCCCCGTCGCCCTCGTCCCGGAAATGGCTTCTCCGCCCTCCCCCCGCCGCGACGTCCCGGCACTTCCCGCTGCCTCCGGACCTCCCGGGTGCCGGTCCCCGGCTCACGGCCGCTCCGGTGCTGTTCTCGGCTGCAAAACAGGAATGATGCCCTCGTAAGAACTTACACCCGGTCGTTTCACCCCCGCCCGGCAGAAATCCCGTCCGGATATCTTTCCCTCGGGGGCCACTACAGGCCCACCACCGCCACCAGCTCGGACAGCAAGTCGATGTAGGGGCTCGTCTCCTGTACTGGAGTCGCCCACGCCGCTCCCGTCTCTGCCTCACTACTCCCCGCCACCCGTACAGGTGCGGTGCCTACCTCTGCCGATACGGGCCCGAACTGCATTTCCCCCGTATACACGATCGTTCCCCCGTCTGCCAATACAGGCTCCTTTTCTGCTGCTTCGTGCGACTGAGTACTTCCTATTTCCCCTCCGGCCAGTACAGGCCCCTCGTACGGGAGTATTAATTGACTTACCACGTTACTTTCGGTGTAGACGTACACCCGCCGTTGTTCGACCAGCCACTCCCCTCTGCCGCGCGCTTCTATGGAGGTGGTGTTCCGGCCGCCGACCAGGGTGAGGGGGCGCTGGTCCAGGTGGAGCCCGGTGGTTGACAGGTGCCGGCGCAGCTCGAGCTCGGGGTCTAGGGGCACGGTTGCCCTCCATGGCAATGCCACCTGTACCCCGCAGTGGACCGCCTCCGCCGACGGCACGCCCCGGTTTTCCTGCGGTCGTGTGGTGGGGGGACGGGTCGTCGTTCCCCCGGAGCCGCTGGGCACCGCCTCGTCCGGCGGGTTTACTGCTTTGCCCGAACCATCGGGCCCCGTCTCGTCCGGCTGCCGCCGCCCTTCGTCGGGTTTCTCCGGGGTCACCCGCCGCGTCGTGTCGTCCGGCTGCCGCGGTGTCACCTCGTCCGGCTGTGGTTTCTCGTTTGAGGTCTTGTCGTCCGGCTGCTGCGGTGTCACCTCGTCCGGCTGTGGTTTCTCGGTGGAGGTCTCTTCCTCGCCGCCTTCGTCCGGTCCGTCCACCTCCTCCGAGACCTCGACTGTCTCGGACCCGTCGTCGGCGGTTCCATCCGGAGCGATCGTCTTTTCCTCCTCTCCGCTCCCCTCCTTATGCACCTGGGCCACAACGGTAATTCTGGTGCTAGTGTTCGGGGCGGTGGGCTGCCCCGGCGAGATGTCGGAGTACAATCTCCGTCGGGGCGAGGAGCGCGGGGTTGTTTTATCCGGGGAGGCTTCTTGGACAATCTCGGTGACCGACTCCTGGAGGACTGTTACACTGCCTCCCGGCGTCTTTGTGAGGGTCATGGTCTGGGTGGTCCCGGAGGCGCCCATGATCTCCCTGATAGTTTCCTCCGACAGTTCGCTCAGAAGGTGCATGAGTCCCTTTTTCCCCCCGACCGCTGCTAACCGGGCGTCTCTCCCCTCCTCCGGTTCCCGGGTCCCTCCGCTCGTACTCGGCCGGCTCGGGGGGCTACGCCCCTCCACAAGAGGTGACTGGGTAGCCGTGTCGGTGACCGGAGAGTGCGACCTGGACCGTGGGGGGCTGGTGCGGGCCGGTGTCTCTCTCTTCTCCGGCAAGGGCGAAGCCGTCCGGCGAGAGGAGGACAAGTCCCTCCTCTGGCGGCTCTTCCGGCTGTCCCTCGTTCCCTGCTTACCGTCCTGCTCCTCCTCCTCCCTGGAGGCCTTGGATTTCCCCCCCACCGATTCGGACGACGCCCTCCTTTTCTTAGACGACTTTCCGGTGCCAGTGCCTTTGGGGGCGGGCTTGGGCCGCTTGGTGAGGAGGGTGGCATCCGGCATCCCCCCGGGCTTCTCCCACGGGTGCTTTTTGCTGCTGCGGGCCCCCCCCTCCCGGTGCTGTTTCATGTGCACAATCAAGTCTGCCCTCCGGTCCTTCTCTTTCTGGATGCGGCAGGGGTTCCCTTCGGCGTCTTTCTCCGCGCAATTCCACCCGACTATGGTAATGGGGTGGGCCTCGACGTGGGCGTCCCACTCGTCCGCCGGGATCTCCCAAGGCAAGTTGGGGTCGAGTCGGTGGCAAAAGCCGCAGTTGTACGTGTTGGTGGCCATGTCGTAAGAGAAGCTGTCGCGGCCTGACTCCCCCTCCGGTTTAAATACCGGCGTCCCGCCCGGCTTCCCTACCTCCTCGCCTCCTGATTGGCTCCTGTCCCGCGGAGCGGGGTGACTTCCGTCCGTGCGGAAGCCTTCCACGCCGCTGATTGGCTGCGCGCCCGATGGCCGGACCGTGGGAAGGTGCGGTGCGGCGTCCGCTCGGAGCGTGGGACTGGCGCCGCCCCGGCTGTTGCCGGTCCCCGCCGTGGGAACTGTTGATTTCATGCCCGGTGCGGCGTCCGCTAGGAGCGTGGGACTGGCGCCACCCCGGCTGCCGCTGGTCCCCGCCGTGGGAACTGTTGATTTCACGCCCGTGTGGTCGCCTTTCCCATCCTTCGCACGGGACCGGGGTGGGGAATCCCCTTTTCTCCCGTCGGACGCCCCTCTCTTATCCCCCGCCCGTTTCTCGTGGGTGCTCCCCCCTCTCCCCTCCCGGGAGGACCGTCTTTCCCCCCTTTCTGTGCGGGACGATTTTCGGCTCCCCGAGCTGTCTGACCGAGAGGACCCCCTCCTGTCCGATTTTTCCTTTTCCCGGCCTCCCTTGTCCGGCGCCGGGCGGTCGCTTCCCTTCCGGCGGCTCGTCCCCTCGTGTCGATCCCCCGCCCTCCCCGATGGCCCCCCCGGGGAGCGGGACCTACCCCGGCTCTTAGTGGATCCCTGCGGCATCTCCCTCCCCGGGAAAGGTCCCCCAACAGTGACCGTGCGGGTTTCCTCCACCGTCTTGGGTAGTACCGGAACGGAGATCGTTTCGTCTCTTCTCCGCCTCGACTTCCACGGTCTGCCCTGCTGCGCTGCGGCCGTCGCCCACGTCACCGGAATCCGTTCCGTGTCGTCTTCTTGTCCGAAGAAATGTTGTTTAACAGCTGGAACTCCGTTTTCCGCCCGTGCGCCTCTTTCCATATATAATATTCGGCCGGCGGTGGCTCCGAGTCCCCCTTCTCCACTCGTTCTACCCACTTCCGCACCACGGGAACGTTGTCCCGGGCGATCCCCCCCCAGTGGGTTGGAGACTCACTCCTTACTTGCCTCCTCTGTTCTTCCGCCAGCTCCTCCTCCCTGACCTTCCCGATTCCGCCGAGTCAGAATCCGACTCCCACGATCCCATCCCAGTCAGTATCGTCGGGTAAAAGTCATCCCGCGGGTGCAAAGCCATGACTGACTGTCCCCGGCTCTCCCCCGGGCTTATATAGTCCTCCAGGGACCCGTCTTTGCCATAGTTACCCCCGCCTTTTTCCCCAAAGCGAATGGCCGGGCCGCCCCGGCGTTCCGCCCCGCCCTCCGGCCGGCCCGGGGACCCGGGATCCCGCGACGCGGGCGCCCCCTCCCGGCCAACGCGGTCCACTGCCGCCCCGGTTACCATGGCCACCAAGTCCGCCCCCTCGCCCGGGTTGCCCGGCACCACCTTCAGATTGTCGTAGTGTTCTACCCGCCGTTTTCGGCCCATCTCTATCTCGTACACCGGGCCGCCGATGCACCTAAGAACCGTCCAGGGCCCCGTCCAGTACCTCTGTAACTTCGGGCTGAGTCCCACCTTCTTTATCGGGTGGTAAAAGTACACCTGCGCGCCCTCCTCGATGTGGTCCAAGACCGCCCTTTGGTCGTAATTCCTCTTTTGTCTCTCCACCGCCCGGCCCAGGCTCTCCCTAGCGGAGGCATGCGCCCCCGCCATCCACCCCTGCAGGCGGGCGACGTAGCCCTCCCCCGGGGGTACATCCTGCAGCTCCCGTACGGGGTAGATCAGGCTAAGGGGTGCCGCCGTCTCCCTCCCGAGCATCATGGCGTTCGGTGATACCCCCGACGAGGAGTGCTCCGTCGCCCAGGACGCCGCCATGACGAATGGGAGCTGCCGATCCCAGTCCCTTTGGTCCTCCCTCACCACCGTAGAGAGCAGTGCCTCTATGGTTCGATTACATCTCTCCACCATACCGTCCGACTTCGGATTGAAGGGGCAGGTACGCGATTGCCGGACTCCCAGCAGCTTCACTACCTCCCGGAAGGTGGAGGATTGGAACTCCCTCCCCTGGTCCGTATGCAGGGTGACCGGGGTGCCGAACCGGCACACGAAGTTTTCCACGATGGCCCTGGCCACCGTGGGGGCCCGGTGGTCCGGGAGTGCGTACGCCTCCGCCCATTTCGTGAAATACTCCACGAGGACTAGTATGTACACGTTCCCGCCTGCCGAGGGGCTCAGTGGCCCCATTATATCCGCCCCGATCCGCTCCATCGGCATCCCTAAGGGGACATGTCCCATAGGGTGGTGGTGGGGGGCCGCCGGCGGCTTCCGTTGGTTGCAAGGGACGCATCGGGCGGACCAACTGGTGAGGTCCCTCCTGAAGTTCGGCCAGTAGAAGAAGTCCTGGCATCTCCGGATGACCCTCCGCCGCCCCAAGTGCCCCGCCAGTCCGTCCCCGTGCAGACCCCTCATCACCTCCGACTGCATTTCCGCCGGTACTAATATCTGCAGCCTGTCCGCTCCCCCCGGCGTGTACCATGCCCGCGATAGTACCCCTCCGGGCCCCTCCCTCAGTCGGGTCACCTGGTGGGCGTACGTCCGGTGGTCGTACGACTCTGTCTGCTCGTCCGCCCCGGCCGAGGGGTCTCCCCCGCGCACCTACTCTCTGACCCGGACCAGTAGCGGGTCCCGGTCTTGGGCCGCCTTCCACTCGGCCGGGCTACCCAGCCGGGTCACTGTGGTCTCATCCGCCCCCTCCTCCATGTCCTCCTCCTCCGGTTCCGCCCGAGCCCTCCCCCGGGTCAGGGCGAAGCACGCGGTAGGCTCCGACCCCCCCTGCCCGCACTGCCGGCACGGTCGTCGGGAGAGGGCGTCCGCATTGCTGTGGTCCTTCCCCGGGCGATGCTGTATGGTGAAATCGTGCGTCCCCAGCACCTGCAGCCACCGGGCGACTTGGCCCTCCGGTTCCTTAACCCTTTCCCTGCTGGCATTGAAAAATGTCATTTGGGACTTAACCACCGGCCCTATGGCATGGAAATATGCAAATTGCAAGTATCTGCTCCCTGGGACAGTGGGTAAGGAGTAAAATAACTTGTACTGGAGACAGAATTTACACATTTGTGACAAGGGGATGTTGTATTCATGTTAAATATTTTTGGATTCATTCAAAAATTCGTATTCTTTGTTTCATAGCAGGAGCTGTAACTTAGTGGTATTGCTGCCCTAGGGTAGCAATTTTGCTGCCCTATGGCAGCAGCGGTTTTTCAAGAGTATTCTAAATGCTGCCCAGAGGCAGCAGCGGCCCTTAAAGGGTTAAAGTCCGTCACCCAACGGAGGGCCGCGTGGTCCGTGCGGATGAGAACCGGCCGACCCACCAGATAGTGTCGAAACTTTTTGAGCCCAAACATTACTGCTAGTAGTTCCCGCCGGGTGACGCAATAATTTCTCTCCGGCCTAGACATGGTGCGGCTGGCGTATGCCAACGCCCTCTCGGCCTCGCCCTGCTTCTGGGAGAGCACCGCCCCCAGGCCGAAATTGCTGGCGTCGGTATCCAGGATCAATTGGCCCTCCGGTTCGGGGTACGCTAGAACCGGCGACGATGTCAGTTTCACCTTCAGCTCCTCGAACGCCGCTTCGCAGTCCGGGGACCAGGTGAACCTCCAGTCCTTCTCTGCCGCCGCCGAGAGGGGCTTCGCTATGCTAGCAAAGTCCCGCACGAATGTCCGGTAGTACCCGGCCAGCCCCAAAAAGCTCCGGACTTCCCCCACCGTCTGCGGTCGGGGCCATTCCCGTACGGCCCGTACCTTTTCGGGATCCGTCGCCACCCCGTCCTTATTTACTATATGCCCGAGGAAGGACACCTCCCTCTGGGCTAGTTGACATTTCCGCGGTTTCACTTTCAGGCCCGCCCCCACCAACCTCTGGAGCACCTCCGTCACCCTTTGAAGGTGCGTCTCCAGGTCCGGCGAGAACACTATAACGTCGTCAAGATATACCAAACACGTTTTCCAGTGCAACCCCTTCAACACTACCTCCATCAGCCGCTCGAATGTTGACGGCGCGTTGCACAGGCCGAACGGCATGACCTTGTACATAAAAAGGTAGCTATGGGAGACGAACGCCGTTTTCTCCCGATCAGACTCATCCATGGCCACCTGCCAATATCTGTTAGTCAGGTCCATGGTACTGAACCAGCTGGCCCCGGCTAGCGTGTCAAGCGAGTCGTCTATCCTCGGAATGGGGTAGGCATCTTTCTTCGTAACTGCATTAAGTTTCCGGTAGTCGATACAAAATCTCGGGCGGCCATCCTTCTTTCGTGCCAGGACTATGGGCGACGCCCACGGGCTTGTGGAGCGTTCGATAATGCCGAGGTCCAGCATCTCCCCGATCTTTGCCTCAGCTTCCGCCCGTTTGTGGGGTGCCAATCGTCGGGGCCGCTGTTTCACCGGGGTCGCCTCCCCAGTCTGTATGCCGTGTTTCACTAGGTGCGTTTCCCCCATGTCGTCCTCCCAGTGCGAAAATGCCCCGATGTTCGCCCGGATCATGGCCTCCACACTCGGCCGGGCCCCCTCGTCCACCCCGTCCAGCAGTGTGTTGACCACCCCGTCCGCTCCGCCTGGACCCGCCGGTGCCGCCCCTAGCATTGCACACGACGCCCCTCCCTCGTCCGACTCGTAATCTTCCAGGGGCTGCGCAATCCCCAGCCGGGTGTTCTCCCTTAGCCAGAGCGCCCTGGCCCCCACATTCAATAATATGACCGGTGTACGGCACTTCTTGTTGGGTGCCACTATCCCCCGCCCGACCCGGAAACCTTCCTTCCGTTCGTTCTCCGGTATCCCCTGGATGACACAATACAGCCCGTCGTCGAAGTCCCACCCGGCTATATGCGCCGTCACCACCAACTGTTCCCCCGGCGGTATACAACAGTCTTGCGTTAGTATTGCCCCGCATCCGCCCGTCCGAGCCTTTTTTGTCTCAGGGGGTCCCTCGCCCGACTCCTCCCACAGCAACCTTTCCCCATTCATATCCACTAGTATCCCGTTGCTCCTTATGAGGTCGGCCCCCAGTATCCCTTCCGGCGAGATGTCGGCAACCAAGAACGTCCCCATCATCTTTTCTCCGGCGAATTGCAGCGCCCCCTCCGTACGACCTTTATCTGCATGGGCCTCCCGTCCGCGCACACTACCGTACGGTCGTGCGCCACCAGGGCCGCCGGGGCATTTCATCGTTGCCACCACCGCGTGGATAGCATGCTGGCCGAGGCGCCCGTGTCCACCAACATACTGATGTCGTGTCCGAAGAGTTTTCCCTCCACTATGAGGCCTGTCCCCTTCTTCTCCCGGCCCTGTACCGACGTTTCTCGGCCCCAGGACTCCCTAGTTCTGGGGCCGCTGGCCGTTTCCCGATGCCGGTTTCCCCTCCACCGGTTTCCCGCCTTCTTGTCCTTGCCGGCCCTCCTCGGGGGGCCGCTCCGGGCATTCCCGCCGGAAGTGTCCGTCCTTTCCGCACCTGAAGCATCCCCTTCCGGAGGGCCGCTGTCCTCCCGTCACCGCCCCGGGACCCCCGGCCGGCGGGCACAAATCCTTTCGGAGGTTCGCCAGCTCCCGCATGAAGTCCGCCCTTAGGGGCGCTAGCTCCCGCGTGAACTCTTTCCGCAGGGACTCGAGTTCGTCCGCCATGGTGGCGTCTGTGGCAAATACCCGATCGTTCCTCTTCCCCGACTGCCGGTCCTTCGTTAGATGGGCTTCCGCCCGCACCCCCACGGTTACCGCGTCCTCCAGCGTTCGGGGCTGGGAATATAATATGAAATACCTCAACTGACTGTCCTTCAGGCCGTCGAGGAACCTGTCTTTTGCCAGACTGCAGATCGTCTCCCTGTCCGCGTCCGGATATCCCAGTCTGGCTAACCGCTCCAACTCCTCTGAGTAGGAGACCAGGTCCTCCTCCGCTCGCCGGTCCAGCCCCCGGAATACAGCCTTGTGCGACTCTGCCTGGTTCCTCGGTTGGAACCTTTGCTGCAGTGCCCCGACCAATTCCGCGTACGCCAGCTGCTCCCCCGGCGCCAGGCGGGACAGGAGCCGTCTCGCGTTCCCCCGGAGGCTTATTCCCAGAAACATACCCGCCGTCTGGTCGTCCCACTTGTTGGCCTGCACACAAAGTCGGAAGTGCGCCATAAATTCATCCAGATCGGTCGTACCGTCGAACTGTGCGGGCATCACCACCAGGCGTCCCCCGTCCCCCGCCGGCGTATTAGGCACCGTTACCTGCAGTCCCCCGGCTATTCCCTGCTCCCGGACGACCCGTTGGCCCCCCAACTCGTCCCCCTCGCCACTTCTCGGTCTCTCCCCTCTCCGGACGGGCTCCTTCCGCCGCCCCCCGGTCCTTTCTCGCGGCAAGTCGCCACCGGCCCCTGCGGATTCTGCCGAGCCATATCCCGTCCGTCGCCGACCGTCTGTGCGCCACGGCGCCGTCCCTCGAGCCCCGCCCGCTGAGTCCGGCCGTCCGAAGTTCCACACGTCCGGCGTCCGTTCTGTGTCCCTGCTCCTCCGCAGGAAGACATCTTCGTCCGCGCACTCGACCAAGTTGCCGCCCAAGCGCCCCTCTAGCGCCGCCCCTCTCGGTTCCACCGCAATCCCCGGGTCCCGCATCTCCACCGTGCGTCTTCCCTCCGGGTGTTCATCACTCGTCCGCAACGCCTCTCCCCTCTCGCCACTGTCCATCCCGTTCTCGCCCCTTAACATCGTGTAATGTCCGTGGGTCCTATGCCTGTTGTTCACCGCTGTCACCAATGTAAGGAAATTAAGGGCATCGGATAGAGAACACGACAGCTGACCATGTAGGGTATTCCAAGAGATCCTTTATTGTATATCGTGTAACACAAACTGAACAACTGCGGCGGTGCCACTCCTTATATAGTCCCCACCCACCCCAGCGTCTCTGCGCTCGTCCGGAAAAAGGTCGGGGCGGTTCCGTACGACTTGTCTTCGTATATGTATATGTATATATATGTGTGAGCAGGCAAGCAGAAAGGGGTATCCCCGCGGGATTAGTACCATTTTTAGCCACCAGGGGGCTCCACCATGGCCTAAAATGGAAGAAACAGGCTAATAATTCCTTTTTGGTACTTTTTTTTGGAGAATTCAGTAGTCTTATACAAAACATTCTATTTTTGGTGAAAAGCTTCCATATTTGGAATGTAAAAAGAACGTTTTAGAGCCTAAATGTGTGTCTTTGTTGATATGTGTTGCCACGGAAACGTGATTTTTATTCCAAATAAAGAAAATGAAGTAGCTCATTGATAGAATGATTCACGAGGATTATTATGGTCAAAACAGAATAGAATTATCTTTTCTAGATCAAAATCTATGCCCTATGGGATAAAAATGTATGATCATTTTCTGATTATTCTAATTATGCTAATTAGATAGAGATATCTAGGAAACTATGGGACTTAGAGCTTATTTGGGTTTGGGATTGGGCAATGCCCACCCATATTCATATAGCCTTTTCTTAAAAACTAGAAATGATATCTTCTTAAGAAATATATCACTGGAAAGCTCATGATATCAATTTTAAAGTTGACATTTTCGTTGGATATCCCTTTCCCCTTGCCTGGAAGGCGTTTCACCATATGTTGATGTTATACCCAACATGCGGCCTTCAAATACGGAAATGATACGGCCAAAATACATCAAATCTACTTTTTTCATTTCTTTTCACCCTCCGCATACCCTCCGTATCTTTTTCTGAAAAAAGACAACATACGGCCTGATATATACGGCCCTCCCAACATACGGACATGGTTACCTGTCCCAATTAAAAATATGTGCAAAAACCAGTCTACATTCCAGGGAACTCCCAGGGAATTCCCACTGTGACGTCATAATATTTTTAGACATACGGAGGTAGGCTGGGGAGGGTGTATCTAGGGTCCGTATGTTTGGGAATGGCAGGGAAGAGACAGGAGAGGTTAGGGAATAGACAGGAGGGGTCAGGGAATCGACAGGAGGGGTCAGGCAAGAGACTAGTTCGACACTTCTACCCCTGTAACAGGGGTAGAAACCATGTGCCTTTGGGCTAACCAAGTCACTCTGCCAATCTGGGAGAGTACCTATTTTGATGGAAGTATTCACTATTCAGTCTAATGCTTCCAGCCACATGTCCCTCAATGTATTCCCACCTGTTAACCATCCACAAGGTATTCCTAATACATAAATAGATCTGTAATCTTGGCTTTGTTTGATGTCAACTCCACTCCTCTGGGACACCCCTCCCACCACTTCTCCCTGCTGTTGATATCAAAATGTGTGACATACACTAACATTGACATGTTTGCAGCAGCATAAGAATGCTGGACATGTGGAGTACCTTTTGGGGAACAGGATTGACTATTTTAAGGGACTGACAGTGAGTACATTTATGAGAACAACACCCTTTTAACTCCCACTACAGGATCTCTATGTAGCTGCAGTCTGGCGCAGTAGCGCCAGATGTGTCGGACTAGAAAGAGACAGGAGAGGTCGGGGAAGAGACAGGAGAGGTCAGGGTATAGACAGGAGAGTAAATAAAAGCTGGTGACGTTTCTTCTTTTTTTTAAAGTCCAAAACGGATAGTATTTTACTACTACCTCCTCACGTCCACTACCACCTTCTCACGTCCACCACTACCTCCTCACGTCCACTACTACCTCTTCACGTCCACTACTACTTCCTCATGTCCAAAACCATCTCCTCACATCCAACACCATCTCCTCACGCCCACTACTACCAACATGCGGACCCTATTTATAACATACGGCCCTATATATAACGCCTTTTTATGTGATTTTTGACATACCACCACCCCCCCTACCCCTCCGTATTCTTGGCTCCAAATACGCCAAAGATACGGAATTTATGTGCTCCGTATGTTGAGCTGAAACGCAATTATGGCCGTATTTACATACGGCCGGCCGTATGTAAATACGGCCCTCCATATCTTTTTTTTCAACATACGGCTCCTTGAGCAGAAACGCAATTATGAACAGAAACGCAATTATATAACATACGGACCCTCCGTATGATACGGTGAAACGCCTTCCTGTACATATATATATACATATATGTATATATATATATATATATATATATATATATATATATATTATAACTATAGTAAAAGTCAGTCGCTGTATAAGTGTTATAAGCCAAGGTCAGGGTCACTGTCCAAGGCATCAGCTGAGGATAATTACCAATGTCTAAGGCTTATAACAGGTGAGGTAGTTTCTTTTGTTTTCTCAGTCAACTGTGGTGCAAAGTGTATAGGTTCCAAATGCATGCGCATAACCGATGACTAAAGCTTTTCTAATATGCATGTCTTTAACATGCATGTTAGCAGTGAGACTGAAACGTTGGTACAGCTAGGAAGATCCTGGTGAGATTGCATAGTTGTCCAACCCATTTATTTATATGAAGGATATAAGGCATGCAGATCTGTGTGTTATTTTTCTTGTGTCAATCATATGCAGTCACTTCGTGAGAAATACCGTGATGCATATCACCTTACGTATACGGCCGCCCTTCACAGATCTGTACAGAAAGGTATTTACCAATATGTCTAATATTAGAGATGCTCTCCTGGAAGGCGTTTCACCGTATGTTGATGTTATACCTAACATACGGCCTTAAGATGCGGACAAGATGCGGACAAAATATCACCAAAGCAAATTTTCCGTTTCTTTTCACCCTCCGCATACCCTCCGTATCTTTTTTTTACAAAATAGCAACATACGGCATCCAACATACGGCCCTCTTAACATACGGACATTGTCACCTGTCCCTTTTAGAAAAATATGCAAAAACCAGTCTACATTCCGGGAAACCCCTAGGGAATTCCCTCTGTGACGTCATAATATGTAGCAACATACGGAGGTAGGCTGGGGAGGGTATATATAGGGTCCGTATGTTGGGGAAGAGACAGGGGAGGGACAGGAGAGGTTTGGGAAGGGACAGGAGAGGTCGGGGAAGAGACAGGATAGGTCGGAGAAGAGATAGGAATGGTCGGGAAAGGCACCCCTGTAGCTTTTGTCTACCAGTCTATAGGCGGATTTTCAGCTGTGTAGGGCCATTATTCACCGAGTTATGGAAGAAAAGACTCTTTTTCATGTAATTTCTCCCAAAATCCATATAATTTTTTATTTATTTTTTTATCATGAAGCTAGAAGTTGGACTTAACTTATTTACCCGTTAAAATAATTCTAGGGCCATTTTATTACATATATATATATATATCACTTTAAAAGTAGTAGTAGTTGAAATTTTAGCACTCAAGAGGTTTTGCACCTGTGTGGATGGATATGAACTCCAGATACCCAGTCAACACTTACATTTTACTGACCAAACAGGCCATCGTACATCACAGGTTTGGGAAGGGACAGGATAGGTCGGGGAAGAGATAGAAATGGTCGGGAAAGGCACCTCTGTACTCTGATAGCTATTGTCTGTTTAAACACAAGGAGTCTGTGGGCAAAGTTTCAGCTCTTGTATACAGGGGATACTTGGGGATACCCCCCCCCCCTGTCACACCCTCCAACCCCTCCTACACCCTCCTCCCTCCTCCCCTCTCCTCAGCAGCTTATTTACCGAGTTACAGAAGAAAAGACATTTTTGGGTATAATTTCTCTGAAAATCAATTTTTTAAATTTATCTTTTTTTAATTATAAAGGTAGAAGTTGGACTTTACTTATCTATTCATTAAAGCAATCCTAGAGCCATTTTTTTACATATATATCTGCACTTTAAAAAGGGAGAAGGGAGGTGGGGGACTGTACTAGCTTACAGAAAAATGGTTTAGATCCACATGACCTCCAACACAAGGCTTGCGATCTCCATTACCTTATATATATATATGAGAGGAGTTGAGGCCAGCATGACTTAGCCTCTAGGTGGCAGCACCAACACAGCCCTGCATTTGCAGTCAGTGGCGATACTAATGCTGCACACACCTGTGTACGATGGCCTGTTTGGTCAGTAAAACATGGATCCACACAGGGGAGAAACCTCCCTTGTGTCACTTTTTTAATATGTGTTTATATAATGTTAAAATAGAAAATAGAATTATTTTAACGAGTAAATAAGTTAAGTCCAACTTCTACCTTCATGATAAAAAAAAAAAAAAAGATTATATGGATTTTGGGAGAAATTACATGAAAAAGAGTCTTTTCTTCTGTAACTCGGTAAATAATGGCCCTACAGAGCTGAAACTTTGCCCACAGACTCCTTGTGTATAAACGGTGGTAGACAACAGAGTACAGAGCTGGCTGTAGTGGTGACGAAATGGTAGTAGTGGCTCCTACCATCTCCTCAAGGCCCCTACCATTTCCTCACGACCCCTACCACTTCCTCACGACCCCTACCATTTCCTCACGACCCCTACCACTTCCTCACGACCCCTACCATTTCCTCACGACCCCTACCACTTCCTCACAACCCCTACCATTTCCTCACGACCCCTACCACTTCCTCACAACCCCTACCACTTCCTCATGTACACCACATCCAGTACCAACATACGGAGCATAAATACCACATACGGCGCACAAAAGAGACATACGGCCCTAAAAAACAGGGTATATGTCCTGTTTTCAACATAGCACCCCCCCCCTACCCCTCCGTATATCTTGTACTAAATACGCCAAAGATACGTTTTTTTCTTGCTCCGTATGTTGAACAGAAACGCAATTATGGCCGTATGTACATACGGCCGGCCGTATGTACATACGGCGGCCGTATCTTTTTCCGTAAGATGCGGACATGTTGAGCTGAAACGCAAAAATGAACAGAAACGCAAAAATCGGACATACGGACCCTCCGTATGATACGGTGAAACGCCTTCCTGGTTATGATTATTAGTCCCTCCATGGTAGCCATCGCTTTATTTGAGCATTAATACTACCTAACCCAACTAAAAATGGTCCAGCTGCCCCACAGATACATATTGTGTAAAATGTTGACACAAATGATGTAAAAGTATAACCGGGTGTAGATCTAGGCTACCTATCAAAAGGAAAGCTTCTGTCAGAAAATAACATGTTTTGTATTCTGGTAGGGCAGTTGTAGGTCTACGTAATAAGAACCAACAAAAGGACGGTCACGGGTATGTAGAGAAGTTAAGGATGTGGAGGGCACAGGGGTTACACCTCAGCATGGCCCTACCTCTGTGATCACGTGCTCCAGGATGATTGTCTTCCTCCCCGCCGTGTAAACAAGAAGCAGTGACGTCAGCAGCATGTGTGTAAACACAATATTGTACACATCACCAACAACCCTGACGCTGACCTGTTGTATCTGTAGTGGTGGTAACTCATTGACACATTACACTTTCTTGATATCTCAGGAGACCTTTCTTGATATCCTATTAGTTTGTTTTAGTATCATGGAATGTCGTTGTTGTTGATATTTTATTGACATTAAAGATCTTGTATATCCCCTCTAAGTTTTTCAAATTACCACCATTGAGGATATACACCATTAACAATGGGTACCAAATAGAAAGTAAGATTACAATGAGTTACTTCACAGGTGTGTCAGTGTCAGTTTAAAGGTTTGTAAGTGATTTGAAGGCAATACATACGTTAGAGCAGTCACTTCTTTTTGCATGCTTTTAAGGCTAGCGTACAGTCCCGGGGTTCAGTCCTTGCGGAGTCACTAGACGCCGTCCATTCTGTGCATAATCTTGAATCGCCACCTCTGGCGTAATCTTAATCTTGAATCGCCACTTCTGGCGTAATCTTAATCTTGAATCGCCACTTCTGGCGTAATTAGTTTGCAGGTGATATCTATCCTCCAGATGGCACCACTGTGAGTTTGTAACATTGCTGTATATATCGGGGGCTCTGCCCCCACACCCTCTTTTTCTTTCTCTCTTTTTTTTTCTTTTTCTGGAATAAGATTACGTCAGAAGTGGCGATTTTTAAGATTACACATAGAATGGGTGGCGTCTAGTGACTCCGCAGGTTCGTCCCTTGTTGCATCTTGCACAGACGTTTTACGATCTGCTATTAAAGTGTTGCTTTGCTGGGTCAAACTGGTTCCAGGCTTCAATACCTCTCAAAAGCTGATAAGGGGCTTTTCTCGTATATGAATTTCTTCATTCTCACTGACCTGAGCTACAGTGGTTCCAGAAGGGCAAAAAGCAACCTGGCGCCCTGGTCTGTTTCCCAGGCGACCTGGCGACGTGGTACAATACTTTTAGCGACCTGGCAACTGTTCTAGATACGAATTTGGCTATAGTGAAATTTTCCCTCTGCACCCCCACTTGCACATCGACATTCCTTCTGAGGTTCCTACCGGGTACTGAGGTGCTGATATGGTGACGAAAAGCAAAGGGTAAGGGAAGGAATATTGGAACATATGAAATGGTAGGTTATGGAGTCTAAGACTAAGTCACAACAGATGGCAGAGTGGTGTAATTTCACAGCCAAAAATAATTTTCTTACCCCAAGAAAATACTAGAATCAAGATAAAATGTTCTAGATTCAAGAAATAAACTCATTTTGAGTTCTTACGTTTATCTTATTTCAGAAAGGGAAAGCAAAGAGCAAATATCTAATTTTTTCTAGTAATTTTCTAGATACAAGTATTTAAGATTATTTTTCTTTGGTAATTTTCTTAAAATTGGTCATTTGTGCACCAGACAATATTATATCTTATTTTCATGAAATAAGAAAGTTCACTTTCTTGATTTAAGATTGTTATGATTTGACAATTTTATAAGTTAAGAATTAACCTGAACCCATCTACCCAAAGTGTCTGTAGGGGCAGAAAACTATGCAAGGATATTTTATTATATCATTGTTATGACCATGCTTAATGCCTTCATCAAATTCCTACAATTATTTGGGAATTAAATAGATGTGAAATGTGAATGAAATGAAAAGGATTTTTTGGGCTTCTTTGCATTTGAAATAATAGGAGGATTGGAACCAGTACTAGTGTTTGCCTTGTCAAATATCAAAATAACATTTTTCCTATCTTTCCTCTCTGTCTGTATTCACATGGTGGGGGTCAAATCATTTATGATGATAGGCCCCTTTAGGTTAGGGATCAAGTATACAGACTACTAAATAAGGATTATTTTCTTAAATCAAGAAAACTAGTTTCATATTATGCCACACGAGGCCACCACTATGCAATACAACAACTATTTTATGAAACAGGGTATATATTTCTGCCTCAAATTAGGTCCCAAAATAACAAATGAGTGTAAAGATATCTGGGAAAAGAGGAATTTTATTGGGGATTAATTCAGTGTAAGAACCCTTATTTGCCCTGTTTGATTATATCATTTAGATAAAGGGAAGCATTACCTGTTCCAATACATGAAGCAAAATGACTTTGGATAAAGGTCTGTCTTGATTCCAGAATAAAATTCTTGATTTAAGAATTTCTTTCTTGTTTGTTTTTCTTGTTTGTTTTTCTTACTCTAAGTATATCAAACTCAACCATGCTTTCAAGTAAAATTTTGTTATCCTACGGACAAACTTGTTTTAAGTTTATTTTACTTAAAACAAGAAATATTTTCTGAAAATGAGAAAAAAAAATTTGGCTGTGAATTGGATAACCGTAAGGACAATTTGGATAACAAGAAGTCTGATGGACAATGCTTTGGTTTGGTTCACATTTGTGAACCAGCGCTAAACAAGTACGAAAGTAAAGAATATGGCATTAAAAACAAGTACAATGCACCACGTACATGGTCAACGAAATTAAAAATCATATGTGACCAGGCGAGGGAAAAGACCCCTTTAGGGGGGAAAATAGTAATTAAAATTGGTGTCATAATCTTTAAAATGAGGTATCATGAGTTAAGAAAGTCCTGGTAGTTTTGTGGGAATTGCTTTTCAAACATTAGTACATATTACTAATTGAAAATGGTTAATATTAAAGCCTAAATTGCATTGTATCCCATAGTAAATGATCATAATTATGAAAAATCGGTTTTATTTAAAAATAACCAAATAAAATTGGATTCATTAATTAGTCTAAATTTGGTTCTAGGAGGAATTTTTGCAATCTGTTTTCAGTTTGGGTAACTGATGGGATTTTTCAAGAAATACAGATTATTACCTCCAATATAGGCTTTTGGGATGGTTTCCATGGCAACCAGAAAGTATCATATGTGCTAATTATTCACAAAAACGTTCTTTTTGCATTTCAAATATAGAATGTTTGCTTCAAAGATGGAATTATTTTATGAAGATCATTGCATTCTACATAAAAAATGGTTTTAGAACTTTTTTCATGTATTTAACACTTATTTGCATCTATGGTGCCTCCTGTTGGCCAAAACAAGAGTTAAAAATCCCGCTTGAAGGGGTCTTTTCCCTAGATGGGTCACATATATTCGTCTAAAACCTAAACTTATGTATCTTACATAAGGTCGGAAGAATTATTGAGACCTGAAAAGCTTTATCTGTGTACAAATCTTTCTATTGTGAATCTACAGTAAATCTTTGCTTAAAGGCCTAATCAGTGTATAAGCCGCATCTAGACTTTGAGGCAATTGTATAAGGTGCACCTAATGTTTAAAAATGGCTGACTAAGCACCGTAGTCTACTAATAAAAAAAAACATTCTATAAGTCCCCACTAAGATAATTGTACCAAACATTTGCTATGTATATGTCACGATGGTACAGTTTCATTCATTACTAATTGTGTAGAGGTAAGGGAAAGGGATAATCCAAGAAAAAAGACAACATTAAAATTGATGTCGTAAGTTTTCCAGTGATCTATATTGCACTTGAAGATATCAATTCTATATTTTGAGGAATAGTTTCATTAATGTGCCAAATAAGCTTCAAGTCTCATATTTTTCTAAATATCCCTATATAATTAGCATAACTATGATCACGAGAAATATGAATAATATTCTATCAATGGGTATTTTTAATTTTTCTATTTTGAATGAAAATCATGTTTCCACAGCAACACATATCAACAAGGACACCCATTATGCCTTCTTTGTACATTCCAAATATAGAAGCTTTCCTATTTTATTCTACAGAAAAAAAGTACCCTAGAGCAATTTTAGCCTGTCCTTTTTTTCATTTAAGGCCATAGTGGCGCCCCCTTGGTGGCAAAAATCCCGCACGGGGTATTCTTTCTGCTTGGATGCTCACAATTTGATCGTAATCACTCACATTGAACAGTTCGCAGGTGCATGTAATTATAACGAGTAACTTAATTGAAAATGTCTCTCGTAGTTACCACCACTGCAAATGGGCACTAAATGTATCATCTCCAAAGGAACACTCCTTCCTTTGCCCACTCTGGTATCATGTAAGCTGCATTCATCTTATGTGTTACCTTTGGGTGATTCGCACTGCTGCCCCTTACATGTCTTGCAATATGACCAGCCTCCCCTGGGGACGATTCTGCAGGGTTCTATGTAGGCTCCAAGGGACTCAGGCAAAGGAGAGTCCAGTCCCCTAACATATTCGTATTAGGTACACAGATGTTATACGCTATACATGGAATTGTAAGTGGATAATTCCTAGCTATGAATAGTTCTACTGGGTATCACTTTTTGTTGGAAATGTCTCACTCTCCCAAGCATAATACTGGCACACCATAGATAATTCTACTGAGGAAAGGCCATAGTATTTGAGGATGTATTGTGAGTGGTAATGTTGACAATTTTAAAAGCAAGAAGCAAGAAAATAATATATGTACTGGGTATCTGTTGAAGGTTCTATAACCAGATGATTCATGACACTCATGACAAGGCAGGGGTCTCCATTAGCTAATCATATATGTGTCAGCCATGTTATGCAGAACTGACAGAACTCCCACAGGACCTGGGAATAGGAAATGATTGTATAATGTAACATGGATATTTATGAATGATTTATGACTATTACAATATTGATATTGACCTATTAAATAAGGTGTGGGTGGGTGGGTGAAAGGGACGATTGTATGGGAGAAGAGGGGGAGGGGGGGGGGGTAGAGACCGGAAGGGCTGGATTGTGGTTGAAATAAAATTAGTATACTAATTTGACCATAGGTGGTGTGACCAGTGGTAGGGTTGGAGGGGCCACCTGCTGGCAGCAATGACTACCTCTGCGCGCATTTCGCGCTCATGAGTACACAATGATATAATCATCTGCAAAACTACATAGACAAAGCTCTATGTCATTGACATACATGCACATCATACTTCACGTGTTGAAGCTGGGTCATATCACATGATGCCGAAGGCTGAGTGTGATATGACCCAGCTTCTACGAGTGATGTATGATGTACATGTATGTTAATAAGTGGGGTTTTGTGTTTATTACACGGCCCGACAGTTGTTAAATGAAGAAAATCAACAAATTTGGAGGCCATGGAGTTCGGTGAGTATGGAGTACGGAGCTCCCATAGGCTTAGCATAGAGAAGGCCATACCATCATGTAATAAAACAGAATTTCAAATTGGGGTTTGCTTTTGTTTATCCGTGAAACGGTTCAGTCAATTACATTTGTGCGATTTTCTATTTTAGCCAGATTGCCCATCTATATAACAATTATGCTTTTGGTCAGAAATGAACTTGGTAAGATTGTCTTTGCAATGTACAATACATATCCTGCATAAAACTCATCATGCATTGTAGATAGTGCAGCAACATTGGAAGCATATTCAAGCTGCTTAAGTATGTCACTCTGACCTACAAGTACTGCTTCCTGAATGTCATATTACATGTCATGAGCAGAAAAGGGTTAGAGAGCTGCTCGTACCAGCTCCAACTGTTCTGACACCTCCCCTTCCTGCAGGTAAAAGCTCCAGCTGACAACCACAACATAGGTGCAGTGAGTGAGGAGGCGGTCTCCGCCTTCCACACTGATACCACCGTCACACAGGGTACACGCAATACACTGCCGCAAGCACAGCCTACTGTGTGTGATGGAAGGGGGAGCTCTCAGGAATTCACTTAAAAAGAGGCAAGAGGGATAAATGAGGAAGCTGACTTTGATGTATTGAATGCCACAACCCATCTAACTAGTTCTTTCTATATATGAAAGCCTAGAGATAGCATCCTCATTTTATGCTTTACTGATGCTTGTATGTAGAACAGAAAATGCGGATATCTATAATGTAAATTAGTTTAATACTGTGAGGATCAATACACACTGTTACACTCGCAGTCAATATGGTTGCAGCGAACTCCATTTAATCATTTCAAGAGCGTCAGTATATATACCGAGGTTGCAGGTTCCTTAATAGGGGGCACCATTGCTTGATCTGGTAACTGGCAAGATAAGCACTGATACAGCAATCACAATGGGTACAAGCTGTTACATACAATATATATATATATATATATATATATATATATATATATATATATATATATATATATAACATGAGCCACGGACTACCCACATAAGACCACTAAGATATATATTATATATATATATATATATATATATATATATATATATATATATATATATATATATATATATATATATATATATATATATATATATATTAGTATCTGTTTGGTGTGTGTGTGAGCACCCTGACACAGCCCACAGATTCCCGGAGCCATCTGTGCCTCATTATTATACCTAATGACATAATCAGAATTTAATCTTGTTGATCAGTGCCCCATTGTTATGGCAGCGGTTCCTTCTGACTGGTTGCCCTCATCATTACTACTGGCTGTGGGTAGTCTGCCTGCCCCTGATGACACTGATCTGCTTAGTATGCAATTCTAGTACACCTGGTAGTATGTACTGGGGTCACTCAGACGGCGATATGTGATGTAATCACTCCTCTTAATTAGCACTAGTCCGATGTGGGAGACCCCCATCCTCAAGGTGACATTCGATATACTACTACCATCATCCTGGTAGCTACCCCAGTAAACAAAAACACGTTATACAACGTCCCAGAATGTTTCTGTATGGCTCCCTATTATGGCCAAACTTTGTATAACATTAAAAATGTTATTTTGACGTAAAATAACGTTGTTAGCTGGGACATGATTACTACTGCCCACAGGGTCGGTCGGTGTATATCATACAATTAGTAGAATGCTATTTCCATGACCATGCGGTGGTTACAATACTACTGATCTTTATTACCATTGCTATCAAAGTTCTTTCTCTCAATATCGAATATCTATTCAATAGATCTATCCAGTATGGATCATGTGGACCAGTGCTGTACACTGGTCAACATGAGCCACGGACTACCCACATACGACCACTCAAAAAACTGGTTTCTCATCACCGCGGACATTATAAACATCGTGAGTTGGTGAAAACTTTTTTAAAGATTTTTATTTTTAAAAAAAGCTGAAACAAGTTATAGCTTATACTGTCAGTAAAGCAGTGAGCTAGGAATAACTTACAATATATAAAATTTTCCGGATCGATAAACTCTTAACTAAAATGTTAAAACCATTCGCAAAAAGTCTTAATATCAAATTATATTCACGATCTAGAGTGAATAACTCTGCATCAATTCTGAACCCTCTTAACCAGGTTTGAGGCATACACTTTGTAGCTGGTTCCTATGGGTTGTGAATAAGGAATAGAATGGGCCGGCAGGATTCTCTATCAATATTCACAGAAGTGGACCGTGAAAGCTAATTTACAATATGATCCCACTTGACGTTGCTTTCATCTATATTCTTCTCTGTATACACATGGGTGCATGCTAGACGGGACACCCACTCTCCATTCCCAGGTGCAGATGACATTTCATGCCCTCCCTCGATCTCCGTTGGTGGAAGCCGCCTGAGTTGAAAATCGATCAGTTGACACCAGGTGCGGATACCGCCAACAAGATCAGAGGCCACGCCGCTGGGCTGAGAGGCCTGGAGGGGAAAATCGAGATCTGTTGGGGTAGAAACCGGTGGAGCTAATAAGGCCATCTACAGCTATAGGGGGTCATTGTAGCAACAGGAGTGAGGGTGAATGAATTTATTTGCCAGCCTTAATTGTCAGATATTACACACACTTCATTGGTATTATAAGTATGTACATACAGCAGTCTAAGAGGATGGTTGTCTCTAAGAGATCTAGAGGACTTACCATAATAACCCATTCCAAATCGTTTAATTTGATTATAACCCATTACAAATCGTTTTTAGAATGAAAATTTAGAGAGGACACAAAATATTGTTGTTACCATTGGGTCATAAAATTATGGTTATTGCATGACTGTCAGGAATAGAAACATCAAGGACATGATGATATCCCGCATCACACAGTTCGGTGTTAATGCGTCTACATTAAATGAAGTCTTATGAAGACTTTACACAGCATTCACACGCCATTACTGCCATTCGGCCTGTGTCCACTGGGAATCATTGTACAGTTTTGGCGCCGAGGAACACGTTTAGCTCCGACAAAACGGGTTTATCAACGCCAAGACGGGTTTGTCGGCGCTAAAACGGCTTTTTCAGCGACAAAACAGTGTAATAAATCCCAGTGGACACAGTGTTTTGAGACTATCTCGCAATTTTGAGACTATCTGGCCTAACACATAGGCCTATAAATATAATGTGTACACATTTATACTATACCCATAGCTGCTCATATCTACAGAAATAACTTACCATGGCCCTTGACAGCAGCAAGGTAGTTAAACAGCAGAGTGAGGCCAGATTTGGTGTCTCCGGTGGGTAGGCAGGTCACGCCTCTCCTGCAGGCTGTGATTGATCCTAACCGAATCAGCGATCAGCCCTAGTTCCCACTTTCCTACCTTTAACTGATATTCCCAATGTCCACCTCAAACACTGTCTTCCCTTTATGATGAATCTAGTTTGGTTTGTGCTATCCCAAGAGTAAGTGCGTCCTTTCTATTTGTTATCTGCTCGCTTAGTGTCACTGCTTCGGCCATTGGCTATGAATTGCGTAGTCAATATGGACAATTCACCTATCATGTCAACTTAACATAAAGCCTGGGGTGCTCTTCCTTCTACCAAGTACATTATACCAAATACTATGGCCACCTCATACTAGTCATACATGGTACTATGACTGGTTCAACATGGGGTGTTCTTGCTTTACATGGGTAACGTTTTGGCATTTCAAGAAAGATAAAGGGAAAGAAAAAACATGCTATAGAAGGGGCGAGAATTCCAGGGGGGTTGGGGAGTGGCTTCCAGTTCGGGAGAACACTTAGTATGTGATACTAGGCGTTCTATATTATATGTTATGGTGCTAAACCACCTACATGGTGTACTATCTAGCCGATCCACAGAACGTTTACCTGGCACGAAAATACTATAAAATGGTGTAAACCCAGGTCGAAATTGGTCTTTTAAATTGGTAATTTAAATGGTCAATTTGAACATTCAGAAAATTGTAGCCTCTTCATTGTCCAGGAGCGTCTGACACAGGTACGTGCCTTAACCTACAGCTAAAGCGCTGATTCCACCGCCGTTATGTGACGGATCCGTCCACTTTTTTTACAGATATAAAAAAAAAAAATTAGATATTCCCGTCCCTTGATGGATACGCCAAAATTCGGACGGATCCGTCACCCTTTGATGGACAGATTCCCATTTTGCTGCTTCCACTGATCCGTCCGTTGACGGATCCGTCCATTGACGGATCCGTGGATTACTTTTTGGGTCCCCATGGCGGGTGATTTAAGCGGTGATTCCACCAACGCGACGTGACGGATCCATCCATTTTTTGGACGGATCCGTCCATTTTTGGAAGGATCCGTCAAGTGATGGGTTGGTGGAAGCCATTTTCCCCGTCATCAGCACGCCAAAAGTGTGATGGATCTGTCAGAGTGGCTTCCACCGGTCCGTCCGTCGACGGATCCGTCAATGGACGGACTGGTGGAAGCAGGAAAATGGAAATCCGTCCGTCAACGGGTGACGGATCCGTCACCATTTTGGCGGATCCGTCAACTGACGGGAATATTAAAAAATATTGATATTCCCGTCCCTTGACGGATCCGCCAAAATGTGACGGATCCGTCACCCGTTGACGGACGGATTTCCATTTTCCTGCTTCCACCAGTCCGTCCGTTGACGGATCCGTCGACGGACGGATCAGTGGATCACTTTTTTGGGTCCTTATGGCTTCCACCAATCCGTCCGTCGACGGATCCGTCCATTGACGGATCCGTCCATCGACGGATCCGTCAAAACAGGTATCTAGTCTATCAAATATGGACGGATCCGTTGACGGACGGAATCAGTGGAAGCAGAAACTGGACGGATCCGTCCAAAACGGACGGATTTGGCCAATCCGTTGACGGATGGAGAGGACGGGGACGTTGACGGATCCGTCACGTGGCGTTGGTGGAGTCAGCCCTTTAGCTTCCACTAATCCGTCATTGTTGACGGATCCGTCAATAAAGGGGAGGGATCTATCAAAAATGGACGGATCCGTCAACGGACGGAAGCAGTGGAAGCAGAAAGTGACGGATCCGTCACTTTCTGACGGATTTGCACAACCTGTTGATGGAAAGATTGCCGGCGGATCCGTCACGTAGCGGCGGTGAAATCAGCGCTTAAGACTTAGGTTGTTCTTCTATTTGAAACCATGCTTCCATTGACCATTGTCTACATTACACCTACTTAGGCCGTAACACGTCCTAAATATGGAAGCTTTACAGCCAAAATAGAATACCCTATAATATTATAAGAGTGTCATGCTCTACATAAAAAAGGTACTCCACAGAAAACAAACCGTGCCCTACGTCTTGGAATATTGGGCAGGATTGGCTCTAAATATCATTTCAACTTATAGCTAGTCCGAAAGGCCACCATACAGGTCAGATTAGTTCCATTTTCGAAGGTTTCAAAAGCCATGGAGTGCAAAGGGAACAAAACGTGATTTCTTTCTTTGAACAGCATTATGGGATGGAAAATAATACATTCCTAACAGCTTTGATGGTTGGGAATTTATCTGGTGTCATTCGGATTCCCTGGGGATCCTTCTTTTCTTTTTAGCAATATCTCAGTTATTAAGCTCTACAGAGCTGTTCAAAGTAGCATAGTCACTTGAAGATTGATGCTTCAAGTTTTACCATTTTTCACTGAAGTCGTGGATGGCTTTATACATGCACTAAAGGCTCTATATACAGAGGTGAGAAGTGTGAAAGCTCACTATTTTTACCCACAGTTGCATCACATTCTGGCTTTTTCTCGATATAACTGAGATTTGGGAAGGGGGTGGATCATAAGGCATAGCCCTCCCTTAGACACAGTGAGTAGCAAGTGCCACACACAAATAGCTATTGTAATTGTAGGCTATTGTCAACTGTAGGCTATTGTCTGCTAATAATTATGTTCTGAATCTATGTCATATTATGTGAACCCTTCTTGAATGAAGGTGTAAGATACACACCTCAGTGCCATTCACACCTACAGGTGTGTTGGGACTAAGCTACAAACTACATGTATAGTACAACACCTGGCCAGTAGGTGTTATGCCAATTATATGATCCAATTGGTTGATGCAGAATCGATAGCAGTGCTTAGTATCAATTACTGTATGATAGAACAGGTATACTGGTAATTGAATAAACTAACTAGCCAAATTTGCAGGTAGAGCCAAATCAAGGGTACCAAACCAACAGTATATAAAGCAAGATTGGTATTTTAAGCTATCAAATGAATACAGGTTTTGTAGGCTGATAGCAAATTGATCTGAGAGGCCAGATTAGTAGGTGAAGGAAGTATGTAGGTTTTGTGGTCTGCAGGCGTTTTTGGTTTGTGTCCTCGAGGCTTTTGTGGACTGATGGCAATTTTTTTTTCGGCTTGAAGGCTTTTGTGCTTTAACGCCACTTTTGCTGAAAGCCTGGCGTGAGTGTTTTCCTAACAAAATGGTACTATTTTGTAGATTGAAGGCAGTTTTGTAGGCTAAAGGTCCCACAAGGGTCAAGCCTTCCCAGACTATACAGCGAACAGCTGGATGGGAGCTTTTTACTGGGACCACCATGTGGATGCTGTTCAAAACAAGTTGGTTATACTCTGGGAACCCGGCTGGTTCTTGGCAGAACAGAGTGCTGGTAGGAGTCTGATCCCTGCCTAAATCGCATGTGGAATTTCGAGCACAGAACTAACATGGCCTTGTATATGGTGTCAGAATTATCGCTGTTTAAGAGTCTAACAATGCTGGACTCTCACCTTCCATGGTGCTGGACTGTCTTTCATGGTACGGAACATGGGAGACATTGCAAGGGTCAGACTGTCTCTCGCCTTTTCTCTGTGTTGCGGTGTCGTAACTTTATGACAAGGCAACGCCTGTAAGCACGATCCCCTTTATATGATACACGATGGGCTTTTATATAACATGTCAAACAATATTGCAGTTTTATTTACAACTGACGCTAAAACAGTAAAACTAGTGGTGTAAATTGGTGTCGGTTCCCCATGCTTGTGTAACAGATGCAAAATAAGAAGGGAAAGAGAACATATCAAAATAACATAGCGTTTTGAAATCAGGGGCCCATTTCTCAAGTTTGTACAATTCATTCTGCCTAATATTGCTTAAGTAAAGCAGTGGACGATTCATGCAACCCTTACATATAGCAGTGGATGATTCATGCACCCCTTACATAGAGCTGAATCGTTCAGCTGTACTGCACATCATTCGTCTATATGGTCTAAGTAGGGTGAGTTTATTCCGCATTAGCTAGATGATCACTGTACAGCGCCATTTTGGCTGGTATCAGTGCTCTTTCTTCTACTAATTATAGCAGCCGGCTGGTTAGCAGAAGCTGGTTCCTGTCATGTCCAAAATTTGGAGTTTTAGGGTCCATAAACCTTTCAGTTATAGGCCTCTACTGTGGGTCCTTATGTCAATGGCAATTCAATCCAAAGGTCATGACTTCGAATCCATACCTAGGTTGTTTGGTTCACACACAATTTTAAAATGCTTTTTGGGTTAGTCAAAAAATCATGATAGTATACAATTCAGTTGCAAATTTCCTTAAACTAAAATGATTTTGTATGCATCTTTAGTTGTTCTATGTGAATACTATCATTATTCCTCACCAACTAGGAAAAAAACTTACCATGCAACCTTGGCATGGATTCGAAATCAGGACCTTTGTATTGAATTGCCAGTATCCTAACCACTCCCCCAATCTGGACAGCTGACACAGGAACTACTCAACTATTACCCATTAGAAAAATGCTGACCCCTAAAACTGCCTATTTTGGACATGCAAGGAACTAGCTTCAGTAATAGGTCTCACAAGGTAGAATCACTGCAACTCGCTAGTGCGAAATTGGCCAGGGTCCACAGACAAAGTTGTTATACATGTGTCCGTCATGTCATCCATTGCCATCTCCTCACATCCATTACCATCTCCTCACGTCCATTACCACCTCCTCACGACCACTTTTATCTCCTCACGTCAACTACCATCTCTTCACATCCATTACCATTTCCTCACGTCCACTACCATCTCCTCACATCCACTACCATCTCTTCACGTCCACTACCATGGCCCCTGGAGTATATGATATTATCTACTATAGTATTTCTCTAGCTGCTCCCTGTGGACCCATGTGTCCGTCATGTCGTCCATTGCCATCTCCTCACATCCATTACCATCTCCTCACGTCCCCTACTATCTCTTCACGTCCACTACCATGGCCCCTGGAGTATATAATATTATCTACTATGGTATTTCTCTAGCTGCTCCCTGTGGACCCTGGCTTAATGGCTCTCCCCAGGTATACCATACACCTTTTAGGACAGGTCTGGCCTAGAGCTCTGGCCTAAAGCTCTGGATGAAAGCTCTGGACGAAAGCTCTGGACGAAAGCTCTGGACGAAAGCCATACTTATAACATATAGCATCCCAAACAATTTGATAATCAAAGAATTCACACTGGACAATTCTCACATTCTTTGCAGATTTAGACAGAGTGCGATTGTTTCCCATTGAGAAATGGGCCCTAGGGCTTGTTTTATTTCAGACTATGTACAATTTTAGAACAAAGACATGTTGCATCAAAATAAGAAAATTGTTGTACACTTGGGGATTTTTCTGCAATAGAAACATTACAGATGTAATTTGGATTACCATAGACTTGCTCTATATGTCAGTACATGGGTGGGGTGGGACCCCAGTCTGTATCCCTAGGTGTAGATAACATGACATGAGTTGACATGAGGTATGACAAATATGTACATGATCAGAGGCCAGGAGGTCACTGTGGCAGCGTTGCTTAGTGACAGTGTATGCATTCATTGCCCAGCCGTCACATGAAGCCTAGTACTCTACATACCTGTCTGTGGATCAGCCCTGAGCGTAGTCCCCCCTTTTCCACCGTTTCATCTGATATCCTAAGTCACTATCCAACTTAATGTTTACTCATATACAGCCAGCTGTTGTTAACCTACACACCGAGAAAAGTGAGAGTCATTGTCGCTAAAACTACTGCCTGACTCTCAGGTGAGGGTAGTTTTTAGCGACAATGACTCTCACTTTTCTGAGGGTGTACCTATTATGCAATCTGTCTATTTGTGTTATACTTTTCCAGCCAACGGCCCTGCTGTGGTGTGCAACCTTGGACTCTGTATTTTAAGAGGCAGATACAGAACCCTCATACTTCTCACTGCCCCGTATCTGACATACTCATGTCCAACCCAGTATTGCTGCTAACTGGACATTATGTATCTTCCAGATGACCACCATGGGCACAAAAGGTGCACCTTGATCTCGCCATCCTTTGAGCAATGATTATGTTCTAAGTTTGAGCGACTTCTTAGCATTTGTCATCTTTTTTTTTGCTGACTGAGGCAGACATGAATGGATACTTGGCTTATTACTTCACGTAAAGGAGAGAGGTTTCTCCTTTGGGCAACTATTTCATGTCTGTTGGTATCAGAGGTCTCCGGCTGTTAATAACCTTTCACAAACAGTGCAGTATCTACGAATTGGGAACCTGTACACAGAAAGTAAAGGTGTCAACTGTGTCTCCCGCGTGGCTCTGGTAAATAGATAGTCGAACAGCTAATTTGACTCTCTACTATCAGTGTCAACCCAAGTTGACTCTTCATACAAGCAGAGCCAATAGCTGTTTGACACTCCATTTTTACCAGAGCCATGGGGGAGACACAGTTGACTCCTTTAATTTTCTGTGTGTACGAGGCATTTTGGGTTGCTTGTTTTGAATATAGTGCACACTAAGAAAATAAAGTGAAAAAATGACGGCCTTTAGAGTGTTAGCTACTCGGCGCCCCTTACACAATAGTCTAAATCCACAGGGAATGGACCATTTTAGCTCATGTTTTCCATACAATTCCAATTTTAGACTCAACAACAAATAACTTGAGCCAACCATATTGTATGAAAGGTAGAAACGTTAGTAGCGTATTTGGATTTCTGCATGTCTCGTAAGCAGACCTTACAATGAACTTAGTACACCCTCCCAAGCTGGACATTTTGACATTTTGTTTAACTGTCACACAACCAACTATAACTGTTCATTGATTCCTCAATAATTCAGAAAAAAGGTTGGGAGAAATGCCCGATGAATGCAGCTCTGCTTCTGCAGGTTTCCCAACAGTCTATCCCTTGATCAGCACCACCTTTGCAAGCTCTCCCCAGACTACCCATTCTCTTAAGTCTCCGGCGAAGTCTCCTCTCCTTCCGTGCACAGTAGTACTCCACTCATTTCCTATTGCCTGCAATCAACATTTCCTTCTCCCCTCACACGACATTCATATACCTTTCTATGACTTCTGTAGGCTCTGCCTGCTGTCTCTGTTCCCGGCCCCCAAAGGATATATTGGTATCCACTCAATCAAGCTTCTTCATTTCCACGCATCTGGCTCAGTTCCTGCCTTTGGGTTTGCACATTTAGGTCTACAGTCTGAACAGTCTAGTATAACCACTGAGACCCGTTATCCCGCATTACCATTTATCCACCATATATATAGACATGTCATGTAGACTGTGATAAATGTATGTGATGACACCCAACTCAACTGGTCTCTACACGCAACACAGTCTCATAAGTATCTGTGCCATAGTCTGATCTTCCCCACATACCATATTTTCCACAATGCTGTCTATAATCCAGCCAGGCCTTTCATGCCACCTACTATCCCCCCTCATCCAGAGGCCTGTATAGGGGCTTGACAGCCTACAATTTGAAGAATTGTATGGCAGAAGTAATATCAAGATTAGGATACTGTTCCTGCCTGCAAGGACAGGGTAGGAGCTGGAACGTTGCTGTTTAGAAGGGTTATAAGCCAGGCCTTAAGGCTGCAGCATTTACAGCAGGAAAGGGAAAAGGAAAAGGAAGGTTATGGAGAGGAAAATAGTCGGAAGTGAGGGCCAAAGGTGCTGAGTGGCTGGCGAAAATAGGTTTCTATTATAGGCTGTGCGTTCAATATCTACGAGGAAATTAGCACTAGTGCTGCTAGTATAGGTCACAAAGACGGTGTGATGGAACCCACAACTCCTGCCACTATACTTTATGCATACAACCAACAACAACGACCATATATGCCGCTGAAGCGGTAAAGACTTAGTAGAGCAGCGTATACATCCTGCTGATAAGCTCTACCTGGTATCTGTCAAAATACCCATTTATAAGGTAGAATGGGAGAACCTTGGCGTTTTTGTATTTCCTATGGGGAGACGGTGGGATAAGGGAAAAGAACATGCTCAGCAGTTCTCCGGTTTCCTCTTGGCTGATAAAGGCTTCATAGGGACATAATAAAGAGAGTGGACAGAGACATATTAGTATAGACTACATACTAAGAAATAGGAGAGATAGTGGGGTAACGTGCCAGGAAATGGATGATAAAAGGGGGCATGGTTATCTACTGTGTTTGTATTCAGTAGACCAACCAAAACAATGGCTTTTGTATACCTATCCAAACCCTCATCCGACAAGGTAAAAATACATTACCAAGCTTTAATGACAGACTTCCCTCATTAACATAAAGTAGTACCCCAAGAGTCCCTTTCGTCTCTGCATGAAGAAAAGATGAAAGAGGGCTAAGTCACTCATACTTAGAACATAGTTATTGCTCAAGGGTGGAGAGATCAAAGGATGGAGGCGGTCAATGGCCACTTTTTGAACTTAACTTGGCTTACTATGGCGCGGAAGGTGTGTATAGGATGTCTAGTTGGCAGCAAGGCTAAGAGGATGGACATCAGTCGAATTATAATGACCATGATGTAGGCTGCTATTTGTCAGATATATATAGTCTGTCAAGATGTTAAATTGATTGATTAAAGATTATCTGATAAAGGCGCGTAAAGAAACCATAACGTTGCCAAATACCAATACCCTCCAACATATACACGTACCTTTATCCCATTAAAGTCATCACAAAAAAAGCAAGGTTTTTGTAAAATTATCTAAATTGGAAGTCTACAGATTCTAATACCGTTCCTGCCTGAACGTACCAGGTATAGTTGTAGGAGTGCTGCCTAAAAGGCAAGAACTTCCCTAATGGCCGACTAGATTATATAAGTGTGGTGAGCAGCTCTTGTGTTTTAGAAGGTAGGCAAGTCTCGCTCCTGCCACAGACTGTGATTGATCCTAACATAATCAAGATTCTGCCTGGCTACCTACTTTCCTACCATTTACTTCTATGTATACACCCTGACCCCCTCCCCTCATATGACTGGATCATTTCCTTTTGCTTTCTCCTTACAATCCATGCACTGTGCCGTATTCCGCTCTAGCGGGATACCAGTGCTGCCGCCATTTGGGAGCAATTAGAACTAGCAGTGTCGGTCTGAGGGGGGGGGCAACATCTGGGGGGAGAGTGGAGCAATAATTACACTAGGCCTGTACATGTGGGCATTGTGTATTGGTTGTACCTGGACATTCCTTTTATTACCTGTCCAGGATAGGGTTGTGGTTAGGACAATGGACTCACAATCAGGAGGACCTAAGTTCAAATCCCCTCATGGACAGGCTAAGTGTGTTGACCATACCATGCACAAGTAAACCTCTTTTATTTAGGTTTGTATGGGTTCGACCTCATTGCTTGCTGAAGGTCCCTATTACAGTGTGTTATTATTTAGCATTGTTCATTAATGAGGATCAGTAAGAAAGTTTACCTATTGTACCAGGATCTACCACTAGCCTTGATAGCTCAAACAGGAGAGCCTGGAACTCCCAATCTAAGGGTCCTGGGTTCGGTCCTTGGTGTGGCGTTTAGTCTAACAATGATGGTTACCAAAAGTGGTTACCAAAAGATTACACCCAAACCTTTTGTAACTAATTGGGTTGAACCCAAGTTAATAAATGTTCCAACTCAAAGGCATGCACTGACACAGGGCCAGACCTAAGTAAAAGAGATTTACTTGTGCATGGCATGGTCACCACACTTAGCCTGTTCATGAGGGGATTTGAACTCAGGTCCTCCTGATTGTGAGTCCATTGTCCTAACCACAACCCTATCCTGGACAGGTAATAAAAACAATTGCAGGTGTCCTAGCATGCAGAGAATGCAGTAGTTCCACTCACCAAGCAGAGCTTTAGCTCCCTGATCTGGTCTGCATGATTTGCTGAAGCTAGTGACTGGACAGTAGAGGATGCATACTGGTACCAGTCAAATATGGCGCTGTCCAGTGGACATCCAGCTAGGGCGGAATAGTATACCCTTGCCCATCCTTCTACCTAGTGCCTCTGTTAACGGATAGGACCCCTGTCACCACTACATAAATCGAACCGTAACATCCACTGTTATACTTGTGCAGTATAGGCTCAAAATGTGTAATCAGATAAAGGAGCACCTCAGTGCTGTTGCTGACTCAATTACACAACTTTATTTTACATATTAACGAACATTGACCTTGATGGCACACTTTTTCAATGGTTCGACCAGTTATTGTTGTTGTGTTGTTACATTTTAAAGCCCAGACCCTTACTGTCCAGACAGGCATACAATGGCATTTAGAGCCTATGCCAAAATAAAAATAATTTAACTAATAAACGAGGGATTCTCCAGGAGCCAACAAGGAGAGATGTGGGGGACTAGAGAAGGAGAAGACAATGAGGAAAAGCCGAGTTATTGACTATTGACAATTTAGAACTCATGCCAAATTTATGACAGCACTGGAGATGTCGGAATCCCTTGAGGGAGCTCCTTTATAATATGAGCACCAGCTTCTTCAATATTTCAGCGATTGACAATATTTGCCTGACTGTAGGTCATGAGTGCACCTTGCTATGTTTCATTCATTTATTTATTCAGTAGAGCTACTAATCATTAAGCTGCTCCAGTTGAAGTTATTGTGAGTCGCTACTTCCTTTGGCCTCCATTCATTTGGCAAGGGAAGGCAGGGTAAATAGATAGATCCTACTATGTACCTACACGTACTAACTAGAATCGCAACTGTTGACAATGTATGTCATACTCAAGTGCAGGTAGGTGACAGCTCTGTTTATCATTTAGTAATACTTTGAGCACAAAAGAGAAGAGCTGGCATGTGCCAGTCGCCAAACCGCCCCTTCCCACAAAGTTATTCATTACAAAGCCCCAGCTGACAGGAGGAGAGATCCACAGTGAAGGAAGGGCCTGTTCTGGCTTCCCCACCGACACCAATGTCACACAGTATGCACGCAATAGGCTACCACAGGCAAAACCACTGGTGCCTATGGTAGTAAAAGTAAGCGCGGGGAAAATCCATTAAAAAAGCGACTGGGATAAATGACTAAAGTGACTTTGATATATCAGATGCCACATTTCATCTTGTCTTTTCTATACAAACAAGCAGACAGGATGATTCTGTGCTGTAGGGATGAACAGATCACAGATGCTTGAGTAATGAGATTAGTCAGTACAATTTTGAGACCACTGACCTGATGTGCTGCTTACACCATTAAATTCTGTTTCTTGCAAATCCCAAAATATATTTCATAGATTTACCCATATATCTATGTCACATTTCATGCTTTATCAGTTTATGGCATAATAGTTCAAGAGCACTGACTGTTGCTCCTTTGCAGTATAGATATGATGGAACGATGCTGCAAAGAAGCTATTGAATATGTCATTAAGGACCTGTTCGAAATTCAATACCATGTTATGATTAAGCCACCGCACTAAGTCTTGTCAGCACATGAATGTCTAGACTAGAAGTATGAGTGAGAGAGTGAAAGGGAAGACCATGACATGGATCTAGTAAAAGGTTTGCCATGGGTTGCCTTACACCAGACAACTCGTCGCATATTAAATATTTAACGGAGACATTTATTGAGGATTTTACACTGTTCCCAGCTGTGTTTACAACTCTGCTGTGCATCATGAACAGGTCAATGACGCTCAAAGCGACCCATTGGAGTGCACACAATTGCTCATAATACAGAATAGTAGGGCAGCTCAAACGGTAAGCTAGGCGTTTCAATGACACTCCTCATACATTTATGAGTTACCTATTTGTTGCCCAGAGCTACCACTCAGGGAATGACCCACTAAGAATCTGCTTGGAGAGGGAATGTGTGGTGGTGAGCAGCTCTTGTGTTTTCAGTTGGTAGGCAGATCACACTCCCTCGTTGGACTGTTGTAGAGCCTAATGTGATCAGCAGTCAGTCTTTTCTACCTCTTTATCCTATGTCCCCTATGTCAATGTCAAACACTGTGACTGGTTATTTCCTTTGGTATTCTCAGTTTACCATGTCATCTTCCCGAATTTAGCAAGTGCCGAATGTGTACCCACTCTAGTCAATACTGCTACTTATGTATCTACAGATTAGCTGTGCTGCCACCCCTCACGAAACATAGCCTGCACCTTTCCTTGGGTTTGGGTTGTCTCGAAAATGACTAGCTGGTTGATTCTTAACTTGTTGAGGGCCTATACTGCTTTGATAATGATGATGATGACAATAATAATAATAATAATAATGATAATAATAATAATAATAATAATTATAATAATAATAATAATAATATTACATATATCCTTTGTGGTCATGATGCATGAGTGAGTTTACTCATCAGGGTAGCATTCATCCATTGTACCGCTGCGTTGGGAGTGTATCAATCCCATAATGTATGGGGACATAAGGAACATGCTTGAGTTCAAAACTGGCGAGCTACTCGTCAGGGCTGTATCGTCCTCATCTTATTTCTCAGTGGTTGGTTATGGGAAAACTTTCTTCTTTTGTTGTGGCCTTATCATACAGAAGCAGTAAATGTAAGCCACTCCTGCACAGTATGCGCTGTTCTCCGATATTCACAACGTGTACTGTTGTTCCAGTTGCTGCCATATATCTGACAGATAGCCTTTACAGCATGATCATTGTAATTCAACTCATGCCCAGCCTCTTACTCCCACTGCCAACTGGACACACATACGTCCCCTGACTGGAGTAAGCCACGATAGTTACAAGTAGTGGGTCTTAGCCTCTCCGTCTTTTGAGTAATCATTATCTTCTCAGAGCGGTTCTTGAGCCTCTTTCATCTACGTCTGACTGAGATCAAGTGAAAAACAGAACAGGTGAAAAAACATTTGACTGATTACACGTTCATAAAAGGAGTTTTTGCCATTTTTTGCCTGGTCGTTTTCTTATTTTGCCAGGTGTGGGTTGAGACACACAGAAAAAATGAGAGTCATGTGTCTCCAAAACCCGACTTTCAGAAGGTGCTCGTTTTGGCGGCAATGACTGTCACATTTAAATGCTCTGCACATGCAGGTTCAAAAGCGCCTTGTTCAGGCAAGGTTACAGTATTGGCACACGACAGGTGATGTGTGGTACTTATATAAAACAGGGCGGGCAAGGTGAAGTTGTCAGAAACAATTTTTAGGATTTGCAGTGACATTCCTTTTAGTATGTTCCTTTCAACTTGCAATATGTCTCAAATTGATTGCTTTCCCTTTCAGCCTGTTTCCTCTTGTCCCATCCTTGGACCATGTGTTCCCTACACTCCTTTCTCCGTCCCATATATCAGGTTTCATTCCCATCTTTGTGAGTCTTCAATCCTCTCTGGAAAAACATTTCTCTCTGAAGCATTCATCAGCCAGATCCAGGCTGAAACTTGTCATGCTACGAATCAGGGAACGCCAACAGCTTTACATCTTCTAGCTTAATTTCTGACTTTGTTTCTGCATGTTGTATTACTATAACATTATTTCCCCATTCCATTGGTGAAAGAGATAGACATACGCGTATTGTATTGCAGTTTATATTTTTTCACAGTAGCTTATGTAGCAATAAAATGAATATAGATCAACCACCACCTTTCTCTCTCTCTTGCAATGGTCACCTCTCCATACCTTCGAATTCCCCTTCCCTTTACCTCCTGTTGATGCTCCAGCCTTCAGGCATGGCTATATCAAGATAGCAGCACCCCTCCTCTATCGGATCCCTACAGACAAGAGCTGTATCAGATCCTGGACATAGCTTTATACAGGTCTATGGATCAGTTAATTTTAAATCCCACGAGAGTAATATTTTGCAGCCTTCTGGGCGGGTTTGGGGCCAAAACAAAGACTGCAACTCTAAAGGTCTGGCATAAGCAGGAAATGGTCATTTACTGATATCGCTAATATTCTACTTAAATACATAACTATGCATATAGGGACATTTTGAATTTCGAAAAGATTTCTAAGCAGGAAGCTAGGTTGACTCAAATGTTTAATGGGTCATGCAATACTGACTGTAAATACCTAAATGAACAAACCCAACACTGAGCCTGACCTGTGGGAAAGGCTGAGCTGACACTAATGATGACCCTTTGTGGCTCGGGGTGTGGGGACAGCAGGCAAGACAAGACAGACGGTCGTGGGACTGCACAGCTCCCAGGAATGTGGTAAGGTTGAAGCGGAAGGGAAATAGGTAAGTGTAGGCAATGGGAAATGAGGGCTCCAGCGGAGCACTGGCTATGGTAGGAGAGGAGAGATGTGAGTCAGAGGACTGCTTACAAAAGCAGGATGTGTTAGTGCTAATCGGCGGTAGGGTGTTGCGGCAGCCTGAGGAAACAAGAGCTGCAAAGAGGCCAAAGGGAGAGAAACATGATTAGCCTCAATAGAATGTAGATCAAAGTATTAGGTTGGTAAGGTTAGGCAGGAGGCCGCAAGGCATGATGTTCAAGTGGCATTATCACTGAGTGTATCCCACTCACAATTCTAGTACTGTTCTAAAGCTACTATATGGTTAAGTGTGAGTGGTGAGAATGCCCGTTGAAAGGGGCTGTTTAACCAGCATGAGAAAAATGGAGTATGTGAGATAGGCCATAGCTATAATTCTAGTGGCTCCTTATGTGCGATCATGTTGGTTCTGTCCTCGGATTATCCTGCGAGATTTAGCTAGGTACAAGACTCACGCACATCATGATGTCCCAGGAACAGGAAAATAACCAACATCTCATTTTATCTGCTTATGCCAGCGTTCAGGTGCCGATCCCGAGAACCAGAGTTGCATTCTGTTTTATCTTCATAGGTTGAGGGGGTAGGGGGTACATTGAAATGAGAAGAGTAGAGAGTGGGTGGGGCGTATAGTAGGTCAATTGGGGTAGAGCCATTTGGGATAAGGTTGGTGAGTTTTTCCTGACCTCAATCCTAAGCTATGTGGCATTTGCACGATATATTTGTGAATATTCACAGAGAGTAGACCGAGGACATGCCCAACTCCCAAAGCTTTCTCTATTGTGTCTGGGTTGAGCTAGTGCAGTAGTAAGGCAATAACATTGGATATTCTATTACGTTATTGCCCTTATTCTTATCATTCAGATGATATTGATTTTCTTTTAGATTTCGGTATGGTGGAAAATAGAGCTCTAGGCTCTTAGTTTTGATTTCAGCTATATTCAAACTACTATCCATCATCTCAATTAAATAAACTGCTTGGAGATAATTATTATAACCGACCAATCACTACATTGGCCCTGCACTAAGTACTCACTTGTAGCATCTAGAGAGCAGTCAGTCCTTGCCACAGCCTTCCGTTTTACCTCCCTTAGATGTATAATAAAGAGAAGTTTCTATTGATAAAGGGGTGTGTCAAACAATAGGAACAAAGGGTAATGAAAACATGTGTCAGGTTATTCCATGACCTAATTTTGGGTCGTCTTAGCAACTATATATCATGTTTAAGGCCACTTATTCACTTCACAATTCTGCTGCATTTGTATAGGTCTCATAATATAGGAATAAATCTGCCGAATAAATCTGCCGAATCTCCTTCCCAGTGGTCACAAAATTCAGTTCAACGTTGAATCAACGCTGAATAAACATTGAATTAACATTGATAACCAGTTATCAATGTTGATACAATGTTGTGTGCCCACTGGGTTAGGCATGGATACCCTGCATGCAGCTGCCGACTCTGGGTGATGGATAAGGAATAAAAAAAGGGTGAAGGGTCCCCTATCAATATTCACAGCAGTAAGCTGTGAATGCTTATCGGCAATATGATCTCTGTTGACATAGTCTTGATCTACATTTCGCTCTGTGTGCACACGAGTGCATGCAGGGCGGGGCACTCAATCTTCAGTCCCAGATGCCGATGATATTTCATGCACTTTCTCACTGTTGCTGTAGAAAAAGATCTAGAGAGGTATGAGGTTGAGAATTGATTAGTTGATACAATGTGCAGAAACTGCCGATATGATCCGAGGCCAGGTCAATGGCATAGTGACCTCTGGATACGTTTTTTACTGTTGGCTAGGGACCATGGGATCCAATAAAGTCATCTTGTGACATGAGAGCGTACACGTATGGATTCATTGGCCAACCCTGTCACAGAGCCTAGGTCAGTGTGGTATTTGGGCATTTAACCATTTAATTATGCCACAAGAACTATTATACATATATAACTGATAGTCACTTCATGAATAGCAACAAGGAATGCCTTAACATCAAACGGTATAGCTGAGACCATGCAGAGGCAGTTTATGTTATTTAGCATAATATGATTGTACACTTCAAAGGCGTAGTGGTCAAGGAGTGTCAAATTACAGTAAACACGTACACGTACACGTCAATGGTCATTAGATATGTAAACTGAAATCAATTCAAACACTGGGAACATTGTCTAGGGAATACTAATATACAGAAATGATTAGGATATTAGCTCACATGGCAATTTTGATGAAGAACAGTTACTGTTTTTAGATTGGTTATCGGAAGTCAACATCAATTATTTCTTTTCTTGTAAGGATCCTGGTGTGGCTCGGAATTTCACCCAGAGTCATATTGCAAATCTTTAGATGATACTTGTCCTTTGGTCACAAAAACAGAGATATGGGCAACTGCAATATTCCCATCCTACACCATAAAAGAGAGAGTTATGCTGTATTTAGAAACAAGTAATGACTACCTCTTGAATCATGCCCATAGCTTAGGACGCAGAGTACATCTGAGTTGTAAATACCGTGAAGCTGATTATGTTTAAAGTAATCCTGATGGGTAAATGAAACCCAGCCTTTAAATTTCTGTGACTTGAGTCAGCGATTATTTTGCTGGGATTTGTGCTGTATTACATGGGAATCTGCAGGCAAAAGGTCAGGAATGATTGAATATCCCCTCGGGGAATAATTGTATTACTTCAGAGTGTACCTTACTAAATTAAACTGGACTGCTAGACCCCTCACACATAATTTATATTCATTTGTTGCACAGGGCTCAGGGGCGGATCCAGGATTTTGGAAAAGGGGGGGCGTGAAATAGGCAATGTACTGGGGGTATTGGAAATTGTCACATTAAAATGTACAGAAAAATAGGGGGGGCGCACGCCGGGTCCGCCCCCCCCCTAAATCCGCCCCTGGGGCTTTCAAATAGGGAATGGCTCACTGACAATCTGTTTGAACAGTGAAGGAATGGTTGGCAGCTCTTGTTCCTTCAGTAGGTAGGCAGGTCATGCTCCTGCGACAGAATGTGATTGTTCCTAACGTGATAAGCCATCAGCCTACATAGCCACCTTCTGACTACTTACATTAGATCACTTGTGTCAATCCCCCACACTATGACTGGATTATTTCCTTTGCCTTTTAGTTAAAATGGATCCAGTTTGGCTTATTGTCTTTCCAATTTAACCATGTTAACCGAGAACATCTGTTGGCTGTGCATCGCTGGGCATCCTCCCACGCACATAATGGAGGCGTGGTCCTGACTTGACTGCCGGCTGGACAGACAAGAGGTTGCATGACCTTTGTACAAAACACAATGTATATATAATGTGTAGTGACTTTAGTGTGGCCTGTCAGTGTCAGGCTATTACTGTGACCTATACTAAGACCCTTTACTTGTAGACATCATCATCTACTATGGAAGCATGTGTAGGACACGATTTACTTTTTACGATGGCAATTACCCCCCTCATATCATATTGGTCTGCATTTTGGTCAGCCTAAAGTGCAGCTTTGAAGGTTTGTCCAACATTGTACTCCCCTGACCAGGCGCACTAACATTCACCTGTGTAGGCACTCCCCACCAGTCTAGGCTGCATTCTGGCTGGTCCCCTCTGCCACCACAGCCAGTGATACCTTTTTACTTTTATTTAGAGAGCCTTCCCACTTTTCTGCGACGCTTGTGAGCCTTCCCGTCCATTGACTCTGTCTGGCCTGCCTGCTACGTTCACACCCTTGTTCACAAAAGATATATCATTGGTATCCACGCAGTCTTCTTCCTTCTCACATGACTGGATCAGTTTCTGTCTGGTGTTGTACTTTTTTTGTTTGTTTATAAAACTGGTACAAGGCAGTATCTTGGGTCAAGATTTACTGTTTATCTTGGTGTCAAGCAGTCAGACTGAGAGGTACACATGGAACCAGATCAGGTACAGAACCTATTTCTGAGGCAGACTAGTTAGTTATATTCATTAAAATTCTTTCTCATGTAAATGAACACTTGTGAGATTGCTGGCTCATTCAAAATATATCATGGACGATTGGCTATACTTGGGTAATACTCCAAGCTGGCCCTGGGTATTGTTGAGGTGTCAATATACATGATAAAAAACACTATAGTCAGGGCTCTTTGAGTATTCACCTTTTTAATATTCCTCTGTGTGTGTGCCTACAAATGGGGTACTGTGATAATTATAACTGCACAAAGCACTTCATTTGTGTAGGAACATTGGAGTGTCAGCTTAACGAATACATCATGTTACTACATCATTTTCAATCATTATACTGCTTTGATCATATTAGATAGTGAGCATAAACTGGTTAGAGAGAAAGCTAGCATGCAGCAGCTCAAACACTTCCCCATCCTGTTGCTAAAAGCAATCCACAGCTGCCAATGGCAATATACTCACAGAGAAGGAAGAGCCTGTTCCTGCCTTTCACACTGATACTGGTGTCACACAGCATACACGCGATAGACTGCCATAGGCAAAACCTGATAGCTTAGGTTAAGAGGACCCCAGGAATTCATTTTTGAAACCATGAAGGATTAAGGATGGAAGTGCCTTTAGGTAACAGATGATACATTTCATCTAGGCCTTTCTAGCCTAGAGCAGAGATTACGATCTTATGATCAAGTATGATCAGAATGATTCAGGGATGATCAGATCGTAGAACATCTATGTATGATGGCAGATGTTGTAAGAACACTCGCCTTTTATATTTGCTGCTTTCCCAATTAGTATCCTTTTACACCAATAGCACTAAATAGATCTGTAGATGGTATAAGCCAGTGTCAATACTCAGCCTGACTAACACAGAACTCAACAGAGGTATTGATGGGTTGCGAATGCCAACGTGCAGTACAATCTTCATAACCTTGATCTATATGAGGCTTCATGTTCAGATGAATGGACACACTCACTCTCCATTCCTAGATGTAAATGTCATTTCGTGCACCCATTCCCAATTTGTACAGACAATTTTCTAACCTAAATTTGATAAGTTGACACAAAGTGCAGGGAATGCCGACATGCTCAGCAGTCAGACCATTTTTATGGAAACATCATCATGGCCAGCTAATATCAATTTTATGACAATCTTATGTAAACATAAATGAGAGAGGGAGAGACATAAAATGAGAGGAGATACTGCAAGATGACACTTTACACAATACAGGTTTCGATTTTCCACTCCAAAGTATATACTTTAAATATTATGATGAAGACAAAGCTTTTTTGGCGATGTTATAAAATATACATTGATTTTAGAGCCATATACAATGTATCTTGTATACAGAATGACATAACATGGCCACTAATAGTATAAGACTAGTACTATTTTGGGGACCATCTATTTGCTGTAGCGAAGCAGGGGGCAACTAGGAGGACGCTCAATGACTCGGTATGAGTGGTGAGAACCTCTTGTCTCTAATTACCGTGGGTGGCTGTCACATTCCTGCCACAACCTGTGATAGATCTGAACCTGATTACACCAGTCACTCTAACAGCAAAGTGATGTACAAGGCATTGCTTTCCCATGGTCTACTTATACATTGTATCATTTCGGGCGGTGTATATAGCTATGCAATTATTCGAGCCTGTATATTTACACAGGATCTTGACCGCAGAACGTATGTGTCTGTTGGATATTATAAAGGAATTGCCCCTATTTTAAGGATATCATTTTGTACATAAATCGTTACTGATGCTTATCTAAATATATCTGTTATAGATTGTCTGGATGGTTGACTTCATACATATCTTTATTAGCACCACCACCTACCTTGGTACAACCATTCAAATAAAACAGCAGAACAATACAGTATATATAGATACGTAAATATCATACTATACAACACTATGAGAAATTTAGGATCATGACATGAATATTTTACCATTACAGGAGTTGTGGCTCTTTGGTAGATTTGTCCTCACATGAATGTTTGATGAGGAATTGTGTTGAGGACTTTTAGCCTGCACCCAAGTGGATACACGACCATCTCAACAGCTGCTCTGAATCATCAATAATGATAATAAATGATCGTATACAGAATAGTACCTCATGCAATTATGGCCACCGCCCACTGGTGAATTTCGGCAATTTAGGCCCATACATTTCTTATACACATGTATAAGTTATTTGTAGTTAGGCCTATTATATAAGAAAACTGTACATTGGCGGTACAGTTAACAATTAATATAGCTGCACATTGGCGGTACAGTAAACAGTAACGAACAGAGGCATTGTGTTTGGTGGATTGATCTTTGATAAACTGGGCTTCATGAAGCAAAAGTCAAATCATAAAGTGAATACCTAAGTACAGTCAACACCTAGAACTAATCTTAAGATTAACAATAAAAGTAAAACTTGAAAATGAGCAGCTCAGGTAGTGGAGGTGCTCACTGTACGGGGTTCGCCGTCCAACTGATGACCACTTGAATAGAGTGGCCTTATATAGGGATGTGTAACATCACCATGGTAACCCTTCTGGCGCATGAATATGCCCTGGGGCGAATAGTCCCAAGGACACCTACAAAAACAGCCCAGTGGACAAGGGTCCAATACTGGCTCATGTCGCTATACATCAAGAGAGATAATTCGTCCCAATATTAAAATGTATCCAGCTGAACTTTCTCTTCTCAGATTGACAATATGTTCTGCTTGAATAGGTTACTTAAGATCTCATTGGTGCATACTATTATGGGTTCCTTGGTTCTCCTTGGGTGGATGGTCAATCAAGGATACAGTCATGGACCCCGTGTAAAATAAAAGCTTGTATTGATTATCAGGGAAAACCTCTATTGTATTGCATTTGTTTACACTGCACATATAAGCGGGCTGACGGTCATTTACCACACTATGATTGATGACACTCTGGGTGACCTCTAACTTGACTGCTCATAACTGCTCATTATGTACAGAAATAAGTTGACATTCCATAGGAGAACCACACTATACTACTCAGTGACACTCATGTCTTATTGCTGCACACAGCTGTGGGTTAAGGACACCAAAGACATCAGTCCAAGCAGACAGAGGCCTGAGAGTGGAAAGCTGCCAGACATCACAGGAAGATGGGGAGGCTCTCCCTGGGGAGAGGGAAATAGGTTATATCGGGCAATGGGAAATGAGGGCCCCAGCTGAGCAATAACTGTGTGTAGGAGAGGAGACCCATGTCCATGAGATGTGGTAGTCTGTGAAATGCTAACAATGGGAGGATGTGTTTGTCATGCTGGTCAGGGAGTATAGTGTTGAGGGGACCCTGCATTGACCCATTCGGGAGATAAACACGTTTAGCCTTTACAGAATAGCATGTGCTCATAAAACATGAATAGAGGAATAGGAAGAAACTCTTGGGATATGATGTCCTAGGACCACAAAAGCAGATGATCTATTATGAACACTCGATTTCTTTTGGATGGAATAGGGTCTATGTATAATATGGGGGGGGTAGGAAGGGTGAGCAGAGGGATACTATAGGCAGATAGGTTAGAGCCCATTAGGATAAAGTAGGGTTTTATCCTTGACCCCAAACCCATACATATCAATCAAGGATAGATGGCATGATCATTCCATTTTCAGCATTCTGTACAGTTTAAAAACTCATGTACTTAAACATATCAATGTAACATGCAACATAATTATTTTAGCCTAAATATACATCCTATTTTCTTCTGCTGCATCTGGTAAACGTTAAGATATCATGATACAGGATAATAAAACAGTTGCCACTATAGTCAATGCTCTTTGAAAAACTGAATATTCGGACTTTGGCAGAGCTCCGCATCTGTGTCCCTAGTAATGAGATACTCTGATATATTATCAGCATAAAACATTTCTTTTGTTTAGCAACATAAGAGTACCAGCTTAGGGGTGGCATTATTATGTCATTCTCAATCACAGATACAGCTTTAAACATCACGTTAGATATTGAGCATAATCTATTATATTGGTGACAGAGAAAGGTAATATGCACCAGCTAAAACACTTCCCCTTCCCGTTGCTAAAAGTCACAGCTGCCAATGGCGATATACTCACAGAGAAGGAAGAGCCTGTTCCTGCTCTATATAATGCCAGAGTGTGATCATTCAGCTCTGACTGCTACTGGAGGGGTAGCAAGTGTTTGGCCTTTTACACTAATAGTATACCGGTGTCACATAGCATAGGGCTAAACATGATACACAAAACCAAGAGGGATTAAGATTGAAAGTGGCTTTGATGTCTTTCTAGCCGATAAAAGTTTTTGAGTTTTGAGTTTGGTACACTTTTATTGTGCGTCAATAGCGACACTTTACAAGTCAACTACCGGTATACAGAAAAGATAACATGTAATAACATTCCTCATAAGAAGGAACATACAATAATAATTATGGTCAGTAAAGTATGCAGATCAACCAGTGCAAATCCATGTGGCATGCTAGGGTATTCCAATGTTCGAAAAATTAGGATGGAATCCATATCAAAACATATATATCTATCTACGGATCTCTACACATCCAGACTAGCCTGTAGACAATACACTCTCCCATTCTATTGACGTCACAGTAATATGAAATATCACCATCAAGTAGGAACTTCTGTATAGACAAACATCAAACTAATTTCAACATGCAACAGTATTAGTTCAAGTTTTGCCCTTAATTGTATTCATGAACAATTTGTGAGAGGCAATTTTTTGATTTACCGGTAGTACCTTGTCCCACAGAGACACACCCCTATAAAGCGGACTGTCTCATACAACTGGCCCTTTGGGCACTGGAGTTTCACCTGTAGTTAAGCATTACTACGCAAGATACGTCTGGCTACCTGCAAATTTGTATCTGATCTAGTATGTTTATACACCAAACTCAGCAAGATTTCATTTCTGCACATATACAGCTGCTTGCACGAGCACATGACATGTAATGCATCAGTACTGATCGCATGTGGGTCCCAGATGCCCAGACAGCAGCGTAGACAATTATTTTGTATAGTTTGCAGATTCTTATATAAGTCATCTGGACCACTTTCAAGTATGAAATCGCAATAATCAAAGACCGGCAACATCATTTGAAAAGAAATAACTTTCGTATGATCATATCAATGATGTAAGGATCATCAGGTCATATAACATACATATAATGATGTCACATGGTAGAAGAGCACTGACCTTTTATCTCTGCTGCTTTCATAATTAGCATCCTTTCAACCACCATACCTTTACAGAGAACTGTAAATGGAATTAGTCAGGGTCAACACTCAGTCTGACTAATGTGGAGCTCAATAATATTCTCTGCCATATATGATGTAGACACCGAGGATGATGGGTTGCAAATAAGGAATACAAGAAGGGAGTAGGGACCTACATCAATATCATGCACAGCAGTATCTGTGATTGTCTATCTATACTTATGATTTCAGTTGACATGGTCTTGATTTACCCCTCAAATGTGCAAATGTCATCTTGTAATAGATGTGGCACAGAGCTGTCAAGTAGGGAATGATTCACTGAGAATCTATTTGGAGAGTAACTGACTGGTGAGCAGCTCTGTTTCTCTCAAGGGGTAGGCAGGTCACGCTTCTGCTGCAGACTGTGATTGATCCTAACGTGATCACCAGTTGGTCGCAGTGGCCTCTTCTCTACCTTTATGCCCTAGGACCGGGTTATTCACTTTCTCTTTATATTTGTTAAACCATCCTACATGTAGACCATGTCTACATATTTGGTGCATTGTCGCTCCTACCAAGGCAAAGAACTTCCTGAGGATTGTGCCATAAACACATCAAGTGATCAAGACGTATAAAATCTACTGATTCGTCTCAACGTTTTACTGTACTCATAGTAATGACACTCTACTTTAGGTATTATTTCTTGGTGAAAATTCTTCGCTCTCCCAAGCCTAATGTCTGACCTCCTACGATGGTACCGGGTACCGAGGAAGCCACATGCATCAAGCCCTCTCCGTGGGCTTTCCGCACAAAAAAGAAAAAAAAAAAAAAGTTTTTTGCACCCTCAAATGCTACTGTCGAGTCAATTGATGAAACCGAAAGCCTCAGTCTAGGACCTGGGTACGTTTTCACCTGGCCTTCACCTTTTCCCAGAAGTAGGACTATCACAGGCCTTAGCTTCTGGACAAACACCTACCTGGTTACCTTTGTCTTGGTGGTGTCACGGGTTACAGAAAAGGTTGTGGAGGTGAATATCACCCTGGTCTGGTTCACATTGTCAGTCTAGCAGCAGCCCAGCTAACAAAAAAACCCGTTATTTTACGTCAAAACAACGTTTTAAATTTTACATAACGTTATGTCATACTAAAGAACCCTAGAAAAACGTTGACATATAACGTTATATAACGTTATAAAATGATGTATAACGTTATTTGTTTACTGGGAGGGCCGCCCACCTGTCCTCGTCTACCTGTCCACCCCGGCTGTCCACCCACACAAATGACACACTACTTGAATTAATTGTAAGTTCAGAGATAATGAGAATACCCTCCATTTTATTTCAACTCATGTTCGTCAAGACTTTGGCTAACTGAACATACTGGTAGTCACATCCTCACGGAAATCCGATCTGCATATTACCCGTGATAAGTAATCATTTTATCAGTTTATGGACTTAAGTTATAAGAATATATAGGTTATACGAATATCCTGGAAGGTCAACATAATAACGTTAATTAAAATGATGTAAACGTGGTATCAAAATATTATGGTGCACCTTCAAACAATGTTTATATTTGTTATTTAAATACTGACCATTGTTTTAGAAAGGGACAACATTTTGCTAATTTTCTGATCAATCAAAACGTTCAAAAAACTAAATCAACCGTTCCCTGCTGCTCTTACAAACAATTACATCCCAACACCATTGGTTCACACACACACACACACACACACACACACACACACACACACACACATATATATATATATATATATATATATATATATATATATATATATATATATATATATATATATATATGGTTTAAACCACTCGTGCATAACATTATAACAGTCAACTTCCTATAAATACTGTGCAATATCACCCTTGTGGTATTATTTACTAACACACCATCTGTCATTGCAGACTTGCAAGTATCCAGGGTTCCTACAGTAATTAGTATTTCTGTCGACTGGACAAACATACCTCACCAGACCAAAGTAAGCCAATATATAAAAATAGTATATCCCAGCCTCTCCAGCTTTTGCACACTGATTATTTCTTCTGACAAGTCATGTCGACATGTTATCCTCTTTCATTCTCTGCTGCCTGGGGCAAGGATGACATGATCTTTGACTGATTACCTCACGTCCAGGAGTTTGTCATTCTGTCCAAGCCATATCTTTTTTACTTTGGGGGATGCAGGTTCTGAGGGACCTGTTCTGACAGAAACAAAAGAATTTGGTACTGTGCTACATTATTGGCTTTCCCAAATAATCAAAACGGCTTGGTTACGGTGGGTCTATGCCAGACACAGCATTTATAATTGGCATTCCTCTCATTTCTTTAGCCCCCACTCTATAACAGATTGTAGCAAAATCTAATGTGTCAATGTTCACTAGTACCAAGTGTCTTGTACCGTTAGGTATTCTATACACAGTCTACACATGTTATGTCCATGGTTCAATATTCATGTTGTACATAATTATATGTGCAGCTCACAGGTTTCTATTGGGTTGGGAAGCAGGCACAACTGCCTGTTTAGGTATATGCTGTAGAGCAGCTTGGTCTATCACAACCAAGAATGGTTATACTGTCCATATGTACATTCTTTTAGGAAATGACGCCTATGGGAGGGGCAAGTTGCCAACTATGCCTACAATTGGAAAGAAGGATCTGTACTTTCCAAAGCTAGCTGTTGGAAATTGAGGGAGGGGTCTTTGTGTTTAATTGGTCATATTAAAGTAGCAGAAGGTGTGTGTACAAATCCAATGGGCGGAACTGCGCCAGACATGGAGGAAGGAAGACGGCAGAGTGGATGCTGAAGCTGGATCCCTTTGGGATCTGGGTGTTAAAAGCAACCCAGGTAGACAGACCCCTGGGACGGGAAAGCTGCCAGACGCCACTGAAAGGTGAGAAAGGCTCTGTCTAGTGAGAGGGAAATGGGTTATTTCAGGCAGCGGGAAATGAGAACCCAGCTGATCACTAATGGTACGTGGAAGAGAAGACCAAAGACCATGAGATGTGGCAGTGTGGTAAGTGCTTACAAATGGAGGGTGTGTTAGCAATGCTGGTCAGAGAGTAGATCGCTAATTTGGGTGAACACACAAGCTATTGAGCCTGCGCACAATAGCATGCTCGACACAAGACCGGAGGAGTATGAAGAAACCCTTGGGACATGATGTCCATATGGGCCAGAGAACACAATAGGTATGAGACATATGGGATAGGTCCTATGTAATGTAGGAGTGAGGTGGGTACGGAAAAAGCCAAGGGAATAGTATAGGCAGATGGGATAAAGCCCGCTGGGATAAGGTATAGGTCAGCCGTCCATCTTCCTCCAACCCATACATATCAATCCAGGATAGATGGCACACTCCAGGGTAGGTGGCATTAACACTTCATGGAATTTTCACGGAAATCAATTTGTCGCCCAACTAATAAGCTGAGGGACAGGACTCAGTGATCAAGGTAGAAAATAGGAGCAAATAGATAAGGGGCGGAACAGTGTCGTGAATATCACTGAAGAAACATGCTGTGGGGGCTGTCTCTTTGTTACTCTGAGGGCGGTCGGGAAGCTGAGGGGTTGTGAGAGAAGGCTAGAGCTTTTGACTAAGTTCAGTGAGGCCAGAGGCAAAACTGCCCGGGTCGGAGGGCATCAGCGACAAGCCTGGAGGACAGGATGGTCGGAGAAGGAGGGGTGGTGAGGAGCTATACTAGGGGCGGGGGTGGGGTAGAAGGACAGACAGAAGGTGGAGAAGCCGGAGGCGGATACACGGCATCACCAGCCCTCGTCAGGCGCATATTTCATGGGCAGGAGGGCGGCGGGCAAGCCACAGGTGGGCAGGTCGGCGGCGTAATCACATCTATCACTGCTGAGATGACACTCTGACCCCTTCTCCCTCAGCTCCTTTACTCAAACGCCCTGGAGGAGCCTGTGGTGCCCCACCCCAATACTCAGCCCACCCACGCCCACTGCCTTCTTCTGTGGCTCCCAATTTCCTGTCGGCATGGGTAAACTGCCCCCAGGCCATCAGAACTGGACATTGTTTGTCGGCTGTCGGGGTGAGATGGTGGAGGGCCACAGGGAACTGACCAGCAGTTTCTGCGGTCACGTGCAGAGAGTGTTGAATGTTACTGACCTGTGGGAATCAATACAAGACTGACCACCACCCACCATGTGATACCCCTCTTCTGTATCACCCATATCAATGCCCTTTAGCTTAATTGCACTCTGATCAATACCTAGTTTTGGTATGGCAGAGGGCAGGCACTCATCCAGGATACTCATGTTGTAAATGCCCCGCCATTATGACCCTCAGGGGACGGGGTGGTTAGAGCCCTGGTACTCCAGGGCTGGATCCCATAGGATCCGGACTTAGATCCTCCCCACCTTCCATCTTCGTTGTACCACGTATGCTGCAGCATCCATAACCAAGTAGCCCATGTATGTGTTATTTGTACACAGGAATGGCCTCTGTATTGAGAACATGAGAGCACTGGTGAGAGGAGATAGGGTAAACTAACCCCGAGTCGGCCACATACCCCGCTCATGCCTTTCACTTGTGTAGAATACATTTTGTGTATTATAATTCATACCACGATTGGCTGGAAGAACCAAGATAAAGCTGCCTGTCTGTATAAGTATTACGTCCAAACCAATCACTGGTGGTATACGTTGAATACAGAACAGCCACAGCCTGTGTACTCATCTCATTATATTGCCCACAGGCATGGCTGCATGAGTACACTCGTCCTTGACTGTCACCAATATGGTGGGTTTCATATAGTGAGTACAATGCTATGGCTGTAGGTTCTGCTCTTACCGAAAAACTAGAGAGCTTTTCATTCATAACTAACTATAATATAGGTATCCAACTAAATGTACTTGGTCAATTCTAGGTGAATCTATCCAATTCTAAACTAGGCGCAGTATCTTAGATGGTGACACATGGGAGCTTGCATCACTAGAAGTAACTTCGAGAAAGTTATTCTGACACGTTCTGTGTTGTCATTTCATGACTTAATGACTATACCTTACTCATCATAACTGGTGACGTGTGACTGCTGACCCTATCCACCCACCCACTGACGTCATGTACAGCTATTGCACCAGTCCACCTCCCCCACTCACTATTAGTACAGTAAAACTTCGTTATAAGGAGGACCTTGGGACCAGTGCAATTTCCTCCTTATAAGCAAGGTCTCCTTATAAGCAAGGTCAGCCTTATAATGGTCCAGCAACAGAACACTCCCTACATGTGTCTCTTATACCCTTATAGACTTGATTTGAATAAAATTCAGATGGGTGTGTGTATTATTTCAAGTCAAAACCCCTTCTAGATCCCCTTCATGGAGCTTTTGATCTACCTTCCTCCCTAGGGAAGCTACAAACGTATTCTCCCCACCTCTATGGGATGGGACAGTGGGAAATATTAAGCAGTATGTGACGGTTATCCTGAGAAATAACTTCCCTGGGTAAGGTTTGCAGATACGAAATAAGGAAATGAGCCAAAATTACCTCCTTATATCAGAGGTTAAGGTAAAAACACCTCCTTCTAAGAGAGTATTCTTACTATGTAAATGTATAGGGAAAAATCGGGACCACACAAATATGCTCCTTATAAGCAAGGTCTCCTTATATCAGAGTTCCTTATAACGAAGTTTCACTGTATTACGACCCATGTAGACCTCATATCTAAAACCAACGTGTTTTCATTGGCCTTGACAGTTCAATGGAAGTCTCGTTGTTCCATTGACGTCGGTACGTAGACACGGTGACAGGGTTGACCAGTCAACGGTTGCATGGTTGCTAGGTTCTAACCTCAATATTGAGTGCATTCTATAATTGTTTTCATTATGTATCTGGTTTCACCCTGACGATTCTGGGTATTTTCGTCATAAAAGGACAGACATAATTTCCGCTGATGCCAGTATCTATATGAAGAGTTTGGTTCCAAAACGCAATAAGCGCCATTTTGAAAAATGACACCAATTTTTGACAAAGCTGTAGGACAGGAATAGGTAAATGCGATTTTGATATATTTTTCTTAAAAATTTTTTTTTTCATGTCTTTGGGTCCTCTCTGGTGTGCACAAAATATCCGTGCCACTATAATTGCCAATATGGTAGCCTTTGAGAAATCACTGCATGCTTCAATTATGGAATGGATTTATTGCGTTTTGCAACGAAACTCTTCATATGTAGAGTCAATGGTGTGAGTAGTACATAGAAATGACCTTATACAGCTGATAATTGAGTTCCCATTATAGGCGGACATGTTGTAGGCTACATGTCATATCAATTAAGGTGGGTAGTCCCCATAGTGTAGAAGTAATTAGATTTCGTCAGGATTTTGCCATGAGGCCCATATTATAAGTAGTCTCAAATGGTGTAAAGAAAATAGGGGGTCCCCAGCTAGTTTCTGAGATATCTGGCTTTGAGTTTGGAGTGATCTATAATAGGATCATATTGAGATAGTACATATGTGCATGGAATAGCATCTTATAGTAATTAACTTTCCCTATAGTTCACTCAGGATATAGTTTATAATCTTTTACACCCAAAGACAATATTTTGAACATAATGGTCCCCTACATATTTTAATGGTTTTTGGTGTTTGAAATAAAAAATATATAAATGGAGCACACAGTCTTTTTTTAAAAATAGGTTTATTGACACATCTCATGTAAAATACACGCTCCTCCGATGATGTCAAAAAGAAAATGATATAAATGATAATAAAGAACATATGAAAAAATACTCAAAGGTATTTGCATATTTTAAGAGTCTTGATGTGGTATAGGTATAGCTTTCAGCATGCCTACTACCAGAGCCCCAGTAGAGTAGGGGTAAAGCCTTAGACTCACATGCAGGAGTCCCTGGGTTCAAGGCTCGGTCAGGTCTTGGAGGGTAATTTTGACAATACATGTAAATATATATCTGATATACCAAAAGATGACCAAAGGCACCCCTGGTGTCTATTGAGACAATTACATGTGCATATGCGCACTGACCTGCGCAGTTTACGTGTTTGCAATGGGGTCTAGCCACCTTAAAGCAACATATGTGACACGATCTGCGAAAAGGGACCTTAGTGCAGGGTGCATTAAGGTCCTTTTCCCCAGTACATGTCACATATATGTAAGGTTGTCAGAAAAAGAAGGGGGTATGTAGTTAAACATGCTATGATTTCAGCAAATGTGTTGGTGGAGAAACTGAGGTCTATTGCAGAACGATTGATCATAGAATATAATCAACTAGTAAATGTATGCCTCCTGAACAAATTAATCAATAGAAATCGTTAGTAATCGTTAATTATTTTGGCCCCCCTCCCCTTCAAGGGGTCCAAATTGATTTGGTCCCCCCCCCCACCTTTGTTAAGAAATGACCACTCCCTAATACTTTTTGTTTTGCATACATATACAGGCAACATTCAACATTTTCTTTAAATAGGATCAAAACACTGGGATGATTGATTCTGACGGTCTGTAGTCCCCCAGCAACAGGCTCGATATCTGACCCTCTCCCCATATATATATATCTTTCCTTCCTCACCGCCGTGGAGCCCTACATTTCCAACTGTTAGCTGAGTCTTCACCCTCAGAAAAGTGAGCGTCACTGTCGCCAAAAGCACTCTCACCTGAAAGTCAGGCACTGCCTGGCTTTCATGTGAAAGTGCCAAACACTTGTAACATGCTTGTTATATGATATTTATCCCCACACACCGACCAGTATAGTAACACTTACACAACCAAGACGGCAACAATACGTTGACTTTTACTTATTCAGAGTGTACCGAATGACGCATTACCCAACAATAGATTCAATTAATTATCAGCACAAGCCTGAATGCAATTGATCACCATTGAAGTGCCGCTTATTCCTTGATAATTGTTAGTTAGATCTTATGAGTATCATTCTTTACCAATAATTGCAAAGGTACAACACTCTTGATGATTAATCATGTGTACGGACAAGTAGACTATATAGACTATTGTAGGCTGATATCCGAAATAAAAGCCCTTTCTTAAGAACAGCCCTCCCTCCTCACCAAAGCCTATAATACATTATAGAGGTTATTATCGAACGTTTCTATCTTTCAGATGATGAGGCCTACAACGGAAAAATTGAATTCATCACAGACGTACCAGGTATGCTATTTCTTATCTGCGCAGGTTTTATTATGTTGATGTTGTATGGACATTAATTTTTACCAAACTGTGGACGCTAAGACCACTAATATAGCGGATGCTTCTCATTGTATTGTCGCTTCTCTCGTATACGAGACCTAAATATTCTAAATGAAGTGTTCTCATTTTCAATATCATTGTTATGAGATCGTACCGACACATGTTGAGAGGGGAATTATGGATTATATATGAAGAGGAGAGTTTGCTGGAGTATCAAATGGAACACAACATCAGATTATAGCAGGGAGCATTTACTGCTCGTTTATCATTAAAGATTATGATACGACATTGTTGTCCTAGCTGAATGCAGTTATAACCATCTGAGTTTAATGAGTTTACAAGTACCCTTTCTGCATTCATCTGCCTGTGCATGGCACGTTTTAGTGCTTTAAGTTAACTCTTTGTGGGCGAACATCAACTATAGTTGATGCCAGGACAGGGAGAGCATCAACTATAGTTGATGCCATGGCAGGGAGTGCATCGACAACAGTCACCATATCTCTATGGAATTAAACAACGCCTCGCCCCTAGCAAAGGTATGGGCCCACATCTAGATGTAATAAATGTTGGCCGCCCATAAAGGGTTAACGCCTAAGTGTTTGATTAGGGACCATGTAGTGTTACACAGCAGTGAGATAATACGGGGGTGGGGTAGGGTACTATAGAGACGCTGTATCACAGGACATCATACTATATTGATGCCTATCCCAGCTCAGCTATAACTGATAAACTCTATTATACAATACCACATTCCCAGTTGTCCTACATAATTGATATTTTTACACAGCTCTATGATGTTTCCGATTTCACTGTGCAATTAATATCACCTGAATAGTAAAGTAACGAGTAAGCAAACAGATGAAAAGCATCAACAAACGGACAACCACAAAGAACGTAAATCACCCACTTGAAATCATAAACAACCCTAACTTTCGCAGGCATCACACAAACACCTAGCACCCTCTAAATATTTTATAATTGCAGGTCAGAGTTACATGCGAGATTCCGTTTTTAACCTGGTCAGCCAGTTTGTGGCTTACGAAGTCTTGGGTTGACAAGAGCAATTAGCTCAGTCTAGACAACTATACGCCTTTACAAATATCCATTTTTGACAAGGTCCATATCATATGGTTATATTTAAAGCATCGGGCAGTTACTTGGTCCTAATGTGTGGTATGCATTCCAGATATATAATAGAGACATTATATCATATGCACAAACAACCAACAATAGGGTCATTATTAAATTCAACAGATTCTATCATAGAAACATTGTCCACTAATGAATTAATAATAGAAGTAGACATGCATACTGGGCCTCTGTACAGTTATTCCTAAAGCTATATACCTCTTGTCTGAACGTCACACAAATGCCAACTACATCAATAAACATCCCCTTTACAGGAGATGTTAGACCCTAAAAGGTTGTCTGGCTAATGTACAGTGTCAGTGTGCGCTGCTGATTGATGGGCTTACAGCATGTTCTGAGCTGCTCTATGATCCAGACTGAGTGGCTCAATAGTCCAGAGGCTGGTCTCATGTCACATGTGTCATTGGTCTATGTACGGATCGATGCACAAACCACTGAAATCAATAAGAAACCCTGTTCCCACGCATATATGTTGGGGACATGGTCTTTGTGCATATGGAAAGTAAAGATTATTGACTCAGAAAAAAGAGGCTGCTTCGATGCTGACGTTTTCATGATGCAACAGTACGTTTCTTTACTCTAATATGTGTTTGTATCACACCTTTACAGCTGGGTACCTCCTGGCTACTATGAATTATATATGGGATATTTGAAGTTGCATTAGCATCAAAGGGAATCGAAAATCTGATACTAATAGCGCTAATGGCGAAGGCTGTGACATTGCTTTCAATGGGTTATGTCAAGATATTAATTAGACCTTCATTTATGGTGATAGAATATGTCCCGTTTAAAGTGGAGTTCCCATGGCGATGGGAGCTGTTGCTCTGCACAGACGGCCCCAGATTTAATTTATAATGTTATTGATTATGGATTCTTGATACATTTTAAGTATAACTAAATCATATCAAACTACGTTTAGCTTTGAGATACAACACGCTAACCTTTGGGAAAGAAAAACATTGCATGTATCTTCAAAATATATCAGATACAGCAAAGATTATCGGTCTACTATATTGAGAAAGCCTGATTGGAAAATATAGTAGTTCAATGGAAATTGTAAGGTTCATGCACATTCTGAACAAACCGTCCATCCCAGTACCAAGTTAACAAAAAACGACATTTATCATACAACATTTCAGGACGTTTCTCTATTGCTCCTGACGCAAGGCCAATCGTTGTTTAATGTTAAAAAAACGTTATTCTGACGTAGAATAACGTATTTCTGTTGGCTGGGTAGGTACAGTTCTAACGTCAAATCAGGGTTGGTGGACCATAACTGCTTGATCGACCACCTGTTAATATTAGCTGGTTCAGCATGGTGTCCCAACAGGGCTGTAAGGTCGTAGAGTTACAAGACTACAGCATGTGAGTCGTTGATTACCTCACAACTTTAATTGTGCTTATGTATATATTGAAATCATCATTTTCAATTTAAATGTCGCAAAAAAAGACACAATAGCAGCTATATTTTCTTAAGTTTCATCTCCTCTGTCCCGGAACAAGATATGCAACACACTAATTAACATTTAAAGGACAAGGCATGAACACGTCATACTATTTATGTCAATAAAGCAGGCCAAAACAGTAGCAACTGTAGCCTACGTTTTCTTCTTCAGTATTCTCCAACAAACCTTCAATGCAATATCTAGACATGAGGACACCTCCCGGCTCAAATTGCCTTCATGCCAGCCACACCATTTATCTAGCCACATGACCTGCTTGTCAGGGGGATTGGCCATCAGGTTGCAAGGCATGTGAGCATTAGGGACAGTGCCCATATGAGCTGCTCCCATAGTTGCCTTCATAAGCAGCTCACTCTAAAAGGGTCAGGCGTCTCAGGGGGTAGGATCAGCATCATTGGGTTACCATTGAATCCCAAAGGGTGTGAATGTGTTAGGGGGCAGGGGGTGAGGCATTAGGTACAGGAGTGATTAGGGTTAAGGTCAGGACCCTACCTTGTTATCTATAATCCACACGGATTGCTGCTGTGGCTGCTGATGGCTGGATTTATGAGGTCTCATTGTTTGGCGGTGTTGTCTATAAATCACCCGTAATAAAAGGGTTCACACTAGCTACCGGATGTCTACCTGTGAGCTGTTCCTGAGTCGCTCCCGAGCTACTCTACAACAAGGTGGTACACAAAATAGTAAACAGATCTGGGAGGTAAGGCTATACTACCTGACAAAGATAGGGAGTGTCAGTCATGTAACCATGTAAGTTAAGTTAAGCACTAAGGTGCCTGGATATCCATCTGACAGCGTTATAAAATACCATCCTCTTCAGTGTTATATAACCTGCTCGATATATTAATGTTACATGTCCTGAAATGCTTCATCATTATTCTGACTTTGGTTACTATGGCAATCAAAAACATCATAACTTTTTCCCGTTACAATCAAACAATATCAATAGCAGTGGGCATGTGAGAATGAAGCTATAGGCTTGCTGGGGATACACATAGTTGTGTTCATAAAGCCAATCCTGAAGATTTTAAATATAAACTCCATACTGCTACACATCTATTATTTAGAAAGAAAAGGTCTTTTCTATAAAGGGAAAAGACATTTTCGCATTTGAGGGCACATATATTTAGATTCCAATGATTGACTGGCGTGTTAGTAAGAAGACCTACACATTGAGTTCACATTTGACTAAGTAACTGAACTGATTCACCTTTTCAACGTGGCGTCGTAATATCTATAGTTTTCCATCGGATATTGCCAAGAAGTCAATTTGCTAGGGTGAGTTCAATCAAACTGGATATTGCGTGTTGATGAGAAACTGACATGTTTTACTGAGACTAAAACTCCTCCATCACTATTTTCTAGACAGCATTTGTGGATTGACGGTTTGATAGATGGATCTGTTACTTTCTCTACTCGCAAGTTCAATTTGACATTTCTTTAGACAATGTGAGATTCAAACTATTGTAATATTTGGGCCAATATTTGTTCCATCTATAGATAGAAAATTAATTTTGTGCAATTACATTATCCTTTATCGGTGGAATGTCTGAAGTGGCGAGCTACATTGATTAATTAATCACCAGTCTTACTGATCAAGACATTCAGTTTAAGGTAAAATGAAATGACCTCCTTTGTAAGAGAAAGCATAATAAATAAATATGTCAGTTAGGTCAATGCTATGTATTTCTTTGGATTTAGGATATTTCCTTTGAACTTAGGAATCTATGATGATTGAGTCACTATGGTCTGGTCCCTTACCTTACTGACCCATATGCTGTTGGAATAAACACATAATTATATGAAACCACAGATGAGGCCAACTTCATTTCCACATGGAAAATAACTTGGCATGGTAATAGAATTAGGGTAGACCGCCCATGAGATGACTAGCTGGTCTGTTGCTACCATGAGTAGAATGATATATCTCAATCAGGGTGCTATTAATCATGGGGCCAATCTTCCACAGGGCTATCTTAAACATTGGGCTAATTGTCATAGGGCCTATTGTCCACATGGCTCCTGATCCGTGTACCAGTCTACTCGAGGTACCAACAGACCAGCTAGTCATCTCATGGGCAGTCTACCCTACAATCCTGGAAATCCTAGTTTACAGTGACAACTGCTTTTCTGATAGAGGATCCCGGGGATACAACAAGACCATTTCCCATCCCACCTAGCTGGTAAGAAGGTGTCACTACAGATTATGTCCAACTACTCACTCATATAACAGCATACAGGGAGGTACTTGCAAATGAGATGGGGCTCTATCCACAGACTCTATATGAGTAGTGAGCATAAAGTAACTCACCTAATACACCATTACAACAACTCAAATCTTTAGCAGTGAAATGCAACGATTGCAGACACTGTATTGGTATGCCCCCTTTACTTATTGGGCTTTAATAGCCAACTTGCAGGAAACCTAAATGTCTGCAATATATTCCATGAGGAAGAATGATTTATCCATGCATTTAAAATTCATTGACAGGTGGTGCTGAAGAGGAATCAAGCTGTGTCATCCCAACTGGTTAGATTATTTAAAATCAATTGTTACATAGTGCTGAATATAGCAAGGTCATTTGACTTGTGGCTGGGAATTTACCATGCTTATTTGTGACAATAATGATTTACTATTTCCAGAATAATGCCTGTCATTCGATATAGTAGGACCACTCATAGACAATAGAATATACATTTTCCCCAAAGATATTTATAACCACAGTCAACCCACAACATCACAAGGCCTGTCCAACCATTGCTGATGGCTGTTAAAGGATGGTTGGTCACCAGGGCTTAATCCCATTTCCCTATCCTTCACATTATAGTAAAATTACTATAATCTCAAGCTTGGAAACCAATCATTCTCAATACCCATTGTGTGCAACATCCTATATGAATATAGGGCCTTCTCTCCCATTCACGAAAGACCCACCATATTGCAGTTCAGTCTATATTAAAGAATGTGGGTGGTAGAGGTCAGTGAAAAGGGATTCAAGATTAAACGGTCATCCTCAAGGTTTCTATCCCCTGGAGACACCAGGAGCATCACCTTTCACACCAACAAAGCCTGCATGGTAAGGGTCATGCTGGAGGGCATCTGCAGAGTACCCTGGGAGAGTACCTTCTCATGGCCGGTCTCTCGCATAGACCACTGGCTTGGTCAGTGCACTTAAGTTATCGACATGAGGGGGGATAGATATAAAGGGGCTGCTATGTAATTGATGGTGAACCCCACAATGAGATGGCCCTAGGTCCTTCTAGCTCCTGCCATGTCATCCCACATCCCGCATCAGTCTATACATAGTCTCAAATTTCTATTGATAAAAAAAAGTCTAAATGAAGAGTTCCATTGCCATCCCAGAATTGAAACATAGGCCTATAGTATTTTTTTGTAAAGCTACCCTGGATGGTTAAAATGATTTGATAATAAAATGTATATTTAGCAGGCCCTACTGACAAGAAGAATAGATCATTTGTTTCAGGATTGTAAATTCAAACATCCATTCTATGGTTAATATCAGGCCTGAATGGTTATGTGGGTCAACATTATGTGGCTTATTGCACTAGATTTAGCAGTAGTTTTGTATACCCAAGGAAATCGAAGGATATTAAGTAACATTACCTTGGTCATATCCCATATTCAACAGGATAATTTGGTATTTTGGGCTTTCTTCTATCAGTATATTTATAGTTATTGGACTTGTGTACACACCCCCACATCTCTCATGTCCTCTGCCTGAGGGATTGGTAGCTGGAAGGTTCCTGATTTAGATTAGGCCTAGATCATGGTGCATGTAGCCGGATTATAGGGATGGAGGCATAGACAAGCTGTGTTTAACATTGTGATGTTTCATATTTTGTGGTTAATGGTTCAAACATAAAATGATTATAGAAGATCATGTTTTTCCTAATTAATTTAAAAATACTTATTATATTTTCAATATTAGAAACAGTAGCATGGGAACCCCCAATTTTTCAGATTATTAGCTTCTGCATGATTTAAGCTAGCTGATGCAGAATATGAAGAAATTCTGAAGAGAATTTTGGTGTGTAACAACAAACCTTAAGGTATAGCTTCACCTCAATTGGGGAGGGGAGGGTCGAGGCAGTGGGTACTAAAGAGATAAGGGTTAAGGCTAGGAGCCTGCCTTATTACAATTAATCCATACAGATTGCAGCTGATGGCTTGATTTATGAGATGTTATTGTTTGGCGGTGTTGTCTATAAAACGCTACCTTCTACCTCTCAAGCTGGTGGCTCTTGGTTGCTTTTCAGCTGCTCTAGGATGTTGTAGTAAACAGCATCATAAACAAACCATGCAATGATCGCAACCGTACAAAGCTGGGAAGTGTCAAACATGCAATCATGTAACATGATGTGGCTGTGGTATACCCAAACAACAAAGTAAATTGCATGAAGGGAAAAGTAGGCGTATCGTATTACTGCCTTATAAATATCAGTTGACATCTGCTAGATGTCCGGGAAGTGCAGATATGGAGAGTTGGGGTTCTAAAACGCAATAAATGCCAACCTACAAAAAACGGTAAAGTACTACTTGAGCAGAGCCTTAGGCAGAGCATTAAGAAATGTAATGCAAAAATTATCTGTACATTTTTCATTCCTGTCCTACTTAACCAAAACAATTAAATAGCGAAGTAGACAGGTTGGGGCCAGGACCACTATTCTAGTACGCCCTAAATGAGCTGTGATTGTACTCACCATCTAGGGCGTACTAGTATAATGGCCTACCAAGTAGCACCAGTGTATATAAGCCTTCCAGCAACAAATATTCACAAATAAAACTTAGTTTGCTTACATATATACACGTGTAATTATCACTGGATTGAAGAAACCAATATGATAGTTTCACATGGTATTTTTATGATAGAACTGGCTTGGATACAAAATCCCTACCAACAGCTGCCCAAATAGCCTCACTGAGTCTCCCATTCAACATTCCATTTAGATGTGGGCGGAATGCCATCTAATATTGCCAAGCAGTCAATTTACAAAGTCAATTCTCTATTGTTCATGAAATAAGAATGCAATTCTGCCTAGATGGGTTTCAAAATGCATATTGTGAGTTGATGAGAAACTGACATGTTTTACTGAGACACTGTCAGCCAACCCATTCCATCACTATCCCTTTAGACACCGTCTATAGTTCAAAAGTTTCTAAGATGGATCTGTTCCCTTGTTTATTTCTAAATTGAATTTGACAACATGCCGTTGGACAATGTGAGAATGGAGCTATCGGGATTTCTATTCTGTGTAATCAAATCATTAAACACTCCATTATAAGAAAGAAGGGAAAGATAAGGACAGAATGTTGAAGGAATCACATTTGCACTATGTGCTCATTTGATTTGCTGATATTGGTGGCATGTGTGGCAGTGGTAAACTGCATTGATGAGTGGACCCTCTATCTTTGGTAAGAGAATTCTTGTAATATGCTCTTTGGCTCTCTCATGCTATATACAGTACTTGGGAAAGGGACCTATACTTAGGTCCCTTTTCACAGACTATTTTCTAAATACAGTAAACATCGCGATAGAGCGAATGTTATTGTTTTATTCCCATCTAACTATAAGAGATAGTAGAACAGAAACAGACGCAGATCAATTGATTTTATAGGTTATATATTCCAGGTTAATCTACCATCCCCCTACCATAAGAAAGCAGATACAATGTGTGAAATATTTGAAGCCAGAAGCCAAAATGATATACATACAGGTGTATATATAAAGTGGGTAGAAGGGATAATGCAATATTACTTTCTAGGCATTCACCCCATTGCTGTAGATATCAGTATAATACACTATATCCAGGATTGCGCCTGTTATTTAGTTTATTTAAAGCATTACAATTTCTCAATCCAACCATCACTTTTAAGGGAGCGGCGGTCACCAGTGCTTAATGCAGAAATCTCATTTGCCTATCCATGCCTATCCTTTATGATGAATCTACTATGATCTCAAGCTTTGAAAACAATCATTCGTAATACTCATTATTTGCAAGGCCCTCTATGAATATAGTAGACCTACTTCCCGGCCATGAAAGCCCCACTATATTGCAATACAATCTATTAAAGGATGTGGGGTGATAGAGGTCAGTGCTCAAGGATTTGAAATTAAACGGTCATCCTCCAGGGTTCTATCCCCTGGAGATACCTGGAGCAGGACCTCTCACACTAACAAAGGCTAGCTGGTAAGGGTCATGTTGGAGGGCATCTTGAGAGCACCTACTTAGGTCAGTTCTACGGTATAGACCACTGCCTTGGTCAGTGCACTTAGGGTATCGACATGAGGGGGATGCAGATAGATATAAAAGGGCTGCTATGTAATTGATGGTGAACCCCAATGTGAGACGGCCCGAGGTCCTTCTAGCCCTTTCTGGGTCATCCCACATCCCACATCAGGTCGATACTGATAAGTGTTGAGTGATGGTCCACTTGAAGGAAAATATCTATTCACTATCCTTACAACGTCTGAAATGGTATATCTCAAATTTCTAATGATGGAAAGTGTAAATATATATTCTATAGTCAATATCAGGCCTCATGGATAGGGTGAGTCAATAATTTATGGCCCACTGCTCTAAATCTAGCTGTAGTTCTGTGCACCCGAGAGATTCACAGGGAATCCACGGATGTTAAGTAATATCATCCTGGTCAATAACACTCCATATTCACCTGTGTTCTGGGCGTTTTTACCAGCATACCTATAGTTCATGGACTTGTGTAAACATCGCTCATGTCCTCTGCCTAGGGCATTGGTAGTCGGGTGGTTCCAAATGCAACAACTAGATGGCAGTGTATTGGGTCTAGATCAATATGTGTCCTATTTCACTGAAAAGGCAAGCTTATAGGAAAGCCGTCACTACAGATGACTTCAGCGTCATAATGCCTTCATTATGACAATATAAAGTCATCGTACTGACAACCTAAAGGAGCAATTTTTATATAATATGTATCAAGTAGCAGTCTCTATTTTACAATGCTTATAATACAACAGTCTCTATTTTACAATGCTGTGTTGCACAATATATTTTCTATGAGATCAATTTAATAATATTACAGTTGTATTAACCCTGACTATTGTAGAATACATTCATACATTGGGGAAGTTAATTGTACAGCACTTAAATTTTATAATATAATATATGTATGACATCCGTGAAAAAAATGCATACTCTTAATATAACTGAGGGAGTATTTCCGAAAGCTGAGTCCTCATTCTGACAAAACACTAGTCAAATGACGGCTTCAGATCTATGAGGACGCAATGAGTTACATAGAGAAAAAAGACAGCGTCAAAAGGGAGTCCTGGAGGCTCTTTCAGAACAGACTCGTCAGTCGTCATATTGCAATTTTCGTCAATATTGCAATATTTGCAATTGACGAGGGTATTTATAGCTGGCACAATGTGCTATTTGCATCAATTTTCTATACATTTGTATAGGAAATCTTGTGAAATAGATTTTACTATTGTTCGTAAAACAGGATTCGTCACGTCACCATTTCCCCACGACCATGTCAGTTGTTCTGAATGAGCCTCCAGGCTGCCTCCAGAATGACTCCCCTCTTTAAATACGTCAGTAGGCAACCTTCTAGAGCTCTACAGTTTTCAGTGTTAGGTTGATAATCTTCATTGCTAGGATACCTTGGCCACTGGCCAGGGCTATCTTTTGTTGACCTAAAGCAGTATAGGCTTTCGATCCGAGGACCTCTGGAAAGAGGGAAATTCTGTGACGGTCATTGGCAATTTATATACACCCTCTAGGATACGACCTGCAATACAGGCAGCCTTTTGGCTAAATATATAGAGGTATACCTCGCTGGATTACCTAACAATCTTCTGTAATCAATAAAACTGTATTTATTAAACAAAGAGGATTTCAAAATACAATTATGAGATACCACCAGGGAATACAATTGGACATTTACTCTGATTCCTGTGTTTGGTTTGGGCCATTTTTCCAAGGCTGATTGATTCGGATATATTTTTGTTGGACTTAATAACTTTGTTTACTGGACTACTAGCAAAATATCAAATTTTGGGGAATATTATTTCCTATTTTCCTAAATTACTATGCTGAAGAAAGCTGTTTTTAATACTAACATGTGGTCAGCATAAAAAAGGTTCCCCAAGATATTATATCCTCACATCTTTAATAACCTACATTTTCTACATATAATGACTGCCAGAATATATCATAGATATCGATCATCATCATGCAATTAGAATTAATAATCAGACAGTAGCTTCTTGTTCTGTTATTAACAGTATTAAAATGTTATTATCAAAAATAAGCTTGAAAATTCATGAGTTTCATTACAATATCCCGATATATAATAACCAGGGATATACAAAACTAGCAGGGTAAACATAAAATGGATCTCCTGGGTACTACCCTGGATAATATATCATACAAAAGATAGGGCTTGACATTCGTGTGGACTTGCCTTATGCGGTGGATCTCTATGATAGCAGGAACAAAGACTAAGACAGTGAATTGCAGGAGTCATTAACCTTTCTATACACCCTGTGGTAACTGTACCATAATGGGGAGCATTGGACCCATTCATTCTCAACCCATATAGTGTAGGCTGTAAATGTAAGAATCACAGGATTTTGTGAAATCCATGTTAATTCATTGAGACTTTTTTTTCGGGAACTTTGAAACATACAGATTTAGAAAAATATGGGTGTGAATTTTTTCATAACGGTTAAAGGTCATCTAGGGGTCATCAAATTTTTTTAATAAAAAATGTGTTTAAATGTGGAAAATGTGTATTTATGGTAGTTCTAATGATAATTAAGCACCCAGAAATATGGACTATGACCTATTACATCAGTCTGAATTGTTGATGAGAAAATATAATTTAAACTTTTGTCTTATTAATTATTTCGAGAAATTATTGATACAATTTATTATATAATAAAAAAACTTGTGTCAATTATCTTTATCAAGTGTAAGTTAATCCTTGGAGTAAGAGAATTATGGAAAATGTGGGTGTGAATATTTTCGTAAGGGTTAAAGGTCATTTAGGGGTCATTGAATAAAAAGTGAATTTAAAATTGCACTTTATTATGGAAAACATATATTCATGGTAATTCTAATGATTATTAAGCACCCACATATTGTAGGGATATTAACTATGCTCCACTACTTGAGTAAAATGGTTGGACAGAAAATATTATGTAATAATTAATGTTTTTAATTAACTATTTTTAGAATAATCTGTGCATATCAAGTTGTTCTTCTCACAGGAACAGTTCCTTGTTGTACAATTGCCTTTCAAGCAACTGAATATCGTGAGCTGTTTGGTTTCATGAAGGATAATGATTTGATCTACCTCCTCATGTGTTTCGAAATAAGACATGTCTGTGGATAGCCCACCCTGACTTGTAGACACAACAAATGTGGTTGCTGAAATATCTATTGGATTAAGGGCCGAGCCACTTACCGAGTCATTACTAGCTGGGGGGCTTGGTGGGGTTTCCCAAAATGGCAACATTTTTTTCAAACCCCCCACCAATTAGTTATCTCGACCCCCACTACATTCGGATTTTGAGAAATGCCCCCCCCCCCACAAAAGAAAATTGCATGCTCCTGTTGAATCAAGTCTGGTCATGGGTATCTAAATGGACCTATTTTATTATGATCCCCCCTCCCATCGTTGACGCTTTTCCAGTTTTGCCCCCCCCCACCAAGGGCCTGTTTTCTATTATGAACCTATGAACCCCCCTCCCTATATCCACCAAGCCCCGCCCCCTCCCCCCAACTGGCAATAAATGACTTAGCCCTAATCAGCTTCTCTGTCAGATATGCGATTGGTGCTTGGTTTGTACTGAACTAAGAAACCCCTTCAGTGTGTGTTTCACTAGGCTTCTGTCAAAATACACACTGTGTCATAGTTCATCATTTGGGTGAGTCACTTCTTTAGAATGGCCTGTCTGTATATGGTTCTGATAATATCTGATTGGTGTCTATTTTTTAGCATCATGGCATACTTGAACAGAGTTATATCTTATTATATCCATCAAAAGGGGCATAACTATGTACATAGGACATACTAAATGAACAATGAATAATGAATCATGAAAGCTGTTTATCTTATATGATTTGTAATGAGTGGTCACACATAGCAGACAGATCATTAACCCTTTAAGGGCCGCTGCTGCTTCTGGGCAGCATTTAAAATACTCTTGAAAAACCGCTGCTGCCATAGGGCAGCAAATTTGCTACCCTAGGGCAGCAATACCACTAAGTTAAAGCTCCTGCTATGAAACAAAGAATAAGAATTTTTGAATGAATCCAAAAATATTGAACATGAATACAACATCCCCTTGTCAAAAGTGTGTAAATTCTGTCTCCAGTACAAGTTATTTTACTCCTTACCCACTGTCCTAGGGAGCAGATACTTGCAATTTGCAAATTTCCGTGGCATAGGGCCGGTGGTTAAGTCCCAAATGACATTTTTCAACGCCAGCAGGGAAAGGGTCAAGGTATATGATTACAAAATGAATATATCTATTGATATTTCCATTCATAACTATTCTTATTGAACCCATATTGCTTATTTTGTTGGCTCAAGTCAGGAAATATATATATGTAGTTTGATATTACTTGGAGACAGTTGAACTAAAGTCCAAATATGAGTGATTTTGGTCAGTACTTTTCATTTAGTTTTGTCTACAAGTCAGGGTGTGCTATCCACTATAAGTGACATGTCTTGTCTAGAAACAACAAATAACGAGGCACATCAAATTATTATCCTTCATGCAACCAATACAGCTCACGATGTGCAATTGCTCGGAAGGCAATTGTACAACAAGGAAATGTTCCTGTAAGAAGGACAATTTGATGTGCACAGATTATTCTAAAAACAGTTGACTAAAAACATTAATTCTTACATAATATTTTCTCCCCAGCCTTTTACGCTCAAATAGTGGGGCATAGTTAATATCCCCACAATGTGTGGGTGCTTAGTTATCATTAGGATTACCATGAATAATTATAATGTTTTCCATAATAAAGTGCAATTTTAAATTCACTTTTTATTCAATGACCCCTAAATGACCTTTAACCCTTACGGAAATATTCACACCCATATTTTCCATAATTCCCTTACTTCAAGGATTAACATACACTTGATGAAGATAACTAACACAAGTTTTTTTATTACAGAATAAATCATATCAATAATTTCTCGAAATAATTAATAAGAAAAAAATTTAAACAATATTTTCTCATCAACCATTCAGACTCCAGTAGTGGGTCATAGTCCATATTTCCTAAAGATCTGGGTGCTTAATTATCATTAGAACTACCATAAATACAGGCTTTCAACATTTAAATGCAATTTTATTTTATTTTTTCAATGACCCCTAGATGACCTTTAACCTTTACGAAAAAATTCACACCCACATTTTTCCAAATCTTGATGTTCCAAGGATAAGAAATAACTTTGGTAGAATGAATTAACACGCTTTTTCATGAAATGACACTTACAGCCTACACTAATACGCATCCCTAGCGACTTATGGCTCCTACAAAGGTACCACTACAGGCATAGAACCACCTGTAATATTGTACAGCGGCAGCATAAGGATGTTAGAGATAAGGGATTTGAAATTAAATGTTCATCCCCCAGGGCCCTAGCCGCTGGAGACACGTGGAGTAGCACATTTAACACTAACAATGGCCACCTGGTTTGGGTCAGCCTTGAGGCCATGTGGAGGGCACCTACTAAGGGCAGCCCTGCATTATTGACCACCATCTAGGCCTGTGCACCTAAGGTATTGACCTGTGCAGGATGGAGAGAGATATGTGGGGCCTGCTGTGTGATTGATGGTAAACCCCACAGTGAAATGACCCGAAGTACTTCTTGGTTAGCCCACACACTGATATGGGCTGGGAAATGATCCAGTTGAATGAACTGATGGGAATTATGAAATATCCATTACAGCATCAAAGCTTATCATTGTATCTTATACCTCTAGATGCCTTACTGCTTTTGAATGAAATCACCTCAACTTACTTTTAGTGTCCTCATAGTAACAAGCCACCCTTGTGGGCTGGATGAACTTATTGACGAAAATTCTATAGTCAATAATATCTGAATAGTGTTGGCCACACGATATGGCTTAGGCATACTGTTCTAAATCTATATCCATCTGAGAAATGGTCGTGTAACCCAAGAAACGTCACGTAATATCTTCCTCGATAGCACCCCTAATTGAAACCTGAAAGTAGGTACTTGGTACCCAAATGCAACACCTAGATGGCAATGCATAGGGTCTGCATCAATGAAGTGGACTGGTAGAACCACTGGTATGGTTTAATATGGGGACATTGACGAATGCATTGCCTTAGTATGGGCAGAATACTGTGGCTGGTGCTATCGTTTGCTGACCTAGGGCAGTGCTAGGGTTCGATCCAAGGACCTTTAGGAGGGCAGAAATTCCACGTTGGTCATTGGGCAATTTATGTACGCCCTGTGGGGTTCCCCATAGAATACATGCAGCGAACAAGGGTCAACAAAATATGACATTATTTGGTAAACTAACATCCACACAACAGTCGAAATGGACCAGAACTATTTCATTTAGTTTAAGGGCTTATAGACACAAGCAAATAATGCTCTCTATTTATGTAATATCAGGGGTTGACAGGGATCACGTTGACCTTCTCCTTTTCCCTCAGCTGTCCACTTCCCAATTCAATTGTATGAATACCCTAACTTCACATTCGCATGCAGATATTCTTACTACCCCCTCCCCCACACACCCACCCACTTCCTGTACGCCCCTTCACCTCAAGGGCGATTTTGGATAGGCACTACTACTTTGCAGGCAAAAGAGTCAGACCTGTCCTTGTCCCAAAGTGGGCTGCATATGTTAGGCACTAACACCCAGCGTATGTACTGCGGATTAGGGACCTCAGTGTCCCTGTATTAAAACTGCTATAACACCTGAGATACGTTTCCTCATTTGTTCCCAGATGATTGTAAACCCCTTTTCCTCTTATAACATTCTATTTATAAATTCTCGCAAGGAATGAGTCCTAATATGCTCAGCGCAAGCTTCCAATTTCAACTATTCTCTACCTTCTCTTACTAGCTGCACACAGCTCTTCACTGGCAAACAGCACAGGCTACTTTTATCTAGAACTGCATTCGTTGCTGGAAGCATCTGTTTTTCTTCATCTATTTCTTTGAACTTAGCATGTGTAAAAGAGATGCTACCAGTACACTCCAACAGGGGAACTTTATTTCATTAATATTTTTTAACACGATGATGGTCGATACAATATTCCCGACCGAAAAACATGTATACTTACAGACATGACATTCATAGACCATTGCCTTAGGTTTATATACATTATCAATATCTTACTCAGTTGTTGGCTTTAGTACAGAGCATGGCCAGGTCTGTGGCCTTGGTACGTGTAGCTAGTGCCTGGTGCCATGGCCATAACTCAGGAGACCGGTCAGCTGTTTACTATCCTGCTGCACATTGTTGTCAGCTGTGCCAACACCCTTCTGGTGTTGAGACATGAGTTACTTCCTCCACGGCTAACCCCAGTGGCAGAAGACCCCCCCCCCCCACCCCCACCCCTCTCCTACTGTCACCCATAGGCCTCAATCGTACCTTCTACTCATAGTGTCTTACGACAGCTACTGGACACCATACTATCTTACTGATACTCCTTCCCCTCACCCCCCCCCCATCTTCCCTTCACCCACCCCAACCCCAGAGAATGTCTAGAACACATTTCTCTTGTGAATGATATAACAGTCTATAGAATCAGGAGCTGCCTTGAAATAGTATTTGCCAAGCAAGTTAAGGGTGGCATTCATGAAATACTTTGGGTTTGGATCGGTTTCCCCCGTGTGTGGCTATAGCAAAGGGATCCCTTGAATTCCCTCAGGTTGCCTTTGTATGATGATGAACGTCCTGAGCATGTCTATACCCCCTTCTCCCTGCAGCCAACTAACTAACCCACCTCCTCCACCTTCATAGATCTCCCAAGGGGCTGTGTTTGCACACAAAGCCGCCCTACGTGCAGGAGGAGGGAACCAATGGCTTCACGCCTCGTAAAGCCACTTCTAATCACCCCATTTATCGCTCACCTCTGGACTAGCCTCTGACCACCTGATGGAGGGGGTGGGTGAAGGGGAGGGGGCGCTGGCGACTGATTATTGGAGAAGTACAGGTCCTCAGAGCCAGTGAGTGTGATCATGACCATGGGATGAGGTTGATTAGGTTGATTACCGCATTGTCGCAGGCTACAGTACTTGTTTATCATAGTCTGCTTTTCCATTGTTCAATATGACCGTGTTTACACTGACGCCATGCAACAGAAAAGTTAACACGCTCACCAAAATAGAAAGGCTGTGTTTATCATGGAGCTGGGTCTGAAAAGAGATAGCTAAACTACAATCATTTCTTTTTAGTTGTATGGGCATTTACAATACAAAGGATCATTGGAAAAGCTGTGTTGGTGTTTTCAACCTATGTCATTTAATTTCTTGTAACGACCAGATGTGGCCGTCTATATTAATCTATTTCAAAATGGGATTCTTCTTTTAAAAATCCCTTAAGCCACTCAGAATATCTCGTCCATGTTTGACATTAATCAACTTCCCAGAGCTCTGAACTATCAGTGCTAAGACATATTCCAGCACACACACACACACTCCTCCAATTAAATATGCCGGTGTATTGGCACCAAAGTATCTATATATAATATTATTGATACTTTTGACCAAAATGCACTAATTAAACCTCCTGTGCTTATCTTGAATGATCGAGAGGCCTGGGTGGAAGAGACATTCTGAATCCAGTTGGATTGAAATTAATATACCACAATATAATATTCTTTATATGATGTATCCAGATCTACAATGTAGCCAACATATCATCCAAGCTAGGGATTTTCCAAGGACACGTTAGGTGCAGATAGCTATCAAGGGGTCGATAGAATATTCTGTGTAGTATGGTGTGAATATATTATAAGAGGTATATTGAATAGAGATCTCTGTGGAGCAGAGAGTATATCCTGATGGTTAGAGCAATGCCTTCCTTCCCTACAGTCTCATCTGCGTGTATAGGTCCTCGATATGTTTCCCTTTCAGTGGGTCCCGTGAAGATTTAACCCCTGGTTATTTTTAACAGGGGGATTGTTGGAATTTCGCGTGAGCGGGCTGAAAGAGGGGTCCAAATTTTGTCTGCCCCCCCCCCCCCCAAAGATGGGTTCAAATTGACCGCAGTTGACCCCTTTGAGCTAGTTACACTGATGTTTTTGGGAGAAAAAAGAGGTGTGTAATATTTTTGCTTCCTCCCTTCAAGAGGTTCAAATTACTTGCCTTATCCATCAACCCCCTCCCTGTTGTTAAAACAATGACCATTCTCTTAGGGCTGCCTATGATGTTAAATGCCAAGCGAAAACGTGGGAGTGTGTTATAAATACGTCAACTTGTTTGGCAACAAGGTGAGCTGTCTAGAGACCACAACGTCATCAAGAGAATATTAGAAAGTCATGAAAAAGGAACGAAAAGAGGTGGTTTTGCCAAGAGAGCCCTAACAACACCTCACGATCTTGATCCTCCACAATACCTTGAACCTGTGCCGTACCACTGTATCTGTGTTACTCGAGGCCACTATTGAAAGGTACTGGGCAGTGGGCATGGTAGTGGGAAGTGGGGTGTGGGTACGTATCAGTAGGATTGGTGCCCGGCCTGACCCTATGTAGTCAATGAGTGATCCCCACCTCCTGTATAGGTGAAAGGGTACAGGTAGTACGCACCACGCCCCCCGTAGGGATTACCATATAAGGAGCTAACAAGTCAACTGCAGCGCCATCGTGGTAGTAGCAACGGCAGATAAGGGAACTGGGCTTCCGCTGGTATCTCTACTGGTTCCCGGCATGTCAACCGTACAGTGGCAGGCTTAAAGTTCAGCTCTGCAGGAACCGACTATACCTTAATGGGGGACAAGATGGTGACATCGATGAGATGACCCGTTAGTGCCCTAAAGGTACTATCGGCCATGGCCTGCTTTTAGTGTTAAAGCAGCTGTAGCAGGATTTCAAGGCTATATCCACCCACCCTGATGGCCTCTAACACTCTAACCAGCTTACTTAGGTGAAAGGGCTCAAGCTATTAAATTGGGGAAAGTAGTTCCGAGCTATATTGATGTAGGCTAACATAGCATTTATGATGATCACAAAAAAATATAACATATTTAACCATAAAGTCACACTGGCAAAACTTCGAGAATTTCTACTTGATGACTCCATTTCAGGGAGCATGCATGACTGACAATCTCCTTTCACATTCCCCTTCGCGGGCCGAATACTGTATGTGCCCCCCCCCCCCTCATTGGTCCCCAATCTGATATAGTACCCCTTTTAGATACCAATTGAGGCCCCCATGAAGTGTCGCATGAGGAGGGGAGCATGTCTCGTCATAGTTTGGCTTTTGTGGTTGGGGAACCACCGTCCCTAGAATTAGATTGAAAATGAGGCTTTTTTGAGTGGAGTCCCTTCGTGACCGCGTATTGGGCCACATCAGCAGTAACGACTGGTGTCATTATTTCTACTAGTCATCAATTCTTGGCATAATTCCTCCCTGGCAAGGCCAGCATGGCATGAAAAAAACAATGATCAGTCTTAGTATCTCCCCATGGTTTTCTGCACTGCACGGTACATTAATGTGTTATCTTGGTATGCATTTGTAATTGCCCTTTATTTTGTCATTTTTAATTCCAAATTTGGAGATTAATCACCACTAAACCAACGTCTCATTACTGTCACCGAGTGGGAGTTTCTTTTTATTCTGGGGTGAAGGAATTTCATTTAAGACTTTATTAAACTGCGGACCTTTATTTTACTGTGTTTTTATCAGCCGTTGAGTCGACTGCCTCTCTATACCATCTCTATATTATATATCGACCTCTATATTTTATAAACCATTGATGTACATTGATGCCAAGAGAAGCGCTGCTACCTTATGACTTTGCGCTATACTATAAACCATAATTTGCAAACGCTAAATGTTTGCCTCCTTACTTATAGTCTAATCCATTGAGCCCATACCGATAAATCACCAGTTTTCATTCCACTTTAATTATAATTACTTCTCAATAGTCATATATACATTATCATTAGATATGAATCAGGGATTTATTGTACTCTCTGACGGGTTGGGACGCAGTATGGAAAAGTATTGTTTATGTATGTATTAGCCATTCCAGCTTTATAGTCGGGCGAAGATCCGGGCTCAATGCCTTATATAGGCGGGGATCTAGCACTTGACTCTCAAGGGAAGAGTAAGAATAAATAATTGAGATACCAATAAGTATTGTGGAACACCTTCAAAGCCTTATCAGGTTAAATACCGATTCACTACACGTGTAAGCAGGTCTTATCGCAGTGGAGTATTGCACAAGTGTGTCTATCGTTATCTCCTTATCTGAACAAAGGGAACTCTGTATATTCTAGGAACTTCTAAAGATTCTTTTGGATTTCAATCTGAAAAATAAAGCCACTCAGATGAAAGAGGAAACCTAAACTCCAGCACCTCTTATATACACTCATCATCCATCATACAGACACTGTGGACTTCACAGCAAGATTCACGAGAATGTACAGACCACCTACAGGCTATAGACCAACTAGACCATTTTGAGGTGGAAAGTCAGTACTAAAGTCAAAGTCATCAGGACAATTATTTAGTGTCATCTACTCCCACACGCGGCACGGGCCAGTACCTGGTGTTAAAGGACAAGCATCACTGTTGACTTTGCCCCCCACCCTCCACCTCTACAAACACAGTTTGGGACATTGACGTAGCCGGATCCAGAGATTTACAATCGATTCAACAGTCCCAGATTGAAAATCCCATTTACGTGCCAGTCTGGCCGCTGTAACTGTCCCTGAGTAGACCACTCTTTTCACTCTTGGGGGAAACTTTCACCCGATAATTTGCAATGCAAAGTAAAATTCTCTCCCAGTTCTCTGACACCACGCGTCACTGCAATTTCAGAATTGGGTCCGCGAATAATGCAGTGAGTTGGGATGGGGGTAAGGAAGGCATATAAAAAGCTTATAAATACAGGGGATGATCAATAACGGTGAGATGAGCGTGAGCCTTGGCCTGGTGGCTGGCCCTGGTCTACACACACGGCGCGTGCTTGGTTGATCCTCCTCCAGCACACTAACCCCACTGCGGCCACCACCACCACGCGGCGCTGCCTCCTCCTCCAGGGCCTGGGGCAGGCTACTCCTCCACTCACTCACTCACCGCACTCCACTAGGTGAGCACGCGCCTCCTCCTGGGTGTAGCATGCAGCCACACCGCTCATCTACTCGATACCTACCTACTGGAAGTCTGGGGGTTTAATGGTTATTATATAGCAGTGACATTGATACATACAGGACTGGAGAAGCAGCTCAGAGGTTACTTGGACTGAGTTTGAAGAAAAAGCTCATTTAATCTTTATCTGGACATCTCAATGAGGAGTAGCTCAAACTGACTTGGAGCAGCCCCGGAGCAACTCAACAAATACAAATACTACCACTACTACTACCTACCAGACTATGGGAGCCCGCCCAAACCCATAGGCGCCAGGTAAGGAAGCTCTCCTGTGTCATAAACAGTAGCCCCTCCTCCTAGACGTAATCAGCCGGTACTGAAGGATCTACTTCCCAGTAATTGTGAGCTACTGTTACTTAAGGTGCACTAAACTATGGGTCGGTCATGTGACATAATCTAATGCCCCCTTCCCCCGCGGTGTCACCCTTGTCCTTACGTTGTTCATTGGATCCAATGCACCTTTCAAATGTGTTGGCCCGCCCCAGAATAGATAGATCACAGAGCACTCATTTCTGATAAAGTCCAACTGATTATATTAGTTTCAGTAAAAGCATTTGCAAAGAAGTAGATAAATCTACTAAAACTATGATTATACACGCCTCCCAAAGATACACAATATATAATACAAGTGGTCGATTATGGTACAAGTGAGTTGTTGCATAAGTGCTATAAGCCACGGGCAGGGTAATTGTCCAAGGCACCAGTCGATGATAATTACCATTGTCTCATGCTTATCAATATCTGACTTACACCCACAGTAGAGGCTGCTCAATAGACCACATACGTATGTAACATACAGTCAGGTCTTAGCCAATTGTGGTGAAATGTTCTAATATAAGAAGCAGTGCCTACATCTGAACACTCATCAACTAGACAATACTGTTTGAAAATACCACCTATCGAAATGTCAACTTTAAATCATCGGAAGTTGACTGACATCAGGTGAGATAGTATCATCATGAAGGGTGTGACAACAACCGGATGAAGATGTCAATTGTTGTTATAGACCAAAAAAAAAGTCGACCTAACATGTGTATACATCCGCCCAGTTTTGAAGTCATATGAAAGCACTTATATCGGTGTTATCACGACTGGAGAAGTGTAAAGTACATAATTCACACTTTGACTCCTCGTGACTAACAGAGTTATGACGTGAGTCACCTGTGTCAGAAAACCAATATATATGTGATTATTAACTGTGATTTATAACATGGTTAACCATTGATGTGTTGTGTATTTATGGTTAAATGCAATCAGATTCCTACCAGCCTCATATCACATTGTGGGGAGTGGTTATCAAGTTACAGTTTTCCTTATTAAATCCAATCACATCCCTCATTATCCATTTCCTACCATCATACCATGAGATTATCAAATTATTGCCTGATAGACAAGATCCAGTTTGTAAATAGAGTCCCCTCTTTCATAACTCACGATCCAATCTGTAAGTAAATCCCTGCCTATCTGTTAGAAACTAACCACTTGGGATTAACGTGGGCGTAATACCATAACAATCCTGTCACGTTAATCTGTAGTATTGAGATTAGAATCTAAATATCACGCTTCCTGTGGTTTCCCCAGCGGCTCTCCTAAAATAGAATCATTCACAGGTTAGAAGGAAGTTTTATGACTTTATTGTCGCAGGGCTGAATCACATTTGTTGTCCCCACACCTTGGCTCTCTTGTCCCTGAGTGCCACAGCTCTCGAGATTCACCTGGTGATGTCGGTAGTGTGGGTCTTGCTAAATCCAACTATAACAGTAGGAAATATCATTTGAAGTACATTTATAACTGGTGGTGTTATGGAAAGGTGTATTCTGATGCATAATCAATGGTTATTCATCATTCTGGAGTGGCTATGTACACCATGGATATCATTGATAATCTAATTACACCTTTGTAGGTAGTAGCATATGTGTGAGATGTATACATATCACATGGGTCTAGTTTATCCATAGGCGGTACATGAGATCGATAAACACGAGTCCTTCCTCGTATAAGGTAACATTATCATCGATCTTCAGTCCGGCAAATCAGCGGGAACATCGGTCAGTGTGTCTGGAACGTGCATCTTGTGTGAGGCTTGTTCTTTGTAACCTTCCAGGAAGTGTTACACAATCATGTTGTGTGGTGATGTTCCAAAATGCTATGATATCATGGTCTCACACACCACGCAGTATCAAACATGGATTCGATCTTTTCTAAATTATGTTATTTGGGCAAAAGCACATCTACAATTTTAAGTACGTGCATCAAACCTTCAGCATACATGTATATGGGTTCATGGCAGGATACGCTTCACATATCACCAAACAGTATTAAGACTCTGTTGCTGCTACCGGTAGTCAGAATATTGTTGAAACTGGCCATAAATACTATTTATAAATGTTATTACTGCCAGAAACATATATTTCTAGACCAGTATTTGCATAGTGCGCCATCCATTCATTAATAGACAATCCTCAGGGTACATATCATATTATATACTCCAACCCTCAACCCAAAGGAAATCTGACCTCACTTCACTTGAAAGTGCCTCCGGTAAGCCAAGTGCCACTGTGTCCAGCTATACTCATTTCTCGCTTTCACGGTTTAAACTTTAACAATACTGAAATCAATATTGTTTTAGACCTATGTAGGACCTACAGCACACATTTTAAGACTGGCCACACTGGAATACTTATAACCCACAAATATTTGCACATAGCTGTGCTGGTTACAAGCAGTGTAAAGCAACATATATGCAAGCTAAAGTGCTGCTGGTAGACGTCATTAAGTCTTCAGTTAAGGTTCCAGACTAAAGAAACCATAAGATTAGTTCACAATGGCGAGAGGCTATTATCTGCAGGAATTAGGTATGTAAAGGCCCGTCATAATAGCTGTTTAACAAATGCAGCTGATATTCCTAGAGCAATTGTAAGTAAAACACGATTAGGCTGTCCGCTTGTTAGATTTTTCGTCTTATCAAAAATAAAGAAACAAATCTAAAAGTTTGCTCATGGAAAAATAAATACCTTACCTACTAGTATGCTCTATTATTCAAATGACTTCGCGATCTTGGAAACATTCCAAAGCCAGATTACATACATGTATATATGTATAGCTTACTGCAGATTCCAATTGCAGTCGAGACCTGTTACATACTAATGATCATGTAGCAAACATCTGTTAAGAGTCAATGTCGCTACACTGTTTGGCGAGGCCACTTGTCAAAGGTTCATGATCTAAATTCTGAGTTCTTTGAAACTATTTTCTTAAAGTCAGGACAGACACTATTTACAATGCGCGGTGTCCTACCAAAAGCTAGTGCCCCTGCATGGCTATTCTACCTAATTCAATATTGCTCTTGTGTGTTAATGCAAAAAAGGTATCCACGACAGGTCTAGACGTGATGTTTTTATGGAAGTGTCCGAGGAGAGGCGGCCATATAGTCGATAATGGAGGCAAAGTCCATGCACAGTGGACAGAGCTTTACGTTAGGCTTGGTTAAGCATCAACGTGGTCCTCGGACTGCTGATGATCGATTTACAGCCACTAGAATATGGTAGTGTCAGTGGCAGGTCGCTTACCCTTAAACCCCCTGACTCTCCCATCAAACAGTCCACATACATAGCTATAGTCACTGTGGATACCAGGAGATTTCCCCTTTGGAATTTTCTCCCCTACTGCCCAGGGTACTAAACTCTTTTGGGATCTTGTGGATGAGATAGCCCGGGGGATAGGGATTAGATTTAGGACTAGGGTTGGGGTTATGTATGGGGGTGAGGATTAGCTTAAATCTAGAAGCCTGTTGACGAGCATTGCTATTGTCATACAAGGAATCCCCTTAGTTGGGAGACTCCTTTAATATGTATGAATCTGAGTAAGTCTTGAGGTCTTGTAGTATAGTTGGTATTTATTACAAGTTGACAGCAACAGTACAGTAAGTACAATGTAGGTTCCACTCAGTTACACCTATCCACACAATAGTATAGGACTAGTAAGTATGCCCTAGAGTCAAGGGGTCCTGCACACTGTCTGATAGTTGGGCATAGTAGGGCATAGCCTATAGCCTTGTTCTCAGTCAGTGGAGGGAGCTCCTTGCTCAGTGCTGTCCTAGGGTGAAGTGAATGATGGTAGCTGGGAGGCTGGGGTTTATAAGGGGCCCAGCCCTCAGCTTGGTCTAGACAATGTTAGAGGGCTTGTAAGTGTCAGGGAGACAGTCACACAATACCCCTCCATAGTCTGAATACCCCTGTTAGTGTACATCAAGGGAGGTGACCCTTATGCTGGTCTGTGGGAACAATGGTTCCCCTAGCTAACAGTGGGAAACAATGTGCGGGATGAGCGTCGCCTGGCGGCGACGGGAGTGCCGACTGGAGCGCCGCCTATGCGGGCCGGCGGCGGCAGTAGCATCTGCCGCCATTGGCGGTGTGCCCGCACCTGTCACATGACAGGTGCCTCCCCCTCGGAGAAAAGGACAACTCTCCGTCAGTTGTCATTCCATCTAAAAATTTGGGGTGAATTTTGGCATTTTATCCACAATTTTTGGTGGCAAATAGAATTTACCTTTTTTTTTTTTTTTTTTTTTTTGATTTTTTTTTTTTTGATAGTGAAGTACACTTTTTTTGTAATATAGATGATGTGAGAGTATGTAAATACCAAAGGTCTGGGGAGAATTTTGGTTTTGTGCTTGGCTAGTCATCTACAGTGTAATCTTAACTATAAGGTATGTAAACCTTCTTTGTACCAATTTGGTACTTTCTTAATCACATATTATACAGTGTAGTAATACATTGTGTCTTTATCTGACACTTTTCAAATCCTTGTTTGAATTATATACACAGTATGGTACATCTTTGTCTTAATTCTAAAACATGATGAAAAACGTGTTATTAAGTAATAGGCTGTCTTTGCCGATAGGTGCTTTTGTGGAACTGAGTGGATTTTGATATATCAATTTTCACATGTGAATACAAATATACAGGTATAATGCAAATTATGCAAAATCTTATGATAATCTTTTACAAACTTTTTTGTTTGATACCAAAAAAACCAAGGCCACTTATTTCTGAAAGTAGGCCAACCGGCTTGAAGTTTGTTTTCTTATTTCTAGATAGCGCTTATCTATGGATTTGCGTGATATAGCAATCAGTAGTGTACATTTTATGCATAGTTATGTGCTTGTCCGGTGGCGGATAAGTGTTCATAATTGTGTCATCTGACATTTTGCATTACTTAAATTTGTAAGTTTGTATGTACAAATACAGTCCTTTTTATGCAGATATTTTGTCCTTATCCGGTGGAGGGTAAGAGTTCATAATGTCATAAAAATGACTTGGTATCTTGTTTCTGCATTGATAGTTGAATCTTATAAGATTCTTGGTGTTAGCAATTTGCAACTTGTGGATCTACGCTTTGATCAGAAATGTCTTTGCAGTGGGCCGCTGCTGTGAGATTTAAGTCTTTTGTGTAGTATCCTAGGGCTAGTCAGCGGACTATCTCCCTTTTTGCTTCATGTTTTTTCTGTAAATAGTCTTACATAATACAAAGGTATACAGTGTAAAATACAGTGCAAATACAGTGTTATATACAAACATGTTTGATTGGCAATTTAGCTTGTAATAATACAATTTTATACATATATATGCATGTTTGAGCAAGTTTGACATGGTTAAGAGTACGCAATTGTTTTTGTAAAACTTCAATTTTTCAAAATTGGCTGTTTCGTTTTGGGATACCTTAAAATTGATTCCCTGATACTACTGACACACACTGAGACCTTGCTTTGACCTTGGGATTGTGATGGTTTGAAAATTTTGCACCTTGAGCAGATTTTTTGAGTGGCACCTTGAGGCTATTGTGTCATGCGGCGCAAGATGCGTCGTGTGCCGCGGTGACACCGGTGGTTGACACCTTTTGGTGAGCAGATCATGTGCCTTCTCATGGACTTGTCACCTGAAGTGAGGGGATCACTTCAGAGGGTGAACAGTGTCATTTGGGGGTGGGGAGGGGTTATAAAAAGCTGTGTAGACCACAGTAGGATCACTTATTCCTTGAGTACCCTTGAGATAACACAGTATGGCGCATATGGCAATTTTGGAGGACGAGTTGGAGGCTGTACCTGAGGTACTTGCATATCTCCCTGAGGCTTGGCTGCAGGGTAACATGCAGGCCTTAGACCTGTGGTTGGGTGATCAAAATACCTTGGAGGGGCTGACTCCTGGTACTCCTTTTAGGAGTATTTTGAGTCGGTATGACTCAGTAAGGACGCGGTGGTTGTATAAAGTCCGGCGCGACATTGCCAGTTTTGGTGATGTTTTGGTGTGCCGTCATCACGGCTGGTACTTCCTTGGTGCTGGCGGGATTTCCCTGCGCAGGGTGGCATCTATAAATGTCAAAATAAACGGTCCTTTTCAGGGCCAACCAACTTTTCACAAAAGTTTTGGTCAATCTCAATCCTGTATAATTGTGCTTATTCTTCCCCATGTACTTTCTCACTAGTTACAGCTGTAGGTGGTTGGGTGAGTATGGTGAGTACATTTTTGAATGTATTGGTGCTCTCTCTTTGGTCGTCAATTATGATGTTTTCCAGCTTTGACTCATGGGTATCCATGGTAACTGGCTGTGGTGAAATGTCATTTTGTAGTAGCATAGCGGAATCTAGATTAGGTTCCCTGAGCGCTGGTATTATGCTGAACCTGGCACGCCATGGTAGGTTGATAGTTTTTGGCAGTAAATATGCGGTCTCTCCTTTCTTTGTAGTAATTACTACTGGTCCATTCCATTCAAATACTAGTCTTGGGAGAGGGTACATTTTGATAATCATATCTCTGTATGTTGGGGCTGAAGCTTTTATAATTGTATCAAACTCATGTGGCACTGGACGCAAGGGGAAGGAGAAGTTGGTGTCTCCTTTGTAGACTTTTAGTACTACTGTGGGATTTGTCCTCTTTGTGACTTTTCCCTTTCCACAGTGCTTGGTTGCCATACTCTTTAGGTATTTGGTCAGCCTGTAGGCTGAGTAAATGGTGAGTGTGAATAGTATGGCTATGATAAGAGTATGGGTCTCATGGATAGTTAGAATAGGGGTGGGGCCCTGTTCTGTGTGTGCCGTGGTGGTTTCCTTCTGATATAGGGTTTCGAAGGCTTTTTCCATAGGCTTCTCTGTGACAAATCTATATACTTTTGCAGTTGGCATATAAGCTAGTAGTGTGGATCCTCTGTGCATTTTGAATAGGGTGTAGGTGGCCAAAATTGTAGCTATAACCGAAAGTATCATTGGTATGATAGATGCTGCTGGATGCCGTGCAAATTTGTATAGATAGGACTCTATTAGTCTATTTTCCAGTGGATTAGCCAGGCTGGAGGCATCATCTAGCAGGGTTTTTTGCGAATGGGTTTAGGTCTAGTAATGTTGATTCATCAATATTACTTGATTTCCTTAACATATCCAGTGTCCTGGATAGGTTGACCTTTGGAAAAGGTGGCAGATTTGCATTGGAGTCTGGTCCAATTTCTTTGCTTTCATTTAGAGCCGCGAGAAAAGGTAGGTTTATGGTCTCCAAAGCATAGTGAAAAGAAATTGTAGTGTTGCATGGCAACCTAGAATTTGGTAGTGAATAGTGATCTATATTCACTGTACATAGGCATGGTACACCTATGATTGAGTGTGATGGTGCTTTGTAAGTAGTAGCTGGTTTCCCGTGACACGTAACTGTGTATGTGGGAGAATTTGTGGTCACAAGATATACATCTTGTGAGATGGCTACAGCGTGTGAGATGGGTCTCTTCAAGGGTGAGATAGTAAATTGGCACATTTCCTTGACTTGCTGAGCTTGGTTCAAATAAATTGCTACTGTGCATGTAGGTACATGTCTATGGATTCTCGGGCTAGTTTTGGTACAAATTTTGATCTTAGTTCCTGGACAGGTTAGCATATCTGCATTTGTTAGTTCAATAAATAGTGAACCATCTTCAGAGATAGCCAAGAATTTGACATCAGTAATTAATTGGGTTACTCCCTTTGTAGGCGTCTCCTTGGTGTTGATTGGTACTGGTGTAGTTACCAGTTGGAATACTCTGAATGTGGAGACGGTGGATGCTACAATGATATCCAGGTGGATGTATATGTGCCGTTCCGAATAGGTGTAGGATATCATTCTTTGGGAATAATAGTAGTCAAGGTCAGTTATGGCGACCTTTGATCCTGGTGAGTGTATTCTGAGTGTCATGTCCAGATCATTCAGATGCTCCGTTAGTTCAGCTGGTGGTACTATGTCAGCAGTCATAATGCCTGCTGATAGCATCCTAAGTGCTGATGTGGTGCGCTGCAATGCTTGCAGATAGTTCATTCTTGCTACAATAATGGTGAGTGCATCAGTTAAAATTTGGATCTTCCTTCTTTGTGTGTGCTCGTGATTTGCATAAGTGTTCAGAGATGTGGTTATATTTTGAGCCCATATATTCATATTTTGGCCTAGAGTGTTCATGGTTTGGTCTAGCATACTTTTATCCTTAACATATGCCTTGACAAATTTGTCTTGGCGTTGGGTGACCTTATCAATTAATATAGCTGCTTCTTTGTCTTGCTTGGAAAAAGCTTCTAGAATGCCGTCTATGTTCTTTATCTGGTCCATGACCTCTTTGACGTCATCTAGTGTGGCAAGACCTATTGCTCCTCTGAAGAGTGGGGCTAGGAATCCAAGTGGTGCTCTTCTGTACCTTCCTTGACTATTTATCGGATTTGATAGGAACAAATGGATGGATGCTAAGGTAGAGTTAATTTCCTTGTCTGTTATGTCTATTAACAGATCTAGTTCCCTTGCTTGCTGTAATATCTGACTGGTAGAACTGTCGTCATGCAGGGTTGGAAATGTTAGTGCCATAACCTGGTCCAGTATTTTGGTTTCGGTCTCTGGTGGGGCAGGTATATGGTATGGTATTGCCAATATCATGGTTGTGGTATCGTGCCCATTAACCAATGGTTCAGGTAATGGCTCATATATGGCTCCAACGTTCTGTTTAACGGTGGGCACATATGTGATGGCTTGAGAAGTGGCCATCATCACTAGTAGTAGGATTGGCTTTAGCATGCCTAAAATATAAAATATATTCTATGTCTTAGTGAGACTTCTACTAGTGTTTTTGCAATATACTTAGGTTTAAATTTGTTTGCTGATTTTGTGAGCTATCCTTTTTGCTTATGTGAAGTATCCACTTGGCACTGCCTCTGTGTACATAGTTATGAGTGCAGAAATCCTGGTTGGTCCCAATAGTAATAGTAATCAATGTAGTGTTTGAACTGTACCTTTTTCCATGATCAAGCTAGTGTTGGCTTAATGTCCAATCTGTGCTAGAGTCCTTTCCCAAGATTGTAGTAACTGGGTATGATATTGTAGAGTGGGTGTGGTCTGCTTTCTGACAGAGTCCCTCCTGCTATAGGAGAACTGGTATGGCTAGGACCAGCTGGTGTGTACCTGACTGCTGCAGGAGTAGAACTGGTGAGTTGGCTATGGAGTCAGGGCCTCTTATGTAGCCCACCCTACCCTCATCCATTGAGGGCCTGGCTTTGTTTCCCTGATGGCTGTATACTGCCATCAGTGTCAGCTGACTGACTGGGGTAATTATGTCTGGGTAATTAGGGTGGACCACCTGCATCTGTGGGGGTTTGATTGCCCTGGCAGGTGTGTGGGTCCTTTGAAGGGTAAGGGTGTGTCTAGACAGTAGTCTCTTGGCATAGCACGCTCTGTTTCATGTACTTTACAGGATTTAGGTTCGAACATTTTCATTGTGCATTCTTTCAAGGATGCTAGCCTTTGATGCAAAATATGATAATTGTGGTTTCTTCAAGCTTGGGTTGCTAATCCCTTTAGGTAGTCTCTTTTGGCTTTTGTGTGTAGCCTTTTGGGTTTCAGACTTCAACCCTGTAGTAATCTGTCCTTTGATTCTACTTTGTGTGCACATTGTTTTTGTAACCTATATAGTGTATATTGTCTTTTCTGTCCTTTGTGTGGGTTCAAAATCCTATGCTGATATGAAATTCCTACTTATCATTCTTGATTTGGACAGTTGTTGGAAAATTTAATTTCCTTCATATAGAGTGTATATACTTATTTGACTATTATTCATAGTCTGTGGGTATAGATATTCCATATGATCATGTCAATATATAAAAGTAATCTACTTAGATATTCTCCCTTGCCTGGAGTTTCTTTTCACCTTGTGGTGGGCTGGTCTGGGTACTATTTGGTTTAGACCAACTGACTCTTTGGTGAGTGTGATTTGGGATTTATCCCTTGTTATCCTGTGGATAAACTTTGAGGTGTGGGGAATGAGTCTGTGTGCAAACTCATTTTTCCTCAGTGTTGTGACCTTTTTGAGCCTATCAATATGTACTGGTCTGGGGACTAGTAGGTTATTTGATAGGTTCTTCAACCTTGCGCTGGTTGGAGTTGGTCTTTCTGCAACAACATATGGTCCCATGAATAGGGGTTGAAGCTTCTTTGAATCTGTGGTCGACAGAATTCTGGGAATGTTGATATATACAATATCTAGTGGAAGTATAGCTTGTGGTGTAAGCTTTTTGTCATATCTTGACTTCCTTCCTTGTTGTAGCTTTTTGACTCTGTCTATTGCCTTTCTTCTAGACTCGTCTTGAGACAGTATCATTCCAGATACATGCTCAGCTACTGTTTTGATTTCTTCCTCTATGTTTAGGGCAGTTTCTACAATGGTTTGAGGGTTTCTGCCATGAAGTAGGAAGAATGGCGTGTAACCTGTTGTCTGGGACTCTGTGTTGTTCAATGCAAATGTAATTGATTCTATATACAGGTCCCATGTTTTCTGATTCTGAGAACAGAAAGTCCTTAATGCTGTTCCTATACTGGCATTGAATCTTTCCACTAATCCATTTGATTGTGGTCTGTATGGACTTGACAGGTCGTGTCTAATCTTCTGGGTGTTCATCAGTTTCTTAAAATTGCTGCCTGTGTAGCAGGTGCCATTGTCAGTTTGAACTGAAGTTGGTACACCTTGCTGACATATGACGTTCTTGTAGAACTCATGTTGTGTGGTTTCTGCTGTGAGATCCTTTGTGGCATATGCTATGACATATCTAGTTGAATAATCTATGCAAACTTGTATGTGTTTGTTTTTCCTGGCTGTTTCTGGGAGTGGTCCCACAGCATCTAAGTTTAGGTGCTTCATGGGGGTTGGCATATAGTCCCTTACAGTCATTGGTGTTTTGTGGGTGTGCACTGCCCTTTTTGCTTTTAGGCAAGTGTCACATGTTGACACATACTGATTGACATCAGCCATCATAGATTTCCAATATACCCTAGGTATGAGAGAAGACATCATTTTTGAAGTACCTACATGACCTGCCATTGGTGAGTCATGGAAGTGTTGCAGTATGTTTTCAACCCAAGTTTTTGGGACTACAACTTGTAGTGGTACTGTGTCTGTTTTTCTCCATGATGTAGGGGATATGTGTACTAGAATGTTGTCTAGGAGTAGGTAGTGCTGAGCATTATTCCTAATCCTTGTTGCTTCAGTGCTTTTTACAGGTAGGTCACCTTTCTCTAGGTAGTCTATAATGGGTATTAGTCCAGTGTCCTTCCTTTGTTCTTCTTTCAACAGTGTGGAGTTGATTGAACTGTCTGGGATTTGGTCTAACATCTGGTCTAATTCCATTATATGCTGTGCCAGCCTTTCTTTATCTTTCTCTGCCTGGATTGTTTCAGGAGATTTTGGTGCAGGTCTGGTCTTTGTCTGTTTCTTTGGTTGTTCAACTGCTATGTCTGTGTTGACTGTCTGCTCCTTTGAACTGGCTGCTCCTCTGTTTGTGCTGGTGGAGGCGGCCTTTGTTCTTTTGGGATGGGGGTCAGATTTGCTTTTGTGAGCCTTCTGTGCAGTACCTGCTCTGTCTGAGTGCTTCTGCAAATTGGCTGTGGGTGTGCTGGGTGTTGAAATGGGGGATTTAGTAGGGAAAGAGGATTTGGTTGACACTTTGTTCTTTTTGGCTTTTAGGCCTAATTGCTGAGGGTGGTCATTAGACCTTGTATCCTCTGCAACCGACCGTTTTGATTTTGAACGTGTGGTGACAACACAAATGTCTCTGTCCTGTTCTTCCTCCATATCCAGCTGTTCTTCTGCAAATCTGACTACCTTGGTGATTGAAGCAATTTTATGCAGTTTTTCTTCCGACTGATTTTCTGATGCACTGTGTGATGGTTCGCGGGGTGTGGCTTTCACCATCTGTGCAATCCTGTTGGTCTCAACCGGGGTGAAACAGTTTTCTGGATACTCTTCACAGTATTCCCTTTCACAATGACAGAACACATAATGGGTGGTCTCTTTTAAGATACCTCTGATCACTGGTTTTGGTCTGTCAATTGATTTTGGTGGGTCATCTCTGTTGAATGGTATCTTGGTTTGGATTTTAGAGAATTTGGTTCTGGTGGCTGCCCTTTTCCTTCTTGGAGGTGGTGGGGGGTTGGTCATTGGTGGTGCATCTGGATATTCTCTTCTTGACATCACATCTGGAGGAATGTTGTCATCTCCTTTTACATGTTGTATTGTGAATGCAAATTGTTGGATATCCAGTGCCCATCTGGCCCACCTGTGGGTCAAACCTGTGTTTGTGAGCAGTGGTATTAGAGCTGCATGATCTGTGTACAGCTGAAAGTGTCTACTTTCTAAGTAGTGCCTAAAATGTAGTATTCCATATACTACACCTAGTAGCTCTCTTTCTGTTGTGTTGTAGTTTCTTTCATGCTTGGATAGTGTTCTACCTGCGAAGGCTACTGGTCTCAGTACTCCTTCACTACTGCGTTGTGATAGAACAGCTCCTAGGCTCACGTTTGAAGCATCTGTTGCTAGACTGAATTCTTTGTCATAGTTTGGGTATCTCAATAGTGCATGGGTACAGAGTGCATGTTTCAATGTTTTGAAAGCATTGTCTGCATCCTCATTCCATTTGAAAACCTTTAGGTTTGTTTGTAGGTCGTACAGTGGCCTAGCAATATTGGCATAGTCTTTGATGAACTTTTTGAAGTATTGGCATAGTCCTGTGAATGATCTGACTTGTTTCACGGATTTTGGGGTGGGAAAAGTTTTGACACTTTCCACCTTTTCTGGGGATGGTTGTAAACCATCTGGTGTGACACGCATTCCTAGAAAGTCTATCCTATCTGTGAAGTATTCACATTTTGATTTCTTTAGCTTGAGTTTCCCAATTCTCAGGCTTTTGAAGACATCTTCAAGGTCTGAAAAATGTCGTTCTACATCTGGTGATAGGACTAGAATGTCGTCTAAGTATGGTAGGGCACATTTGTATTTCAGTTTGTTGAGAATTAGAGTTACTAGATGGCAAAATCCTGCCGGCGCGGTAGCCAAACCCATCGGCATCTTTTGATAGACATACTTTTTGTCATTTGCTATGAAAGCAGTTTTGTGTTGATCCTCCCTTCTTATGGGAATTTGGAAAAACCCTTGTTGCGCATCTAGTTTACTGAAAACAGTAGGTTTGAGTGACCCTATCATGTCTAGTGTGTCGTCTGCACGTGGCGTTGATAAAGCTTGGTTTATCATATTAGCATTGACGTGGCGTAGGTCTGTGACTAGTCGTTGGCCTCCAGATGCTTTCTGTACTAAAAATGATCTGGATGCCCAGGGTCCCTCTGCACATTCTCTGAGGATGCCCTGTCTGACTAGGTCTTCACAGACTTCTCCCATCTTAGCTTGCTTCTCAGGCGTCTGCCTGTATGGTAGGTAGTGACATGGTACTGCATCTGGTTTGATGTGAATTGAATGTGTGTACAGGTGGGTTGTACCTATGTCATTGTCTTTACCTACAAATACATCTTGATACTTGTGGAGTAACTTTTGGAGTCTCTCTTGTCCAATATCTGTTAGTACACATTTGGGTGGCACATTTTCCATTATGTCTGGCATAATGTCATGAGCCTCACTGTGAATTGTGGCCAATTCATCATCAGTGTCATCTCCACGGTTTGTATCTGGATCTGCATATACTGAGGCACAGTCTGACTCTGTGTCACTACAATTCTCTTCAGTGTCTAGCACCTGTAGTGTGGGTTCCTCAGTAGGGATGTCAGTATCTGGTTGATGTAACTCAGAGGGATCTACCTCTGTGAATAGGGCTATTATATCACCCTTCCTCACCTTGTATGGTCGGTGGCTTGTATTGAGCAGTATGATTGGGTGCCTGTTCATTTCTGAGGGTGTTACTACTCCCTTTTGAACTAGGTATGGAACTCTGTTGTTCCTCTGCAAATTGTCTAATGTGCCTACACATCCTTCCAAACATTTGAGGGATGTGACTTGTCCTAGAACTGCTAGTTCTGTGAAAGGAAGGATTGTAGCCTCCCTAACAGCTCGGACTGGCTTGACTTGTAGCTCTGGGTCTACATTGAATTCGATCTGTGATCGTGTTGCTTTTAAGAAATCTGTGCCTAGGACAACTGGCTTTGTGAGATTTGGAATAATTGAAAATGGGAATTCGAATCTGGTACCATGAATTTTGAATTTCAATACTGCTGCTTGTTTTACATGGCATATGGATCCGTCTGCTAAGTGTACATTGAACTTTCTCTTTTTGATTTCGACATCTCGAGATTTCTGAATTTCCCTAAGAAAAGTATCCCTGACACAGGTGATAGTGGCACCGGTGTCAACTAAACAAGGTATTTCAGTGTGTTCATAGAATCTTGCATTTAAACAGCCATTTTTAAGAAGTTCAACAGAAATTTTGGTACTCTCACCCATTTCCTTTTGCGATGCATCTTGTTGAGGTGTGATATGAATCACTGATGGTCGGCTTGATTTCCCAGTATGTAACTGGGGGATTGTCTCTGCTATACTAGCAATTGTCTTTGGTTGTCCTAGGGGTTGTTGATCTTGGATCTTGATGGGGGGTTGGAGAGGCTCACAACGCACTGGCCCAGCGGCGCTGTGGGTCTCTAGTTTCCCGAGTTTGAAGATCCTAGTAGCTGCTTGATCTGTTGAAGCACGTCAGGCTGGATAGCTTGAGGTGGCTGTTGGGGCTGCTGTTGGGGGTTGTAGCCTTGTGTGTTGGATCTGTAGCCATTGTAGCTGTCTCGACCTCTGCTGTTGTCACGACTGCGGTTGTAGTCATGCTGTCTGTCACGACTATTGCTGTAGTCACGACGGTTTTGATCCCGACCTCTGTTGTAGTCACGATCTCTGCTCTGGTCACGACGGTGGTAATCACGGTCTCTGCTGTTATCACGGCGATTGTAGTCGCGATTTCTGCTACTATCACGGTGTCTGCTGTTGTCACGACCTCTGCTGTTATCTCTACGGCTGGTGTCCTGACTGTTGCTTTGGTGATCTCGGCTGTTATTTTGGCTGTATCCACCTCTGCCTCTTTTGAAGTTTGGATCAAAGTTTTTACCTTGGTAGCCTCCTCTGTTGTTACCAGAGTGTCTTTGTTGGCTGTTGTTAGGTTTACCTTGGTCCTTCAGTGCCCTTTGTTCTTGCCTCCTCACATGTTCATCTGACATGAGGAATAGGCTTTGGTCCTCATCTTCTGATGAGTGATCCAGTTGAACTGGCTTTGGGCCTGATTTGGCCTTCTTTGAGGTGTTTCCAGATTTCTGTGACTTTGTTTGCTTTACAAGCATAGAGTTTATTTGTGTCACAGATTTCAGTTGAGCCTGCATGGATTCTAGTTTTGAGTCCATTTCTGCTTTTATTTCCGCTTTAATGTTACTGGTGGAGACTGTTTGTTGGTTCTCATATTCCTCTGCTATTTCAAGGATTTCTGACCATGTTGAGGCTCCTTTGTGTATGACAACTGCACTGATATCTTCCCTTAGACCTTGTAGAAGGGCTTCCTTTGTTCTCTCCTCTGATTTGTTGTGTGCTGTGGCCATATTTTGTAAGGCCATGGCATAGTCTGAGACAGATTCATCTGGATTTTGACCTCTTAATGCCTTTGCATCAAGGCGGTCATCTTCCTTTTTGAAATACTTTAGGAAGGCTTCCTTCATTGTGTCATAGTCTGTGTCTGGGTGTGCAGTCATGTAGGCCTTAAACCATATCTTTGACTTGTCTTCTAGGAAATTTGAGAAGTGTTTAATCCTATATGAGGGATGTTTCCTATATTTGGAGTCAATGTATTGCTCATAGTCTGTGCAATGTCTCCTGGCGGATTGATTTTGGGAGGGTTGTGAGAATTTATCTGGTTTCAGAATGTCATTATGTGTTTCCTCTCTCTCCCTTTCTATCTTCTCATCCAATGCTTTGACAGATTTTTCTCTTGCTAGCCTTTCTGCTACTTGTCCCTCCTGTAGAGACTTAAGTGTTGCAGTAATACCTATAAGTGCAGCCTCTATGTCTGGTGCACTGGTTTGAGGTGTAGTGTGGGGTTGTATAGACTTTAATCCCTCTGCTACTTGCAATTTCACAGTCTCTGCTAGCTGTTTCTGCATAGCCTCTGTCAGCTGTTTCAGCTGTTGCTGCATGGCCTCATCTATTTGTTTCTCCATGCTTGTGGTATACTAATAATATAGTACTAGTAGGTACATTGTATACTTGCTAGGGTAATGCAGACTTGTTGTAGGTGTTCTAGACTTCTGTGACAGTCTGGTGACGTCATTGACGGTCTGGTGACGTCATTGACGGTCTGGTGACGTCATTGACGGTCTGGTGACGTCATTGACGGTCTGGTGACGTCATTGACGGTCTGGTGACGTCATCTGCGGTCTGGTGACGTCATCTGCGGTCTGCTGACGTCATCTGCGGTCTGCTGACGTCATCTGCGGTCTGCTGACGTCACCTGCGGTCAGCTGACATCATCTGCGGTCTGGTGAGTCTCTTCCTACAGATGTGATGAGTGTGAAGGTGTGGTGGGTGTTACTGGTCCTTGGCTGTGGAGGTGTCTGTGCTGCCACCTTGTGGGATCTTGTTGAGACTTCTCCACCACTTTGTCATACAAGGAATCCCCTTAGTTGGGAGACTCCTTTAATATGTATGAATCTGAGTAAGTCTTGAGGTCTTGTAGTATAGTTGGTATTTATTACAAGTTGACAGCAACAGTACAGTAAGTACAATGTAGGTTCCACTCAGTTACACCTATCCACACAATAGTATAGGACTAGTAAGTATGCCCTAGAGTCAAGGGGTCCTGCACACTGTCTGATAGTTGGGCATAGTAGGGCATAGCCTATAGCCTTGTTCTCAGTCAGTGGAGGGAGCTCCTTGCTCAGTGCTGTCCTAGGGTGAAGTGAATGATGGTAGCTGGGAGGCTGGGGTTTATAAGGGGCCCAGCCCTCAGCTTGGTCTAGACAATGTTAGAGGGCTTGTAAGTGTCAGGGAGACAGTCACACAATACCCCTCCATAGTCTGAATACCCCTGTTAGTGTACATCAAGGGAGGTGACCCTTATGCTGGTCTGTGGGAACAATGGTTCCCCTAGCTAACAGTGGGAAACAATGTGCGGGATGAGCGTCGCCTGGCGGCGACGGGAGTGCCGACTGGAGCGCCGCCTATGCGGGCCGGCGGCGGCAGTAGCATCTGCCGCCATTGGCGGTGTGCCCGCACCTGTCACATGACACTATACACAGGCGTTACACCACCATCCATGATTGAGGTAAAGTTAGTCAGCTGTTAGATTGTGGCAGATCATGGTGCAAGCCGAGATCAAGACGTTACGATGAAGATCGGAGTTAAGGTTGAGATTAGGATTAGGATCATAATCTCTGGGATTGTAGACACATTTCCCCGCACTTTAAGCCCGTGGGCACTCCCTATATGTTCTATAGTAACTATGTGTGGACACCAACTCAAATTTAGGAGCCTTATCACGGGAGTAAATCACCAAAATAGCACCCTATTCACGGTCAAAATAAGCCACAAAAGATTGGGATAGACCATACCCCCATATTCCCTACTCTGCATGAAGCAACTCTACGAGTAGTTTGAAGTTTGCCTTTGAGTATTCAACAGGTGTATGTATACCCGTTATGTCATCTCCAAGTTTATAATGCCATTAGTATGGCTTGTGTTACATCATTATTTGTACATGTATAGGCATTCTGATCTCGGATTCTGAACCATGTTGGAAGAATCATATGATTAGATATGTATGTGAAAGGATACCTTAATACTGCTCACCTTCTAGGGTGTCACCAACAGTAATTATCGTCTACACTATACACTGCAATGAATACTACCCCACCCCCTATACCTGCAATGCTTCACTAATAACATTAGATGTGTCCTATTCTGTATTATCCAGACATAAACTGTACTCGAAAGCTGATCATAATTATGCTGACTCACAACAATAGACGAGATTGGATAATGAGGTTTTGATAACAGAACGTACATTTATTTCATGCACGATATGAAGATTAATACAAAATAACATGCCATATAGTAAAGCAGTTGAGACATGGTCGGCAGGGTAATCATGTCGGCTCCACAGAGATTTGAAATATGCATCCAGTGACGTCACTATCGTCCCACATGACCTGCCCCGATGTTCCTGTAGGGGGCGTGTTTGTGTGCCAAGTAAATTAATGACAATGGGACATTACCCTTAGTGATGACACTTATGATGTATGTATCAGATATGGTACAAATGAATTGCTGTAGTGTTGTAAGCCAAGGACAGGGTAATTGTCCAAGGTGCCAGCCGTGGATAATTACCATTGTCCAAGACGTATAACACTTTAATATGAAGCTATAGTCACACATAATAATCATATCTGACGTACACTGACAGTTGGAGAGTGTGTTCAATGGTCCGCATCCAGATACATGTATGTAAAATGCAGTCAGGCCATTTCATTTGTTCTCTCAGCCAACTGTGGTGTAACAAAGAAAGAACCATAGTGACAGCCAGAATTAACCCTGGGAATTAACACAACACTCTTCCAACCCTGGAGGAGATGACACCCTGTGACAAGGTGACATTTCCTCCAGGGTTGAGATTATAAGGCTCACCTCCATTCAGCACGCGCCGCATGGGTGCGGGTCATGACACCATCTTCAGGATGAGGTTGTCAACACACTTGGTCAATCAGAAAAGAAGTGAATTTATCATCTTGGCAGCGAACTGGGGTGAGAGGCAATATCGTTTGTCAGTATTAGTGACACTAGGTAGCAGCTCACAGGTCCTGGCTTAACAAGCTTTATTATTAATTTGAAGGCGCTTCCCTGTGACCTCCTTGTGAGACTAGACGGTAATACATGGATATGTATACCTCGCTAATAACTGCAACATCCAATATGAATAATCAATACTTAGTACATTGTAGTAGAAAAGACTATCCTCGAAGCGTTCTGGAGTCTGTGGTGGTGTTAGATTAAACAGCTGTGCCACTAATTGCACCATGATAGATATAGAATAATCCCATTACTGGACTATTCTGTTTCATCAACTCCTCTCCACCTGCACCCTTAATTCTTTATGGCTTTAATGTGCTATGTCCTCGTCATCAAGATGCATCAATGCAGCCCTGGCAATTAACTCGCAGGTGCTGCATTCAATCATCACGGCAACCCTACGGGTTTGAATCACTCATAAAGAGTCGGAATGATCCACATATATGTTGTGTCGACGAGTTGCATGATCATGATTATGATACAAAATGCCGGGACAAAGTGTTTCTTGAGGCCGGATGTCCTTTAAGGGTTAAGGAATTTAGTGCCATATATATAGGACCTTATATTATACTACACTCTAGTTGTCTCGACTGCGGAGGGCTCATTTGGAAGCTGTGCCTATTGTATTTACTCACTTAAAAATAGTTATTTACATGGTTCTCTCACTGCCTTCATGTTATTTAACCCAAATATTTGACAATTTGCCTTTCATCAGTGCACCAAAAGAAAAAGAGCATTCATTCAATTTCATGATAGCAAAAAGCCGAACGAATGAGTTTTCACTCCCCTCTCTGTTTTGTAATCTATATTAAACAAAGTAGGACTGCAACGCCCTTACCCAGTTGGGAAAACTACTACCACTATAAATGTGTATTTTTCTACCAACAGAAATAGTGAAACTCTGAGGGAAATGTGTGTTCCAATATTCCTTAAAGTGTTAAATCACATATAATTATGATTATGTTACTACTTCGCCCTGTCTTAAGAAAAGTGGGCATTAAGGTATTGTCATTTTCAGAGAAGAAATATTTGAAGGTCATGTAATGCTCTCAGAGTATAAAACAATAAATTGGCCACCGCAGGTTCCTTCCACGCCCAAATTCTGCGTACTTAGTCACAGTTAATGGTGCGATGCCTCATTTCTGTTATGCCCATTCATTCGTGATGTGGTCCGCCCAAGCCCTTGTCGTGATTATTTATGTAACTCACTTCTTTTCCATCCAAAAGCCCCAAAATCCCCACCCACCCTTCCCGACTCTTGGGGATGCCCCAGGCATTAATGACAGGTGTTTCTGAAACATGGTGAAACACCTCATGTCTTAGCACCCCAGCTACTGGTTCTACGGATAATCAGTAATTTAGGGTCTTAAGTATAGAGGTAATGGTTGTGTTAAGTAGGGATAATAAGTCTTTAACCGTAGCTCCCTGTACCTCAGTCACTAGAGGCCGGGGTAATGCTGGTCTTGTAGTTATTCAGAATCTACACTCTAAGAACAGTGTGTTGCGGGAACATTCATAACGAGTTACACACACATATTTGCAAAACACCTTTGAGATCAACACACTTTTGGCAGAGAGTGTGTAGTGTGTTACGAAATTGTATATACCGTAAAACCTCGGTTATAAGCCGAATTTCATTTGGCGTTTTTAATTGCTATAAGCCGAATCTTAAGCACCAAACTCCCATTCGGCTTATAGGCGAGGTTTTAATAATGTAGGGACATAGTGAAAACTAATTTCAAGCACTGTTCTTAGAGGGTATAGTGACTGTGTGCATATATATACATTCGTGGGGTTATAGGATACTCCAAAGAGACTACCACATGTTGCCCATCTTTAACAATTTCGCAATTTCCTTTATTCATAACGACCAAATTGCAGAGGTAAACCCTGAGGTCTCATAACATTGTATCCCCATTAATCCTTAACATATGGATGTTAGACCATAGATACTCATAAACAGTGTGCATGGTAGAGCCAGAGTTATGATGAAGGGGTACAAGAAATAAGAGTCAACGATAATAACGAACCTAATAAATTTTCCATCATAAAGTACTACGAATGGAGTTCGAATGGAGTTAGTTTGCTCTTCTAATTTTGGATCATGTTTTCCATTAGTCTCTATTGGTGATTCCCTCCTGCATGGCGTATTTGTTGTCTATTTACTCGCGGAGAAAGCAAGTGAAGATAAAGTTAATTGAACTTTTGCATGTTTACCCCCCCCCCCCCCGACCCTAAATGTATAAAGAACTCCCATACTTAAATATTTCATTCACACAAAGTCTACTTTTGTTGTAAGTTGTAAATTCAACAGATATAATCTACGCACTGCAACAATAGTTAGCCTTAATATAATCAGTCTAATTAGAGCACCACTTGTAAAAACCACTTGAGGGTCAAAACCTTGCTACACGTGCAGTAACAGCCGGAGTGGAGTAAAGACAGGCAGTACAATACTTATGATCCAGCTGTTGCATAAACCTAGTCTGCCAGGCTTTCATCAACATGGGGGTTTGCATAAGGGGCAATCTGACAAAGCAATGTCCCAACAGCCACCACCCCAAACCCCATACTCCACCCTCACTCCTACCGCTATGCCAATATCACCAGTCCTCTACAAGGCTACGGTGGTTTGTTGACTACAACAACACATAGCCTGCTATCTCCATATATATTGCTGATACCTAGAGGACCCCTGTCCACCCTGTATCCATTGACTGGTCTCCCCCTGGAGTCAGGTGATAGAGAAGGCAGTGTGACATAGACAAGGTAGTAGCAATCAGATACTTTGATGTAGCTGCTGGTCCTCCAGTGACCATATTGTCCTCCAACACCCTCTCAATGGCCGTGGCCACAGCCAGGCTGCCTCCTCCTCCTAATTGCTGCCCTGGGGGCCTGCTGGAGGTCTGAGGTGCTGGAGGAACCGGGGGATTTCCCTGTAGGTGTTAAACGACCTCCTCCTAGATTCTAGGGATAATGATGATGCATGAGAAGCGTAGTGTTCACGATTATAACCTAATTATTTCCAATATGAATCAATAATTAGGACAGAAAGGATTTGATAGCTCATTCGGAATACAGTTATAAAGTATAAAACTCCAAGTGGTGACAGCTGGATACAGGTATAAGCCTAGAACCTAGTCACATTGTGTACAAACAAGCCCAAATAATTATTCTTCAACATTGGATGATTCTTCAAAATAGATACAAAGGATGATAATATTTGTAGCATAATAATGGGTATATGACAAGTTTTAGCTGAGAATAAAGGTCAACGATTTCCTTGGATACAAACTGGGGATACTGATATAAGTAGGCCTTTTGTATTGAAAGTATGAGCTGCCAATAGGTTGGTGTCTCGCATCTCTCAACAGTATGGCATGTCATTTAGCAGCATTGCTGGGATCCAATCATCCTGAGAGAGCCCCATCTGAAATGGCTACTGGTTACCATATTGCAAAGCAGCCTCATAATGTACGGCTTATGCCCATATACTCCCTCCTGGCACATATAGATAGAGGCACAGTCTTAAGTACAGACAATTGGTGAGAGAGAAAATGGAAGCAAAGTGGATCTGTCTGTTTCATCTATATCTTATTTGTATGCTGTTCTGCCTGATTGGGGAAATCATTGCAGAGCTGTGTGGCAGGTATGGAGAGCGAGATTGTTATTACATGATGCAGCATGACATTGATGCAACAGGCTGGGTTAGTAATTAATATCATATATAATCATGAGACATCAGGATTTTGGAGTGTATTACCTATCGAAATGATGCAGTTTCATTGTCTTCCCTTTCCCTAAAACAAGTTGGCACCATCTGCACCCTTCCCTTCTTGTTAGAATATGAGATTAACTTTCGTGGTACACTTCAATATATTTGACTGCTGCTCCTTTAACTGACAGTCCCCTAATTGTACTTCAGCATCTCACCTGAGGCGAGTAGCTCTTATCTAACTCCTAAACTCATCGACCTTTTAAGGAGGCACTAATGTATAAGCAGTGTTGGGTTCCCTGTGTGGGCGTCAAATGGATAAGGCAATCTCAGGACAGTAAAACTGCTTTCTTGGGCTCTCCTGTTGGAAGCAAGATAAACGCTGTACACAATGAGGCACCTACAGGCTATGCTACCTTGTGAATGGGGTAGGAAGAGCAAAACAGAAGAAGGAATAGAATTTGGGGCTATAGAAGGACCTGTAGGATATAGGTTTGTTACTGCATGTGGTCCTTTTTTTAAAGAAGGGACATATTCATATAATGGGTAAGAGAACTGATCATAAAAATATATTCCTGCCCCCCCCCCCCTGTTCTTTCATGGGAGGACCTTAAGTATGGATGATACGCCTGTCTACCGAGAGGTGACTAGATGACTTGGGAAAAGGTGATAAGCAGTGCCATGAGGGGCCCTATGTTCAGCACTTGTAGGGAGCTGTAGGCATAAAGATGGTATTCAGGACAATAATTATGGTGAGGACCAGCACCTACATCAAAGCACCTGATTGCTGTGTACCATGTCTATATCACACTGCTTCCTCAACACTCTGATTTCAAGTGGAGAGCATATATATTCCAATAGGGTGGGACGAGATTATGTGCCCACTCATCCTGCCAACATTTTGTCTTCACATGTAACAAGAGAAGTGTTGGTGAAGGTGAATAATGCTCAACGATGACCAATGGTACTACCGTTTCCTAGAAAACCTTGTTCAGAGAAAAAACATGTTTTGATACACATTGGTTTAATGTTGATAACGGTTTGGAAACGATTGTTTTCTGGATAACTTTTATTCAACATTGATCAATGGTCAGAACATGTACTCAAACCAATGTTGATTTAATCGCCTAGTTAAGCGACGTTCAGATTTTATTTCCTCAACATCCTACCAGATGCCAATCAAGCTGCTAATAGATAAAGAGCTGAGTGCTGCACACTAATATTATCATTTATCCAAAATAAGCTATGATGATGGCACAATTTGATAATGTGTATCAACATAAATACATTGTTCACAAATTTATGATTGTTTGGCTGTATTGTGATGCATAATGTTTTAACCCTCATTTTGTAGCATTTGAACCAGCCTGGCCTGCCACTGAAGCCTTTCATTTGTATATAGGAATTTGCATGAGTGGACGATCTGACAAGCCCATGGCTCTACATCCCACCTACACCCTAACCGCGCCCCTACACCATGCATGGGCAATGGAAGCAGTCCCCCACGGGGAGCTATGGCCTATATCTATAAGACCTGCCATCACCATACATCCTGTCCACTTTATATCCATTGACTGGTCTCCACCTGGAGTCAGATGGTGGAGAAGGCGGGGTGGTACAGACAAGGTAGGAACAATCAGGTACTTTGATGTAGCTGCGGGTCCTCCAATGACCATATTGTCCATTAATACCCTCTTTGTGGCCACAGCTCCCTACAAGGCTGCCTCCTCCTCCTTATTGCTGCCCTGGGGGTCTGCAGGGGCCTTAAGTGCTGGAGAAAACAGGGGGCTTCTCATGGATGTGTTAAAGGACCTCCTCTTATGTTTTAGGGATAATGATGAGGTGATGGCATGTTAGTTATTTTAAGTATTTGCAATATGAATAATTAGGCCAGAAAAGAAACTCTTAATGGTGAGAGGTGGATCCAGATATAGTTATTTGCATAGAACTTAGTGACATGATGTACATACTAGCCAAAATAACTTTTCTCAACCAATAGTACTCTTTCTCTGAAAGAAAGGTACATGTATACATATGAGATGATGACTGCATTATTAAAAATGAATTAACACAATTGTGCCTCTACATGGGTAAAATTCGACACGCGCGACACGGCGACACGGCCCTTTTAAAAACCGACACGCGCGACACGGCCCTTTTAAAAACCGACGGACACAGAAAATCTTGGGATAAAAATCGACAGACACAGTAAACATTGTGTTAAAAATCGACTGACACAGTAAACCTTCTGCTAAAAATCGACAGACATAACACCTAGGCTAGGGCTACTAGGGTGTGGAAGTGTGTGTGTCAGGTGTGACCGCCACCGATGCTACCATGGGTAAAGGGGGAGGGGGAAGGTGTGACCTGCAGTAGGTGTGAGAATGCTTTGCCCGGGGGGGGGGGCTTGGTATATTTTGCATACACAGGTGTATTTAAAAATCGACGGACACATAAAAATAAATGATAAAAATTGACCTGCAGAAAGTTCTTATACATAAAAATCGACACGCTGACACAGCCTTTTTTTGCTAAAAATCGACACGGCGACATGGCCAAAAATCCGGGTACCCATGTAGAGGCACACAATTCCCCTTAATATATCTTACTTATAACATGACTACCAAGATATTGCTTGACTAGAATCTGTGAATGAATAGAAAACTGTGGTATTGTAATGGGTACAAAAATGTGAGCTTTCAATACTGTGTTCGTTTGTGATCCCGTAAGTCAAACAACATATCCTAAGGCTCTTGCTTGACAGTATAGAGTATCACTTGGCAGGACTGTTGGTATGTAATCATCCTATTGAGAGAACCGCACCTGATATAGCTGTAGGGAATCATCTTAGAGACTAGCCTCACTTCCGGATGTATGGCTTATACCCGTGCAGTCCTTCCTGGCACATGTATAGATAGAGGTACAATCAGATCTAGCCATGAATGCAAGCCTAATAAGTATTGGCAAGTAGAGAGAGAAAGAATAAAAGCATAGTGAATCTGTCTGTTTCATCTATATCCTATTTGTAAGCAATCCTCTGTCTTTGGGGAAATCCCTTCAGAGTATTATATAATGTGAGAGAGGAGAGTGTTAGTACATATTACAACATTGCACTGATGAAATGGCTATTGCAGATGAAAAGTCTAACCAGATAGTAATTAAAATGTCTGTAATACGGATGAGATACTACTACATGACTTATTATGATTATATTATTATCATTAATTATTATCATGGTTTTGCAATGTATTAGTTATGGAAGTGATGCAGTGTCAGTGTTCTTGCATACTCTAAATCTAACTGATGCCACTGCACACCTCGCTCATTTTAAAGGTACAACATTAATATAATCTGTATTGTGCTCTTCAAGATAGTTTACTGCTATTCCATCTGCTGAGAGCCCCCTCATCATGCTTCACCATCTCACCTGTGATGAGTACAGCTCTTATCTAACTCCTAAACTCATCAACCTTTTAAAGAGGCACGATTGTATAAGCAGTGTTGGGTTCCCTGTGTGGGCGTCAAATGGATAAGGCAAGCTCAGGATAGTAAAAATGCTTCCTTGTGTTCTCCTGTTGGTAGCAAGATAAACGCTGTGCACAATGAGGCACCTACAGGCTATGCTACCTTGTAAATGGGGTAGAGAGTGGGGCTGTAGGATATGGGTTTGTTACTACAGGAGGTCTCTTTGAAAGAAGGGACACTGTCCATAGATGTCAAGAATTGAATTTGTCTTGTTTTATTAAATGGTTAATATATTTCTGAAGGGAGTCTAATTGCTATGCTGGGGCCTGCTGGAAGCTTGGGTGTTGGGGGAAAGCAGGGGGTTTCCAACGGAGGTGTAAGCGACTTGGTGGTCATGTAGGCTGGAGTAAATTAGTTGATGGGTTTTATAGTCTAGTAGATCTAGAGTGTAGTTGTATAATTCAATATAGATCCACATACATCTTTCCCAACAATAACACAGCCATCGTGCACTACGCATTATACCATTACTTAGTCTCATGATTTAGAAAAGAGCGCCACCTGTATCAACTACCTCTGAAGTAAAACATTATTACAGCGTTGGAACCAACCTGGACACATGCAGAAGGCATTCATTTACGTGCATGAAGGACAATCTGACAAAACAATGGCCCTCCAGCCTACCTATACTCCTTATCCTATGGCCAATGTCAGTTGTCCAATTCCAGGGATATATTTGCTATATCTATACTGCTATATGTAAAGCCTGTCATTTCCCTACACTACGCTGCCAGCACCATTGACTGGTCTCCACATGGAGTCAGATGATGGAGAAGGCAATGTGGCACTGACAAGGTAGCAGCAATCAGGTACTTTGATGCTGGCCCTCTACTACCTAGTGACCATATTGTCCTCCAATGCCCTCTTTATGGCCACGGCTCCCGGGAAGGCTGTCTCCTCATTCTAATTGCTATCATGGGGCCTGCAGGAAGCTTGGGTGTTAGGGAAAGCAGGGGGTTTCCAACGGAGGCGTAAGCGGCTTGGTGGTCATCTTATCAGGCAGATTATTTCCAATATGAAGGACAGGAATGATTAGGACAGAAAGAAGCCAATATCTTATCTGATGAAGAGGAAAGAGATGCTGAGTGGTCACAGGGTGTGGCCACAGGGAGATTCCAATCTTAGCCTGGGACTAGGTCACTCATATCATTACATCATTACATGGCATGCACATTATGATTATGAATACATTTATAGCTTCCATTCAGTTACAATGTAGTACGTTGGCCATTGACCCTGTTCTGGAATGGATAGCCTATATTGTGAAACCATTCAAGTACAACCACGGTGGATGAGCAGATCACGACCGAGAAGTTAGTATAATGGAATCACAGAATCAGTTGGCTTGTCCCCAAGGGGCTGATGCATAACGACTTATTGTAAATAATAGAATCTAAAAACCAGTTGTGATTATTCACTGTAAGTCAATAATCGGCTAAAATACTGGGGAACATAGGAGGAGAATACCGTTTTTCACGTGCTGTCGTTCTCTTTATTACATTGGTCTTCTTTTTGCCAAAATTAGCTCGGTGGATATGAAACATCTTGGCTTATTGATGTTATTGATTAGTCAATTACTGTGAACCTGTTGTAAACGCATTTACTAATATCAACTACTCTAATTTTCACAACTGACAATTGTGACTCAAAAAGTTATTTCCACACGTATATTTCCACATTGATTTTCAAATGCTGACAATGCTTGAGGATAATGAGGGAAAACAATGGTACTACCGTAAATTCCCGCGTATAACTCGCATCTCGCGTATAACCCGCACCCCCAACTTAGGAGAATCCTATAACCCGTTTCTGGATCTGAAAACTTATATTTTAGTACTGTTCTATAATAATAAAAACCCTCGTATAACCCGCACCCTATATAGGCATGTTTGGTATCAAATGAAAGCTGTGTTTGGTTCGCGTACAACCCGCGGTTAGTACGCGGGGATTTACGGTATATGAATTGCCAGTATGTGTTACTGTTTTTGGTTTTGTGTGCGGTAATCCTATATTTACACAACATGTCCAGGGGCCATTGCTAATCTTGCTCTGCGTAGAGGGTTATTTAACATTGTTGTTGGCTTCCAATGATCCTGCAGAGAGTGCTCCACCTGATATGGCTGTCCAGGGCTGTCTTGGTGTCTAGTCTCCTATCCTAATGTATGGATTATGCCTTCCCATCCCCTCCTGGCACATATAGATAGCGGCACAATTGGGTCTTAGCCCATTAAGTAAAGACGTGTGGAGAGAGAATAGAAGCCAAATGGAACTGTTGACATCATTCATCATCTTTATTGTAAGAACTAATGATAGCTCTCAGGATTTGGGAAACCCATCTGAGCTGCAATGTAGATGTACAAAGCAGGCGATTGTATTAATGATAGGGGTTTCGCCATACAATGAAAAGGGGTATTCCATGGACATGAATTATTGTGCATGAATCTAGACTTGATCATATTACAAGTCCATTCCATTCAGATGTACTTTATTTACACTGCAAATATGTGTACAACAAATCTATATTACATTATACGCTGGCAGCGCTGTAAAATGGATGTACACATACCCTCCCTCATGGTCTATATGGGTGTTAGAATCCATGAGCCAATCTGGGTACTGTAGAATTCGTCCCTGGAGTCTCCTAAATGATAGCAGGATAAACGCTGCCCACAATGCAATAGCCCTAAAGGGTGTGCTACCTTGTGCATGGAGGAGGCAATAAGACATGACAGTCTGTTGGGAAAAGGCTGTAGGCTATAGAGGGATCTAGGAAGTGGGTGCCCGTGATTATAACTGGTTCCTTTTACAAGAACCGACAGGACAGGAAACGTAGACTAGAGCTGTATACACAATGGGTTATACGAAACACGATGGGTCACATGAGACACTAAGAGCTTATGGTTTTGACTTTCTATGATAACCATTATTGTAAAGCAACTGTCTTTAAAACAGTCAGTAGTGAGTTATGTCTCCTGAAATTGGCATAGACTGCAATAACATGTCTTGACCTGTTTACGTACATGACAGGACTGCGGACTAATAGTATGGTTGCTAGGCCACATATGGGAGTCACTTATAATTTTCACATTAAATAATTAGGAGAACGTGGAGGGGAAATCATCACGACTAGGATTTATGATGGGTTGGCAAACAGGAAATAATTGTAATGTGTGTTAATTGTCTTGGGGGTCCTATTCCTAGGGCCACATACAAATTCCACATTCCATGATTATAAGAACGTGATAGAGAACGGCCACCACTGAGATAATTTGAATAATTAGAAGAAAATGGTGGGGAAATTATGACGACTAGGATTTATAATGGGTTGGCAAACAGGAAATATTTGTAATGTGTGTTAATTGTCTTGGGAGGTCCTATTCTTAGGGCCACGTGCAATTTCCACATTCCATGATTATAAAAACGTGATAGAGAACGGCCACCACTAAGATAATTTAAATAATTAGAAGAAAATGGTGGGGAAATTATCACGACTAGGATACATGGGTTGGCAAACAGGAAAACATATAATATGTGTTAATTGTCATTGGAGGTCCTATGCTTAGTGCCACATACAATTTCCACATTCCATGACTATGAGAACGTGATAGAGAACGGCCACCACTAAGATAAATGGGTTGACAAACAGGAATTAGAGTAATGTGTGTTAATTGTCATGGGGGTCCTATATTCAGTTCCACATCATGATCTAGCAATATGTTTGAAATGGGAAATCCTTTAAATTGATAGGAATATGCAAAGATAGTAAACACACTAAATGGGGCCTGAATCTTCAGTTGTGGATACCTTTTCAAAATCGGATATTCTAATAGGAGTGGGCAGAGGAACATTCATAAATCAGTTGAGGACCCCTTTCATCCATATCAAAGTGGTGGTGTTAAGCCCCACACTCCTACACAATGTTGTTGTACATTACGGCTGTGCTGTTTCACCAAAGGCCGCTAACAGGGTGCATACCAGCCCCTGCAGCATGGTGATGCATCCTCCAGGGGGATATCCTCCAGGGTGTGGTGATAAGCTGTGGGAGGCACTCTCACACCTACCCTGTCAGGGGCGGCAGTGGCAGGCACTCACCTACTGTGGCACCAAGAGTGCTATACTTTGGCATCCTCCTGTCAAAGTAAAGGTCTGTTGGCTTCTAGGTCAGCAATTCCCTGGGTTCTTTTACCAACATCTAGTAGGAAGCTACGTTCCAACCGATAAAACAGATCTACTTTTAGGTGGCCCAGTTTCGCTTGATGGCCATAGTAACCCCCCACCATGCACTTGTGTACTGAGTGTTGGGTTCAAAGCATATTTACCATGGGCTGTGTATACCTAAATGATATGGTTGATCCAAAGGAAAACAAATAATTGCTCACATGAGCTTTCAGGAGTGTTAAGTAATCTTCATGAAATGTGACTGATAGATCTCTGTAAAGCTCTAGGGGAACAGGTATTGAGATAGGAGCAAGTTTTGTAAATATCTCGTCTAGATTGATGTGGTTTTTGTCGGTTTTTTTTGTATCGCTCAGATAAATGCTCTGAGGGTCATTTTAGTGAGCTGCTCTGTCTGCGATATAGGATCTCCTCTTCAGAGAGCAATAAGTGTTCCAAGAAACCATTATTCACTTGCACTCACACGTAGCTTACTTTAAGGTGTGCATGTAGTCCCAAACCAAAAAGGCATCGCAATACACTGGAGGGAAACCTCTTCTATCAGATAGACATGTCTTGATTGCAAAGGTAATACATTGGGTATAGGATAGTTATTAATAAAGTATGAAAATACATTAAGTTGTATATTCCTAACGTTATCCTGATACAACCTCAGGCAAACTGATACAATTTCAAGCATTTCTTCGAGCTAGTAATGACGTCCTTGCCTTTGTATGAATGTTATAGGTACCAAGGGCTATTTCTCTACGTGTTTGTATATGCCATACACATCTGAACATGCTGGGTTCAAACCCGGTTCAAACCAATCTCCAGGGACAAATAGTGCGAGTGCAAGTCGTTTAGAACTGAATCAAAACTAGGGCTGGGTCTCGCTGCAGGAATATCAAACTGATATGGATTATCGTCTCGACACACGAATGAGGAAGCAGTAGGCTTTGGCACGTAGAAAGATAGCAATTGGTGAGCATAAATTATGAGTCCAATCCTATTCATAGGCTGTCATGATGAATATATTATATGAGTTTTGTATGTTAGTGACAGTACCATAAGCGGTATATACAGTGTCCGTTGTCCTTGACAAAGTGGTATTTTGTTCTACATTTCACCCATAGATATAAGACTCCAAGTATTGGCTGTCAGTAGGAGGCATATAGGAACGTGTTTGTTTATAAAAGCTTGTGGCAATTATTAAAGTTTATCACATCTAAAAAGGGTTTCCAATTAACCCCCTCTCTAAGTTACAACAAGTGGCCTCTGAAGCTTTCATACCTAGTGAGTGACGATCACAATTTTCTCACCAAAGGATTTCAGCAGAGAATATCGCATTTTTTTAAAGAAAAAACGTTATCTTCATAAAAGCTTCATCTAACTACAATACAGCGACCGAATAATACTTCAGACACGCATGACATACTGAAATGGTATACTGAAAGCATGTGGTGGATTGAATGAGTTTTTGAATTCAGCAGGATGGAGATATTTCCCAGTAAAAGATATGGTACAGGTGAGTCGTTGTATAAGTGGTTTACGCCAAGGTCAGGTGCCAGCCGAGGACAATTATGTATTGTCCAAGGCGTATGACACTTATGCAGCTACTCACAATTGTCCATCTCTGAGTTATACCCAGTAGTCGGTTTATGATTGGGCTGTACGTCTCAAAAGACAGGCAGTTTCTTTTGTTCTCCCAGCCAACTGTGGTATAACGTCGTATACATAATGGTGAAATGAGCTGTCCTAAATCCAATAGAAATCCACAGACGTGTATTCCTCTCAATGACAAACAATATCCACAAAAATAGATAAAAACTCATTATTCCGAGATGTTATACTCGATGAAGTTATAATCTACATGTACTTGTTAGTTGGATGACCTTCTGAGCTGATGACAGCGACACAGTAGTAGGTACATATGTACCTGGCTATAACAGCGTGTTTATATATAACACCTCTTTTTATGGCTTTGTCACAGCTTTGTGGCTACCTGTGTTAAGTGTTAATTTAGAGCTTACCTTACCTCACACCACTGCACCCACCTTTATTGCTCCTTCAGAATGCTATCAGTCTTTGGATCTCAGTGTTTGGCCTCTAATCTCTCCCTTATCAGGCCTGCCACCTTCTTTGACTACAACCCAGGTATGCCACAGATGACAAGGAGGTACATAGCAGCTCTTCTTACGGGGGTGCATGTTTGTAAGGATTATAATAATACCAGACCAAGCATTGCCAATCATCATTTCATAAATGTTGCCTGGACGTCAAAGCAAGTACAGTGCCCACCATACGGGGAGTTCTGTAGTTGCAGTATAATTAAGGTCGCAGTATAATTAAGAGTTGGGCATAAATAGGCGAGTACTATGCTGACATGACAGGAATGTGAATGTGAGGTATCGACCATTCTTAATATCAACCCTTAACATATTTAAGTACCAAAGTCCACTCATTATATTATGACCAGTACAAATGAACTTCTTGGTTCTACTCATGTCGCTAAAATAGACGAAATAGCGTTGCACTATGTAGTGTATGGATTCTTTCAGTGTCATGGTATACACGTGTACGGATAATGAAACCAAATACCCATCTATATAATTGTGTTCTTACAACCAATTAATATGAGAGACACAATCATGGACGATAAGTTGAGACGGTTATTAAATTAACATCAAAGTCTTATCTGCAGCATGGTATGAAAACAAATCTGACAACAAAGTTAATGTCACGATTTTGGAGAAGGACCATTGATTGTGGTAATCCATAGCATTTGGTACCTGTTCTAATGATAAACATAATACATTTTTATATACATAGCCATCGTGTCAGATAGCAATAAAATGGGTTTAAAACCACCCAACACCTAGGATGAATAAATATTTCCCCAGCGGTAATATCGAGCATTTCCAAAATGTGGCGTCCATTTTTGAAATGCTCAGACAGCGTGGTGTTATTTGATTGCATAATAAACGAGCCATAAAACCAACATGAGTTGAGGCCAGCGCTTAGGGTTTCCAGTTGTTCTTGGCCTGGTCCTTCTGGGCCCCAGAAACCGGTTGTTAAAAGCAGCTCTTACTTGGGATAGGCTCAGGGGGTACTTTGATGTGAGCAGATGTGAGCAAGACCCCAGCACGCGAACTGCTCCTCAGCCGGACGGGGACCCGTCCGAGCAGCTCGTGTCGCCAGTCAGACTATGAAGTAACGGTGGAGGGGTGGTGAGCAGCATATAGGGGTCAGGGGTACGTGGGGGTGGATGGGTGGTGACTATAGTATAGGGGTGGCTATGGGAGCTGCTCAATGCGTTAACCTACTGCTCTGAGTGCTCCAGGGGGCTGGGTAATCCTGGGTGGGGGATGAAATGTTTTTATGAACATCGCCGCCGCTGACTGACAACCGTGGAGGGAAATCGTTTACAGCAGAGCTGGATGAAAAATGGTTCCATCTCTCTCTCTGTCTCTCTCTACCTCTGTATGTATCTCTCCCTCTCTTTCTGTCTGTCTCTCTGTCTGTCTCTCTGTCTGTCTCTCTGTCTGTCTCTGCCTGTCTCTTTCTGCCTCTCTGTCCCCTCTGTGTGTTTCTCTCTACTTGGGTATATATCTCCCTTTGTGTATGCCCATTTTCCCTCTACCTCTCCTTATCCCCCTACTCTGTTTCTTCCTCTCTCACTAGCTCTCACTAGCTGCCCAGTTCCCCCTCTCCGTCTTGTACTCTCTAATGAGCCCTATTCTACACCCCGGTTCTACACCCTTCTCCCCCCGACACCAAGAAGCTGCTCTCTATTGAGCACATAGTCACTGTGATGCAATGTGAGCTACTCATAGATTATCCCAGTCATGTAGAGCTGAGAGATTAATGGCCCAGCAGGACAGACTCCACTCATTGACCCCTATTGTCCACAGGGTCAGGCAGTGGATGAGAGACAGGGTGAGTGGGGTGGGTACCACGTCCTACTCCCATACGGCTTCACACACTGCCACCCTAGGGACCGGATCGCGTGAGCGGGTTACATAGTCGGCTGGGCACGGTGGAGGGGTGGGTAATGAGTAGGTGGATGCTGGGTAGACTAGTAGGGAGCAGCTCAGGCAGTTCAGGGTCTGCAGAAGCTAATGGGGAGCTTGGTGCGTGTAGGAGGAAGTGCGTACTGCAGAGGTTCCTCCTGCTCCTGTGTCACCTCCTTAGGGTTAAGTGAGCCCTCCTACGTCCTGTTGCACACTCCCAGGCTACCATTATCCTACTCCTGCACCTGTAATCAGTGTCTTGGTGACCTTAAGGCTGCACAGTCGTAACCGGATCTACTCCTATAGCTTATTGAGACCTGTGCGATTTGACCGTATTGGGACAGGTCGAAATGCTCAGCACTTCCATCAGAATTGGAGACGATCTTGTAACAATCCCCAGGATGAGTGCCAAAATGTCCTATAGGGATGGGCGCCTTCTATGCCAGTGATCATTATCATGATTCTGACCTTGGCCCTAATTGTTAATCCTAGCGCTAACACTTAGCCCTAACCTCCCTACTTCCTAAATGCATCTTCTAATTGTTCAGGTGAATTTGCTCGGGTCTTCGGGTTGGGGGGGGGGGGGGTCCAAATCGAAATCTCCTATACAATTGTCATGTTCGCATACAAAAGGCCTCGGGTAAAGCTCTCTCATCAAGTGTATAATTATTAGATAATTGGTAACAACATAGACACTCCTTAATGGAACATATTTTATAGCATGTCAAATGCTTCGATGCAACCACTTGAGCCACAGAGGGGTAATAGGGACTCATCATAGAATAATGAAATCTAACGTGCACGTGAGCCACAAATTTCTCCTTGTCCTCTCACTAGATTTATCCGTTGGTGTGGCAATTTTTGTTTAATTTTGTTTATTTAATTAAAGTTTGTATCGTCAACCATTACTGGCAAAGCTTCAATCCCATGACGGCTAGTACACTATAAATAATTCAAATCTAACAGATTCACAACTCCAGTGCGTCAGGGATAATACACCTAATCAGGATAAGGCACAGGAGAAGAAGGATGTATTCCATCTAGTATTAAAATCTTCCCCTACCGCATCGCAATACCTTCTTGTCGTGGTCGGTTTCCTTTAAGATTGTCAAGGGTGTATTGTCTATTCGCATCATGTAATCAATGACCTTATCTGCCCCACACCTCCCCAGCCCTGGAATTATAGTGGCAGACCTAAAGACAAAGACATTCTAGGTTTAGATCCTTTTCCTCCTGGGTATTGACGTACTCCTCACCCAAACAGGCTCTAAGGGGGCTCCTGTCCGTCAATCCCACACCCCTATGTGTCTGTAGGGGAGGGACCCTGGAGGCGGAGATCAAAGTAGAGAGCAATGTGCCTGGGTGTTAATCCCATACCCTGTCAACGCCCTAATCCATTGTTATTAGGAGGAGCTCTGTGAGTTTGATGTGCTAATTGTTTATTCATAAAGAATGAGGCCTTTGAAAACTAAACGTGTGAAGGATTTTGAAGACCTTGTGACTAAATTTCCGTTTATGTTTCCCATTGCAAGCTATCATACAGGTTACATGTACCATCAATTAATATGGTAGAATTGAACAAAGGGGCGGACCCAGGAATTCGAAATGACGGACGGGTCCACTAAACATCAAAGTACTACAAGTTGCAACGCTGTGGCTTGTCAAAGATCGAAATAATTTCAAAAAAAACTTCTGAAGAGGGCGGGTCCGGACCCCCTGAACCCTACTACATCCGCTCCTGAATAATTATGTCTCATCAAATTGTGTTATCGACAAGTGTTCATAGAGTTTGGTGTGAACTTATAATTCCATCCCCCCTCCCCCCTACATTCTTCTGTGAAAATGTGTAAAACCCCCCTACCCCCTCCATCCAAATCCACCAACAGATCCTGTTGCCGGAAAATTGCCAATTACCCAGATCAATATTCTTTTCATGTCAGCCCCCTTCACCCCACTGATTTTCACCTATAATGGCTACTAAAGGAGCCATCTCGCCCTTCAATAAAAATGTAGGAAACTGGGAAAGCAAGGTCCATGCGACCTTGTTCATCATTTTTCATCGCCACTTGGAGGTCGTTAAAGAACTGTAAAAGGTAATGTTCGCCACGCACTAAGGAAGTAGTAGAAAATGGACATTCTTCTTCGTGGTCAGACGTCGTTCAGTCATCACTGAAGAGCCTTCAGTAGCACTAGGAGGCAGTTATCACTCACAAGGACCCTGCTGGGTGATGATAGGGGAACGTTGAATGGTGCATGCTTGGTGAATGAAGAGTTGGTGCTCAGAGCGACCACCCTCTGATCTGTCACTGTCCATGCCACGCCTAATCTAGACTTAAATATACACAGAGGTCCATGATGATCTGTCCAAACGACAGGTTTCTCCACGTGTAGTGCCTTGGATCATGTCACACGAGGTGCAGCCGAGTGTGATGCGATCCAAGGCACCATGACTGGGGAACTTCGGATGACTAAGCCCATACATTTCAGGACTACATAACTTCGGCCAATTAGAGCCCAGTGGATGGTGGCTATAAGCCTAGTAAATTTGTTTCTCCACATAAAATAATGTCTCAGGCCCCGACTCCACACAATGGACTGTATTTCTGCCTGTTATTGTAGGACTATACCCCGCACTCTTCCAGCGTGGGAGACAGGGAAGTGGGAATAACAAAGTCTAAGGAGTCTTTCTTAGGTCCACTTACTTACCTGGTGGTAAATCATCATAAGGGGATAATGATGCTTGACTGGTGGTGATCACCCACCCTCCCCCGCACCTTACCTGCTTACACACACAAATATACCCTTATAATGATCAAAGCCAGGCTGTTTCTCTGTGGTAGCAGGTACAGATCTATAGGCTAATACAGCTTTGGGTGTCAGAGGACCAGTGTCGTGGGTGTTTACTACCGACATCTAGCATTCTACACAAGGCTGTGTGATCATGCAGACGTGTCATAGTGAAAGAAGGCTGCTGATTATAGTGGACGCAACTTGATGTGGCTTCTACGTCATCATGACACGTCATGTAGCAGGACGTGACGTCCCTACGTTAGTTGTCAGAGTGATCATGTGATGGGGGCGGCCGACCGTTAATGGGATGGGCTAGGGATGATTACTGTTGGGACCTCCTACCGATGGATCCTGTTGCAAAATCTCACTGTACTTCTCTCCATCATCCCTTTATAGCGTATATCTATGTAAAACATACACAGACCTAAATATACAATCCCGATATAACCCCTATAACCCATTTGTATGGTAAACGAGAAGGGGCCTAGAATAGCGAATCCAGTCTTAGATGTAAACCAGTAAAGTCACCTCTGAAAGTAACCTGCCCAGTAGACTAATTTGTATAAGGCATGCGCCAGTGCAGCTGCCAGGGTATGTTTTCCTGATTAGTTTCCCAAATAGAAAAAGAAATAACATATTGCTGCCTGCCAAAGGTCCCTGAAGTCACCTGATTGGCATTCAACTATCTGCCAGGGCCACTGAGAAAATAAACTAGGACTTAACATCGTGGAAGAGAAGCTCCATGCCAATTCTATGTTTTGCAAAGTATTATTTCAGTGGAATTTAAATTGTGCAGTAAACCTCCAATAACTGTATATTGAATCCTGGTAGCTGGGCTGGTATTTATGTCACTCCTATATCCATGTTTATATTACATCATTATCTATAACTTTGATATCTATCATGTTTAATCTCTTTTACGATTGCTGATGTCTTAAGTCGTGTGCTTACAGGTAGAGTCTTGTCTATAATGAAGTGAATACCATACGACACTCCTAGTTTATACAATCAGGAAATCATTTAACTGGGCTGATCATGGGACCCTCGACTACATCACTTGACCGACTCTGCTAATCTTTCTTCGTTATTAATTGATATGAACAGAACGAGTATAGTTCCTATTATCAGAAATCATGTTGTCTTATTGTTATCATCACTTACCCCGACACATAATGATAGGACCAGCTTGATGACGAACAAAGGGGGTCCAGGTGCAAATATTGCATGGTTGGGCATATTGCTGTGTCAACCACTCTGCTTAAAACACTACGGATTGTATTTCTGTGTTTTTTTAAATGGAAAACGCAGTGCCACTGATTTAACCAAGGAAATCCATATTTTGCCACCCTATTGAATAACTCATGCCGGGTCCCGGCAGAAAACGTTTAATATTTTATACGAAATGGAATTATCCCATACGATATTACAGACAATATACATCTAGTGCTAACTCACGATGCATTTACATGTGTTTTAATTGCCATTGCCAGTCATATTCAGAGAAATAATCTTAACTACACCATGAAAGCTTGGGGCACATACATTCTGCATGGGGATGTAGGCTATAACTATATTGACACTTTGACACTATTATTGCACATTAGTGATGAGTAATTAAGTGTACCTCGCAAGGATTGGAGGGCATGAGAAGCTCCCTTCGATGAACGATGAGCAGCTCTTCCCTTCAAATTGGGAAAGGGTATTATTCAACTAGAACCGCAGTCACTCTACGCCACTAAGGTGTTTTTTTTATTGATTCTTCAGTGAGTAAAAAGGGTTATTCAGTTCTCCCAGCCTCCTTCAAAAAGGAAGAAGTCAGAGTAAAAATCACTCAGATTTCTTTTTCTCTGAGAATGACGTGGATCTACTCAAGGGTTCCGTTTTTACTGGTTCAGTCCTGGATCACCTTTGCGATCAATGCGCATGTTCTGTTGGGTTCCATTATTAAGAACAACCACAGAGAGGATTCAGCCTTTGTAACATGTGAAGTGACCCTCAGTGTTAAGTGACCCGTTACATTATTTCTAAATGAGGATTGATCTCCCTCCATGAGCCTTTATTTAGATTTCTGTTCTTATCCGTGTTCGATTCAAATCGCGGCTAATGGTAGCATCCATCGATAGTCCAACAAACCAAGACTAATTTGCTATATGTTGTTGCAATTAATCTAATTATAAACTCAGATATGGCTTTCATTGTAGGTATCATGTTAAACCATATTGATATACAATTATACCGTTCATAAGTTATTGACTGTGTGTGTGTTTTGATTATAATGATGATTGGTATTACTGAAAATTATCTTGATTCAATATTTACTAATTGAATGAAGAAGTGGGCTAAACCATGCTCTATTCATTTCTAAAATATCCAAATCTTTGTTGAAGTCGCACAAATAGGAAGAAATCGTGAATATACATGGTATTTCTCTATTAGAGTGTTTTACCCTATTATTTCTTCTGTAATACATCACTCACTAAAGCCTTCATATATTGACCAAGTCTCCTAATTTGGAACTGACCCATCATTGATCCCATGCGAAATTGCTCACTTTGGCTAAATAGGTTCATGCCCAGTACCTGCTGTATACTCATCACCCTGGGCCATAAAGATTAGCCTTCCTGTGCCACTGGTTATGAGCGATATACCATAAAACCACACCTGTCACCGTCAGTGGTCACAGATATTGATGAGGTATCATACCAAGTACTTGGGGAGTTGGTTGCTGCCAGCAGTATATTAGAAATTAATCAACGAGAAGGAATACCATGTAAAAACACCATACAGAGTAGGAGAGTGGTCATTTTCTAACAACAGTGGGGGGGGGGGGGGGGTGGTGGTGGCATTTGAGGGGGGGCGCCTCTAAAGGGGAGGGGAGGCCAAAAGAACTTCACCACTTTTTTACCGAAAGATCCCACATGTTGCAATGATCAATTTGAACAATTCTAGGGGGAGGGGGCGGAAAGAATTTAAACCCGTCTCGCGAGGGACTAAAATAATTCTAGGTCACTCGAGCAAAGTTCCACAAACCCCCTCCTGTTATTAAAAAGAGTACCACTCCCTAACCCGGGGTAGCACGATGCTGGCTCAGATCAGGTTTTATTCTCTCACAATCAGACCCGCCCGCCGAGCTGCCGTTGAGGCTGGGTGCCGGAGTCTAATTAGGTTCGAAATTCATTGATATGAGATATATACTCGCATTAAGCCCGATTATTTGGTTGAGTAACGCCCTTTGATAAAATGATCATGCTGCTTCAAAAAGCTGTCTATAACTATGTTGTTGCAGCTCCTTAGCTATAACACAACTCTAAAATACGCACTGGCCTCAAAGGTCAGAAAATTGCATTCCATCAAAGTACATGCTCACAGCATTTTGCCAAAGCAGACTTCTCAGGGCCAGATCATAAGCATTATGATATTATGCTGAAGATGAATGTCTCTAATTAATATACATTAATCATACAACTGGTTGTCAATGGCACGTGGTGTCAGTTTGATAATGTCAAGATAAGGGTTGGTAAAGGGTACATTGTTGTGTTATTATGGAGTGTGCGCCTCAGTGTTGGTGACACAGATATTACGGTTATGATTCAACCTATTCCTACTCACAGTGTCCGCAAGTTCGATAACTAAACTGTTCCTCTATTTAGTATCACATTCACCTGACCAGAACAAAGGGAATAATATTTACAATATTTGAGACATAAAAGATAACCCAACTGTTCCTCTATATGTTATCATATTCACCTGATCAGAACAAAGGGAATAAGCTTTCCAATATTTGAGACATAAAAGTATTCGTAAAAGGACTGACAATAACTCAGAAGTTATTAGTAATAATATAAAGTGATGTCAACGTATACTCTGCCAAAACATGTCATTTGCATTGATTCTATGTGAACGTTCACCCCGTATTTTGACACCGGGACACCATAGTTACATCCAGGTAATAACTGATTGAATACTTACCTTCGGAGCAGGCTACAATGGGCCCGGAGGGTCATCTCAGGTTTACACGACCAGGCTACCGAAAGCACTGAAATGCTTATATGGAAACTATTGACAACTTTGACAACTACTGCAACTTATACAACACATCTCTATTGTCATACTCATATGCAATACTAGTATGAATGTCACTAGTAATTTTGGAACATTGAAAAGGAAAATCAGCGGAAATGCACCGCAGACCCTTAACAATGTGATTTGACAGTGGAAGTGTATTTTCGAAGATGATCTAATCAAATGAGTACACTTATAAAACTCATAAATTATTAAAGAGCAAGAGAAACGAGCTGCTCCTACAATGATGAGCTGCTCCTACAATGGCAATGACGAGCTGCTCCTACAATGACGAGCTGCTCCTACAATGACGAGCTACTCCTACAATGACGAGCTGCTCCTACAATGACGAGCTGCTCCTACAATGACGAGCTGCTCCTACAATGACGAGCTGCTCCTACAATGACGAGCTGCTCCTACAATGACGAGCTGCTCCTACAATGACGATCTGCTCCTACAATGACGAGCTGCTCCTACAATGACGAGCTGCTCCTAAAATGACGAGCTGCTCCTACAATGACGAGCTGCTCCTCCCTCTCTTTAGAAAAAAATGGTACTAGGTATTACTTCACTGTAGGATATCTAATTACTCCATGCCAAAATAGTATTTTGTTTCTCATAATTCTGTCTTGTTATCCCAGTGAGTAGAGGAGGTCATTATGTTTTCCCGACGTACTTCAAGCTAGAAGGAGTCAAAATAAAGATCACTCAGATCTTCTCCCCCACTTAAGAACATCTACTTAAATGTTTTGTTTTTGCTGGTTAGGACCTGGAACCTCCTTTACCACAGACGAAACACTTTCTTTGTAACATGTGAAGTAGCCCTTGGTGTCAAGTGACCCATCCTTATGTTTCTAAAGGGAGATTGGACCCCTCCCCCCTCATGAAGATATCAGTTGTTAATCCTATCAATAAAGAGACTATTCAATTCGGTCAAATCCTTCCAGAAGAAGTTATTAATCTTCAATTGTCACTGATTTATGTATTTAAATCGTTAATGATATGGTCATTATCATCATCAATACTATCTTTGAGATCAAGTTGGATGTTTTCGGATTGTGATGGACCATTAATGATAAACGGTTTCGAAGTTCAGTTATATCTCTGTCTTACATTACACATTCTGTCATTTAAGAGCTAACCATTGGTTAGTATACAGTTACGTGTTCATTCATTTATTTCTGAATGAGACCTGTATCCAAGCTTCCAGATGTACAAAGCTTCATTGAATATCAATGCAAACATATATCACTATGAGTTCATATGAATATGTCATATGCAGAAATTAAGTTCATTCAGCTCATGCACCAGGTGGGAACATTTAAAAGCAAGCCTAGCAATTTTCTTTCGCGGGGACTAGGCCGAATTAGAGGTGTTTAGAGACACAATAATTCCCTAGTAGCAAGCCCGCACGGGGCCAATTTGGTTTTAGCTCGGATTTGCTGTTTGAAGTCGGGCAACACTGAGCTGGGTTTCATGTTGGGCAGATGGCTGGGCTGAAGTGTGGCCCCGATCGGGCTGCCCATTTTGGGCTCAGATCAGTTTCAAAGCGGGCTGCCCGATTTGGGCTCAGATCAGTTTCAAAGAGGGCTACCCGCTTTGGGTTCATGTTGGCCAGATGACAAGAAACCCGTCCAAAACCCGTTCTGAGCCCAATTCGGGCAGCCCCCTTGGGGCCACACCAAAGCCCAGTGCCCTAAACCAATGGGCGCCCGTCGGTTAGCCCACTCCGGGCCGATGAGGGCTGAGGTTGGGTTTGGACAGGGCAACTGGTCTAATAGTTCTGATGATTGACACCAGATATCACTACTATACAATATCTAGAGTTTTCCAACAAAGCCAGATGAAATTGACATTATATAATAATACAATAAAATGTTAGTGATGTAGAATAGGAAACAATAAATAGATGTTCTCACAGTTTGGAAATAAGATAGAATATATATTTGAATGATGAAAAGAAGGTTCTCTAAGGAGCTATCCAGTGTAAACACTATTTCTGTGGCATAAACATCTGCTTAATATAAGACTCATGTGCCCCATGTAGGTATGAACTATGGCTTTGAAGGCCAATGTGCACCATAGACACTTGTCTATGCTGCATGTGGCTCAAACCTGATGATAAGAGGCCTGCTTGATACTTCCATTATTGGGTAGGAAGAGTATGATTATGCCTTGGGTTGATTAGAAGGAACTAGGATAACAAATACAAGAAATCATTGGAGAATGATTGAATAGATTCTAAAAACCCATAATTATCCGATCTGAGCCCGCTTTCAACACGTCCAAAAACCGATCTGAGCCCGCTTTCAACCCATCCAAAAACCGATCTGAACCCACTTTCAGCCCGTCCAAAAACCAATCTGAGCCCAAAGTGGGAAGCCCGTCCAAAAACTGATCTGAGCCCAAAGCGGGCTTCCCGTCCAAAACCCGATCTGTGCCCAACATGGGAAGCCCGCACGGGGCCAGACCAAAGCCCAGTGCCCTAAACCGATGGGAGCCCCTCGGTTAGCCCACTCCAGGCCAGACTTGCAAACACACTCTGGCCCCGTCCGGGGCCACAGTGTGTTTGCTACTAGGGAAGGTCACATTCATGATCTCCCATTTATTAACATGGGCCTTGGTGATTAGCCCCCCCCCCCCCTGCGTGACACTGTCTTTTAGTGATAGTCCATAAACCCAACCTGCCAGAGGTCAGAGCTCTCGATGAGGTACATGTATCATGCAGATTTATAATGTTAGTAACACCAATATCAGAAAATTTAATGGTGTATTCTGCATGATGCATTTTGGAACACAATGAATTACCGCAAAAATCGGTATCTATCCTCTAAAATAGATCTACGTTTGTGGCTGGGATGTTATTTAGAGGGAAACATTTCTCCTTTTTTTTTCTTTTTTTTTTTGGGGAGGGGCTTGACCAAATATGGATGCAGCCATTAACAGTAATCCCCCCCGTATTGGGTCTGTATAATATTATATCAAAAATATTGCTTTCAGACATGCAGGTAGATTCATGCTCATACCTATAGTCAATGAATTTGTGTCTATCAGCCTCTATGGCGGCTCACGACCATCTGTACTGGTGTACCCCCAATAGCCGAGAAGGCCAACTGCACCGCAACACCACTAAATGCCTTGACAACAGAAGGGGTGCCAGTGGAGACGGAGGTGACACTCGCAGCGTAATTACCAGACCATCAGGTTAGGCCACCCTTAATGCATACAAAGGAGCAGCAGCTGAGAGAGCTGAGCAGCTCACAGAAGCTCAGGGATGATGGTACGCTTATGGGTACACTTAGGTATATCTCCCAGGTGCTGTTTTATACCAAGATAATCTAACATTGGAATGCACAGGACTTTCATAATTATGCTATCAAAGACATGGGGTATAGATACTATTCTGCTCAGAGAGACGACACAGTTTCAGAGATGGAATACACACTATGCACACTCTTGCAAAATGGTGGTAACAGGTGGTAGTAATGTGTGGTAATTCCAGATACTGGGACTGAGTGTGGAATCGTTTGAAGGATGTGTGAGGGGTAGACATTGTAAGACTCACTCCAGCCTTATCTGTCGTTGTTGATGATTTTTTTTGGCTGAAAAATCTAGTAAATACAGCTCACCGATCCTTGGTCACTTGGTCGCCTCACTGTGCTCCCCAGTCGACGTCGCATTTCACACGATTCCCTAGTCATATGTAATACTAATTTGACTGAATTTATCAATCTTAAGTGCATTATCCTGATAATGTATTTAGTAAAGGTGCTCCCCTTGAAACCGAATATTCCCCGGATTTTCTTGTATTAGTTGATTAGGGTTTGTATTGATGGGCTGGGAATATACCTATTCGGGGAGTTGCTTGAGAGAAAAGCATAGTACAGATTATTGACATTTAGATTTCACGAAAGCTGATTCCCTTGGGAAACACCATGAGGTTGGATTAATATTAGTGATGAAACTGAGTTCAACCAGTACATCATGTCAGTTTGAAAATGCCAATATAAAGGTGTACAGAAGGTTCATTAATTGTTGTGTTATTGGGGAGTGTACAGCTCAGTCACTGGCAACACACGTATTAAAATTATGTTTGATCCAAGCAGTACCTATTGTTGGGGAGAATGAGCCAGTAATTACTCAAAAGTTGATATTACACAGAATGTCATATTTATCTGACGGCAAGTTTAATTTGCCAATGACCACGACAGTGAATTGAAGGCCTCTCCATGGACATTCGAAATAAACCAAAAGAGCCCGAATACATTAATCTTGGCACTCCTTTAAGCACGGCTTTGATTTCATTATCTGAAACCCTGCTGATAATCTCATTGTTCTTCAAAGTGGGGACTGAACACCTATTTCTATATGTACAGTCATGTCAACAGAGATATGGCGTTCCTGGTTTAGATAACCAGGAGTGTATTTACCTCGGCTGATCACTGGGTCCTGAAGTACATCTCTTGACCGACTATGCTGATTCATTGATTAAAGGGAAAAATTATCGTTGACAATAATTATGTTATGTTCCTTCTTGCTATTTCTATAATCAACAATCCATTTAGGGGGTGCTCCTTCTTTAGCAACATGGGGGGAGGGGTGTGTGTGGTGGATTTGTGGATGGGGGGAAATTTGGACCCCTTGACCGGGGGGGTATAAAAAAATTCCACTTGTTTTGAGCAAAAAAAGCCAGCGCGTTACTATACTACAAAGAGGCGCGAACGTGCGAATTTTCTTACCCCTCTAGCGAAATCTCCCCCCCCCCCCCCCCGCTGTTAAGAAGTGAGCACTCCCTGATATATTCAACTATCTTAGATCTACATTCCTGTGAGTTGAAGCACTCCTATATGTATGGCCATATCAGGGAGAAGGTTTGTCTCCAGTCATCCAACCTGGTGTAGCAAAACAGTGCTGGGTTCCCGAATTCCCTTGCTGCATACTAGATTTTACGATTCGTGAATAAGGCAATCATTAAGGGTGGTTATAGAGCGAGAAGTGGGAACAGGAACCAAGAGAAAAAAATAACAAGGGCCGGATCTGGTGAGTTAGAGCATGTCACTGGAAACTAATGCAATGTATCTGCACGTCTCTACATAGCCTACATACGTGCATACCTTTCCAGAGTCCCTATACCTGCATGGCAGCGATATATTTCATAAGGGGAATCTGAAGAAATTCAAGGATTACAGAGTAAGGGTCTACGTACGGTATACAATGTCAAACTGGAAAAAATCCCCTGATGACGACTGTCGAGATGCATAATAAAAGTAATTGTGATTGGCTTATCCAATGAAGAGATAAACACTTATTGTACTACGCTTATACACTTGCTCAATGTGAAAAATACTTAGATAAAAGACCAATTGTTACAAGGTTCCACCAAGGAAAAAGAATGTCTGTACCCAGATCTCTTAAACCCATCGTTATCAGAAGTTGTTTATACAGGGCCATCTCTAGGTGGAACAATTTAAAACCTGCCTATACAATCATAGAGACCCTTTGGCAATTCAAAAAAGCCATCAAAAAGGACTATCCTCAATGTTTCATAAATGCTGTTTAATTCATTATATAACATGTTACCGACCTCATCTCATCTCATCACATCCATTCTTATGTTAATCACGTATAACCAAGTGCCTGTATAGTCTTTTACAATATACACAAATGGATTTATCATATAAATAAGACAATATTGGAGTCATAGCATAGTACATACAAGACCGCTTAAAGACAAAACTGTAAATAGATAGGGGTGCTGGCGGCAGAAGGGCAATGCGCCCAAGCTAGTTTTTGGCCTAACGGTCGATTAGATCCAATAAAATATACTTTAAAAAAAAATCATCTAAATGGGCTAGCTCGATTCACGAATCCTAAACTGTAACCAAGACATGAAGTGCATAATGATATTCAAATGGACAGCTGCGTGAGGTCTGTTTCCGGTTTTGAATAACTGATGGAATTCACAAGACAGTAGGACCAAAACGTTCCATATAGGAAGCATGGAATGGTTTCCATCGCAACCATGCACTGCAATATGTGCTAATTTCCCATAGAAAACGTTCCATTTACATTCATGTTGGCACTAAAGATGGAATAATTCTCAGAAGGCACCCCTGGAAGGTACCTTCTCATGTGTTGAGTCACATGTTATAGACGATCGAGATTGCTTGAAATGCGACACCGACATTGTGCCATGCCTCACAGTGCCTGGAATCTGCCTCGGGGAACCTTCACAATTACTGATGGGCTGATGGCCGTGTCATAACTGACCCTGAAGGCAGTCTCCTTGAAATAACCATCGAAGGACCGTATTGTCTTACACTGGCAGGTAGGAATAGTTCACTCTCATGAATTATTATGATACTAGCAATGCTTTAACAGCTCAGGTTTCGGCAGGAATCGTCTGTGCTGGGTACTCTGGTGAAATGTCCAGCATCAGATCAGAAATTGTAAATATAATTTTCTCTGTACTGGAACTATAGATCCATGTATCCTATCTTATGATTTGTTTTTATCTCAGGTAGACCTGCATACTTCGCCAAGGTTACTAAGTGCAAGTCATCTAATTCTGCACTGCCTCCCCCCTGCAGATTTTCCCAGCTTCACTGAAAGGGCTCATGTCCCGTATTTCCTATTCATTGCCCTGTGCCATAAAGATTAGCTCTCTTGTATCACAGAATATGAGCAGAAGCCCATAAATTAGAGCTTGTCAGTGGTCGGGAGCGATTGATGAGGTATCGGCAACGAGTACCATGGGAGTTATTCGCCATACCTGGCAGCATTTATTTGAAATAAATCATGTTGTATGAGCCGCTGGTCAAATCGCCAAATGGGGTCACTCATCGTAAACAACCCTGAGATAAAAGCCCACTGAGGGGATGTCATGGCCGTGAAACAAGGCCAGCACCCCAGAGCAAAAGGCTTAACAAGTAATGACCCTCTTTTCCACACGTTCCAATTACCAAAACTTATTTGTAAAAAATAAAAGACTGATAGTCTACGCCTCGAGAGAGAGATGCTAATTATGGGTCTGTGATTCGACAGTAAACAAGTTCTGAGCTGTCTGCCATATCAGCAGATGAGGCCTGTATTAACCGTCTGTGTTAGGACTGGTAGCTTTTTGCTCATACAGGAGCAACACCAAGAGCAGCTCATTGGTGTCTATCAGCCTCCTGAGCAGCTCACCACCACCCAACTGAGCAGGCCAACTGAGCCGCTCCACCACTAAACGCCTTGATGGGACATCAGAAGGGATGCCAGGGGGAACGGAGGTGACAATCACGGTGTAATTACTGGGCCATCTGGTTAGGCCATCCTTAATGGATACAAAGAAGTAACAGTGGGAAGAGCAGCTCAGGGAGGGAACAGCTGGGCCCCTGGGTGCGGTTAGGGGAATGTGTGAGAAAGGAATATCACCTAAGGACAAAACTTACTAATCATAAAAGGGAAACAGTTTATTAGCACAAAATGGAAGTATGTGTTTAACCACAGGATTACCAGTAGCAAAATGTAATGTATATGTATCGTCACAAATATATTTGCGGTTACTTATACTACTTATATGATGCATCACATATGACTTTGCTATTCACATTTTGATGCATTCCTAACTGATTAAATAAGTTTTGCCTCACAGCTTTCCCAATCGGCACTTGAAATACAAACATCCTTTCCTCCAACGTTTTAAAGCTCCAAATTAATATTTAGCTCTTTAACATATATTGGACTTTGCTGTCCATTTAAGGGTCAAGTGGTGGTGAATAACCAATGACATGCTTTCCCTTCGGCAGATTAGCTGCTCTAATCACCTTAGGGCCTTCTAACCCAGCATCTCACAGTTATGTAATGTAATTACACAATACCAATATGTTCAGAGTAAACCAGCTTAGCAAAGCTTTGTAGATGCACCGTAGATAAATGTAGTTTGTATTGATATGTTACTGGATACTTGCCATTGGGCGATTTTGATCTTTCATCCAAGCAAAGAAAGTGCTTTAAGGAGTTTCTAGATGGTACGATTCTCAAGGACAAACCTGGTCGCATGGTGTGTATTGCCGAGTAATACTGACCTGTTAAAGGCAATCTACAGTATTGTGTAGGTGGCACTGACAATTTGTCATCTATAACTTCACAGGGAGAAAAAAATAGCGTCAAGAGGGAGTCCAGGTTGCCTCCAGAATGACTCCCCTCCTTAGGGGAGCCAAGGGCCTTATATGACTCCCTTATGCGATTCAGTGAACTATGTGACTCCCCCAGGTGACCCCATCAGATCGATCAGGGAGTCACCTAGGCTCCCTTAGGCAGTCTGGGCTCCCCCTAAAGAGAGGAGTCATTCTGGAGGCAACCGGGACTCCCTTTTGACGCTGTTTCTTTTCTCTGTGTTTATGTAGTCTTTCATATAAAGCAGGCTCGTTAAGTCCACTCCTTTTAACGATAAATTGAACCATAGTACCCGTGGTGTGGTACTAAATTACATGGTCCTGTTAACCATCGTCTTAAATACAATAGCCTTCAATCCCAAACCAGCAATAACTCGAACCGCCAATTCCTTTAACACAGATAATTGCCTTGGGGTATCTTCCACCAACTACCGTTTGTCATTTTCACCACTTTGGTTTTAACTAGTAGAACAAATAACATTGATGTCAATCTATCATTAAATCTTCTTGGTCCCCCTATAGAGTTTCCCAGTACTGCGGCACTGGCTGCGACATAATCAGCTTCCATTAGGCACTAATTACCTTAGCCCAGAAAGCCTCGTTACCAGTTTTATCCCATTTACTGCCAGGCTTCCGTCCCCACTTGTCAGTCTGTCACTGGAACCACAGCGATGGCTACAAATAGTATACATGGCTTCAGCACCAACAGGCTAACCCACCGGCATGGCATGTTTATACATACTGCTATAGGTTAAAAGCAGTATTATTCGTCTGGTGTAAGAACCATAGTGGAATTAAACCCCTGTGCGGTGTGTTTATTGGCATTTTAGTTGTAAAATGCCACGGATGCCGGACATTGAGGTAATGTAGGCCAACACTATTCAAAGAGCTATACTAAAAACAAGTAATACCTTAACCAGAACATTAACCTTCACGTCGCAACCTTCATATCAATAGTGTATAGCCAGTTATGATGGAACTTGATCACAAAGGCTGACTTTGAGCTTTAATGACCTCCAACTTCTTGATTGTATGCGTGTCATTTCAAAGGCCAGCCCTGAAAAGGCCTATTAATTATGCGGTTATGTGGTTTTACCTGCTTTGGAAAAGCTCACAGTTAATGGAAGGAACACCTCCAATCAAGGACAGGAAACAAACAAATTATGCGGTCATTGATACAAGTTTTAGGTTATCTGAGCAACCATTTTTGGAAATAATCTGATTATGTTTGCCATAATTTTGTCGTTTTAACCAGGAAAATAAATGTTTAGAAAGTGTCCGACTGGAATAATTGGAATGATCAAAGCCTTGTTATGTCAACACTTTGAATTCAGTCTCCAGCTTTTCGGGGTTAAGCAACGTTTTAGTTTTCAATTTTTGTTTTCAGAATCTGGCAACCAGTATTTCATTAGAATAAATGACCAGCCATGTGTTCCCCACGTTTAACCTGTTTCATGGACCTGTTGACCTGTCCCATGTCCGCTTGCCATATCCGCAAAAGGTGAAAGGCACAACCATCTTGAATATATATAAAGCCAAGGGGACTATTGTAGAACCTCCACAACCTCTTTTGTTATCGTAAAAGCCGTTACCACAGACTAGCTGACTATATTGATCCATTTAGATCTTTTATACACTGGAATCCTCCCACCCTTTTCAATGGATACAATTCGATACACTAGGGACCTCTGGGAGATCCCCACAAAGGATACATTGTGAGGACTGGTTGCTAAGCAGGTGGTTTGCCCTTCAGCATGTTAAATGCAGCTCATTCATGGTAGGCCTCTGAGAGGCTCAGAACCATGGTCCAGCAACAAATTCCCAACCCAAGGCCTAAGGGTGATTTACATATTTTTACATTTCAGATTTCTACCCTGAATGCCAGGGTTTGGAAAACAATCTGTCTTATACAAATTCACCACCCACTTCTAGGCAGTCTTTACGAGCTTTTAACTTAAGTCCAGAGCCCTTATAACATGATTTACTTGCATAAAACCCTCATATCCCACGCACCACATTGTTTTATGGATTGACACTGCCCATAAACAGCTTGATCTGAGTAGCTCACTATGAAGAGCTTCATATGAGCAGATGGTAGCGGATTGAGCAGCTGCTAACCAACAGATTCCTGCTTCAGGCATCTTCTCTCAGCTCCTTCTAACACCTTGTCATTGTTAACAGATTCCCCTGAGCTGCTCACTACAAACCACTCTCTTGAGAGCAATTCCCTACTGCTCAACACCTCATCCAGTACCTTTTAGATTAGACACTCGTTTACTCTCAATTAAGACGGTCTGGTCCCACCGGAGCATGTTATTCAGATGATCCTCTCTAGGCCGGATAAATCTGTCGAGGCATATTGCTATGAATGGATGAGAGGGCGTTAATGGTCTAATGGGGTGTAATCCATCTATTGAGTGGATTAAATCTGCATGACTAGGTAATTGGTTCGTTGATTACATGCATTAGGCGGTTGCTAAAGTGGATTCTGACACAGCTCCAACCTGTATCAGAGCAGGATGAACTATATACAGGCCCTACTCGGGAAACATGTATTCTGCGATATAATCCCCATCTCTATTGCACTGAAAACGCTATGTTAAAATAAGTACTCACTAGTGAGGACTTTTGTGTGATCATTTTGATTGGGGTGTGGGGTAGTACCCTGGTGATCTTTAAAGTGATCCCAGGTCATCAATATGATCACCCTTTTGACCCAATTGTAGAGCATGCTAGGTTGTCAATGGTAAGACCCTAGGTACTCAATTTGATGACTGCCTTTAATTTTTCTTGTTATAGAATTTAATCTACTAATACAATTATAATTAACCCCCTCCCAATCATCAACTTCAATCATCATGAATGGTGTCTTTCTGTATAGATATTTATAGCTTAGAAAAATTGTCAATCAAATCACTTGATTTTAAACTGTGATAATTGTCTTCACATATCCTCCAAGTTGTTAACATGTATGACCAATATTACTATAGGGCTTAATCAATAGATCACATGGAGCAGGGGCTATATCCTACATTGTTGTATAGTAGGTCCCTCTAGTGGCAAAATTATGTCCTCAAAATGATCACCTTTCCTTATTAATCTGATCACCTAAGGGCATGATCACCCTAAGTCCTCTGTAGTGAGTACCTCCATATGAGCCTAGGTTTTCAGTGTGGATCAGACATACTGTAATGGGTACAAGCATTTACATACCTTTGCCCATCCAGAAATAAATACCCCGAGGTGTTACTCTTGAAGGCCCAAACATTGGTATCCCTACAGCGACAGTCGGAGTGGAGCCCGGAGATGTACTCAGTCCTATACTAAAAGTATATACGGGCGGTGGGGGTTTAACTCGTGAAGACTTATCTTTCTGTACTAAAAAGCGATCAGGACTCATTGTGAAATATCTATGGTCTGTGGGAAGGATAGCGCGGCGATCCTGAACCAGTGCACAGGCCCTTTGGATGTAATCACTTGTGAGGAGGCGGGGACGAGTAGGATGTTATCTCATAGGACGGTGGCGTTTTGGGTGACAGTAATTGGCAGTAGGTTGTCACCTGTCATAAATTCCCACGGCCTGTCACTGTCAATGAAGACACCCCTGGTGCCAGCCAGTACCCCCTACCTGACAGTGAGGAATAGCTGATGTACTGAACCAGCCCTGATTATCTACTGAATAGGTAAAGCAGCCCTCTGGTGTTGGGCCCCCAGGGAGGAAGGCTGAGGGGGAGGGGGAACATCAGTAAGGGCCAGTGGCACTATGCTTCAGGAAGGCAAGCAATTCGCACAAACCTGGCCCCAAGGGTCAAATCAATCTCCTATTTCTGTAGTCTGACGTTGTCAGAGGCTGGCACGAACAGGGTGATTCTGCTGGAGTGTAAGGGAAGAGGAGATAGAGGAATGGCTTTGGGGTGCCATGGGAGAGAAGGCCCGTAGATAGTGAGGGAGAGGACAGATGGATGGATAGAGATAGCTTATCGTCACATGTAGGCCTGGCATGAATCGCGTTGGGATGTGATTGTGTGAGCAACAACTCAATATTCCCAGTACCAATTGCCAGAACAAATTATCTCTAACTGCAGAAAAACAGATCGTTTGGACAAAATGTGTCCTGCATCCATTTTTTTTGTTCCATTATTTGGGGTGGATTCAGAGGCTATGTTCTCATTTACTGTGACGTGTTCAAGTCCGTGTGGCAACTTTTTGCACTTGGTTTCCTCGTGGTTTCCAAGCAGATTAGTTCTCACCCCGACAACTTCTTAAATGCAGTCATGATTGCTGTGAAAGTGCCCAATAATTTGGCTTGATTTCTTTGCAGGCGATGTGCGTTTTTGTGTAGTGTCCAGTGTCCACGTTCATTGTCCTGGTTTTCTTGCTGAGGACTGTGATTGACACTTCACTTTCACCAGCCACCTACCATGATTATATGCGACTGGCGCTTTGTGCACATGGCTTGTGATTTGATTGTGTTCTCTTGGCATCTAAAGAATAGTATGGTTTACCTGATATCAGTGTCAAATTACATATTTTACACCTGCATTTCTCATTTTACTTTCTTTCCCTTCATGTCGCCCATTTCTATTTCATTTTCATCGACTTTCTCTCCTTGCCTTATTCTTTTTTTGCCAGGGACTCTTTGGGATTTCCCCCTCACACCTCCTCCCCCTTATTCCCATTGTAAGACATCCTAGAGACTTCCTTTCTCTCCTTACCTTTATACCCACGTCTATTTGCTCTAGAGACTATGCAGGCGCTGTTTACTTTACACTTACCTAGCTCACACCAGACACACTTTGCCCACTTAGCATAACCACCCTGCCCACTCAATGTTAACAGACACACGCTGCCCACTTTAGCGAATCACTTTGCCCACTTCGCAGACACACACTGCTCACTTAGTAGAAACACCGTTCTCACCTAACGACCGGGTTATTACAGAGTGACGCCATCTTCTTTTTCCTGCCAACATCTCTGCATCCAGATGATTAGGACACCATTAGATCACTGCCTGATACAATTGTAGAATATTCTTAAGCAGATCATGGCTGACTAATTACATTTGAAAATTAACATGAGCCTTAATTTCCTGTCTCCGCAGACTTGATTCGATTTACGCTCGCAAAACGCGTGCGCCTGCAGAGCGCTAATCAAATATCTGGTTAAGAATCAAATTATTGGGTTGAGGATTAGTAGAAACGAACCCCTAGTTGTGTGGGTAATTACTGACAGGGGGGAAGTTGCAGGCAGGATTAATACAGTATGGGGACCTGTTCTATTTGCTCAGGGTGAATTGTGTAATTATTGCTTGATTAACCAGCTGAGAACTTAGTTTAAGTTAGCTCTACGCAATAGTATGCATGCACAGTTTTCCAGCGACACAAGACGTCCCTGCTGAGCCCAAAAGTATAGATGTATGGTCCATACATGATCTGAAAAGTTTAGGGTATGTAGGTCGGATTTATTATTTTTTCTCGTTTGTTCTTTTTTCTTTTAAAGCTGCATCTCAGCAGTGGTGCAAAATGGAATAAAATAATATTTGCTGGGCGAGATTGGATGAAAATGGTCTAGGATCGGCCTTGTTTTGCTGGGTAGCGGTGGGTAAATTGAAACATCGCTTTTTTTTTCTTTGGCCTTGTTCTTGAACTAAGTGGAATCAATAGTCCCTCAGGACCACACCATCGGCTACGACCGGACATTCAGACATTCAGAATTAGGGTAACATGGTGAGTTCCATGAAGTAATATTTGTCAAATGCATATGGGATTACATGTCTCCCCCCCCCCACTTGTTGTTAAAAAATTACATTCCAAAATGATATTTCAAACCAATGTTTCTTTTTACATCCAATCTTTTTATTTCTTATTCCTCGACACAAATGGGATTCCTATTATTTAAACCTCTGGGTTTCAGTGCATTGTTCGATAGGAGATTCCCAGTAAACACGTCATACAAACTTTGAGAACATTTTCTATGGCTCCTTAATATGGCCAAAAACGTTATTTTGAGGTAAAATGAAGTATTTTTGTTAGCTTGGTTTAGGTGTTTCATCTGAAAAGTAGTTCTTGGCGTTTAACGCTTAAAAACATTTACATGGAAAATGCATAGATTCCTTTAACAGAACAGTACGTTGCATTGCCGTTATAAATGGGACTATTTACGCAATGCCAGTTAGGAGAAAGGAGTCGTTTTTTTCCGACAGCTGTTTAATTCCCTCGCAGAATAGTGCTTGCAAAGGTTTTATGTCGTGTTTCTGCTCTCTTTAAAAGGAACATTTTCAACTTGAAATGTAAAACTGCATTCAACTCCAAATCCTCTTCCAACAGGAACACATAAAACCTGTGAAACATGATGACAAAATAAAATAATGGTTCTTGAATTCGGTTGTACCTGCATGATCAATATCCATTAAGCATTGAGAATCGTATTACTATTTTGAATGGAATATTCCCACAAAGGCATGTGCATGTATTGATAAGCCTATACTATCCGAGTGTAAGGAATTACTGGTGGATGGCCCAGCGGCTGCTAAGGTCAACACATTTCCCACCACCAGAGCCAAAGGTGAGTGCTCCAGGGCAGCTTCAGCCAAGTGACCCTACATAGAGTTGGAGTGCCATGGGTGAGGCCCTTACCCCCCATAATAACAGTCATAATACAGTCTACACTCCTCCTCCAGGTGATTTACCAGTGTTTATACACACCTTACACCATCACTCTACAGGTCAAGTCTGATTATGGGCATCAGTTTATGTAATGGGGGTTGTCTCTTTTGCTCTGGTAAAAAGAGTTATTACTTAAGAGATACTACAAATTAGGTGCCATTTAAATGGGTTTTAACCAGATGTTTAATTAACCTCATTCCAAATTGAAAAGTAAAATGTAATTTAATTAAACCTAATTGATATTTGATTAACTTCATGAAGAGGTGGTTCATGCAATGACCATTAAATTGTCACATTTGTGTTTTAGGCATACTTTCCGTCTTATATGGACGTTACTTGGTATGAGATATACAACAAAACTACCCAGACAAATTGCATTCAAAGAACTACTATAGCAGAATTTCAATGTGATGTTATGCCGCATAAACAGGAACTTTCCCTGTTAAACACAGTAACAAGTATTGTGATACACAGGTCTTAGGATTACCTTCAAATAATGATTAATTCAAGCAATCTTCTCAAAAACTAGGTTTATTTTGTAAAAACGGCAGCGACAATGAGGACCGGCTTTCCTGGATAATGGAAAAGAATTATCAAAATGTAGGGCTTTGTGATGGACAGGCTCATCCTCATGTGTGTAAGTTAATTACATCAGATGGTCACCACAAGACGTGGTGACCACTTTTAATCATCGGTATGGTCCTGGAAGAGGATCTAAATGAATGCCCCGATGGCCAGCTTTTGTGAGAAATCCGATTACTAGTGCAGGGCTGAGAGCACAAGGAGTGGCCAAGTACTTTTTCATGATGAAACAACAAGACACAAGAATAAAAAAAATTGTTTGACCTGGCTTACATGACCACCTCTTCTGACCAGAAACCACCAAGGCCTAGGGCACTGACCTTCTTATCTGTAAAAGGATCACCAAGATGTAACAGGACCGACATCCTCTCTTAGTGCCTTCACAGGTGAACATTGAATGTCAATTTCATTGAAATTGAATGAAATTCAAATTCTTAATTTTGGAATAAAAAGCAATAAATACAATTGCTTCAAAAATTGTCTGACTATGATAACTGTCTGCTTGACAGAAGTAGTTCTAGTTACAGATTGAAGATTTGTGTACATGATAGTTTCTATACGGTTATGGCTGTGTCTCACGACCTTGGGCCAAAGTTTTTGTCTCTGACTGGGTGCCGTCTCTGACCAGGTGCCGTCTCTGACCAGGTGCCGTCTCTGACCATGTGTCAGAAAAAAAGGTGTTTTAAAAAGAATTATACTCATATATATAAGGATTTGGAAAAACGTTATGGCGGTTGTTATATAATTATAATTATAATTAGCCTCCTGCTGTTGGTATTTTGACCTTATCAAGCCAAGCCGGTCAGAGACGGCACCCGGTCAGAGACAGCACCTGGTCAGAGACGGCACCCGGTCAGATACAAAAACGTTGGCCCAAGGTCGTGAGACACAGCCTTATGTTAAACATTCGAGATATAAGCTGTATGTAGTATATTCCAGTATAACAGGGTTACATAATCAGATATTCTCACTGTAGAAAGTAGTTTGCATTAATCTGATTTATGCCACAGTCTTTTCTGTCGTCCTCACACAGCCAACTGTAGTATAAACAACCATTACATTCGGGATCTATAAATGAGCAGTTAGCATGTAGCTGCCCAGTAACTAGTATTTTAATGGTTGTCTGATATTGAGCAGCTCAGTGGATAATCTGTAGATTGTTCATGGTGTAGTGAAAAAAAAGACAATTTGTCGTCGCTTTGTGCAGTTAACTTCATGAATAGATACTAGTGGCATCTTTTTGTGAAATAGGAGTTATGTGATTGTAATTACTTCAATCCGAGGGATAGAAATTTATGGATAAGTTTGACAGTGAAAGGAAAGGCAATGAACCGTTTAATTGCATGATTGAGGTACAATTAAAACAGCAGTGATTTGACTAACAAAAAATAGTCAAAATGATGATCTACTAGGAAGAAAATAGTTTAAATGAGGAATTATAATGATCATGTATTGTAGTGAAGTATTATATGTAATTATTCCTATACGCAGCACCATGCTTTATGTCGGCCCATGATCACATCTGTAGCTACCTGGCTTAGAAAGTAATATAGGCAAATATTATAGTGGTCAATCAACGGGAATACAAATAAATGGATGCACTATTTGATTGCACCTCAAAATGTCTACTCATCCAGTAAGCTGCCAGAATATTCTCTGAAGTCTGAAGGGACAAGGTAAATAAAGCGGGACTATAGCCTGAGGATTTCTACCAGGTAAGGGCAGAGGATTCATTTTACCTTTTTTGTCGTCTACCTACCCCTGTGTTATCCTTATTGACAATGCCCTACCCAACACAGCCCTCATTTAAGGATTTACGTCAGTGGAATATACTATTTAGGCGCGGAAGAATTCACCACTGCTACCAAGTGTGTAGTCAAATCATGAATACTTAGTGTTTATTAGGTGATCATGATCATCAAATCGTTTTGAAGTAATACTTTTCCCTCTTGACGCTTGGATTACAGTTTTCGGGAAAAGAAGCAAGTTCGGATGGGCGTCTTTTAACGCTAATGGGTAGGAGGTGGTTTGAGTTGGCAGATTGTAAACCTACTCTGAGTTCATCTAAATGCATCCTGAAATATTACCCTGCAGAGATTCTCTCAGCAGTGTCACTTCGAACCACATTGCCAGAAATCAATATAACCACAATACTTAAACATATTTTTGAATCAACGCTCCATTTCCTTCTTTTTGAATCAATTACATGGGTACTATATAACGGTACGGGTCTTGTTACTTCTCAGCAATATGTGGATGATACAACAGCTTTCTATGAAAATTGACTCTATATTCTAAAATAGGTATCACTCCTGGGCAAGTTTTCAAAAAAAGTAATCTCGACCACCTGAATCCCTACCTCCCTCCCAACACATTGCTCCTTGACTATTCCACCACCGATAATCATTATAACAGTGGCACAGTCCAAATGTTTCATTAGCTCATGGGGGTCAAGGAGGTATGTGATCTGGCCTTCCTCCTACCTCCACCCACCAGTAGTCCTGTCCGCCCTCTGCTACCATAGCTCCTACCCCTCAAAATAATTTCCTCCAGTCCATACCCATCCTCCAGACCTTTCATGTATAAGCAGGGTCGATGACCTTGGTGTGTGCCTTTAAAGTTCTCAATTATTGTCCGGGGGCCTGCATGACTCGGGAGTAATCATTCCTGTCTGTGTCGGTACAGTTCTACCAGACCAACCCCACTCTTCTCCCCAGTCCCCTCTTGTTCGCCAGAAGTCTAGGAAAGGTTGTTTTTCATGGATGTGTTTTTCTTTGTTGTATATATGTTTTTCTTTTGTGGTTGAAAGAATTGATTTTAAAGGCAGGAGACAAATTGAATGAAAAAAAAAGTAGAAATGCTACCCGAATCTTGGTGAAATGATTGTTATAATTTTAGGTAAAACCTCCCATTAATGTCATTACTTTAGTCAAGTACAAAAGACAATAAACCCATGGTTAATACCCACCGTTTGCGTTGAATACAATGTAGGTTAAGAGGGAAAGAACACGAAGAAGGTTATATCTTGTATAATATATTATTGTCAGCAAAGAGAAAGCACATTACGCTGGTTGATCATTTCAATTGAGATGATTGTGGGTGTCATATTCATATATATATATATATATATATATATATATATATATATATATATATATATATATATATATATATATATATATATATATATATATATATATAACCATCATCGGCTCTGCCACCTATTTCCTTCAATGTTGCCCTAGTATCGACAAGTCACAGTAGCAACTGTATGTGGCGTTTATTACAATTTATGTAAAACAAAGTTTCAGTAGTTAGCGCTGCTTATATGTTTTGGGTATACAGCTAGCGAATTCATCGAACCTGTCTAGTTATTTTCTGAGACTAACCAGTGATACTGACACACAATTCTGGGTATGGTGGTGAAGGGCTTCAGACCTGGGTGTTAGTGTCAGCTATCTAGACTATAATGTAAACTGTGGAAGGGTGTCACCGGACTGCATCATTAATTATGTGTGTCTGTTCCTTATGTTTCCGATCCCCATCTATCTTACACATGAAACCTCAGCTTATGATGGCATTCTATGGGTTTAGCAAAACCCCTAAATAACTTTTGGAGAAACATAGGCTACCCGGTTAACAAAAAAAACGTTATTCCATAGTAGAGAGCCTTAGGGAAACGTTATATAACGTTATACAACGTTATAAAATGTAGTATAACGTTTTTTGTTTACTGGGTATGCCTAGGCAATATATCAACAAGTTAAATGTATATGCCATCAAATATTACCGACAAAGGATATATAAATTATATAGTTTTGAAGATTGTTTACTGATAAATACCATGATCCTCTTCCTTAGGTTATTATTATACCATAACAAGTGAAAACGTTATTTATGGGACACTATGGCATACCTTTATATATATTCTAATTACAACTTTAAAAAAACACTAGTTGCCAAGCTTCCTTTGCATCATAAAGAAATTAACCCTTTTTACCCCACCTGTTTGCCTCTCGTTTGTGTGAGCACTGCTAGCGCCTTCAAGCGCAATACCATAAAAAGAGGATGAAATACCGACACATTAAGCCGTGATAATGGCATGCTGGAGACAAAGGGGGACCATTCCCGCCTGGTATAGAGTCTCCCATACTGCAAGGTGTGTACACACCTTGACCTTTCAGGCTGCATCTCAGCGACACCTGGGTGTCAGGCTATTATGAGAAGCTTCTGTAGAGGCAGTCAGCAGCCCTGACCTGCTCTGTCATCAATCCTATGATATCCCCCTGGTTGGCGAGAAAGACAGAGGGGAAGGGGGAGAAAGGCAGAAAGAGATCAAGGGTTCAGTGTAGTAAAGATTGCTGTAGAAACATGTTATATCGTTTTATATCATCACAAATATGGATATAACTAGATCCACTGCTAGCATTGTAATGCAGGTCTAGACTGCGCCTTTGTATTTATAAAACCTCGAGTGAGCCTCATGCATACTTAGTAGGAGCTGGAAGCCAGTGGGGGGGGGGGCACTTTCTACTATCTAATTAGCCACTACTAATACTGTACCATCAAAATGGAGTTTGGACACATCATCATCTATTTGACATTGCATCTTATTTCCAATACCACAGGGCAGAGGTCACACTGATCACACGTCAATCATAGACAAGTGTGTTTGTCCTAATATACATGGATCCAAAACACTTTGCCCTTTAGACCAGATACACTAGGATGGCTCCTATAGTACTACGCGGCACGCACACTTTGTCTCATTATACATCTCATTAGGCACGTCTTCAGGCATGAAGTAGTGAAACAGCAACCAGCACTTCTAATAGGTCTAGGAAGAGCCTAGCCCTGGTTAGCACTAAAGAATCGATCACTTTACTTCATAGGTTGTCCTAGTATCGGCAATCTATTGTATTACAGACGTTGCCAGCCAGACTCCTAGTTTTTTTCCTGAGGGGACGCTGTTCAAATGGCAATTTTGATACTCGACGAGCTCTTAATGATATGAGCAGGTATTAAGCTAGTCCTGGTCAAATCAAGCTTGACAAAGATACACAAAAAAGTGTTACATGTATGGCCGTAGTATAGAGATGAGCAGGTTATGGTTTAGACATTACGAAGTAAATCTGATTACAGACACATCAGACCAACATAAGACAATGAAGCAGAATTACATAACCTAGAAGCGCACCCGTTAACACTTCGCAATGAATAAAAATAATCTCCTGAGAACTTAGCTTTCTGCAAAATTTACACAGACTGGGCTTTAAACCTCCCCTGTCCCATCTGAAACTCCAATGTACAGGCTGATGCATTGGGGATGGTGCTGAAAGGTCACCATACCCCTGACAAATCACCCAGCTTGGTGGTGTGTGCTCATGGGGAGTGCCCCCGGCACCATGCACTACAATAGCTAATTAACAAGTACCCTAGACATTTCCGGCATGCCCAGCCTGCATGTAATGCATTTACCGAGGCAGTCATCATAGATCACTGAGCCAATGTGCACTTACTGATTTTGTGGCATAGTAAACACAAAAGGGGTAGAGCATGTGGGATATATGTGTTTTTTTCATGTAGGAGTGCCTCCATGCTGGGGTGCATCTATTATGGTTCGATCATGAACATGCATACCAGTGCAAAGGCACACCCCTTGTTTAATAATTCAACAAAAGCTGATTTACTGTTTCCCTTGGGCCTCTGGTTCATGTCTCGCTAGAGGAGATGGTAGATCAGAAAGTGGCACAGATAAACCGCACAAACATGATTCAAGCTTTCTAACATCATAATTATATATGTAGTTTACCACAGCCATAGCTCTGCATTCATTATATTGGCGTGCATGGCTGAGGACGAGTCACAGAATCGTGTGGACTCAGTCGTGACTATGCAGACCAATGTAATAAATGCAGACATGTGGCTTATACCACTACTTTGCTTGCTTTGTACATAATAATTATGTACCTGGCTGTTTTCCTTTGTCTATCACTCCAAGTGTGGTAAAATATAATATGAGTGTATGATTCTAAGGGACCAAGGTCTATCACTTCTACTGCCGATTGGTTTATCAGTAAATTATATGCCATTTAAAGCACTTCTATAGATTTAATGAATATTTGAAATAACTCCCACAGAAGGCTCAGCTTGTGATGCTGACAATGCAATAGACCTGGGTAGGAGGCCTACTTTGGCATTGTCTTACCCGGACAGACTTCATCAACAGAGGTCGTTTGTGGAATTGACTCCCGGTGTGTGTTTCAATCACAGAATCCCAACAGGAGAGAGGCTGGTCCACCACTGTGACTTCCCCAACCACCTCCTGATCCTTCAGACTTCAGCCCTCGGCCAACCTGGGTGAATCTAAGCCTTAATAGTACGGTGCCCACTGACAACAAAAGAGCATTAAGGTGGAGATGAATGGGTTGGTTTGTCAGTGATTGTGTCTTAGACCTGCTTTGTACACCACGCAATGAGCTGCTCCTGATGCCCGACCCCTCACTATCTACTCACACCTTGCACGGGGCGTGGACAATGTAGTGGGTTATCGGGAGGTGGCGCTGGGTGATAAGGAAGTATATCGTAGAGTGCTCGTTTCCTTTATGACATGAGTATAGTATCAACTCCATGGCCGCCAGGAAACATCTTCATTTGATAGCAAGTATAGCCACTAAAATGGGCTATTTCTTTTCTAGTGGCCATATGTAATTTTGCTTTACGGCTATGGCCATATTATAGCAGTGCATACCTGGTTGCCGTACCATTGGCTAGCTATCAAAGAGTATAATCAATTACTTCTATTGTCAATTTAAGTCATACTACAGAGACCACAGCAAGGTAGAGATGAAGGATGAAGCATAACACGTGCTCTTATTAGTGTATACACTGATTAAAGCCAAAACTTACGTTCCTATACGGCGCAATATTAATAGATACTGTAGGTAATTGTTTCCTCTCCTGACTCTGCACTCCTGCAATACAGTGTGATGTTTACTCTGTCCCCTGGTCTGATGCCCATTGATGAGTCTCATGTTGTCTCTAATTGGTGCATTACCAGGGTCTACCCTTCTATTAGGAGCATATTACTCGTGCCGATGAAAACTAAGCTACTCAGCAAAAAAAAACAAGTATCCTACTGCAAGAATAGCATAATGGATCCTCCAGGGGATTGAGCCTCTAATTGCATTTCTACATTGCGAAGAACAAACAGGATAATCTTCTAGCGTTAACCCTGTAAGGGTTGCATAGTGCTTTAATGTATTATGTCCTTTGTCGTCATGATGCGTGAATGCTGGGCCGGAGAGTCAGCGCTCCAGCCCTGCATTTCATGCATCATGCCGATCCTTCGAGGTGTATCAGCCCCGTAGTGTCGGCATGATGTATGAAACGCAACACTGGCGAGTCACTCGCCAGGGCTACACCAATGCATAATGACGATAAAGGGCATGAAACAATTAATTCACTATACGGCCCTTAAAGGTTTGCAATGCCCCAAATGTCTCTAGTCTATTAGGGCACATCGCCCCTGGGCCATTAGTCTTAAAAGGGCGTCAGTGATGGATCGAATGGGAAGTGGGGACATCACGTACTCACACTCTCAGTAACCCGCTCCACAGAGGTTTAAAATACTGGCAAAGGTGGCTACTTTTGATTCACACCTTTGCCATTAACCAATAGATACATTAGCAGCGTAAACAGCTTTTCGCGTCGCTATCACAAGTTCTCTGGGTGGTTTAATGCAACCATTTCACTTACAAGCATAAATAAATGCAAATTTCCTAAACCAGCTTGAAACTGATCCAATCTTGTGGCGTGATGTTATGTGAGCCTGACACCTACTTAAAATGGTGTTGGCGCTCTCTTTAATATAAAAGACAAACAGCAGGTCCATCTTCAGAGGACACAACTGTTAATGCTGATAACAAAACTTGAAATATTGTTTTACAGAATCTTTCATATCTTGGTTTAAAAAAAAACTCTTTAAAAACTGCGTCTGCAATGGTTCTAATAATCTCCTTCTTTCTTTTCGCAGACCCATGCTAGTGATGACATGAGGACGTGAGGCCACTCTCAGTGCGTCATCATGGAGGACGTAACGTCATTAATGACGTCAGAGCCGTTCTCTAACACGTCCAACCACACCAATGTCTGGGAGCGTTACAACCAGGAGACGCTCTACGAGCACTTCCGGCCTGCCATTATGCATGTCGACAAGTACGTCACGCCGCTGTGGTACATCATCGGATTTCCCAGCAACCTTATCGCCTTTACCATCTGGATCCGGCCGCGCATGCGCCCTTCATCCGGGTGTTACCTGGCGGCGCTGGCCATGTCAGACTTCATCTTCCTCATTCTGCAACTCATCTACGAGTTGCAGTCTACATGGGATGTGCGGCTACTCAAGGTGCCTGTTCTTTGTGAGGCTTTCCCTGTTATCTTCCTTGCCTCCCAGTACTTGAGTCCTGTGCTGGTGCTGGGCTTTACCGTGGAGAAGTATATCAGTGTCTGCCACCCCTTCAAGAGGGAGCATTACTGCACCACGTCACGGACAGTGAAGGTGATAGCATCTATAGTGGTGATGTCGGTCCTGTTGCATTCAGTGCAGGCTTACTTCTGGCACTATAGTGCAGAGACTGATGAGTGCACTGTGCGACCAGAGGTGACTAATGGTGGTACAAGGTCTGTTTGGACTGTCTGGTCATGGGTGACTGAACTACTCGTATTTGGACTTGTGCCGCTCGCCATCTTGGCCCTTAATCTCCTGGTGATATGTGAGATCCGCAAGTTGGCCAAGAGCGAAAAGACACGCCTGTGCTTGAAACAGACCAGCAACAGCTCTGCAGCCACAGCCACTCTGCTAGCTGTGAGTTTTTATCTCATCTTCACTACCCTACCAGTGACAGTGTGTTACGCCATGTTCCTCAGTTTCCCAGAGGGTAACCCCTTTATGACAGACGCTCAAATAGCGGCAGATCCCACCTGGCAGCGCCATTTTGGTTACTTTGCTGTAAAGACCATCATAGAGGAGCTGGGCATGTCCCATTATGCTTGTAACTTCTTTATCTATCTGAGTACAGGTAAACTGTTTAGGAGGGAATTAAGGGATGTTTTCCTGAAGACCTTTATGAAGGATAGCTACATGCGTGGTAGCAATGGCTGGTCCACGCGTGGTGCTTCACACACCTATATCAGAGCGTCAAGGCAAGAGGCCAATGGCGATGTGTCCCATCTCTGAAGCAATTTGAAAACACTCCAAATGACTACAAACTTGGTGATGGGGCATTACAGGCGTTGCCCATAGAGGATAATATGGACACAAGGTAGCTATAGTTATAATTGATATATACTGATCCCTGTGAACGCGTATAAACATGCAGACACGTAGTCCTAAAGGCAATATATGCAAATGTGTCCTTATCTCTTTTGAGATTGTGGTAGGGTTCTTTCACTTAAGTATATTGCAGGCGATTTCTGGTATGGCCGGCTAAGAACAGTTGTACACAATGTCTTCGAGTTGACTTTTGTCATGGTCGAAAAGGCGGAATGAATCGCATTCTGCTATTCCTTGAATTGTTGTTGATAGCATGTGTGTGCATAATAAGCTATATTAGATGCATAAAATCTGCTAGATGTATATGAAATGGTGAAAGCTATACTTGTATATTTGTATTTTCGTTTTTGTACCAACAGAATACCTAATTGGCAATGTGAAAGTATCAGCCATCCAGAGAAAAGGCAAAGGCAATGCAAAGACGTTTCAAGAAAGTGTAATATAAAAGAAAAGTTAGTGTTGAGTCATATTAGCCTTACTGTTGATATCTACCTAAATATCAGAGCTAGAGAATTGAAAATATCTACCCTGATGTTCTGTTTATTCACATATCTCGTTTTATCCATAGGGTGCTTAGGCTGTATACAATTTCAATGTGTTTGTAATGGCATGGACATTTAGGTTTTCGTGATGTTTTCTCTGAAGGTTAATAGCCTTATATCACCAAATAGGGGCTGTGTTACCTTCACGAGGAACACACTGGAAACACCAAGTTATACTTTTAATGAAATTTAGGTATCTGATTCATGGAAATAAGTCCTTAAGGTCAAATCCCACAATACGAAAAATGGACCAGAAAGTGTTGATTATTGACTTAAAAACAACGGGCAACTGTTGCCAATATTGTAAATCGCAACACTTGTCCCATGACCTTATGCCTCTCCAAATCCCACAGTGGTCAATAATAGGCAAGCAAAGTGCTGCGTGCAGGACTGGTTAATGGATCTGTTTGAGGGGAGTTACTTCACAGTATGATTTGTCCTCACTATTCCCTCTCAATTAGCCTAAAGATGTTTGGAGTGCCCCCCCCCCCCCTATATAAGCCAAATCATTGACATATTCCAATAAGCAACATTTGTTAGGCATTCTGGGGGCAAATATCTAACTCATTTGATCCTTGTGATTTCCCAAATCACAAGACAAAGGCAACCCTTTCTCACCGATTTGGGCCTGTCTTAGCCAAAATAGGGCCCAAAATCGGCAATAAGACCAATTCACAACATTTTCTGACCCTCTCTCGCGTTGTGGGATTTGACCTTTACCCAGGTTCCTCTATCAATGCATGCTGATTCATTACATAAGAAAACAATTCTTTGCATTTCTTGCTAGCTTGAATTAGTTGTGGTTCTAAATTAAGGAAAAGAAGATGACTCTTAGTAGATATTAAAATCTAGTAACTAATTAGAATAGAATGTATGTGTACCATGAAAGGTATTAATGAATTCAGTTTTGATACATTGATCAACAGACAGCCATCTTGGCAACGGTTATAAGGCAATTTCATCAAAAGTCAATCTCGTACATCCTGTCACAATATCGTATTGAAAGTTAACCATAACCAATTTAGACGTCCGATAAAGTAAATTGCTCAGTGACCTTCTTTTCAGCTTTTCTACTTCTTTGGTTAAAGAAGTAAAGGATACGACTGATTTGGTTACATACAAGTTGCATACATGTTTGGTGGGGTAGGCGAATTATTTTCGATTTCTTTCAATTTCATTTTGTTAACAGTCAAACAGAAAATCCCCTGCTTGCTCACGGAAGTCGACATAATATGTGTAATAAGATCCTATTAAACTGATAAAACCTGACCCGAGTTTCTGCTTGCGTTACTTAAAAACTGTCCTTTCCTGTTGTAGGCACATTGAACGTTTCCTTTTATTTCGACAATATGATATCAATATTGGGCCATGTAGCGATGTTTTATACTATTGTAATGCCGCATACAGTACCGCATATTGTAGATATATTGATGGGGGCACGCTGCCTGCAGATGTACCTAACAAATAAACATAATATAGGGTATACATATATGTGTGTGTTTTCCATATCAATATCCATACCATTAACCACTCAAGAAAATGCTTATACGTGTTGCCATATACAAGTATTGACTATTCTTTTTTTGACACTTTATCCTGACCTGGAAATAAACCTTCCTTAACATTGCTGATAGAGAATACACCAGAAGATTATATTCATAATTATGCTGTCCTTTAATGCTAAACACAGATGACCGAATTGTCTCAGAAACCTACGAAAAGAGGGGGGAAATACAATGAACGCTATATAAGAACATGCATGCCAACAAAGCACCCATTTTATCGTAGAAATGCAGTGGAATAAATAAGTAACACCACCCTCAGTATTATAGAATATATTCAGATGTATTAACGGTGTAAGTTGTCATTGATAATGCAATTAGGTGAAAATGATATTGAACTCCCGTCACTATTTACTTAATTGCAAGTAGCCCTATTGAAAGTCATGATATTTGTACTGTGGAAACTCATCGAGTATCACTCAAAATCTATTCTATATACCCCATAAAGTGTACCCCACACAGTATTTTGCATACAATAAAATTAATGGTACCTGGAATTTCGATGTAGCGTTGACGTCAACAAATAGTTGTATAGCCTATGGCTGTGCCGTGCCACTGATGTCTCGTATATATTATATTTAATAAAAGGATTTATTTCAAAACTCTGTCACGGTATTCAAAATAACAATGTTCAACCAAAAGACTTGATGACATAATTATCACATTATCTTTTGGAATAAAGTGTGTGATCAAATGACCTGTACCCTTTTTCAAGTTGTGTTTTGTTCCCATTAGAGAAAAACACCCGCCCTATTCCAAAAAAGCTGTTAAAGAGGTGTGCCTCAGGGTTTAGACAGATACAGCTCATACATAATTATAGACATCTACAAAAAAAGTAATATTTAATAACACTTAAAGAATGCGAAGACGGACGTCCATAATGTAATTAATCATAGGGATTTAGATATAGAGAGAGTCCAAGAGAGGGTATGATATCATATGCTGATTTAATGGAGGCGCCTGGGATATATCCTCTACCCTTTGGTTGAACCTCTCTGTCACAAATGAAGGTATAATAATTAATGTTTATATTTCAATTGGTATTGGTTGCATCTCAAACAGTGAACTATGAAGATCCTAGTAAGGATTATTTGGGCTCAATGTCGTTGTAATCCTTTCTAGGAAAGGCAATTACCTGGAGCAGATCTATAGATCACTACAAATCATAATGATGGTCATGATTCTGAGGATTTATAGAGCTTTAGATAGTTCTTCTCATTATTGAGAGTCGTGTCCTCTCTTTTCCTACCCAGCTACCAAAATACGTTATTTTACGTCAAAATAACGTTTTTAACGTTATATAGCGTTTTGCCACAATAAGGAGCCATAGAGAAATAACGTTTGGTTTTGTTTACTGGGTATGTCCCTACTCCTTTCTACGTCACAACGAATGGATGTTATCTCTGGCAGGAATCATTACAGGGTCAAGAGGGTGAATGACAGGACATGAAACATAACCCAGGCACATGTAGCAGCACATACCATAGGTGCTTTGTCCAGGGCATCCTCTTTGTGCGCATGTTTATTTATAATCTGGGGGCACTGCAGCCTGTCATTCTAATACCCAAGAGAGAAGAGTGAATGGCTGTACAGGTGACCAGAGAGGGGGACAGTTCTGGGGCAGGATTAGGTCCAGAGGGCGGAGAAGCTGTATGGGTATCTTGCATGTCAGGTCACAGTGGTGGGACAGTCAAGGTGCCTCATCCCTTCTCATGTGTCCAATCGAACACAATCAGAGCTAAAAATATCATTGTGGCCTTGTTATTGGGGAACAAAGGGGATATTCTAGTGGGCTTTCTCTATTGGAGAATCCGCCTTGGAGACCAACTGTATAGATAGAAGTAAAGTGACATCACATCAGGCTAATACTAGCATAGAAAATGTTTGTGAGGTGTTTCAGAGATTTCAGTCTGCAAAGGAAACAAAATTAATGATAATCCAAAATTTCTTTCCGATTAAAAAGAATTGTTATCTTCTTAAAATAAGTTTTGCAACCTTGAAATGAGGACTGGCAAATATCTTAGAGTACCAAATTTCTACTAAAAGGTCCCATTTTATTAGGATATTCATCAATAAGGCCCCAATAAGATTGAATGTGTCTGGTCCCGTTTTCTTTCCAACAGTATACCTTTCAACCTATAGTCTCACCTGTGACTACATAACCTCTTCAGGATTCAATATACCAATTTAAACCTGTAGATTCTCGATTACACATTCTTTATCTACTCATTCATCTATGTGGATTTGATCTCCTATTTCCAAGTTATTTAAGAATGTTTATGTGACATGAATAACCCAGGGTTCATATGCGTTACATGCTCTATCAACACTCGAGTAAACTCTATAATCCAGACTCCTCATTAGATTCTTAGCTTGGTAATCAATCCGTTCCCCTTATGGTACATAGAAATTATGAATACATTATCCTAGACAATAACTACCAGATACGACACCAAAAGCCAGAATGACCAAAGAAGAAACAACAACAAGTAGAAGGCAGGAATAATGATAATTAATAGGTAAAATTCATAATATATGTCCATCTTATAAGGTCCATGCCTCTCCATTCCCAGTTCCACCAATAGCCTGACTAGAATAGCTCAAGTCAGCAGAAATGATGCACTGGTCAATAGAGGATTAGCTGATCCTTCACTGCCCCCATATAGCCAGCCTTATGACAGATGGACCTTTCCAACCATCCTCACTTCTGAATACTGCTGATAGTATCCTGCGGGGTTTAGATTTGCTATGGACCAAGTAGACAGTTGAAATATCTTTAGGGACCTAGAGGTCACTACACTTTAAGTAACCTGACCTTTAATCAGGTGGGGGTAGAAGGTCAGGGCAGTTCGACTCTATTGAGAACCTGTATGAGGTCCCAGGCCTACTAGGTCATCATTTATTCTGGTGTTTTTCAATTTTTGTCCCACCCTAAAGAGGGTTCTAGAAAAAAATAATTATTCTGGCACTTACTCGATATAACTCTACGGCGAGCCTCAAATTCCTGATTCTAGCCTATGGGTACGGGGTGGAACATTAATTAGCATTAGTTATACAATGTTAACAATTATCTATCGTTGCAAAGGCATTTCTGTTTTGGCGAGATTACAAAGAAATCATTCATTAACAAATAACCCATGGGTATGAAACTTGATAGACATGTCTTATCTTTAATATGTAAATATAATTATTCTATCCATCTACCAATCATCTACATCTACCAATGTGGCTCGTGGCAGTTACTTCATAGACGGTCGATCGAAGGCAATACATGATGAGATGAACAGTAAAGCGGATAGATTATAGTATGGACATATCTCATTGAGAATACATAGCATAAAATCTAGTCACAATAATAGCAATTATAAGAAAATGTCATTGAACAACTGTTGAATGTACGTGGAGACACTGAGATGCAGAAAACCTGCATCTGCTCACAATTTTCTGGTTTAATCTGTCCATGGGGCCGATAAAGAAAATCAAATATTTCTTTCATATAGCTGTGATATCAGAGAGCAGATAACTATTACAATGAGGTAGAGGAAATCAGGCGGAAATGTGTTGGACATCGGATATTGCCTTTCTCCAACAAATATGGAAGGTAAGTAATGAGGCAAAAACATTCTAGATTGATATTTTGTACTTGCTTTGCAATATCATGAACAATAAGTGTATGAGGGATATTATAGCTGCTTCAAATTGCTGTGATTTGAAGTAGAAAACTTGAATTATGCATGCCGGCCTTGGTTTCACAAATTGGATGTTGGGTGTGTGATATAAATGCCAGATAAGTGCATCATTATTATCATCTAATATTGACACGAAAGTCATCAGAAGAATGAAACTTAGTTAACAAAACCTCCTGCTTCGTTGTCTAGGAATGTCCCTGCTGGTGTTTTATTCTAATATAATTTACAATCTGTATCAATTTGTAATGCAGCTATTGTCACCGTACCTTATTATTTCGAAATGAGTATTGTATCGTGATAATATCTGTCAGTATTGCCAATGAATGCAGCCATGTATGAAATCCTGTGTCCAGATGCAGATAGCATATTAAACGGATGTCTGTAATATTGGAGAAGCACTAGTAGGAATCTTCTCTGGTGTAGGCAATCTTTGCTATATTAATTAACTGTCCTGACATCACATATCATACATGTCGCACATTTTGCAATCTCTGTGAATGAGTAGTGCTTTATTATGAATACCCGGTTGCATGATGAATGAAAGAAAGGTTGCCGTGTACATGATACAGTGGGATGCATTAGTAACTTCATATCGACCTTCAACAAAACATAATAAGAGAAGTCACTGCCAAAGCGATGTCTGAGGCTTGTTATGGTGTTTTGACAGCAGAATGACTGGTGCATACGGGTACAGACCTTGGAGCTGGTCCTGATGTGAAATCAAGTATTGGGATTTCGGACAGAACTTATTCTCCAGCTTTATCTCCTACCTGCCGATAATGAAGGTGATTTAGTTTCGGATCCTGCGTGCTAAACAAGGAACATTCTCTTAGAGTTCATGGATTGGAATTTATTAAAGATTTGAACAGGCTGACGTACCAATCAGAGAATTGGGGGGGGCATTCTATTCTGTCACATCATGATTGCAGAAGAATAGTAACTGGTTTGACAGGAAGGTTCCATTGATGCAACATTGGTAGCTAAAGTGGCAAGTAGGACTTCCCTGTAAACGTAAGAATCGATCAGTTATACAAAGCTCAGTAGGGCAGTTCGCAAGCTTCTTGCATAAGAAGACCTTTATGGACATGTTTGTTCCACTCACGCTGGTACCACGTTTAATAAAGTTTAGGACTCCATAAAACTCACAATATGGATTTCATGAGATGCACTACTACTTCTTCACAAACATAATTATGAATTAGTTCCTGAATGGTCCAGAACAGGATTGAATGTCGTAGAATCTTACTACATGCATACCTTATCTATAGGTTAAGTTGTACATCCTGAAATCAAGAACTTGTTTTTGTGTAAATGTCAGATATTCAACGGAAACCTAGCTAGGGCGAAACTAGATGATTATGTACCTGTCAAAGGGAAGTTGCAAAGGAAGAGGTAATTCCAAATTAGTACTCCATGGCTGGGTAGTGAGAAGGTTAGAGGAGCACAGAGTAGCTCAATGTGTATAGTGAACAGGCATCAATGTAGGGACACCAGTAGGGATGAAGGGTGGAGTATGGGAGAGCAGTGTCGGCAGCGGCGTCACTAACCTCCCGTGTAATTAGATTTGTGCTTGTGACTTTAAGAGTGCAGTTCTTAGAGCTGCTCTGAGCGCCTTTGAGCAGATGGGTTCAGACCAAATGGCCATGAGCCGCTCTAGGAAGGGATTGTAGTGGAGATGAGGGTGGGAGGGGTCGGAGCATTTTCTGACCCTGCACCCTGTCCTATCAGACTTTAATTCCCAGGTAAAGGTGTGCACAGATCGTAAAGGGGATACAAGTTGGATGCCACACCCAAATATTTTGTGTTTCCTTGTAAATATGGAAGGTGTATGCCATACTAATGGTAGATATAAACGTGTTCTAAACAGAACGCAGAGTATAGCATGCTTATTCATGTAGTCAAGCAGTCGATGTCGAGGTTGACTTTTGCATAAAACAGACACTCTTATTTCCTTTAGAAATGTGTGATTTACACATCTCAGCGTGTATAGCAGATACAAGGTTATTCCTGCCCTGGCAATAATATTATGTGGATGGCAGACGGGAGACCCCTAAATCCACAAGGTTTCAGTGACAACATGCTAGGGGAACAGGACCCAGGAAGGAAAAAGTAGTTAAGGGAGAATAGGTTAGCTTTTCCTGATTGAATCTGGCTTTTTAAAATGAAAGGTCACTGCCCACAATGAACCCTGTTTTACACCTTAACATTTAAGACCTTTCACCCTGCCAATCCCTACCCAGACACCTCTCCTACAGCTGGGAACCTGGGAGACGGAAATAATTACAGACAGTGTTTAAAGATAGAAACTGATACAACACACAGAAATTATAGGGACAAGAGAGACATTGATCTATGTTAAATCTTAGCGGTACATAATAATATAAACAACAATATGTATTGCAAATAATATTGTAAATGTCAAGGAGGAGAAAATCTGCTAAAGAAATAATTTAATCTGACATGTACAAATGAAACTATATGATATCATTAAAACACGTTTTGAGTCAGTCTTTTTTGATGAGTAAGGTCGGCTTAACTTAGAGCACACACGATATCATATTGGGGTAAGAGGGATATAGGAGAAACCTTCCCTCAGTATTAAACTTGCGGATCCACATAAGTATGCACTAATGGAAAGGTGACTTTGAACATGTCAAGGAGAATGCGTATACGGTAGGTAATCTGAAGATGGTTTTAAGGCTCTAAGGTGCATATGAGATGCTCACTCAATCCGAAATGTCACAGAGGAGCCGCCTACTGCGGTATCGGCTCCATCTCTGAATCAAGGAATGTAGACCACCATAAACAATGGATGAAACTCGTAATGAAGGTTATACTTGGGAAGTTGAAAACCCTTTTGTAATTCCTACTATGGTTTGAACATCTTTCTAAAGAGAAGGGCAATTAAAGCTATTGAGTTGTCCATAGTATGAAATCTCTCTAGAGAATGGTCTGATGTCCCATCTAGAACTACGCAACCCCAACAATTTAATGGCAAGGTCCAATGGTTCTGGAATTGAGACATAGTGACCGTGTTCTACTCGTGACATTGAAATCAAATTAAATTGCTAAAGCACAGCGTAACGCACATCATTAACCTATAGTAGTAAGTGTATTTATTCTAAGAGAAAGTATTGATTACCATTTGACGAAGTTCTGACGGATAGTTAGCAGTTCCATAACATGCATGCAGCTGGTAGAAGAAAACCAGATAAAGCATACGTACGGCATGGGTTTAAAATGTTATTTGTTTATTATTCAAATCGTTTACTCAGGCATAGTTGCCTTTTCCAAGAGCCTGATATTACCTATCAAGCTCTGCAGTTTCAGACAGAAATTGGAGAAATGTCCATCTAAAAGGTTAATTATTGCCATATCCTTCCATAAAGTACTATGACCACCAGTCTCTCTGTCAGCATTGGTATTTTCCTTGATTGGATCACTATCACTATATGTAATTATTCAAGTGGTTCAGCCAAGTAATTAGTGATATCAGCTTCTCATATGTATGTTAATGGGTGGTATTAGTGACCGCTCAAAAAATCGTTCGTCATCAACAAAATTGATATGTATTTGCTGTGGTATTTCATGTGAGAACCAATTTGTAACGTGACTATGGCATTTCAGACATTGAGTTGTATCATTAACCTCCCAAGTCACGTTGATGGCCATGGATATCATGACCCCTGTATCACTGTTTTATGTATATTGTACTGGACAATAATGATGAATACTGTAGCGGTGCGGAGCCGTGCGGAGCGGTGCGGAGCCCGAGGTACGCCCGGACTCCGCGGGGGGGGGGGGGGCGCCCCGCGTGCGCTCGCTATATAAGACAGCGACGCACGCGGCGGCGCCAGTCTTGCTCTGGCTCTGGTTGAGTTCGGACGTGCCTTAGCTCTCTACACTGCTCCGCACGACGGCCAGCTCCGCATCAACGTAAGGGGACGCCCATGCCTCAAGCACCTGTTTATGTACTGATATCTGTTGCCATCCTTCAATAGAGAACTACTATTCCTACTACCTGACTGCGTTCTGTCTTCCTTCCACTCATTGGCCTGGTCATATCCGTTACAGTGGTGACAGCGGTGTTTTTTTTATATCTAAAGAACTCACGAAGGACATGGACGGGCTATTCCGGGAGGGAGGGTCAGATGAAGGGTCCCAGGAGAGGACGCAGGAGGCACAAAAAGGTAAGGGGGGAGAGGTGGCAGCCGGGGAGGACATATTTTTTAAACTTCCAGGTGCAACAGCGCCTCCAGGGTTCGAGGGCAAGGAGGAGGCAGAGCGACAAAGACGGTGGGTGCTAGACTGGCGAGCAGGAGAGGAGGAACGCCGTACGGCTATGTGGGAGCAGCGGCGGGGGCAGGACGAAAGGTGGTCCCGGGAGGCGGAGCGGCTGGCGGCTCCGCACGGATCGAACGTTTTGGGCCCGGTGGGGGAGGGCCGCCCAGACGGCAGCAGGAGGAGCAGTCTGGCGGACACCGTCCCGTGGAGTGGAGCCTCCTCGGTGGCCGGGGCAAAAGCGGAACCGGAGGGCAACCACCCAGCAGCGCCCCCAAGGCAGGCAGTGATGGCGGGAGGAGCCGAGGCAGCCGGGCAGCCGTCGGCACGACGGGCCATGGCGCCCGTAAGCACGACGGACCGTGCGGAGCCGTGGCGTGCGGAGCCGTGGCGTGCGGAGCCGTGGCGTGCGGAGCCGCTGCGTGCGGAGCCGCCGCGTGCGGAGCCGCCTCTGGAGAGGGAGGAGTTAGGAACGACGCCGGGGGAGACGGACCTGGTGCAGCTGGTATCCCAGAAGGTTCGAGAGGCTGCAGCCCGGTCTCAGGACGAGAGGAGACGGGAAGTGGAGAGGCTGCAGGCCGTCAGGGAAGAGGTAGGCAGGAGGGCGGAGCAGGCGGAGCGCTCCCGCATCCGCCAGGAGACCTTGCTGCTGGAAGGGGAAAGGGATGCCCAGGTGGCAGAGATGCAGGCCTCGGAGTCCCGCACGGAGGCGCTGCAACAGGAGATGGAGCGAAGGTCCGCCGAAAGGAAGGAGCAGGCGGAGGAGGAGGCGCTTCTGTCCGACGCAGTACAGCAGGAGATAGCAGCTATAGACGCGGCCAGGGCGGAAGTGACCCGTCGGGAGAGCGCGTACCGAGAGGCGCTGAGAGTGGAGGCACAGAAGGGGGAGAGGGAGAGGAGCCCGGGATGGATGGCAGCGGAGAGGGAGTGGGGTGCAAGCCCGCGACTGGAACCTGGGTCCAGGCTGGCCTCCACTCCACTTCCTCCCAACCCCGAGCAGGCCTGCCCCCCGGCCACCACCCTCACCCCCGCAGTGGGGCCCGAGCCCCAGGGAGGAAGGGGGATTCCGGTGCCGCCTCTCCCCAGCTGGGAGTATGCCCCACAAACGGGGTTGGCGCCCGTGGCCCCCTCTCGAGAGACGTACCCACCCCGCACAGGCGGGATGGATAAGTTGGGGTTCCCCTTACTCCCCCAAACTCAGTGGCCCTCTTGTGGCACCCCCTTTACCAGTAGGGGTGGCGGAGAGGCGATGAAGGAGTGGGGCAAGGCGGACAAGATGGAGAAGCCAGTAGTAGTCCCTGGGAAGTACGACGGCAGCACCCCACTTACCGAGTACTTGGCACACTTTGACCTTTGCCGGCGGGCGAACGGGTGGGACCATACCACGGCGGGAGTGTTCTTGGGACTGAGCCTTACGGGGTTGGCGCGCCGCCTCCTGTCTGGCATTGAGCCGTCCTCCGAGGATGGCTACCTTCGGTTGCGTCAGGCCTTGGTAGCGCGGTTCCAACCTCCCAACCAGGCCGCAATGTATAAAGCCCTGCTGCGCAACAAAGAGAGGGGGAAGGGAGAGTGTCTGCAGGCCCACGCGGAGGAGGTGGAGAGGTATACCCGCCTGGCCTACCCCCTGGCCGACTTGGCAACAGTAGACTGCATGGCCAAGGATAGGTTCGTGGAGAGCTTAAAAGATCACCAACTCCAACTGTGGATACACCAGAGCGCAGCCACAACTCTCTTGGAGGCGGTACAGGTGGCACTGCATGCGGCCGTATGGTCATCCGCAAAGCGTACGGGCCACCGCCCAGACAATGGGAGAAGAGGTGAGAGAACTCCGGGAGGATGCCGCGAAGGAGAATGCCGTCGCTGCGAGGTTCCGCGAGACGGTGACGCAGGCCCTGGGCCAGGGCGGGCCACGGCCATCCAGCTCGGACCGGAGGCCGGGAGCCTCTTATGCCAGCCGGGCTGGTAGGGAAAGGGAGCGGGAACGGACCCCACTGTCGGAGATACGCTGCTACCACTGCGCGGCACTGGGCCACCGTCGGCACAACTGCCCAGTGTGGGCCGAGCATGTGGCCACGGCGGACGCGAGAGCGGCCAAAACCCCCCCGGCAGGCAGGGGAGAGACGCAGACCACACTGTCTGCCGTTCCAGCAGCGCCGGCGGAAAACTAGAGACGACCCTAGAGTCTAGCCGCTCTAGGGTCGGGGAATGGATGGGGCGTACGGAGGTAGTGGTAGGCCGCCTGGAAAGGGGCGGGTCCGGATTATTGGTGGAGGGGAAGCTGGAAGGTAGCCTAGTGGTGTGTCTGGTGGACACCGGGGCGTCGGTGAACCTGCTTTCTCTCTCCTGGTGGCGGACCCATGGAGAACCAGGCCGGTTGGAGGATGCCAGTGAGACAGTATATTCCGTGGAGGGACGCCCCATGCGGCTGCATGGAAGAATAAGAAGCACAGTGGTAATAGGGGGTCGAGGATGGCCATCCTGGCCATCCTGGGCACGGGCTTTCTGCTACAGTCTAGGTTCGTGGTCGACTTGGCCAGGGAACGGCTGGTGCTGGACGACCCCCCGGAGGAGGAAGAATTCGTCCGGGTATGCCGGGTGATCAGCTGCGGGACGGCTATCATCGAGGCTGGGGAGGAAAAGGTCATAGACGGCTACATCGTAGGCGATTGGTCGGGGGAGCCGGAAGGGCTGGTGGAAGGCCTGCGTCGGGTGGAGGAAGACCGGGGCATCCTGGTGGGGAGAGGCCTGGTGGATGTGGGGGAGGCGGTCGCGCCAGTCCGCATTTTCAATCCGGGCCAGGACCCAGTGGTGGTGTACCGCGATATGACGCTGGCTTCCCTGGAGCCGGTGTCACTCCCGGAAAGGGAGGAAGGGTCACCCGAGCAGGCGGCGGCCGGGGGAGCCCAGTGTCGGGTCGCCACCACGGATCCCCCACTAAGCACGGGGGAGGCGGACCGGGTGATCGAATTGCTACTACAGGGCACTGAGCCGGAGCGGAAACCAACACTGGAGGTATTGCTGCGGCGGCATCAGGGGGCGTTCCAATTACGGCCGGGGGACACGGGGAGGGCGAACACCGTGGAACACCGTATATGCACGGGGGACCACCCCCCAGTAAGGCTGCCTCCTCGTAGGCTCGCGCCGCACCGCAGGGCCGTAGTGGACGAGGAGGTGGAGAAGATGCTCCAGTCAGGGACGATAGAGCCGGCAGAAGGGCCGTGGGCGTCACCAGTAGTCTTAGTGAAAAAGAAAGACGGGAGTATGCGCTTCTGTGTGGATTATAGGCGCCTGAACGAGATTACGCGGAAGGACGCGTACCCCCTACCCCGTATTGACGACTCGCTCGACACCCTGGCCGGATCCAAGTGGTTTAGCACAATGGATCTGGTCAGCGGTTACTGGCAGGTGGCCATGGACCAGGACGACAAAGAGAAGACGGCATTTACCACTCACCGGGGGCTCTTCCAGTTCACCGTTATGCCGTTTGGCCTCTGCAACGCCCCGGGCACCTTCGAGCGGCTAATGGAGGTGGCCATGCGGGGGTTGTAGTGGACCTCCTGCCTGGTCTATTTGGACGACATTGTAGTATTCTCGAGAGACTTCGACAGCCACCTCGAGAGGTTAGGGGAAGTGCTCGGGAGGCTGGAGTCGGCAGGTCTGAAAGTCAAGCCGAGCAAGTGTAGGTTGGCGCGGCGAGAGGTGGCATTCTTGGGCCACGTAGTGAGCGCCGCGGGGATAGCCACAGACCCGGGAAAGATAGAAGCCGTCAGAGAGTGGCCGACACCGCAAAGCCTCACGGAGGTACGGAGCTTCGTGGGGTTGGCCGGCTACTACCGGTCGTTCGTGCCGGACTTCGCCAAGCTGGCAAAACCACTCACGTCCTTGGCGGAGAAGGGCCGGGCGTTCCGGTGGGGGGAGGAGTGCCAACGGGGTTTCGAGGAGTTGCGTAAACGCCTCATCTCGGCACCCATCCTGGGCTACCCGCAGGAGGAGGGGCAGATAATCCTGGATACGGACGCGTCTGACACGGGGCTGGGGGCCGTATTGTCTCAGGAACAGGAGGGGAAAGAGGTGGTGCTGTCTTACGGGAGCCGGACGCTGGATCGTGCAGAACGCAACTACTGCGTGACGCGCAGGGAACTGCTGGGAGTGGTGTTCGGGTTGAAAAAGTTTCGGCATTACCTGTTGGGCCGGAACGTGCGGGTGCGCACGGACCACGCCGCGCTGAAATGGGTAATGTCATTCAAGGAGCCCGAGGGCCAAGTGGCGAGATGGATCTCCATCCTGGACACCATCCTGGACTACTCCATACAGCACCGCCCTGGCAGGCTGCACGGGAACGCAGACGGCCTCTCCCGAATACCCTGCCGACAGTGCGGGTTGAGCAACGGGAACGAGGAAGAGATGCCACTCTCGGTGAGGGCTGTAACCAGGCGGGGGGCCGCGGACCCAGAGATAACGTCGGAAATCCGGGACGCCTGGATTCGCGACCAACGGGAGGACGAGGTACTCGGGCAGGTGGCAAAATGGGTGGAGACCGGCTCCGCCCCGCCCCCCGGGGAACTCGCGGGAGCAGGATACGCTCTGAAGAGCCTGGCTAGCCAGCTGGGGAGGATCGAGGTAAAGCAAGGACTATTGGGCAGATGGTGGTTCGTCCCGGGGAGTGTCCGTACGTTTCAGATTCTTGTCCCGGAAAAGAGGAAGGAGGAGGCGTGGCAGTCAGCACACGGGGCCGGCATGATCGGCCATTTTGGACGGGACCGCACCATCAGGAAGGTACAGGAGAAATGGTACTGGCCGGACTTCTGAAGGGACGTCACCTACTGGACAGCCACCTGCCAGCGCTGTCTCGAGCGGAAACCACCCCCCCACCCCCGGCGGGCACCCATGGGCCACATCGGGGTGGGTCTGCCGATGGAGCGAGTGGCCATCGATGTGATGGGACCCCTGCCCATTACCCCCCGAGACAATCGGTACATAGTGGTCATCATAGACTACTTCACCAAGTGGGGCGAGGCTATCGCCTTGCCCAATCAGGAGGCCGCCACAGTCGCCCGGGCCCTGTTAGAGAGCACCGTCTGCCGGTTCGGGGCTCCTACCACACTGCATTCTGACCAGGGAAGAAATTTCCAATCCCATCTATTCCGGCGGGTGGTGGAGTTGTTGGGGATAAAACAAACCAGGACCTGCGCCTTCAACCCCCGCTCCGACGGGCTGGTGGAAAGGGCCAATCGGACGATAGAGGCCCTCCTGTCAGCGGTGGTGGCCGAGGACCAGAAAGATTGGGATGAACACCTACCCATGGTCATGTCGGCGTACCGCTCCTCCGTTCACTCCACAACAGGGGTGACCCCCAACATGATGATGTTGGGGAGGGAGACGAACACCCCGCTCTCCCTACTATACCCGGACCCGGAGGAAGCGGTGGGGGATGGGGAAGTGGGGTATGTGGCGCAGTTGCAGAGACGGACGGCCACCGCGCACGCCCTGGCGCGGGAGCATATCGGTACCTCTGTGGAAAGACAGAAGAGGAACTATGATGGGCGGGCGGCATTGGTAGAAATTGCTGTCGGGACTACAGTCTACTACCATCACCCGGGCAAGAAGGTAGGACGCAGCCCTAAGTTCCAGCGCTTGTGGACGGGCCCCTGGACGGTGAGTGGACAGGTATCCAGCACCATCTACGAAATCAAGCGGGACAGGACCACGAAGATAGTGCCATTTGACCAGCTTAAAGTGGTGCCGGCCCCTCCGGCGGGAATGGAGCAAAACGCGGCCGCCCCGGGGCAGCAGGCGCGGGCGCTGTACTCCGCCCGGAGCATCGAACAGGGGATGACCCGCCACCTTCCCCCACAGCGGCCCGCCTGCCCTGAAAAAGAGGGAGAGAGACAGTCAATTCACAAGCATAGAGGCTGCAGCAAAATTGAGTTAAATGAGAGGGAGAGAACCCACCTGGACGGAGCTGTGCTGCAGGTGCGGGTGCTGTACTCCGCCCGGAGCTTCGGACCGGGGATGACCCGCCGCCTTCCCCCAGAGTGGCCCGCCTGCCCTGAAAAAGAGGGAGAGAGAGAGTCAATTCACAAGCATAGAGGCTGCAGCGAAATCGAGTTAAATGAGAGGGAGGGAACCCACCTGGACGGAGCTGTGCTGCACACGCGGGCGCTGTACTCCGCCCGGAGCTTCAAACAGGGGATGACCCGCCACCTTCCCCCACAGCGGCCCGCCTGCCCTGAAAAAGAGGGAGAGAGACAGTCAATTCACAAGCATAGAGGCTGCAGCAAAATCGAGTTAAATGAGAGGGAGAGAACCCACCTGGACGGAGACGAGGCGGGGGGCGGAGCTGCTCCGCATCTTACTTCCACTAGCGCTGGCGGTCAGGGGGCCGGGACAACAGTCTACCTGGTAAAAGGAAGTCGAGCCGATAGGGAGGGAGGAGAGCCGGTAAAGCAAGAAGGAAGTACCGGGGGAAGGGCTCCGCCTTCCCTGGGGCGGCCGTGCGGAGCCGCTGGGGGTTTGGTGTGCCCTTATATGGGCCACCTGGCTCCTCATCCGGGTGCTGGGGCTCCGCATCCGGGTCTCGTCCTACTCGACCTTGGTGCCCAAATGAGCGACGTGTGGAGCAGGTTAGGAAGAAAGATGGCCCGAAAAAGGAAGTCGAAGCAGGCCTTCACCATACCCAAGTTGGGGGGTGAAGGCGTTAAGGCTCCGGGCGGCCGATCCCACTCCGTTTTGGAAGCAGCAGCACCCCGGGCGGAGAAGAGGGAGGAAAGACGACGGCCCAGAGCAGAAGGGCGCCAAACGCGGCCGAGCGGCGCAGTGGTCAGCACAGTGGGTGCTCGACCCACTCTCGCCCGCCGCGAGGATCCGCGAGAAGCGCGGGAAAAGCCGCCATCTTGGATATCATCGAGAAAAACAACAACACGGGCTCCGCATCGACTAAGCAGCACGAGAGGGCGGAGAGGAAGCTAAGTAGGCGGTCCCGCAGCCGGAGCCGATCTCGCAAAGGCGGTAAGGAGAGGGGGAGCGCAAGAACCCTAGATAACAGCGCAGACCGACGGAGGGAGAAAAGAAAAAGGGAAGAGAGCCGTGGTAGGGCCGAAGCCAGGCGCCAAACCTCGCACCGGCGACACAGCTCCGCACGCGGACAGGAGCATGTTGTTGTGGCCAGTTCCGCCCGAGGCAGGAGAGAGGGCTCCTCACGTTCACCGGCTCCGGATAAGAAGCACCAGCGTATGGCGAGCGCGGCAGCCGGAGCACCAGGCGGATGGGGCGATGGGCCACCACCACCGGACCCCAGCAGGAGGAAGGGCCCCCCGAGTGAGTTTGGCAGCGACAGGAGAGAACCTCCCACCTGTCCTGAGTGCGGTAAGACTTTCTCTAAGAAGAGCAATATGCTCCGCCACCGCACGGAGGCACACTCAACGGGCACCTGCAGCGGGTGGAGCTGCCCCTTCGCCACCCTATGCAAAGGAGGAGAGGGTGGGCGCCCTTACTCCGCCACACGGAAGTGGGAGGTGCAGAGGCACGTCACCCGGTTCCACCGCACCCCTAACCACCCGTTCGTGACGGACAAGTCCTTCATGAAGAAGCCACACACGGTGGTGCCAACGGCCCGAGCCAGGAGCCGGAGCCGCTCCCAGTCCTCCTCGGACTCACGCACATCCTCGACCGACAGCCGGGGCAGCAGGTCCAGCAGTGCAGCCTCGAGCACGGATAGGAGCGCCGCTGCCTCCTCCCCGCTAGCTCCCACTGGCCAGCTTCCACGGCAGGTGGAGCACCTCGGAAGGGCACCTCCCCGACGGTCGCCGAGACTGCCGGCCACCAAGAGAGGGGCCCCGCAGCTGCCTGCGGAGGAAGGACCACCTCGCAGTAGGAGACGGAGGGAGCGAACCCCCCCACCCCTGGCCGGCACAGCCGCAAGGGAGGGGGAAGGATCGCCGTCCCGGGCCTCGTCGGGGGACGACGACGAGGTCCCGCCCCTGGAGGAAGTGCCCCCGGAGGTACTGGCCGCCGCCTGCAGGCCACCCCCAGGTCAGCGTGTGTTACCCCCTGGGTTGCGGAGACGGGGCCGCTCCCAGTCCACCCCAACGGTGGCCGGATCATTAGGATCCTCCCCGGGATTCACCCTGGGCTCCCCTGGGGTTGTGGTGGGAACCCCACCCGGGCTGGAGGAAGCTGCGGAGGCCGTCCAGCTCCTGATGGCCATAGGCACCCCGCCAGACGGCCACGTGCAGTCCGAGCCCACCGTGTCTGCCCCCCCCCACCGCTCCCCCCACCCCGGAATTGCTGGAGGGCGCCACCGCCTCGCCCAGGGCGACCTGCTCCGCACCGATGCCTGAGCCGTCCGGAGTTGACCCCGCCCAGGTACAGGACTTACACCGGCTGTTAACGTCGATGGGCTGTACCATCCAGAGTACACCAGCTCCGCACCGGCCGGGGGAGACCCTGCTGGTGGTCACCCCAGTCTACAGCGCCTCCGGGGAGGGAAGGGTGAGTCCCTCACAGTGCAGGAGGTGCCCCCAGGTACTGGCCCCGCGGACCCCCTGGACGAAGAGGCGGAGATTGACCTGGCCGCGGGTCTGCGGGCGGAGTCTCCCGCCCGAGCGGAGACGGTACAGGAAGTGCCCCCGTGCACCGGCTCGTCAGACCCCCTGGACGAGGAGAGAGAGATCAACCGGGCCGCGGGAGTGCAGGCGGAGCAGTCTGCCCTGCCTCTGGGGAGGGCGACTCCGCCTCACCATCTCGTCACGGGACGGCGTGCGGAGCCCCTCACCCAAGCACCGGAGCGTGTGGCTCCGGGCCAGCACGGGTCGCCGGCCCTGTCCCCGGTGCGGTACGAACGCCTGAGCCTCTCCTCCAGCGAGGAGGAGGTGGAGATTGACGTGGCAGAGGTGGTGGCAGTGGTCAGCAGTGGAGAGGAGGGGGAGCGACTGGCCGCGGCCGAGAGCAGCCCCAAGAGCGACCGAGGGCTGCCTCTTACCTACAACGCCGCCCCCGCCGAGAGCAGCCCCGAGAGCGACCGTGGGTTGCCCCCCACCTACTCCGCCGCCCCTGCCGCCGCTACCCTGACAGACGCCGCCCCAACCGAGAAGCAACTAGACGCGGCCGGGAGCAGCCCCAGGAGCGACCGAGGGCTGCCTCCCACCTACGATGCCACCCCTGCCGCCGCTGCCCTGACAGCTGCCGCCCCAACCGGGAGTTGGACCAGCTGCCCGAGGAGTGGCGGTCCCCCAGGATACCCCCGCGGCCGGTGAAGGCCAAACCACCACGGCAAGGGCCACCCCCGCCGCCTCCACACCAGCCAGCGAGACACCAACCCGGCAGCTGGGGCCGACTGCAGCCCCTCCGGAAGTACCGGGAGAAGGCGGCGGAGACCCGGGCTGTGCCACCTCGTGGATCCGGAAACACGGCACCCCCATCCCAGCAACCCGCCGCAGGCCGGAACGGACGGCCCTCCACCTCCACTGGCGGAGCCACCCCCGCGGGACCAGGCCGGACGGGGAGTACCTTGGAGCGCGCGGAACCGGGAGTGCGTAGGGAGACGGAGGGACTGGGCACGTCTTTCCGGGGAACCCCCCCGAGCGCCAGCCGCCGGAGACACCCCCCGACGTCCCGGGAGCACCTGCGGGAGGGCAGACCTTCCACGTCGGCCGGCCCCCATCCGGCCCAGCACGCCGGGGTGTGGATGCCCTGGTGGTACGTGCTGGGTCGCGATCCCAACCGGTTGGAGCGGTGGGCCGCATTTCTCCTCCCTCCACTCCACATGGGGTAGGAGTTCGCCGCGACCGGTGGAGCCATACAGTCCCGTCTCCGTGTTGTACCCCATACATGCTTAAATGCATTAGGACATTGCATGGTGAGCACAGCTAACTGAAAAACAACTAACAATAAAGTTTCATTCAGTATATTATATCCGTATATTATCTTTCTTTAAATATATTAGTGCACCTATATTATTAGATATTGGCAACATACATACCCCTTTAACACCGTTTGGCAAAATGGAAACACAGAGATATAATGCAGAGATATGGCTTATTGTTCTATGCAGCTCAATAGATGATGTAATAAGCTAATAGAATTAAGCAATAAGTGTGAATACATGTATCACAGGTTTGGCAGTAGGGAACTGCAAAGTTGATGATTATTTAGACCTGCAAAAAAGTGAGAAAATGGAGAAAATGCCTAATTTAGAGGGACGGGGTATCCTGAAAGGAAATACATAATGGGTGACGCAGGTATTCTTGTTGATACTGCATTCATATGCGCTTAAAATACAATTAAGACAAAATTCCTATATTCATGCATTACTACATTTTTCAGTGCTATGGCCCTGGATTTCTTAAAGGGGTATGTATGTGTCCAGGATTTCAACATGTCCGATTGCAACGGTTACCATGGCTACAGCAAACATATTTAACTGCAACCACCCATCCAGTTTTGTCAACCAACACATCTAGTACACAAATATAAAAGGATTTGACCATATACCGGAATTTGCTCTGGGCCCCCCCTCCACCCGAGTTGCATCACGTTCGTGAGAATGAGTCAAATCATGTCATCTCTACATCTTTTCTCAACAGATATTTACTACATTTGGTTATGTCGTATTCTTGGCCTCATAACATCCTATGTGCAAATGGTTTAGACGTCACTCTTCTGAAATCTTTTCAATGTAACATAGTATCATTACTATGACCTGCTTTGAAAAATTGGAAGGACATCAGGAAGATGCGATATAAAGATGTTAGTAAGTGGAATAATTATAACATTGTGTGAGGTGGGTATTTTTAATTGTGGGGTAAAATTTATATCATAAATAAGGTACCAGATGCAGAGTTTGTAACAGTTGAAACGTCTTTGACTGGGTGTCGTCTTTGACCGGCGTCATCTTTGACCGGTGTAGTCTTTGACCGGGTAGGGATTAAAATGAAGAAAAAAGTAGTATATAGTAAAGAAATTTAAGCTTCAACTTCTTCATGTAATAAACAGTCTATGGTTGTTTTACCCAATTTAAAAAAAAAAATTTTAATGCACATATCAAGGGTCCCTTTTGGGTTTTTTTTTCTTCAGCCGGTCAAAGACGTCACTTGGTATTTTACTTAAACTTTAAACAGCTTATTATTATTATTGCATAATACTTTAAACAGCTGAACTGTCCAAAGTATTATGCAATAAGAAGACGACGCCGGTCAAAGACGACGCCGGTCAAAGACGACGCCGGTCAAAGACGTTTCAACTGTTACAAACTCATGAGACTGAGCCAGACACATTTTAGACATCATGAAAAGACATGTATCTAACGTCTACCCTACACCTAGAGTAGGACTTCTCCATCAGAAGCAGGTAACATCTAAGGCAATTGATTTAATCAGCACATTTTGCAGTAGACATCACCAATATTCCTGCAGAGACTTAGCACATTGATCCTAGCACAGAGGCCAAAATGTGATGTCAGCTTATGGCCAGTCTATGGGATTTGAATAGATTTAGCAACCACAGATAAGGTGTGCTTGTCCTAATATCCTGGCTGTTCAATTAATGATTATTCTATAGAAACAAAAATAACATATCATACATTCCAGAGAAAAAGTTATTCAAGTTCCATCTTCTATGTAAATTTATTGTGTTGAATAGATACTCATTTATGGTCAAACTATTGCAAATGCAGATTGAATTCTATTGATATTGGTTAAGGGAGAGATCTTGTGTCAAAAGTGTGAACTACTTGAGAGCTAAAGTACAAATGTGTTATAGACATCATAATCTGACCAGCTAAAGATATATGTAAAATATACATGATGTCTGTGTCAAATCTATCACACTATTTTTGCATTCACCTTTAGGCATGAATTTGAATGTATGATGTGTATAATTTCTCAAAAAAAAAGATGTAATATTCTAATCAAGATTTAACCACTTGTCACATAAAAGAATTACCATGGCATTCAAACATACAGATGATATCAAATGACTAATGTCTCTTTCACATTGCCATTTAGATGTAAATAATATGTCACTTTCCTGTCAAACTACTATGTAAAAGGATTTACTCCCTCAAGATGTCATGATGAGGTTATTTTCATGTATTAACGTGAATATTACCACTAAAAGACATGCTTTTTACATAAGGTGCTAGCTGGGAAGGTTATTAACTGAAACCTTCAGCAATGACGATAGCTAATTGACTAATTTGGAGCTCAGAATTGTGATAATTCTTCAAGGTGTGATTTTGTTGGCTTCCTACTCAGTAGCCAAGCTTTGTTATCCTGTGGGCATGACAGTAAGAGACTATTAGATGCTGTTACAATTACGCTGAAAGTTGGCCAAAGCTTCTCTATGTTAACTCGATGTATACATAACAATTATAAATATACACATGCACAGTTCATGAAGGAAGGTGGTTGACCATGTCTGAATGGCCTTATGAGAATCAGCAGGAGGCAAAATCCTTTCTCCGAAATGGAGCAGAAACTAATTTGGACCTTGCTTTAATCACTCTATAGGAAGGAACTCTTGCCAATCATTCAAAATAAGATAAGTGCCCAGACACTATTATTCACTTCTGTGAACGCCAGGAGGACTTGCTGGTGCACTTTAGGGCCATTGCAGAGACAACTTCAGGGAAGTATGTATTATACATTATTGTCCAGGAATAGTAACAGTGACAGTACATGGTCAAGTGTTTTAGAAAATAAAACAAAATAAAATTGTTGTAGAATATGTGTAACTAGGAAGTTTTTACTATTATATGTGCGGGTGGGGGTGCTAATTACAGTTTGTGCCAAAATGTTGACAATCTCGAGCTAGAATATTCCTGGTAGTCTTGAGCTAGAATATTACTGGTAGTGTTGTGGGAATTGCTTCTTGAATATGCTGATGTGTACTAATAAGATCTCTGAGTGTCTATATAAGACCATTGTCTCCATTTACATGAAGTGTAAATCTCCCATAGAAATAGGGTCTAAATGTAAAATGGAATATTTCTAAGAAAGAGAGTATTCTGCATCAGTAAGGTACTATAAAGCATAGTCTCGTCTATTTTCACTATGGCCTGTCACTCTTAGTGGGTAAAACAGCACCGAATTCTGGTGTCCCCGCTCCTAGACAACCAACTGGGATGGACAGACAGGTCATCGTCTGGTAGCAAGAACAAGACTTGAGTTAATTACGTTAATAACATTTAGTCAGACATTCCAAAAAAACAGCTTCTAAAGCAAGCCATAGAGACCTGGAACACTCTCCTATCAGCCAACGTCAGAGAGACTGAGGGGAAACCACATTTGAACCCAATAATGGAATTTAAAGAAAAAGGCCAGATTGCTGAACTGCTGCTCTTGTTGATTAACAAAGAGGAGAATATAAGTGCTCTTGTGATAATTGTAGCTACATATGCTGTATAATAAAGTAATCCTAGGCAATTGCGATACCCTGTCAAGATGAAAATTAATATCTGCCGCAAAACGCAGACCAAAGTCGTTTCAAATAACAGAAACACACAATCAATCATACTAAAAGCATACCACTCATATAGCACATTATGGTACATGATACAGATCATTGAGAATGAAAATGGTGACATAATGTCGGTTAGCTGTTAATGGACACGAACCTTTCAAATGAGTTCAGTTGAGTTTCTTAACAATGCAGGGTACGGTAGCCTTTGCCCTATAACTATTGTTCCGCGTTCGTTCACCTCATCAATACCTGGGGCTTTTTCTATGGCTTACTTTCCTGTTATTCGGGTAAATTAATCTGTAGTTCTGTAGTTGCTCTTGATTCTGAACCCGGAATATGACTACGTACAGTTAAGGCTCAAATTGGGATATTTTTATAGTTTAGGCCAAAAAAAAGAAGGTTTGTTTCCGGTAACCCGACCAGGTCTAACAAAACAGGGCCGGGTCCCCCTCTTTTTTTGTCTTTTTCAAATTTTTCCATACATACCAGTTTTTACGGTTTGTAAATCGGGTAATTTTTAAGGATTTTAGAGGAAAAACGCTAAAAATAGGCCTAAAATAAGAAAAATTTAAATTTAAAAAAAAAGAAAAAAGAAAAAATCCGACCGGCCGGGTCTGGGTTGTCTGACCATGTTACCGGAACCAACCTTTTTTTTTATTTGGCCTTACCAAAGAAAGCCCACGGTAAAGTATGTTGAGGTTTTCATACAATGATAATCATGTCCACTAGGTATGTGACCAAACGCCATGTCTGTTCCGAAATGTCTGTGCGAAATATCGAGAGCAGCAACTCAGGCATCAAGATCAGGATGATGGGTGGGCGGGTCGGGGGGGGTACTCAAAATTATTTTGACACGGGTGTGTGGCTGGGCCTCTGAGACAACCACTTACCCTTGGCTAGAGGGATGTTGGTCAAAAGGGTCTATGTTGTTGAGAAACCTTGCGGAAACGCACATCTTGGTTAGAGCAATTTTGGTCAAAAGTGTTTATGTTTAAACAAATTTGCCGAAAAATCACCCGCAGTTGGACGGATTTCAGTCCAAAGTGACCCTTTTTGCATGAATTTTAGTGAAAATTCTTAAAAAGTGGCCCTTGGATAGAGGGATTTGGAGAAAACACACCCTTGGATAGAGGGATTTTGTTGAATACTGACCGACTTTGGTGAAAAGTGACCCTTGGCCAGAAGGATTTTGCTCAAAAAACACCCTTGCCAGCCGCACAACTTTGTATATAAATTATACTAAGGGCCCCCCCCCCCCTGGGGGGGGGGGGGGTCGGGTGGGAGAGGGATGAAGGTTGAGTGTGGCAGAGCAGCTGTCTGCGTCACTAACCTCCCCTGTAATTAGATTTTAAAGCTGAGTGCAGTTCTTGGAGCTGCTCTGAGCGCCTCTGAGCAGATGGGCTCAGAGACCAAATGACTGTGAGCCGCTCTACGCAGATACTGGGATGAGGGAGGGGGTCAGAGTAGTGTCTGACACGTCACCCTGTTTTCCAGCTGGAGGTGTAGACTGTGTTTAACCCTTCAAGGCTCGCAATGTGCTTTAATGGGCAAAGGCCTGAATTAATGTATCATTAAGGGTCGGCATGATACATGTAGCAGCTCTGGGACTAACTCTATATCATACATGGCAATCGTGGACACAAAACACATAACGCATACAAGGATTATTCGGCATTTAAAGGGTTGAATATCTCTACCAGTGGGGCTTCACCTAGATATAATTAGTTATTCAGATACTGCAAGGCAGATACTCACAGGTCCATTTGACCATACTGTCAGAACATTTACATTACTCTTTATCCTTTGCCTGTACCCATGTCTAAAACTGAAAATGTAATATTAGTTCATACGGGAACTTTCCACATGGTTACTGATAAACCATGGGAGAGAGGAGGAACTAGAATGGGGAATGTGCATTGGGTCCGCTTGTAGAGTTTACCCGTAGGCTGATATCTACCTGGAAGTGACTTTTAAAATGAAAGCTCATTGCCTCTTTTACACTTCAACATTTAAGACAGTTCACCCTGCCAACCCTTATTCAGATAGGCCTACCTTTCCTGCACATTGGACCCTGGAATGCACTGACAGTAAACCCATGATAATAAATAAAATGATAACAATGATCGGTTAGGAGGCTCTTTATCTAATCATCCATTCAATAAGTCCTGCAACTTGTTTGAGTGCTTGAACATAGACATCTGAAGACTCAAGTACTTTAACTCAAGTTTACATCTGAGAATACAAGTACCTGCACTTCTAGAGAAAAAAATGTAAAATTGGGCTTTGAAAATATCGAGGAGTTCCTCAGGGTTTGAAGGGGGTACCTGAGGTCTGCTGAGTGATGGTGATTCTAAGACTCCCCTCTAGGTAGGTGTGAGTGTGGCGGGTGGGGTCAGACGTGAGGTGCTCAGTCAGTGCTAGATGTCCATGAGGAGCTGCTCTCTACGTGCTGGCTATAGGTCTCAGCTCAATCTTCAAGTAGAGGAATGTAAAACACCCTTAATTAATTAATGGTTCTAGGGGTGCTGAAACTTGGGTTCAGGACTACACTTAGGAATGTGAGAACCCCAATACATCCTGTACGTTGCGCATTTTGGCAAGGGAATAGAAATTAAATTTTATTCCATGTGGAGAAACAAAGTTACTATACTTAAGTACTAGAATAGCCATTCTCTACGCCCCCGTGGAGAACCTGATACTCATTGTCTATGGGGTGTTTCTCCATGATGACGTCACTAATATAGCTATGAAACCAATCTTTAAATGTTGTTTTTATATATAATTTTGATCGTGGACCTCTGTCTATGTATTGTGTTTCATATCAGGAAACACAGTAGGACCCTCTTTATAATGTTTGGCCCATATGGGGTTGCTTGAACAGGGTATCGCTTGAAAATGACAATGTTTTTCGTTTTTACGAAATGGGTCGGAAGTCGCAGATATGAAACATTGTGATATTCTTTTTCTTGCGTTACACTTTCAATAGTGTTGCCCAAAAAAACCAGATCATTTACACAATTGAAATATCTATAGAAAGCCAAAGTGGTGAGTGACCCCAGTGGCGATGTTGTTGGCACTGGAACCAACAAAAATGACTCAGCTGGTATGCTGGAATACTTGCAGTGTTGGGAGAACCCTGTAATATGTGTTTTCTATAAAATAAAATAAAAAGACAACAACAACAACCCAGCAAACAAAAAACGTAATACAACTTTTCATAACATTATATAACATTTCTCCAAGGCTCCTTTCTATGGCAAAACGTTATGTACCGGGTAATGTTTAAAACGGTATTTTGATGTAAAATACAGTAACGTTTTTTTGTTAGGTGGGAATCGTCAAAATACACGTGCGCCTTTCTTTATGAGGCGCGTGATTGAGAAACTTTGGCAGCAACTTCTTTCTGTTCATGCATACAAAAGGAAATTAATGCTTTTCAATTCCGGGGTTGACCTCTAAGTTGGACATCCTTCCTTACGAGTATTCCATCCATTATATGTTACAACCTCCTGAGACTAATTCCGGTAGAGCCCCAGATGATGCATACTCCCTGCTGATTGCCACGTTTATCTATAATGTGCATTGCCCGCCTAGGGAGATAATTATGCCTGCCACCGGAGGGATTGTGGCCAGACTGTACGGCGTGCGTGGTGTTAATGAAAGAAAATGCCGTTAGTATAATGAAAGTGTGGCTCATGTTGCAGATAATAGCAATGCATGTTACAGTGCAATAGCAGTAACTTGAGAGGTATCTAATTACTCGCTGTATACCCCTGTGTATACCATTAGACCCCTAGGGACAAGCTAGTGTGTTAAGAGCATTAGAAAAGTAATGCATTTTGGCACCCAACCCTCCCTTATTGAGGTAAACCCAGATGCTGCATTAACATTATGTCAGATTAGGCTCTTGAAACTGTGAAATATAACCTTTACATCAAAACAAAGGTTGGCTATAAGATCATCCAACTGACCAACCAGCTAACAACAAAGATAGTTTTACGTCAAAATAACGTTTTAAAACTTAATATAACATTATGCCATAGTAAGGAGCCTCAGAGAAACGTTGTATAACGTTATTAAATTTGTATAACGGTTTTTTTATTACTGGGCAGGATTAGAAAGTACACGCTATTGTAACAATCCAGAGAAGTGTACACGTCCACGATCTCTAAGCTGTTTAACAGACGTTATGACGAGGTTAATATGTGGGATGGTCTATGGGTAGTGTCACAGATAGAAGGCATCCAGTGGTGCAAGATGACTGACATAAATTGCCATAATTTATTAAGTTGGGAAATAGGAGACGGTTTCTCATGAGAGAAATTATTCCTTGTTAAGTAATGTGTTCATCTGAGCAATTACCGGAGGACAAAGGTAATTGTTTGATCTGTGAGGCAGATGGAGATGTCTTAGTTTGATGTCAGTGCTATAATTTATCATACAGGGCTGGTAATAATTAAAAAGTCCAGTATAGAAACACTAAGATTTTAATTATATTCTAATTTTTAACGCATAATTATTTGCCCTGTACTTTGATATTATGTCATTTCCACAAAAAAAACTAGTCTACAACAACACCTTATGAATTCCTGCTTCTTTAATTTAGGGACCACTGAAAAACAATCACTCTATTTCAAAAACAGTAAATAAGTGTGTGACTTGTCAACATAGGATGAAACGGAAAATGGTCAAGACACGTAGTTTTTACCATTCACCAAGTCGTCAGGTCCTATTGTTATAATACTCCAAACTTTCCTTGGAACATACTAGTACCTATTGCCTGGCAACAGTGTTTGTTGTGACGTAATGGATCAAAACAATAACCTGCATATATACCGAAGGATAAAATTATTATCATGTCCATGATTATCAAAAACATTAACAGTGCATCGTCCGATGCATGCAATGTAGAAATAATTATCCACTGATGCATAAATTACGGCAAAATACGCTCTAGAAATCAGACTCATACCTGTTATCAATTTGGTACCGTCATAATTTAAAGATGAGAATCCTCACTACGATGTTTGAGGGGTCTGCCCCCAAACCGGCACGTATCCAAATCTGGCCCTCTATTAAAACGAGGAGTATTATTGCGACGGTACGGGTAAGTGGATTATAATATGGGTATGGATGGCTAAATTCGACACGGCGACATAGCCATTTCTTTAAATCGACATGCGACATGAGGCTTAGTGACATGTGACATGAGGCTTGGAAAATTAGTGACAGGGGACATGATCAATTCTTAAAATTGACATGCGACATGGGGATTATTAAGCGACATGGACATGCGACATGGCCTTTTCTTAAAATCGACATGCGACATGGGGACCCCCCCCCCCCCCCCATCTACACCCCTTATAATTATACTCCTTCTCTCTATAATATATATTAGCGGGCAGTGTGATAGTGAAGTTGTGCCCCAATCTCTGGTTTTATGCAGAACACGAACAACTTGCAAATTAGCTCGTTCTGGGTGTATCAACCTCTGACGTTTATAGTATGAGCCATCGAAGACATCCTCTTGGCTGTAAGGGCACAGAGGCTAACAATCTCCCAATCCATCTTAGACTAGAGCAGTATTAACCGGTCTCACCCATAGACTGGTCACGTGCGTCCAGGCATGTTCCGAAACTCCATCCATTATCCCCCAAGACATTTCCGCCCGCAGTCATCATGCAGGCAGGGGGGGTCTTTTTACATGGGTATACGGCTGGACCTCTGACAGTCCTCACGCATGTTAATAAGGTGCTTTTGACCCCAAAACATTAGCCTTCTTAGTGGATTTCCAGTCCTAGTTTGGAGGAGAAAAGCGATTAAAAATACCATGGTTGGGAAGTCTGGTTGAAAAAAACATTTGGATTTTGGCGAAACCTGGGATATCTTGGGGAAAATTGAGAAATGTTGGAAAATATACTGGACCTCCCGATGAGCCAGGGCTCCCCTAAAGAGTCATTCTGGCGGCAGCCTGGACTCAATTTTGACTCTGTTTAATACTTTTTTTCTGTGAAGTGTTACAGCCAGAAGGGCCAGCAGGTAAAATTTGAAACTATAATTGAATCACATCACTGTAAAAAGTTGTTGTTTGTGAACAGCAATATGTGCTGTAACTATACAGTACTTTAGCTGTAAAAGATAATAAAGCAACTTTTGCTGTACACATACAATTCTGTTACTGTTGATGCAGGTTCGAATCCCATAACCAGCAACCAGAGGGAGAGAGAGTAGAGAGGTTGGAGGGAGTACCATACTCCACAGCTCAAATATGACCTGATCTTTTCAAAAGCCTATTGATGCAGGCTACATATAAGTGATTGCCTCTCTAGCTCAGTTGGTAGAGAATGTGGGAGATGTAGTCTGAGGGTCAGCAGTTCCAGTCCCGGCAGGAAACTCTCATACAAACTACATATCTCCTGATGCAATTCTAAAGTATAATCTATTTTGGTACACTTAAATGTTACTATTGAGAATATGCAGAGGATAAAACCAATGTATCTCTACAATCTGCAGGAAGGATAGTAAAATTTACTTTGAAAAACATCTATAGGCCATCAAGATTACACTCCAACTAATGGTAGTTCAGTACATATTAGTACACTACTGCAATAGGGTAATTTCCATATCAACCCTTAAGACATGAACAGTCTAGTACTAAATTTCCCCAAGGGATCCTGTGTTGACCTCTCTACCATTCACACATAAGTAGGAGGTGTTTCAATGCACCTGACGTGCAGGATTCACTGGTGTAGTGGTCATGGTTTGGGACTATGGATTGGAAGCTGGGGGTTCAAATCTCTTAGATGTTGAATATGTGAGCCCTTTTAGAACTCAGGTCTGCGTCTACAGTAGATTCTACTGTAGGTCTACAGCAGAATTTACTGGAACCAAAGTTGCCCCCAATAGTTGCTGTACAGGAACACTACTTACTTCTAACAGTGATGCTTTCAATAATAAGAAACATGGAACATGAAGGGACTTAAATATTTCACTCTTCAATAAAAGCTAGGTGGTAGAAAGAGGCGCTATTTTAATTCCAGACATGGTTATGTAATACTATGCACAATCCGGTGCTGGTGTTAAAGTAATAGATGAGTTGAAATGAATGGAATTGAAAACCATGTAGTCTGATAACTCTTATTTGGGAACTTCGTTTTCAATTATTATTATCATAGTTTATGTTGGATTTAAGTTAAGGGCAATAGAAATAATGCGTGAATTCTAAGAATATCATTTCACTTTTGGTGCTGTCCCTGGTTGTCAATGAAAAACGGTCAACGCTTCATATAATTTATGCCAGTTTTCTTGCCGATACATGGCCGATTGGGACACCTCTGGCGACATTCCGTCCAATTTTTGGAAATTGCATTGGGACTTATGTTGAAGAGTGAATGCCAAAGAATAATATAAATTGTGATATTGATCCAACGAGAAGAAATAGCGTTAATCATCATAAGAGTCTCACAAGAAAACAACAAAGAGCAAACATCTCTGGATAGTTATAAGTTGCCACAGCCAGGGTAGAGATATTAAAGTAAGATTACTTTGGGAGAAAATATGCATCATATGTCTCAATCGATCACCTCTTTAAGCCTCCAGTGATCTAGCTCCTGGTAGTAGATATGGGTGTATACAACAATTCCCATCACCATAGGCGAGACACCAGGAGTGGCCAGATAGATTAGCAAATGATTGAGGGTAAGGTAGTGGGAAGAGGGATCACATGTGATGTGATGTAAAGCGTCTAGACTTGGACAAAATGTAAGCAGCCAAATGTAAGCAGTGATATAAGTATTATATGTAGGTCATTTGTTGGTACAGATCCTTTACATTTAATATAGCTGTGAGTCATCTATTTGTGACAGTTACTTCCATTTCAGCTGTGCTGATTTGTATGGACATTCTGACGTGTAGAAAATATTCACTTTATTTATTACTGTAAATTACACTAAAATGTACTTTAAATCGGTAAATATGTTGCTGTTCTCGGGCTTATTTTGGAAAACAAAATTCCTGATAATTGTTTGTATAGAAACGAGTATGATTGGAAAGGGAGAACTCCCTATCAATTCATTAATTTCTATGAATAACTACATGTATTTGGATGTCAATAAATGTTTCCACCCTCTTCCATTTCCATGAGGAGGGTGGCAGTTAGTTGATCATTAAAGTCGCTAATTTGACTGAGATGGTTTGTCAAATGTATTTTGTTCAACATGCCTGTTCTTTTGGATTTGTTCTTACTTTTCATCACTTCGTCCTGCCAGAACAGTTTCTGTGATGTAACATGGAAATATTCTAAAAGAGAGGATTTGCTTGGAGGTTATGTAAATGAGATTAAATGCACATGTTTCTGTAATTTCTTGACAACCTTGGGGATTAAAATCCGAACAAACCTGTAACATCCAATTTATTGAATCATTATAACAACGGCCTCATGGAGGTATTGAATTACAAAATTAATCAAGGAATCATGAGCATAATTTCCTCCTGGTTAGAATCTTTGCAAGTCTGTTTTTTATTCCCGAGTATACATTGAGAACTCAATATGCAAACATGCTATATACATACCAACACTCTATGGAGGGATATACATTATTTGCCAGATGAGAATATGGTGAGGTGCTAAATATTGAGGCAAGCAAGCTATAAAACCTTCTTCCTCCTGTAAAGAAAATAAAGTTTGCCAACATTACCTCAGTTAAATTACCCCACGAAATGACTGGGCTATTGAGAAGCAATTCGGGTACTATCAATCATTTTCTGTTCTGAAACAGAAATACACTGTAAGAAGTAAGTACTGTACACTTACAGCAAAAGTTGCTGGCAACTTTTGTTCCAGTAGATTTTGCTGTAGGTGTACAGCAACTGACTTGCTGTAAATTTACAGCAACTTCTACTGTAACTTTACAGCAACTTCTACTGTAAATTTACAGCAACTTGTACTGTACATCTACAGCAAAAGTTGCTGGCAACTTTTGTTCCAGTAGATCTTGCTGTACATGTACAGCAACTGGGTGCTGTAAAGTTCTACTGTAGGTTTTATATTGTTGTTGTCATCAATTTATATCAATTAATATTCATGCATGGAGAGTACTTGCTTGCACAATAGTTCAATTTCATCTAGGATAATACACACTACACAATGTAATGGTTTAATCCTGCTTTAACACAGCTGAATTGTGTGTGGTACCAGCGTTTTCCCAGTCCAGGTACTCAAGTATTTAACTTTTCCCACCAATGTGGTGTCTATTCTATACTTTTGCTGGTTTTTTTTGTATTATTCAACACAATAATTATCATGCAAATATCAATACACTTTATGATAACTGCATTCAAGTCTTTCTCATCTATTTTTACTCTACAATGTCTTGAAAGTTTGTGAGGCTTTATTTGACTCGGGAAAGGGTTGGGTGGAATAATTACTACAAAAGGGTATACTGCTGCCACCTAGCGGCAGAAATCTACAGCACAATGTATTGTAAATGTACAGCAACATTGCTGGAGACCCAATTTACAGTACATAATGCTGTAATTATACAGCAAACAGTGCTGTGACACCATTGTGCTGTTTAAATATAGTAACTTTTTACAGTGTAGTTATAACCGTATACCTTTAATAGTTAGGTAGTAAGTTCTCTATGTGCCTTTAGGATATCCATGGTAATTGACCACAATAATCAATAATGAGTGTCACCATCTTGATTCATCTATATTGGGATATTTTCCAGTCAGAGCTGCCTGATTGTTGAGAGGAGGACACTCAAAATGGCAAATTTGAAGGGTTGATTGGGGTTGGGTTCCCGGATTCTGTGAATGCATGGCGGTGCCATATCCAAGGCCACTTCACCATATCTACACCCTGTGAGACAACCCCTTAACAGGGCCTTGTTCCAGAATCGACAACAACGTCAATGTTATAACCTGCCGTAACAAAATTAATATTCTGCAGTACTGCGGGGGAGATGAATGATATGTTAGCTCCCAGTAAACGATGGTTATTTTCCATTATCACAGTTCATTGTTGAATCTATATGTAGTGCAATTTGAAATAATGCGTGAATTATGAGTAGCATTCTGAGAATACCTTTTCACCTTTGGTACTGTCCCCGAAATGAGTTCACCTCATGGAAATTGAGCCAATTTATGTATGGCCTATTTGGAGAGCTCTGGTGGCATTCCCGTCCAATTTCTGGGAATTGGGCCTCATGTTTGAGTGGATGCAAAAGAAAAGCTACTGTGAATTGTGAAACACCTGCCAGGCTACCCTGCTAAGAGGAGCAGCTCAGAGAGCACTCAAAAGCCACCCCAGACAGATAAGACATGTTTACTCTGACTAATGCTCACCCAAGCAACACTAACACCACCTCCTCACTAACAGAGGGATAACAACACAGAGCTCCTTTAAAACTGAGCTATAATCCGAGTTCACAGGTCACACATACGAATCAACAAATATTCAGGCGGAGGCATTTTCATGCAGAATAAATTTTTTTAATCATTTTATCAATAGAGACGATAGGTTTCATTGGTAGCATCACCAGTTTGAGATTCCCATTGATTATGGAATGGCCCCCACTGGGGCCTGACAGTGTCAAGTAGCCTCTTCATACTAACACCCGTGGTTTTTGTTTTGTCAGGGAAGGGCCTGTATTGACAATGTGCTATAGTGAGTCAATTCCCACCTCTCCTACTGTCAAATGTCATCCTGACTGGCATGATTAATGGTTGGCATCAATGGCCATGTCCATTCAGTGTGGATAGAGACAGAGCTGCACGCTAAAGTGTCGAGACGATGAGTTCTGCACGATGCCGACTCCATATCTTGAGCAAGGTTAGTTAGAAACTTACAGTTACACCATATGAGGCCATCAGCCAAGGCCAATGCCTTTATTGCCTCTTCGTGGCATGGTGCCTTTCAAAACATAATTCAAAGTATAACATATTGGTGTGCCTAATACTTACTACCCCTTCAGTAAAAGTCGGAGTAGAGTGAGGATAGGTACTCATTGCCTTTATAGGGGAAGCGGGACTCTAATACCAGTGAGCTGGAGGTAACGAGGATTCATACATTAATTAGAGCCCAGGCAGTCTGTGAAGCTGTGCATTTTCCACAGATATCGCTATATGCCCAGACCTATTAAAGGGAAAGATATGTGTCAATGTGCTCACGGATGTGCTTGGCACCTGTGCGACATAGGCGTGAAGTCTAGCTTAACAGGACTTTATAGCATAACATGTTATCGATCCAACGGTGGACAACAGTTTATTCAGGAGAAATATATGTATTTGATTTTTATTGGCCGTTGCTCTTAAATGCATTCCCCTCAATCTCTTTAGTATATTTCAACATGATAGGTAGATGTTATCGTTACATAATTATGTATTTCAGCACTGTTCAGGTTGGCTACACTTGAGAACCAAATAAAATTGGACATTCATTAAGCACTAATAACTCCATAATCGTGTAATATCAAGTTAAAAACTCAAATTGGGCTCTAGACAGTCCCCACGTAATCCTATCCTTTCTTCAGTTACATTCATTACGCAACTATTACATCGTTTTTAAACCCCAATCCTAATAATACCCTACTGAAAGAAACGGCAATTTCAGGACTGCCATCTCGATTTTATCTACAATTAGTACTTTCGTTATCTCGCGTTCAGAGTAATTTATTCAAAATGTGTCCCCTGAGTATCTAAATGTAAGGTCAAAATATCCTTTTGATAGTTATATTCTAGCAGGTATCCAGGAAAAGTAATAGAATTACTGCCAATAGGTGTTTCTGGGATCGCACTTCATTTAAACCCGAGCCTTATCACTTTTATTGTGGCTACAGTCAGGAAATGATATAGAGATCTTTGATGTCTTACACACTGAAAACTAAAACAGCAAAAACGTGCATATACCCTGTATGTGTTAATGATCGCTCTGCTTGGATATGCTGGTCACATATATTCCAGCTGGGCCATTTGTGTTCTGCTGTCAGCTAGGCGAGCATCATTAAAGGATTACAATGTTTCACTAGATACGGTTTTTAAAAGGCATTTAATGTGTTCTTAGAATAGAATCCTATCACTAATGCAACCGATTTTCGTTAAAGTCATCGGACTGCCTTGGGAAATAAATATGTAATAATCATTGTCTGAGGTCTAAAGGGTAAAGTATTAATAGTCCTAACAATACACTATACTATCCTATCATGTCCCCCCTTATATTGTACGGAAGCTTAGCTTGATCTGTATAATACTTATGATAATAAGGGAGTGCCACAATCTCTGTATCTATATGCTGAACATGATCAAGTGCCAAATTTTCTCTCGCTGTCTGGCTTTATGCTATGGGCAATCAAATACATCCTTTTGACTGTAAGAGTACTAAGACCAACGGTCTACCAATCCATCTTAGGATAAAGCAGCATCTACCAAAGCCTCAACCACAGGCAGTCAATATACAGACAGGCATGTTCCGTAAACTCCACCTATTATCGCCCAAACCAGTCACACCCTGTGCAAGCCACCAGGTGGCACCACTCCCAGAGGCGCCCAGAAGAAAATCTCAGCAGTGAACCTTGCAGGTTACAAGGCTCCACCAAGACAATGGGCTCCTTGTCACATGGGCTGCTAATCACATATTTGCACTTGGTGTGGGTCTATTCCCAGCCATGTCAGTTTTGAAGAGAGTCTCTGTCAGCAAGTTGGGCACCATGTCAATCTGCAGGTTTGATGTAAAATTTAGCAAAGTAGTCCATCCAAGGAAGCCACAAGAAGTGAAGGAACAATAATTCATTATTGATGCAGCAGAGAATGGCAGATGACATTTCAGTCATGTAACGTGTAATGGATATGCAAATCAAACTTTGATACTCTAATTGCATACTTGCTGGCAGAATTTCTAAGCCTGGAGTGTGTCCATTCTGATGTTTCACACACATAAAAGCTCTGTTGCATGGGAAGGAGGAAGTTCATTTGGTCTCATATTTCAATTGTCACATATTCAATTTGTAGCAGAAAACATTACCAACATCTCTTTCTTAGAAGTGGTGCGTAAATGAAGACTCTGAGAAGAACAGGTAGACTGATTTGAATTAGTTTGAAATGAAGGTTATCATTTTTTATTCTGGTAAGACTTGGGGCTGGAACTTGCCTTGAGCACCGCCCTATATGCACTTTGTGTGGAAATTATAAAATGCTTTTTGCCCAGGGCCGACTTGGCTTGATTACATCGGGATTTGTGGTCATTGGCCTGCATGAACACCTGACCCATATAGGAGTATGCTATAGTTGCAAAACGCTTGCCAAGTTTATCTCGAAACAAAAGGTTGGAATTTGCGCTCAACTTCTTGTGGTGTTATTGTTTTATTTATTTTTTAAATCATACTGATATTTCTGGGTTTTTTTCAGGCCATCAAGTCATGACGGCGAAGATGCTGAACTTTCAAGAATATGATATAGTGCTTTGTTTGTTGCCAACCTGCAGGTGTGCATAAGCCTTCTCTCTCACAGGTGCCCCTTTCTATAGTGCAAGTCTAAAGTGGGAATGCCTCCACAACCCTCCATATCATGATCAATTTCTCCATATCTACTAATAATATGAGGATGATTAAAGATGTTCTGAAAAGGTGTTAGTGAGGTCAGTTATGGGGGTGCAGAGGGGTCTCCCCCCCCCCCCTTGAGGTCGGAAAGTCGCAGAAATTAAGGGGTTCGGGACAGAAAGCCGCTTTTTTTTAACCCTTTATCCTAAGTAGTATAGTATGTATCGGAACGGGACTATAGTTAAGTACTGTTTATTACTCAATCGACCTGCAGCCAATCAGAGGCCTCCCTTTTGGCGGGAAATTCAAAAGCAGCCAATGAGAGGCCTCCCTTTTGGCGGGAAATTCAAATAGGTCACGTGACCGGAAGTGACCTACTTCCGGTCACGTGACCTTTGGGCGGGAAATTCAAATAGGTCACGTGACCGGAAGTGACCTACTTAAGAGGGTCACGTGACCACCATGTTGGCGGGAAATTCAAATAGGTCACGTGACGGGAAGTGACCTACTTAAGGGGGTCACGTGACTACTAGGTTGGCGCGAATTTCAAAATAAGTCACTTGAGATTTTTATGGATAAATAAATTTAAAAAAAGAAAAAAAAAGCAAGCTGAAAGCTTGCTAAAAAATAATTTAAAAATGTGGCTCTTTTTTTCTAGGGGGGGAGGGGCACTCTGGGGGGCACTCTTTAAGATGCATGGGGGGGGAGGGGGGGAGGGGGGGAGGGGAAGGGTTTTTTAAGAGTGAGACTCGCTTCTCTGCCCTCTCTAAAAGAGAGGGCAGAGAGGCGAGTCTACTTACAATGAAAGGTATCATGATTGCGTTTATGATGATGTGCATCATGATGTGACTATCTTACAACCCTATGAGAAATAAGCAAGACATGGGCGTACTTACACGGGCTATTTGTAAACTAATTTCTCTTGAATCTATTAACAGCTCACATTTTTTTCTTAGATGACATCTGACAGCTGCTTGCTAGGCTAAGATATTGTTAAATAAACAACTTGGAAAGCTAATTACAGTTTTCTGGCTTGAAATATAGTCTTTCAACAGACTTTTTTTCTCATCTTACACAGAGGCAAATATCAGAGACACCCAATGGCGCTTAAACTGCTCTCAGCCAAGGGTCGGGCACTGCTGGACTATAATAGACGGGTCAAGGACCGTTCTACTGTGGGTCAGGCTAGGTCGGACATTCAATAACGCGACTTTAGCAAAACTTGCTTGAAAGTCTGACCATGCGAGATCCTTATGCCCCAGTCTGTCAATGCTGTCCAGACTTTCAAGCAAGGTTGTCAAAGACCTACCTGTCATTGAATGTCCGACTTAGCCTGCCTGACCCTCAGTAGAACGGTCCTTGACTCATCTATTATAGTCCAGCAGCGCCCGACCCCTGTATGAGAGGGGTATTGACACCATTGGCTGACTCTGATAATTCGCCTGTGTGCACGGGGGGAGGAGAGGGTTTACAGCTTGCGCTTATAGAGCACTACTAGTGGAGGTTTGGATGAGGCGGCTATGACATATGATGTTTGTCTTAAAAAATAGCCATGGCGCATGTCGATGTCGCTTAATTATGCTCATATCTCATGTCGATTTTAAGAATTGCTCATGTCACCTGTCACTGTGTTTTTCAAGCTTCATGTCAAATGTCACTAGGCTTCATCTCGACTTTAGTGGTCCACACCACCGCTGCTGCTGCTGCTGCTGTCGGTGCTGCTGCTTGTGCTGCTTGTGCTGCTCATGCAGCAGCTGCTGGCTGCTTGTGCTGCTGCTGCTGCTGCTGACAGATGCTACTGCTTGTGCTACTGCTCGTGCAGCAGCTGCCAGCAGCTGCTGAAGCAGCTGCTGGCAGCTGCTGGCTGCTTGTGCTGCTGACAAGGTCATGGGGGCTGCTGCTGACGATGTCACGGATGCTGCTGACAAATGCTACGGCTTGTGCTGCTCGTGCTGCTTGTGCTGCTGAAGTCGCTGCCAGCTGCTTGTGCTGCACGTGCAGCTGCTGCTGAAGCCGCTGCTAGATGCTGCTGCTTGTGCTGCACGAGACTGAGTAGCCGCTATTCGGCGTTTCACTCCTTATGTACCCTGTCCTAGTTAATCCTCTTAAACGGCTGAAAAGGCTCTCTCAGCACAGAGACTCTACTCAATGTAAGAGATCAGTTAAGTAAGTTTTCACATGCCACCTGACTACTGCGGGAGGGTTTAGACTTAAGCAGCTTAGTGCACACACGTGTCTGTTAGAAAAGCTACCTGCACACCTGCCTTCCTTTTTTCACTAGTATTTACCCCCTGCCGACTTATAAGGCACCTATACACGCCTTCTTGCTTCTAGAGCTAAGCTGACTGGCAGCTATTTTAAAAGAGAATACTGGTTACCTGTATAACGGATAAGGGGGTTATGAGATTAGCGTGTGTATACAAAAAAAAACAAAAAAAAAGCTACAGGGGGCGCGTGTCTGTCTGTGAGGTAGAGTCCATGTGGTAAGCGACTCAAGTGTAAAACAACAGCACCTCCTCTTGTCGCAGTGAGTGGTGTAGACGGCGGCTGGCTAGTTGAATTTAAGCGTCAGCTTGAAAGATAAGGCCAAATAAAAAAAAAGGTTTGTTTCAGGTCACCTGACCGACCCTAGCAAAACAGGGTCGACCCTACGTTTTTTTTTAAGCAAGTTTGAAGAAAATTTCATATTTTTATACTTTTTGGGTCATTTTTAGAATTTCCACGGAGGATGGCTAGTGCTTTCATGTTAAAAAAATAAAATAAAATAAAATAAAAATCCGACCTACCGACCCCAGTCTTTCTGCCCATGTTACCTGAAACATACCTTTTTTTTTCTTTTTTTTTGGCTTAATCCGTTCACGGGCTGGCGCGTCACACCTGTCGTTAATCACCCCCTGTAGTCTTTGTATACACAGGTGACTCGGCTTTATCTCTTCACCAGCTATAATCCCATATACATGTAGCGCACGTTACACTCGTTAATTCTCTTTTCATGCTGATGGATTAGGGGTGGAAGGGTTCAGGTGAAAAGCGATTTGATTCTCTCTGGAAGAGGGTTGGAGCTCTAGGTGAAAACAAGCTTAGAACATCCAGATTAGCTGCTCTCTCGGCTATATAAAGAGCTTCATTTTTTCTAATCTCTGCCCACTTCGTCTTGTTGTACACTATCAGTCACGAGGCAGACGCTGGAAGTAGCAGATGTTTGCAGTATGGTTTACACAGAGGTTACCTGCTAATAGGATTTTGTCAGAATAGGGTGAGTTGCTATTAAAATGAACATTTTAAATGGTTTGCTAATATGGTATCTGATGTTAATGAGCTAACACCTAACATTGAGGATTATGACCTCCCAGAGGGACGTCTCGCTAAATTCTCCAGTCTTGACTATAGTCTTAACTGTCTAAAGACTGTGGAGCGCGTTAATGGGGGGGCCTCCTTACTAATTTCACTTGACCAGGCCAGCAGGGTCAACTAGGCTAGGTAATTACAACCACAAGGGTGGCTACTCAACATGCAAGTAGACCTACTACTACGAGATTGTCTTTTGACCACTCTGCTGCCGCCTGCTGGTCTGGCCATTACATGCTCTAGTATAGTTCTCCGCTCTTTTCGTCAGATGACGCCACAATAGGGTTTTTGTACATTTCCACGATACTCGCGAACATTTTAAACGCATAATGACCTATAATAAGCAACAAAGCACACTTCTAATATATTGAATATAAGAAACATGTCAACGCTGTGTATTTCTGATAGAATGAGGCAGATTCTTTGAAATATCAACTAAACTATAGTGAGATTGAAAATACTACACCATATCTAAAGCGATATAAAAGCTATATAAAGTCAGAACCTCTGACGGATCGGTAGGATCACTCAACCATTCGTCCTCAAATGCCACACAGGGTTCCCGTCCAACAGGACTCTGAGCCTTGTCGCTTTTGAGGAAGGTTTGATCTCATGTTGCTTAACATGTGGTGTAATTAATCAACACCGCGGCCCCTCTTTAGGGGCCACACAATAAACAAAGAATAAAAAGGGTAGACCTTAGGTTTAAAGTGAATCTCCCAGGATTTTGGCGAAGTCGACAAAGGGGTAGATAACAGATTAACCTGCAAGAGACTATACGCAAACCTTGATACTCTCAGAGGGGGAGTCCCATATTGCGGACTTGTGGTCAGATCTATCCCTTCTAGGGGGCAGGTTGCATGTCGTAAATGTCTACTACAGACATTGGGATATATTGTTAATCTTACTCTAGGGTCTCCATAATTAGACCCTGAATCCGTTGTTAAACGGGTGTGAGGGGGTGGTAACTAATACTTATGAGATGTTAGCTTAGTTCATAGTCTCCTTACCAATTTTCACTTGACCAGGCTGGCAGAGCCAACTAGTCTAGGTAATTATAACCACAAGGGCGGCTACTCAAGATCTAAGTAGACCTACTACTACGAGATTGTCTTTTTGGTCCTTCTGCTGCTTAGTTATTACATCCTCCAGTCTAGCTCGCCACACCCTTTGAGCAGCACCACCATTGCCTCGGTAAAAGTGTAGGGTGTGTGCTTTCCACCTTCAGGTATCCATAGATTCGATCACTATCACCCCCCTTGAAATGACTTCAGCTGTTAATTAGGGCGTAAAGCCACCAACCAAGTCCCTGTCAAAAGATGTGAATAACGAAACGCGCTAGTATAGTTCTCCGCTCTTTCGTCAGATGGTGCCACAATAGGGGTTTTGTACATTCCTACGATGCTCGCGAACATTTCAACGCATAATGAGCTACATAGGCAACAAAGCGCGCTTCTAATATATTAAAATATAAAAAACAATTCAATATTGTGTATTTCTGATAGAAATGAGGCGGTTTCCTTAAATACCAACTAAACTATAGCGAGATGAAAAATACCACACCATATCTAAGGCTTTATAAAAAACTATAGAAAGTCAGAACCTCACACGGATCAGCATTCTGTTTGCAACGGATCACCCCTGACCCACTGGTCCTCGCATGCCACACACGGCTCTGCCGTGTTTGAGCTTTGAGGTATCACCCATCAAGTGATCCATGCCGCCCAACATGAAGCGTAATTAATAGCTGCTGTTGCATAGCACAGTGGCAGCATCTAACTAACTCTAAAGAGTTAGTCGGCCCCTCTTTAGGGGCCACACAATAAACAAAGAATACCCTGAATCTGGGACCTGCGGGCGAGGGCCCCAACTGTGAAGTCATTATTGGCCACATTGGTAATATCAATTAAAACTTTAGACAACACCCACCTTAAGTATCATTAACGGACAATATCAATGAACTCAGCATCCGCCTGGTTACCACATTTAGCACCAATTTTACAACTCACAGGGGCCACACTAGCCTCACCGCGCTTTTTATTGCTCTGCTGATTTCTCCAATCCAAAACATGAGGTATCTAGTCTAGCTGTGAGCTCATTGGGCCAAACAAAAAAATAATCCGTGTTCAGGTAACATGGCCCAAAAAAAAAATAGGGTAGGTCGGTCGATTTTTTTTTAGGATTTTTTTTTTAGGGTTTTGAGATGAGTTGTATGGGAGAATCACATTGTATAGAGTTGTTATTTGATAATGTAGGACCAATATCTGTCTAATTAAGCCATTATCAGCACTGTTTTTGTCATAGAAAGGATTTCCTCCCTTCTTATCTTTCAAATGATGACAAATAGGCTAGTTGAAGGTCATTAGGTACTCCTTTCCCCTTTGGTGATAACCTAGATCAGGAAAAGTCTAAAAAAAATAAAAAAATCTAAAAAAAGATTAGGGTCGGAGCCAAATGATAGGGTCGGTCGGGTTACCTGAACACAACTTTTTTTTTGTTTGGCCTTAGGTAAGTCCTTTGTCGACCTCGCCGGCAAGTCCCGGATTCAGTATAGAAAGACTAAGGGGACGGGGGGTAGGTCTATAGGTTTAGTGCTATCTGTGTCATTAGACCATTTAAGTGACATGTGACACTAGCATTCTTAAAAATCGACATGCGATATGAATAAGAAATTCTCAATTACGGTGCCCCTACATTTTCTCCCTTAGTGACACTATTAGTATTATAGTAGTACCGAGAACTATCCTCTTTTTTTTTTTAGAAAACTAAGTAAAAATATCCTTCTTCATGTCCAGTTACATACAATGCCGATCAATTTGACACTGTAGCAGCCTGTCTCCATATCTGTATGCTGCATAAATGCACAATACACGGTTCTGCACGCACTTAAACCAAGGCTAACATGGTTGACCTATATAGATGTGATACTCTCGTTTTCGACGAAAGCGCGTCAAAGCGTTTACAGGGTTCGAACCCGTGAGCTGCTCCTTGGGGCTGCAAAAAAATTTTGGGTTTTTGGACTTTAGGCCTTAATTTGAGGGTGATCCCGGGCTGATAGAAAAATAATTCTTGGACGAGCGGATAGCTCTGGATCTCTTTTATCTAAAACAGCGAAAAATTGATTATGGTTTCGCCGCAATTCATCCGACGGGGGGTAATCAGCCCCCCCCTCTGCCAATCAAGGCAGTGAATCTTGGCGACCGTGCGATCACTCACGGCCACCGCGACGAACCGACAGAAGAGATCGGCATCTTAGTATGATTCGTGTGACCTACTTAGAGGCTCACACGGTGGAGGTGTGTCCGGCGTTCGGCGCGCTGATTGGCTACTGGTGGGAGGCGCTGTGCCGCGTCAAGAACTTCACCTATTTGGGCGGCTGTTAAAGGCGCACTGAGTTGAGGTGCACCTTTAAGCAAGAGCGCGATCCGGCCTAGTCTTGCGGACCTCTGTTTAGAGAGTGTAGCGGGCGGCTATGTCGCGCTCTCCAACCACAGGCTTAACAGTGGTCCGCAAGACTAGAGTGCAAGACGCGTGCACACACAGACCGAACAGACACACACAGACCCACACACCCACACACTCCTATCAGTGAGACGTCTAGCAGATTCGGGAGAGGCGACCAGGGAGGTACTCTCGGCTAGCGGCCACTAATTGCCTGTTTAGATAAGGCACAGAAACAAGGGTGATGACAGACTACGTGTTCAAGCAGCCAACATGCCCTGACACTTGATAATGGGTGTGGACCGCTAAATTCGATATGGTGACATGACCATTTCTTATAATCGACAAACGACATGAGGTCTAATGACAAGTGACATGAGGCCCAAAAAATCATAGTGACAGGTGACATGAACATTTCTTAAAATCGACATGGGATATGAACATTATTAAGTGACATTGCCATGTGACATGGTCATTTTCTAAGATCGACATTCGACATGGGGACCCCCTATCCAGAGCCCCTTGATAGATGACAGCTGTTGTGTGTAAGAAAAGTGTATGCCTCACAATCAAAAGATGATAAAAGGCTTTATCCCACTCGATGTGGGTTTTGAATCAAATATCAAGGGATCAAATATCAGATCGATATTTGACGTCGTCAAGTGATATCTGACGTTGTCAATCACTTTTACTATGTAGTCAAGGTCGTAAAAACAGGGCCCCCTGATTGGTCAACAGCATGAATGAAAGTTGCATCTCAAACTTTTAATACTCGGTATGGGGCCCCGTGGGGCTGGGACCAATATTTGCAATTTTCGGAAATACTGTCGAGAATTTCTAGATGGAAACACCTTGTCTGGGGTAATTTGACCTCTACTCTTCGATATTCAAGTAATACTCAAGCTATTCTGACTCTAAACATGAGTAAAACGGTCATTTACCAGCGTTATCGGCAGCGCCGACATCAACAACTGCTGATCTCCCTTGGTTACATGACCCAGCTCCGTTTCTAAGGCCTCATGGATCGGGGCCCTGAAGGGGGATCTGCAGAGGCCCTATATCGGGCCCTAGATATGTACATTATATTAATATCTCATAACTTAATTTACTCTAAAATCTTTTGATGGTTCATAACCTTGACCCTTATCTCCTTTTCTCGCGGGATAAAGATAGAATTTGGTTGTTGGCGTGGCCTCTCGTGGATATCTGCTCTTCTCCACGGCACCTCTCGAGCCCCCTGCGGGGCCTCTAGGGGCTGCTAGACGTCTCTCTGCTATGTAGTGTGAGATGTAAAAGAACCCTTGTCTCGGTAAAAGGGCCAATAGATTCGATCACCATCACCGCTCTTGAAATGACCATAGCTGTTAACTAAGGCGTAAAGCAACCCACACACCCACACACCCACACACCCACACATTTTTCTGTATGAGCCTTCAGACCTCAAGCTGCTCAGTGTACGGGACTAGGTTTTGTCATAGGCCCTACGGACGCTACTCAAGGTAAAAATAAGAGAGCTGTCTCACCATGACATTGGGCTGGCTGTAGTTTTTTATGTTTCGGTACCTACAACCAAAACAGCCAGTACCCGCCCCAGGGCTTCATGTCGCACGCGGGAAAAGTATAACGGTGGCGCCAACTGTCGGAATAGCGGGTACACTACGTCAGTAGTTCTTTTGTTCTCCGCTGAGTGACTGGGCGAAATGTAGTCGGTAGCTCTATTTTCTGTGCACTGTTCTGTTCATTTTCTACACTTAACACTTAAATAGACCGCGTGTTTGTACAAGCTAACCGTTTTTATCAGTGCAAAAATTAAATAAGCATCGGATAGAACACTAAAAAAATGAGAAAGTAATCCAGCACTTAGTATAAGGCACCAGTTTTATCATGAGACACCGAAAGTCTGGTTTTTTTAAGGTGGATAAGACAGTCGACTGAGAGCTCCAAACTAACCAAAAACGTACCAGAGGTCGATCTATCTCGTACCCGACAGGGCAGGGGCCTTCTACACCCCGGCTCTGATTGATGAGCAAGCGACAAGTGCTACAGAGGGCCTATTCCTCTTTTGAGGTGGGCCCGAAATTGAACAAAAGAATAAACTCAAGAAAAAGCCTTAGGCTTAAAAGAGTTGTAGATACTGATTTTAACGAGGAAGTCACATTCATTAGTTTATAAATAGCCCGTGTAAGTACGCCCATGTCTTGCTTATTTCTCATAGGGTTGTAAGATAGTCACATCATGATGCACATCATCATAAACGCAATCATGATACCTTTCATTGTAAGTAGACTCGCCTCTCTGCCCTCTCTTTTAGAGAGGGCAGAGAAGCGAGTCTCACTCTTAAAAAACCCTTCCCCTCCCCCCCTCCCCCCCTCCCCCCCTCCCCCCCCCATGCATCTTAAAGAGTGCCCCCCAGAGTGCCCCTCCCCCCCTAGAAAAAAAGAGCCACATTTTTAAATTATTTTTTAGCAAGCTTTCAGCTTGCTTTTTTTTTCTTTTTTTAAATTTATTTATCCATAAAAATCTCAAGTGACTTATTTTGAAATTCGCGCCAACCTAGTAGTCACGTGACCCCCTTAAGTAGGTCACTTCCCGTCACGTGACCTATTTGAATTTCCCGCCAACATGGTGGTCACGTGACCCTCTTAAGTAGGTCACTTCCGGTCACGTGACCTATTTGAATTTCCCGCCCAAAGGTCACGTGACCGGAAGTAGGTCACTTCCGGTCACGTGACCTATTTGAATTTCCCGCCAAAAGGGAGGCCTCTCATTGGCTGCTTTTGAATTTCCCGCCAAAAGGGAGGCCTCTGATTGGCTGCAGGTCGATTGAGTAATAAACAGTACTTAACTATAGTCCCGTTCCGATACATACTATACTACTATCCTATAGTCATTTTTGCCCAAATAAATAATAAATTCGGAATCTACCCAGGCGTATACCTCATCTTCTCACTGCTCTCACGCGCCTTATACCTGGCCTGGTCACCAGAGTTTCCGCTAGCCACTCGCCAAATCTCCAATGGTAAAGCAAAGTTTCATTTGGCTAATGCTACCCCCTGAGAATTTGCCAAATTGGCTTATTGTAGCTGTCGGACAGTCTTTACCTATTCACTATAGCTATGATATGTATTATTGGAGAAAAAAACTCATGACCGATGAAAGATCCGACCAGTTTGAATATAATTATTCTGCCAACCCAGTAGGTCACTAATACACCTGTTGACCCTGCTCCAGCCTGACGTAATTGCATCATCAATCTCACATGCATGCCACTCATATGGTTATGCATTATGTATGATGTGTCAACTGCAGTTGATTCTCAGTGTTGAAAGGAGAGGCATACTTACTTCAGTTCCCTTAACAGGGACTAACAGAGCCATCTCACCTGTCTTAATTTGTCACTTTTGTATGCATCTCGTGGTAGATATCCGCAATCTATATCCCTGAAGGAGTCGGATGGATATTTGATATTTCTATTGGGAAAGGTAATAGGGAATTGGATGGCACATGAGGAGGATGGGCCACCTGAAGTTAAATTTGAAAATTGAAGTCATGAACTTTGCAGTAAGGTTTAATGTTCAGGGTGTCATGTTAGGAACTATCAATTCAGTTCTTGAGAAATTGCTTCATGCATTACATATATATATGGGATAGGGAATTGCCCTATCAAAGCGACCGACAAGCTCTCTCATTGTTTTGAAGATATCTGATTGTGTAAATTAGAAACTAAGGTCAACCAAACGTTTTAAGACATTTATAGCTTTTGATTCAGCAATGGTATGTCTACTCCATTTTCAGTTTTGTAGCTTATTCAATTTGGAGCTTATTTCCTAAAACATGGAATGTAACTTATGCTACCATGGTAAAATATACTTGGGAGAACATTATATTTTACTAAAGCCTTGTCGAGGCATTAAAATGTCACATATTTACATTCCAAAAGAAATAGTATTAAACCAAAATGGAATATTTTGGAGAAGATCATTGTATTTTACATTTCTAAAAAGTACCTTGGGACAATATCTGGTTATTTCCTCAAAGTCTTCAAATGCCCTGGCTGCTACGGCTGGTACTAAAGGTCCCGCAGCCAGGCACCCTCAACCTTTCTCCAAACTGTCCATAGTCGTGTGCAATATGTTATGTGCCCCTCCAACAACAATCGAAGTAGAGCGAGGACCGGTATGCAGGTACTTCAGTTTATGCATAGCAGCCCCTTCATTCCCCCTTTCCTAAAAGATCTTGAGTAACTCTTTTTTACCCATGTTCCAGGATCTACATATAGAATAATGACCCTCAGGAGAGCTTGTAGGGCTAGATAGCCTCAAATTGCAAGATACCGTAAATTCCCGCGTATAACCCGCATCTCACGTATAACCAGCACCCCCAACTTAGGAGAATTCTATAACCCGTTTCTGGATCTGAAAATTCATATTTAGTACTGTTCTATAATAATAATTAAAAAACTCGTATAACCCGCACCCTATAATCATAGGGCTGTGTCTCACGACCTTGGGCCAATGTTTTTGTCTCTGACTGGGTGCCAGCTCTGACCGGGTGCCAGCTCTGACCGGGTGCCAGCTCTGACCGGCCTGAATAAAAACGGGTTATTTAGGGCAGATGATGAGAAAAATGGGCAACTAATGACTAGTTTAAAGAGTTATAACACCCATTAACCTTTTCAGCCAAATTCTATCTCCATCTGCCCTAAATAACCCGATTTTATTCAGGCCGGTCAGAGCTGGCACCCGGTCAGAGCTGGCACCCGGTCAGAGCTGGCATCCGGTCAGAGACAAAAACATTGGCCCAAGGTCGTGAGACACAGCCATAGGCATGTTTGGTATCAAATGAAAGCTGTGTTTGGTTCGCGTACAACCCGCGGGTAGTACGCGGGAATTTACGGTAGTCTCAATATGCTATAGTTTTGTGACAACCTTGCAACTCCCAGGCTAGATAGTCTCAAAACTGCGAGATAAGCTGTATCGGCAGTGTGCTATAGCAAACTGGAGCTATACCCTGTGGGTCCGCCATTTTATATTTCGCTGGTTGGTTAAACTCAGTGATAAGACATCCCACTATGGGTACAAATAGGGGACAAACAGGGGACAGGCTAGTGACAGTGTTATCAGCTCTTATCAGTGCCGGTCGCCGCAACCAGCTCCAGTCCCGACTGGGCCCTATACACTTGTTTCATCAGCCTACTACCACTAGACGGCGTTCTGGTAGGCCTGCCTCCAACACGGGCATCTGCCCCACCTAGCCCCAGGGCTCCATAGGTTTAGCATGGGGGCAGGGACATCCCTTACAATTATGCCTTTCTTAAATGGAAAGAATGCTCCAATAGCTTAGAAATTGTAGGGATCTAGAGAGAAATAGTTTTGTTACATGCAGTTTAAATATTGGGGAAAAATATTATGTGGAACATAATGTAAACTATTGTAAACATGATGAACCCTGAAACTGATTGAGTAGGAAAGGAGGGAGGGGAGGGGTGGGGGTGGTGGTCAGACCAGGGCACACCCCCTGTGGTGAGGACGGAGGGCATAGAGAAGTGACAACAGCCACCTGTCAGATAAGGCCTCCCGTCACCCCACCCTACAGCTTGGACTAATTAGCAGGGTGTCTTTAATGGTCCATAGTAGACAGATAACACCATAAATGTGCCGCATAGACCCCATGGAAGGGGAAGCCTTGTTTATAAACTAATTATAACCGTCACCACCCCCCCCCCCCCCCCTGCCCTACCCCCAATGGTCGCTCAGGGTAGCCAGAGCTACGGCTGGGACTGCCCGTGTAAGGAGGTCTGCTGGCCGTGTCGACACCAGCGCCGCCTGCCGTACTGGCTTGATGAAAAGAGTGTATAGTGAGCCAACCCCCTCGTATTATACTATCAGGTGTCCTCCTGACGGGCGTGAATGAGTGTCATCAATGGTCGCTTTTATGGATACAGAGGAGATATGGGTGTTTTTTAACAGTCATAGCAGTAATGTTTTTATTCTTGATAAGGCATTGAATATGATAACAGTGGGTGAAATTATGAGATCTCTCTTTGGTACTAAGTTATCAGTGAGGATCAAGATAATCTTTTCTATACATTTCTCACATTACCTTAAGTAATGGAAATATTCATATATCTAGGATTTTCATCTATGGACACAATTTGAGAAGTCCTTTGTTAAAATTATCGATATTCCTTTATTAGAAATCAACATTTATCACAATTGATTTTCCCTCTCATGTAAGGTAACATAACATCTGGAATGGTTCGATGGAATTCATAGTAATAAATAATTCGAAGGTTCAATTTGTTATCAACACAATGGTAATGAGAAAATGAGCAATGACCTTTCGTAAATATATAATTCATTCAACCAAGAAAATGACACTGAGAAAGCTAGATGTAACCAATAATAACCAGAATAAAGTAATTCACTTTCAAACAGTTTCTTAAAAAGGTAAATCCAATTAATGCAACCCTTAGAACCAGTAACAGCCCATAAAGTGAATGAACTTTAATAATTGTGTGAGGAAATTATAAGTAGTATAGACCTCCTCATTATATATGGTATACTGTACAATGTACAATGTATTGCATCTCAACTAGAGCTCATCGCATACCAAGTTTAACAAAGAAATAATAATGCTTGAATTAGTAATTTGAAAATGAAATCGCCATCATGAAGATGACCGTATTGAAATATGATAATCCAGTTGAGGGAGAGCGTAGATCAACTATCTCCTATTTACAATGTAGCCATTGATTATAAATACTGATAAATCCTCAGGCCAATGGCATCTACATTTTCACTCCAAAACATTTGTGATCACTCAAAATTGATAGATATATCCCCCAATATTGACATGGGATTTGGAGATGATGGAAGTTCGGGCTGACCGTACAGTCAGGTTTATGGCATGTAGTTATGACACATTAAAGCTCATTTCCTGGATAATTCAAAACAGCTATTATAAGCTGGGTAATTAATGTACATATTGACATGTGTCTTTATTGGCAGCAGCCTATTTACAAGATTTAACTACCCTGATATACACAATTCATGTTTACCTCTCATTGCATTGTCTTCCTCCCATACTCCCTCAATCAAATAACTTAATTTGTACATTGGTATATAATACAGGTCATATATACATATTTGTCAGCACTCACACTTGAAATTTAGTTCATTCCATTGTCACACACTATAGATTATGACATATCTAGCTCATTTCCACACTGGTTAAGACTCCACAGGGAACTAATGCATAATACATAACACTCATGTCTCTATAGCTAGTATGAATGATGCAGCAACATGCATATAGCTTCACTTTTGCAGCCAGGCGAAATATATTTCATGAAAGATGATAACTATATAATTATGTTCTCCAAATATATAAATGCTATCGTATAAAAAATGTAAACAGCGATTGATCAAAATGCTCAAAAGGTCTCAAACGACATGAAAAGATATATATATTAGATGGTCGCTTTGGCAGTCATTTGAGTGAACAGTATTGTAAGCCTCAGCACCCCTAAAATACAAAAATGGGGAATGTTTTCAGAAATATGTGGAAGTCTGCTCATAAGGAGATTTGATTTTTAGTGTACCATTGCCTGTCTCTGACTTAATGCTGGCCAGGCGACTATGCAAAGGTTTCCTCTTCATCTGTGACCTCAATGTGTTCTTTGGGTCACTCTGACTGTCCCCTGGACGCTCAGTGCTCTCTATGGATGGTAGGTGTCCATTCTTGCCATTCTTTAAGGTGCTACAGGCAAAAGTAGCAGAGCGTTGAAAGGCAGAATGGGCTGAGTTCTTGAGGATCCCATTTTTTGGTTTGCTCTTGGCTTCATTGACAGCATTGTCTATCATATGGTTGCTGTACAGTGCATCTGGGGGGCCAGATCCACCCTGGTGGGTAACATCTACATGACTAGAATAAGTGGCAGCAGGATGGCTGCTAGAGGGGGGCCCTCCAGGGTGGTGGCTGTTTGCCCTTCCAGGGGGGCTGGAGTTAAACATGACCACACTGGGAGTGACTGTAGCAGTGTTGGTTCTGGCTGTGGTGTTACAGGAGGAACTGTTGCTGGTGTTGGACCTGGCTGAGGTGGGTGCATCCTCCTCAGGACTGCTGCCTTCTACACTGCCAGGCAGTGAACCATCATATTGGTGGACACTGCCCTCAATGTCCATGTCCTGTGAATCGCGGACTATCTCATGGATAGAGCGTCTAACTACTGGAGAATTGCTGGAGTTGCGACTTGACGAAACCCTCATTATTGGAGTATACACCGGGTCACCATCAATCTCATAGTGGACGAAACCGTTCATTTGGCTATGGCTACTTACAATAGGGGTATGACTAGAATAAGAGGGCCTCTGCTGGAGTTGGCTGGCTTTATCAGTAATAGATATGTGATTTGATAAAGTAGTATCAGCAGAGGAATTGCAGGAGGAATAAGACCTTATCTGGCCATGGTGTTCTACAGCGGGTTGCAGGCCACTTGTAGAAGGTCCATACATTAGTAGGTCATTGCGGGCAGTGAGAACATTGGTAATCACACCAACCGAGGAATTATTATCATCCGAGTCCTTTTTAATTGGCTGGACTCTACGACCTGTCCCATTTGAATGGCTGTCAACCTTTCCATTTGACAGCATAGTCACTTGGTCCGATCGATCGACAGTAATTAACCCCGCTTCGGGTAGTTTTGATAAATTCTCCCTTGGTTGGTTATGTGGTATAAGTTGAGGTGAACTGATCACAGGGCGTTGTTTATATTTGCGGAGGACACTTTCACTCCTTAAGTCCTCCACCTCCAGAGGTACTCTAGCCCCATCCTCCTCAGTGTCATTATCTATTATAGCACCATTGCTCCTACGAAGCACTCTGCGGGCTATGTCGCTGTGCTTCACTCGTGTCTTGCGCCAGTTGAACGGGTTAACACACCTGAGCTTCTCTCTGAAAGCACCAATTCGACTACTGTTGGATAAGGATTCTCGTGACCTGCTGGAGTAGCGCTGCAAGGCTGACCGGGCATTCTCTAAGTATGGCTGCATCGATTTCATGTGTCGTCTGGAAAATGGAGCAGAGAAAAGTAGTTAACGAATAGAAGAATGGATTTTCTGAAAGTGCACTTTCCGTATGACACCTAGATATGTCACACATATAGTTGTACTATTGTACTTTATATCGCGCTCCAAGGATAGGGGTATAATTGTAGTAGATAACAAAATAGGATTTATCACATGAGGTAGATATTTCAGTAAAGACATAATTATGACATACATGTATATGATCGAGGTCAAATCATAACTATAATATTGATGAGGCCCATGGATATCCTATCCTATGAACATTAGTTTTCAGTGTTTTGGAAGTAAACCATACACCCTTCTAATATGAAATAGAAGAAAGAAGAAACTGAGTGAGTACAACTTATCCTACAGCTGGAACCCTTATAGTACATTAAGTTATCTATCCTTAAAGAAGAGGAGAGAGAGAAGAGTGAAATTAGATCATGTTTTCAAAGTATAGAGTTAAAGACAGAAAGTATGACAAGTATACAGTTTTCAGAGTAAAGATTTCCTAAAGAAATCTGGTTATTGAGAGGCTAGTATAGAGCAAGGGTCCCACGTTTCTATCTGCAATAAACACATTTGAAATGAAAGAGGCCAACTGTAACCTTTGCATGTATACATATGATATTATTGTTTTTAATTTTGTATGAAAAGTATACTAGAAACGATCAACTTAGCATCTGAATTTTACGTAGTTTACATGTCAATGGGTACAGTTGGACCTTTTGTCCTTAAGTTAGCCTAACCAAGGGGAAAACAGTATCAATGTTCCCAGGAAAGCAACCAGCGGGTTCACAAGGGTAAATCACTACCACAATGGGGTTTAATGGTTCCCTTCACCACTATCAGAGGACGCCTGAGTACCTGAGGTTCTATGGGACTGTCAGAGTTCGGTTTCTCCTATTTCATACTGGTTGAGGCCTGCAAATCAGAACAGGTTAAACAATCTGACATTGCACAAATTCATAAAGTTTTGTGAGGAGCCATCATATGATTGTATTGATTATCAAATGAATGGAAATTTACCATGCTGTTACATCTGCTTATTCTAATGCATATGTATATTATTAATGTTCTTACTCCTCTATTTCATACTCTTAATCGCTGAAAGCTTGGTCTTGTGGTTTTATGTTTATTTGCACTTACTTTCATTACACCAATTTAATATATATGTTGTTAAAATGTTAATTTGCCAGAGAAAGTGTCGACGACTGAGATGACTAAGTCGCCTTAGAGAGTTTTGTGTTATTTTTAGCAAGTTCAGAAAGTTCAGAACAGATAGGAATTGCTATTATGAACAGCTGAAGAAGAGCAATGAGCGAAATTGCTACAAAGTTGTGATTTTCTAAGTATTATTGGCCAATCTCTAGATTCACCAGCTCTTTCAGGAAATTGAGGAGCATGATAACTGTACAGTGGTTCTCCCAGGAAAACCTGAATTAATTTGCTGTTTTATTTATAGTTATTAAATTATTGTTACACTTATAATGTACAATATAAGCATTAATTCTAGTCTGCCTTCTGGTCTTTATACGGTTGACGTGTAAACGTATGTTCTTAGCGTATAGTCCTGCATGATTATGTGTGTTTTAGAATGAAAATAAGTAATAACAACACGAGAAGTCTACAAAATGGCATAATATCTTTGAAGTAAGATGACAAGACGCATAATGGCGTTACTTTTACATATCGCACTGCTTTGTATCCATAGTTCGGTCTTTGCCGATATATTGAGTGTATTACTTCATAATATTATATGTGCTGTGTATGGCATCACTATATTTATAATCGGTTTGTTTTCTAAGCAATGATTAACATTATCTTTCCGAATGGCATAATGATGTGTTTTAAAGTTGATGTGTCTATTACCTACGTTTGGTTATTGGAGGGATAGAACAAAATATCTCTGTGTATTGAATATAACTATTGGCTGATATCGAGGAAATAGACGAGACTCAGGGGAGGTTTTGAATTGGAAGTTTTTTTGTGTTTTTTTGTGGGTTTTTTGGGGGGCGGGTCTTAATCTTGATCTAGTATTGTTACCTGGGGGTCCGCGGTGTACTGAGTTATTTCTGTGACTTCGGCCACTGAAACACATGGTTAGTGGTTAGTTTGTGTGTGACTCCCTTAGGTCTGCACAGGGAGCAATGGTGTGTAGCATGTTAGCAAGCGTTCATATCACCAGATATAATTATGTGGCATCATGGGAAAATGATAAAACAAACATGGTAGGTTATGTATGTCACTTTTGGGGGGATTTTGGTTTAAAAGAATTTGATTTATCGAACAAAATATCAACAACACAATGATTTTGACGAATTCCGATTCAACATCAAAGGTGTGTGCTGATGAAATGTTCAAAATAGACATGTGTATTACAGAATGTATCAAAATCACTGTGAGTATAAAATTCTACATAACTTTGCAGTTGCATGGACTGCAATTGAGATGCCACACTTATTCTTGGTCATATGAACATCAGGAAAGAGACTTCAAACTTGTGAATGTATTCTTGGTAGAGAAAGTAAAACCTCTCTTGAATATTGTATTAATGAGGATGCAATGGCTGAGATGTTAATGGTAGTATTGATAATAGTGGTGGTAGTGGCAGCAGCAGCGGCAACAGCAGCAGAAGTGACTGAAAGAAGACCAGGGTATTAATTTGCAAGGGTGCAATAGAAAAAAAGTTCAAAAAGCATGTGCTTCGTTAGCTTTTAGTGTTAGCTCTTCCCACGTCCGGTAGTCTCATTAGAACGGGTTAGGTAGGTAGGTGGCGCTGCAATCGGCAAGACCAGTTAGAACCAGTGAGGCGTGACAGGCGCTCATGACGCCATCTGGCGGGCTGGTGGTGCGACCAGGAGATCAAGAGATTGCTCCCCTTTCTCTCTGGTGTGACTTACGAATAACTCGGTCAGTGTGGTGATAGAGAGGTCGGGGAGGTAGGATCGGGAGCTCTTCTATCTCCAGCCGCTCCTGACTCAGTGTGGTCGGTAAGGAACCATCAAAGAGCACCACTTGTGGGGGCTCGTTGAGGGCCTCGTCGGCAAAACGGATGGTGCGACGGATGACGCCATTGGCCGTCAGGCGGTCTACTTTCCTGAGGTGGGGACTGAAGAAGGGTGAAGGGGGTTAGGGATTAAAGGAAATGGATTTGTGAAAATGGAAGAAACTTGTAGTCTCCTCTGTATAATGGCACTGGGCATGTTCCTCCCATCGCTCTGGCAAGGGACACTGATCTCACCGACGTTATGAACAATACTTTATCATAATAGAATCAACAGGAAAGTGGCAGTTACTAAATTTTCCCTTGATATATCAACCTATAAAATAGGCAGCACAAAATATATATGATACATTTACATATTATACGCAATCCTGGAACGTAGAGGTAATATATCATTTAAATACTTTTGACAGAACATTTCCATAAACCAAGGTTGACACTTCTTCATTGTTTATGGGATTGGGGATAAGACCTTCTATCCTAAACAATAACTATTATTGACAATACTACAAGGTGTACTATATAAATGAAGTAGAATGGATATGCGACTATATGTTTTGCCATTCTATGTAAAACTCTTAAAGGCATTAATATACAGAAGCAACATTGTTCAGCTATTTCTACCTCACTCAAGTATTAGACAAGACAACTCTCAAAAATAATGATTCTAAGACAACTCAATTAATAATATAAAGGAAGTACCTATACCACAAAGTAAGTAGAACAAACGTATGAATTGTGTAATGGTGACCCAACCACATGAAAACTGAATGGAGAACTCCTATAGATCTAAAGGGGGTAGAAGGCAGAGTTGGGAAAGGCAGGGAATATCAGCACCTTGGAGGGCGAGATGACTCCTACTAAATGTAAAGGTAGACAATTTCTCTCTCTCTGCTTAGGATACTGTAAACTTGAGATCTCACACAAGAGGGTTACCACATGAAAGTACATTGCACGAAGTTTTAAATCTAAGGTAACAATTATATTATCTGTAATCTAACTCAAAAGATAACCGTCCTCAGAATATGCCATGGCTCTTCGGGTGTACAGAACCTATCAGGACTATCCCGCAAAGTTCTTCATTTCATTTCTACAAAACTTCAAACTTCTTGCGTGCACTATGGACCCTTTAGCAGATAATTTATCTGAAGCAAAATGGCCTATAACATTTATTACATGGTCCAGAAGGTTAAGAACTGAAACCAATGTGTTCCTGAGATAGAGCGCCTGGAGGTAGCAGTCATGCGCGGTTCTGGGGGATGGGGATGTGGAAGTATACAGAAAAGTGGGTGGGAGTGGAGTGGAGAGAAAGTAGTCCGCGTCCCTGACGCTGTAGGGGTGATTACCTGCGGAGGTCCCGGGTCGATGGGTGGTCCTGAGGTTAGCATGATGGGAAAAGGGCCAGCAGGTGACGTCACTACACAGTAACCATAGCAACTACACAATACCTCACCCAAAAAGACCCACTACTACAACTACCCACCGCCAGAGGGTCCTACAGTATGTCCAAATATGGCATTATAACAAACAGAAAGGTCTGCATTTTGTAATGAGAGCACACACAGAGACTGATGCCTCAGCTTATAAGGTCAGAACAACCCCCTTAAATATAAAGTCCAAACTCTGGAAGTTATAACAGCTATACGTACATACTCCTAGTCTTACTTCGCAGCCATCCATGGAAAGGAAATTGGGATTAAAACGACATTACTCTCGGGGTTTTAATCACACCCCTCTTTGTGTGGGGAGGGAGACAAGGGCACATATGCTAAGTCAAATGTATCCAGGAACAGGCTAGGAATCGGACATATCATATATGACAATTTCAGACCTTTCTGAGACAACATACACACATGACAGACAGACATAGACATACATATAATATGGATTAGTAACTGCAGGGGTAATTAATATACTCACGCATAGGTGTCGCCGCCGTAAGGGGAGACCCAGCCATTGCCGTCGTGTTCTGATTGGCTGCCGTTGACCTTGTCTTTAGCGGGCCCTAATTTGTCGACAACAATGATGGCCTTACCGTCATCGTCACTAGATAAGGTAGAGAAATTAAGGATTTATGTAAATACCATACCTGGTCGGTCTTTGTAATATAGATTTGCCAGATATTTTGGAAAGATAATGTGTTATGTATATCATACGCTATAACATTATTGATTAGTTAGTATTTGGGAGGTTACATTGAGGACTGCATGACTAGGTTTTTCATCCATGCTTACATTACATTCTCGTTCTACTTATTAGACAAATTTCGAGAACTAGATATATGCCTATGAACGGTAAATATATGTAAACCATGCACAGTTAGATCACTGGTTATTAGATGTACAATCAACAGTTACTACATTTTACAACAAAGTTCTAATATTGAAAGCATCCATGCATGCAAAATAAAGCGGAAGCAGCAATGGCAAATAGATATAAACATGTTGACACGATTCCCATAGTGACCTCCTATATAAAGATGTATGTGTTAATGTGACTGATCCTGTTTAGTAGCTGTTGTATACCTAGGACAATACATTATTTATAACTGTGAGGTACATTACATGCGAGAACTATTGACATCCCTCTGGTCTCATTAAAATTAACCCATTTCTTCAGAATTATTGAAAAACATGCAAACGTTTGACCGGAAGAGACGCACAACCGCCAAGTACCATTGTATAAAGCGCTGTGAAGCTTCGATACCAGAAGAAATCCTCACAGGAAGTGGACCATCCCGGGGAGTCATAAAAAGTTAAGATTTGTTTTTGCTTTATGTCTAATTAGGCCCTACATTTAGAATCCAGCCTACCAGAAGGCAAATCTTTGGAGAATTGAAGTAGACCAAATGACGTACATTACATATTTGCATGTCTGTAATGTTAAAACTAACAGCTCAACCCGTATTCCATTCCTTTAAAAGCTTATACATTTAGTAGACATAGGGAAGGATAGACAGAATTATATGTGTAGTTTAGTGTCGATAACCTATAACAGTCGCCCTTGACTTACTGTTAATCTAGTGATCTGTATACCCATTATGTGGTTTAGTGTTAATAACCTAGATACCATTTACCCTTGTCTTATTAATATCAACCTAGTGGTGTGTATACCTAGATGTGTGGTTTAATATTAAAAACCTATACCATCCACCCATGTTTTCTTATTAATCTAGTGTTGTGTATACCTATATCATGTGTGGTTTAATATCAAAAACCTATACCATCCACCCTTGTTTCACCTCTGACTGTGTTGTTTAAACCTAGATCTGTGTGTTATTAAGGTCACTTACAAACTGACAAACTCAGTTTGCGAGGTGCTGGAGGAGGCTGAGTCGTCATGTTCTGGAGGCAGGTAGACGCTGACCTTCTGTGTCTCCCGCTGCCGCTTGGCAGGGGTGGAGTACACCACGCTAAGGTTATCGCTGCAACACAACCACAACAGGCACCTCATGCATCATATAGACAGCCACCTACTGGAGCCAGGACGTTAACATGGACAGTGGGGGTCCGGGAGAAGACACTTATGTACTAGGAAGGTGTGTGCCGCAGGTTCTGGTGGATCCAAATTATACATTGGGATGTTTAAAAAAAGGTTTTTTCTGGGTAAATTTTGGGGGAAACTTGTTAGAGAATTATCTATTTTCAACTTTGATATGAATTGAAATTGGGTGTAGTTTTGATTTGATTTGATTATTTATTAGCACGAATCGTCCCGTGATGGGACGTTTTTATTCGCACACGTAGATTCCTCACAATCATCTAGGGGATATCTTACGCTGCTTAACAATCGTGGGTGCATCCGGCTGGTGTTGTAAAAAGTAATCTATGCTATGACATTAACTGGGTCTATGAGACACATTTCATAAATACATATACAATATAACACATAGAAATTGCCAGCATTTCTATGTGTTATATTGTATATGTGTTTATGAAATTAGTTCGTGGCAATTTCGCCTTATTCATTGGTGGTGCTGCTTTCCAATATTTCTGATCGTGACCAAAAGTCCGGCTACTGTGCCTTAACTTAAGTAGGGGTACATTGTGTCTTGGTAGGAGGTGGATCTGAGAAATGGCAGTTTTTCTTAAAGCTAAACACACAAAGAACTCTTGTACCAAAAGAGGACGTGTCTGGACACCTTAGACCCCTTGAGAATGGGACGCAGGCCCAACTGTAGTCATAGGTACGCAGTCCCAACTGTAGTCGTAGGAATATACGCAGATACCCAAACATACTCAGCATTTTTCCATACCACACCTACTGCTGGCTACTATGGATGGCATTTAAGATGCTAGCGGGTCGGCCTGCTGGTACTGTAGATACCATGTTACCTTACTACCATACCTGATAGACACACGGACACACTGCACTTCCCGCCTGACATTCTATCCATACATACATAACCCAACGTATAAGGATAACCAAACTGAATAATATGTATAGAAAAAACACTGGCACGATGATGGCAATAAGAGTGTGGAAATGATATTTGCACATGCATTCCCTGATAGAACTATGATAGCAGCGTATCAGCGTAAAAGCAACAATAATGTGACCGTTGTTATCCCCAGGAAAATGATTAGTTGCTGTGAGGAAGCTGTTCCAATAAGTGAAGTTTATCATTTGGCCGAAAGGGATCGTGGTTATTCTTCGTTATAGTTAAAATGATTTTATCCATATTATATTTCCAAAATCACTAAACCACCGTGATATGGTGGCTAGTATTTTGTCCTAAAATGTCTGTAATCATTTTGTAATTAACAATGGGGAGACAGTACCTTGATGTTGCTGTTAGACTGAGACTAGTCAAAAATGTAGAATATAGAGCTTATTTAACACATTCAGAACGATGACCATGCAATATGAAAAATACATTCAAAGCAAGCACAATGACTCTCCAAAAGTTGTACGATTAAATTATGTAAGGATGAATTATAGCTAACAACAATATTGTGACATCTACAACTTGTCCATAATTAACCGTGATGTATATTCTCTACACAATATAACTTTACATGATGGTTGTAACCACTATATACCAAAACATCTATTGAGCAAATAGCTTACAAAAATTCGCTTGATCGCATGAAAAGCAACATGTTTAAGGTTAGGCACAATGTACATATGTTTTTATCTTTAGATGATATCATTTAGCAGGCTGCATAACTATTCGGGAAGACCTCATTGACTTTAAAAAAAACTGATTTTGAAAGCTGGAGAATCAGCGTTACAATGTACAGTTAAGGCCATGCAGCATAATGCTCTGCGATCCATTTAAAGCAATGATATATAGAGCAAAACAAGCTATAATATAGCCACACTGAAGAATCGCACTTGGCAAGTCTAGTAATAATTAAGTAAATAAAATCCTATACACGGAGAGTCACTTACAGTTCTAGTGGGTCCGAGTAGGCCTCCGAGTCGGCGTACAGAGGATTTGTTAGTCTGAAGTCTGGTTTCTTGCGGCCCCCAATGTGGTTGGCATAGAGGGAACCCATACCTAACCGCTTTGTTGAATTCTCCAGAGCTTTCTTGGCTCTGGGGGTGATAAAGAAAATCCATGACTGGTGTGAGTATGAAGGAACAAATGTGGCATTATACACAATACAACCTCATTGGCCAATATTTTCACATTAAAAGCGACAACCATGTCTTAAAAATGTGTCACATGACAAAAAAAAAGTATAGATGAATTACATTCATAATCTGGTAATAATAAGTGAATGTGAATAAAACTCACTTGGAGGCAGATAACCAGACGAGAAGTGCTCCTATGATAGCCCCAAAGAAGATGAGGACTGCGATGACTATCAGAGCAATCTCCGCATGGCTGATGGTATACTGTGTGCTTGCTAAAGACACAGGCTTCACTTCTGCCACTGCATATTCACTAAACAACTCCTCTATCTGCCGCGACTTCTCGGCCACACGCCTGCAACAATGAAGGAGAGATTAGTGGTTAATAAGAGGGGAGGGGCAGGGTTTTGGAAAACCATTTTCACATAATCAACAACGCCAATTGTGGCCCAAAAAGGGCATCGCCCCCCCCCCCCCCACCCCCTAAATCCGCGCCTGGGGGTCTCCATTGGTTACCATTGGCTTTTCATATCCCTGGCTAGAAGAGAATGTTTTATCTACTACTTACAAAGGAAGCTATGGATATCTGCATTTGAAAGGCCTTTCGGAAGCATTAACTGCATAGCATGTGTATCGCCTGCTGAATACAGTACTGAAACTATAGACCTGCTTCAGTCATTTTATTGCATACAAAACGCTCCCTGTTGCCTTAATAAAATGGCACTTTGCATGTACTACTCTTCTTTTCATATACTACTCACATGTGTATTGAGAACGCCGTCTTTATATCTATGAACCACTATGACGACTATAAAACTACTTTTAGTTGGTAGATTATAGCTAACTAAACTACTTACGTTAAAACATCTCCCCTTGATACGATTGTGCCTTTGTTCAAATCAACAGCATAGAAGAACATGTCAGTCCTGTCAATAAAATAGAGAAATGTTAGCAAACACCAATGGGAAACTACATTTAGACACAATTGATATGTAATTATGTGGATATTGGAAATAAATAATCTTTATTAGTCATTTTGTTCAAATAGATATTTGTACAAATCACTAAATTAAAATCTGATTGTCAAAATGAAACATATCCTATCTATAATCTATAAACCAAACGGATTCTCTACACACAGAGCAACATACTCACTTGCTAATGTCAATGGTCTTTTCATTGGTGACGTGCGGTTCAAGTTTCTCAATATACACTCTCCAGCCAAGGATGTCTGATAAGTCCCTGTACGAATATTGAAATTTTTAGTTAACATAATATGCATACCCCGGTAGTCATCATCGTTATGTGTTATGGCAAGCTACTGGAAATACATCTTGTACAGACCCAGTAAACAACATTTTATAACGTTATATATCGTTTCTCTAAGGCTCCTTACTATGGCTATATTATAAAGTTTTAAAACGTTATTTTGACGTAAAATAACGTTATGTTGTTAGCTGGGCAGCCGTTGATTAATTCAGCTATGTTGTACATGTGACATATCACTGTCTTAATATAGCTTATACATTCGCAGACTTACCCCATGCAATCATTGTATAGACACGTAGACAAATATGTAAGATAATATCATTGCATGCCATCCGTAATGCCATGTCATCCAGTGCAATATGGCTTTTATAAAGATATTGAGGTATCAATGGTCTACAATGTCAATGTCTAGTATGTATCTCATATATATGAATATGGTACATATAATGTGTATTGTTGTATTAAGAGAGGAAGCCTAGCCTTACTGAACAAGTTCCAGTTTGCGTGACTGGAACTCCGAGAGTGGTAAACTGGCTACCAGGATGGCTCGCTGGTTGTTGCTTAGCCGGAAGACCTGAAAATGGACAATACAATGATAGATTTTACGCGTGTTATGCCTATCATACCACGCCATAAAGTCATGACTGTGCCCTGAAGGGTTTACATAAATGTGTTCTCCAATTTGCTTTGGGCTACAGGGTCTGTTGTTTTGGACATAGATTCAAAATGGTCCATCCAGACAATTCAGTTATATGACAACTACGTCATCAGAGCTATGAGGAAATCGACCGGAAGTGACCCTCACCCTGACGTGTCCTGTGACGGCATTTCCGGCCCCGACGTTGTCAGTGGCCGTGACGGTGACGTTAAAGATGCTGGGATCAGACGCGACAAACTCACGTCGTGTACGTACGTCACCACTGGGACTAATGTAAAATGACGTGTCTGCTGACGTAAAGATGACGCGTCCATTGTCACCAGTATCGGCGTCGTCCACCTGGTTGGTGAGGTGAATAGTTAGTCATGTGAATTCCTGTATACATTGCACATAGTGTATGACTACAAGTGAATGTAATAAATAGCAAACAGCTGCCCTATCATCATATTCACATAATCAACTTGTACGTGTATAACCTTAACAAGATAGCAGCTGAGATCCCCATCAACAACTTATATATGAGAACGAGCAGGATGTCCGTGAACTAATGCAGTACATGCCCATCTTGAAATAGAATGTTAACAATAATTGTATATAGGCTCCCTATGTGACAGGTCCATACCATACGTTGTCTTCATTAATTCTTGCAGCAATGTAATCATATTCATTTCTTTATAGCTGTTATATTTATAAGAAGCCATGTCCCATTTCATTGCTGAAAATGATGTACAATATAGTATTTTCCCATTGGCCAACATTGTGAACCATTCCGACTAGTGTCTAATTCCGGAATTCTCGTTCCAAGGGGTTGACTGTTAGGACAGGTGTAAGACCCTGGAGGAGGCATTGCTCACCTGTAGGACAGTGACTAGGTAGTTGAGGGGGGCATTGGCCGGCATGCCCACTATGACAGGGTCCGATCTGAACCTGGGTGGGTTGTCATTTTCATCTGCTATTTCCAGGAATACATGTGCCTCATTTGGTGGTACTACATAGGAGACAGAAGAGTGGTCAGATATTAGAAATGAGGAGGTTAAGATAATTCATGTACATAATATGATTACACGAGTCAGTAACTGACATCCTGGCCGCGGGACATAGCGTCTGGATTGATAGTCTGTATTACTGTATACAATACAATCCACTTTGGGACCGAGGCCACTCCCCATTAGGAGATATGGCTACTCATATGACATTACTGGATTACTGTTGGCTGAAAAGATAATACAAAAATAACCAAACAAGAATAATACGAAAAGGTCATAATACCAGTGCCCATTCCCCAGTGCCTTTACTATGCTGTAGATGCGATAGATATACTCTAAGGGGTCTACTTACGTGCTATATTCCTCCGTCTGCGTCGTGTTGTTACCCCTTCTGCCCCCACCCTCTCTGCCCCGACTCTTAATGTGTAGTTAGCTCTCTGCTCCCGGTCTAACTGGCGTGTACACCACAGCCTGCCTGTCGTGTTCTCCATGTAAAAGGTACCTGCGGGTAAATGACACGTTACTTAAGTATCAATGTAGCTATTACACATGGGATACCTGGTAAGATAGGACACACACTTGAATTGATTTACACGAACATGTCATCGATTTGATATTAAAATAAACAGAGAAGTCATTAAAAACATATTATAAGCTAATCCACAGGCATTAAATACCAATTATCGAATCGATGACATGTTCGTACAAATCAAATAGTGCAGAATAAAGGGGATGGCCCACTTCCACAGAGAATGAAATTTCATCGGTTGTATTATTGCGTAATGTCTTATGAAAAAGACGTTAGGTTCTATCCTAAGTAAATTGCCTAGGAAATAGTCCACAGCAATACTCCGCTCATAATTATGAGATGCACCTTATATACACTGTTATACGTTTGGATACGCATGGGTGATGAAAGGATACGACCAGGAAATGTCATTTCTAACATCAAAGTTCTGAGGAAAGGTCATTGATGACACAGGAAGATCCCTAGATACAAAGGAAATTGTCCAAAATTATTCAAATATCATAGACTGTTAATACTAACTTTACTTTTGGATAGACCCTTCTTTTCTGGGGTAGGCTTAACATGTGTTTTTTAGAATATACCGTAGTTTCTTGACCCAATTTTTAAACTTAAACTTAATTATGGATGACTCACCATCTTGATCCCCGTCTAGGATGTAGTAAGCTAGTGGCCTGCCAGCCCGCTCGTCTGCAGTACCCAGGTCCACCAGTAGTTGTGGAGGGGGGAGGTTCTCTTTAAGTACGGCTGTGTACCGGGGCTCGTCAAACACTGGTACAGGCCCACTCCGCGTCACATAGATACGTAACTATAGACGGGAACAGGAGCGGATTCATGGTATACGTGGGATTAAAGGACAATAAAGAGATAACCTTTCAGATCCCAAATATTATTCTACTTTAAGACCGGGGAAATCATCTTCCTTTGAACAATGGACGCGCATTCGTTGGCATTGCTGTGTTAATTTTTACGGATGAGTGTCCAAGAATCAAAAGCTATCAGTGGACTTTGAGTGGGAAAAGTAGTGCACCTTTCCTTTGACATCTTCCCCATCCCCACCCTTATTTCTCACTGCTGAAAATACATGTATGCCCTTTTTTTAATGACTGATTCTCATGGCCTTGTCTTTGAGAGCAGCTCTAACATAGGTGGCCTACCTTGGCAGTGGCTATGTTTTTGGGTACCCGGTTGTCGTGTGCCTGTATAGTGAGTTCATAGGCCGTCCTCTGGAGGCTGAGACGTCTCATTAATACCACGGCCCCGTGCTCCTCCCGCATGGAGAAGGTACCGTCAGCGTCACCACCTGGAGGAACACACAACAACTAACATCACACAGATGGTCTACAGCAGGTGCAGTAGGTGCAGTGTTATCAGAGTATATGTATACTAGGCAGTATAGTGTAGCCCTCTATGAACGATTCTTAACTTCATTAACATTACTCAAGGCATGGAGGTAATATCACATATATATGGGAAGCTAGAATTTAATTCAAGTTAGAACTATACTACATGTGGTAACTTCCTTGCAATACAGAGTGAGAAAATTCTGCCTAGGAGGTATAGGTGTGTTCATTATCACTCGTGTAATACAGCAGGATAACAACTCAACATAGCCATGTCCAAAGTCCTGATTTCATATACTACTATGGTCACCTCCACTGAATAGTGGCGGTTAAGTAATTTACCTAAAACGTAAAATCTAATAGTCATGAACTCAACTAAAACTATTTACACATTAAATCGACCAATTGGTTACAATTAAGGCTTAGTTGAAGCACTGGTTAATTGAAATGTTAAGGGCATAAATAGCTAACCCCTTAGGGACAGCATCGTCCTTTAATCCGTTATCGTTATGCTGCATGAATGCAACCCTCGCCAATGCTGCATGTTAAAGATCATGACGCATTAAAGCAGTATGCGGCCATTAAAGTACTAAACCCTTGCCCCTTACTTATGATGCTGTAGTAGAAGTTGCCCCTGCCGGCCGAGGCTACAAACACGGTGTGTCCCACAGGGGTGTTGGACAACAACTGCGCCTCATACACAGGCTCCACGAAGGTCGGCACCCCCGCCGCCTGGCCCGTCACGTTGACGTACACGTGCGTCGTGGCCGTCTTGGGGGGACGTCCAAGGTCGGACGCCATGATGGTGACGTCATAGACGCGGGGAGCGTCAGGATTCACGTCAGGGCCACCCAGGATGTATAACACGCCGGTCCCTCCTGGTGAAGAAGACAGAATTTTATACATGTACAATGTACAAACATGTATAGTAGGTTATTCATAGGGGTATATTTTATGTAGGATATCTGCATCGTGCCTGCACAATAGGCTTTTTGAGCTAGTTTTTATATACATATACAAAGTAACTACATTAAGAACTTAAACCTATAAAGCACTTCAAGGTTTATTAAATTAAATCATTGAAATCAATGTACAATAAATTTGTTTAAAACACACCTCTTGTTTGTACATAGAAGGGCGTGGGCTGGTTAGGGTTGGGTAGTATCTCATAGATAACTGTGCCGTTCATGCCGTCATCCATGTCGCTAGCCACCACAGCCACCACCTCGGCACCAGCGTCGACCAGGGAGTCTATTGTGGCGGTGTAGGGGCCGCCCTGGAACACTGGGTAGTTGTCATTCATGTCCACTATGCTGACATGTACCTCAGAACGCGCCGACAGGGGCTCCGATCCTCCATCGGTACCCTTTGGTTTGGGAGGAGATAATACACGTATTGGTCATTTTTGATGATGGAATTTAGCTTACCGGTACTATTAATGTCAGGGGAAATGTCTGATTTTGCAAGCAATCGTGAGCAACTTAACAAACGTTTTCTTTCTTCTTTTTTCTTCTTCTTTTTTTGGAGGGGGAGGGACTATTCAGATTATCTGTATATCAATGCTACCAAGTACTCTAATTCATCTAAACTATAAATGCACAAAAAAAGGATATCCGGATTGGATGTTTTACTTTTAGCTCTACTTACTTGCACTAGGAGACGGTAGAAGGGACAATCTTCTCTGTCCACTATGCCTGTGACCGTTAGTTGACCTGTGGTTGCATCTATGGCGAATGGTGCACCTGGGGTGAGAAGGGAGAGGTATTGATTGTTTGGGGTGGGTAGTTTTAATACATAGTGTTGATAGTTTCTAATAATTGAATAAAAAAGGAAATAGTAGTAATGACAATGTAAGAAAAATATTTATGCTACGATGATATATAGTTTTATTGGGTTTCATTGATGTCATAACTTTCCTTGTTGTAATCAAGATTGTTAGAATTTGACGCAGAAAACTGACAAGAGTGCATGCAGACGACATTGAAACATCTACACAATATGCCAACTTGTACCTTCTTTATCCGAGGTGAGGGTGTATTTCACACGGCTGTTGGGGCCCTGTTCGTCTGCATCTTCGGCCTCGATGAAGGCCAGTGTTAACGGCCTGCTGTAGTCTCCCTCAGCCAAGTTAAAGGTGTAAAGGCCGTGTTCAAACTTGGGTGAGTTGTCATTAAGGTCGACAAGTCTGACTAGGACGGCGGTATAGGCGGTTCCTTGGGGGACATGGTTGTCTACGGCCTTAATGGTGAAGGAGTGCGACGACTGGGCCTCCCTGTCTACACGCCGGCCTGTTGTCACGATGTCACCCTGGGGTAGTGGGTAAGTACAAAATGGTTATTATTTTCCTGGTGGATTTGCTATTTTCGTAGATGATGCGATATTTTCATTTGATTGTTTAGTTTAAACTGAATTACTAATACATGCATAACATGCATAATGATGGTACCCTGATGCCTGCTCCAAATTGAAGTATCCATATACTACTACCCCTCAGAAGATCTTATTGCCTGCTCCAAATTGAAGTATCCATATACTACTACCCCACAGAATATCTTATTGCCTGCTCCAAATTAAGGGTATCCATATGCTACTACCCCACAGAAGATCTTATTGCCTGCTCCAAATTCCAATATCCATATACTACTACCCCACAGAAGATCTTATTGCCTGCTCCAAATTGAAGCATCCATATACTACTACCCCACAGAATGTCTTATTGCCTGCTCCAAATTAAGGGTATCCATATGCTACTACCCCGCAGAAGATCTTATTGCCTGCTCCAAATTCCAATATCCATATACTACTACCCCACAGAAGATCTTATTGCCTGCTCCAAATTGAAGCATCCATATACTACTACCCCTCAGAAGATCTTATTGCCTGCTCCAAATTGAAGTATCCATATACTACTACCCCACAGAAGATCGTATTCCCTGCTCCAAATTGAAGTATCCATATACTACTACCCCTCAGAAGATCTTATTGCCTGCTCCAAATTGAAGTATCCATATACTACTATCCCACAGAAAATCGTAATGTCTACTCCAAATTCCAATATCCATAATTATATACTACTACCAGACAGAAGATTTTCAACCCTCAGGATAGATGATAGAAAACCATCTACATTTCACTAGCATTTCACGATATGTATTATGATGTATAGGTTGCCATTCCCGTCAACAAGCGCCTCTCCAGACAGGACCAGACAAGGAGGCGCTATGCATCATTAGACAGTCGCCCAGATAATTAACCCGCCTACCGTAAAACCTCGCGTATAAGCCTAACTCGCGTATAAGCCGCACCCCGACTTTGGTGCGACCCTATAAGCCGCAGAGGCCATCTGAGAATTGTTAATTTGGTACTGTAGTATACTTATAAAAACTCTCGTATAAGCCGCACCCTATGTAGGCATGTTTGGTATCAAAAGAAAGCTGAGTCTGATTCGCGTACAAGCCGCGGCTTATACGCGAGGTTTAACGGTAATTACCAATCATAATTCACATAGCGTCTGCGTGTGCATTTCGACACCTTGAGTGCTTTAGTTGCTTATAGTCTTTGACATGATGTTGATTGTTTACTCACCGACAGAGGGTTGTTGATCTTGAAGAGGTCCGTGTGTAGGACAGAGTAGGAGATCTGGGTGGTGGGGTTGGGGCTAGTCGCCTCCACCGACAACACCATCATGCCTAGGGCGAAGAGCATAGGCAGGTGTGATTTATTTTGATACACCGGGGTGTGCATACGATTATATGATGACCATTGAAACTCTGAAGGGGCCGTCCATAAAGAATGTCACACTTTTTTTAGGCCATTTTGGACATCCTGACCTTTACATACACCCCTTTCCTAATCTGTTTTTCATTTTGTCTCCCCAGAAGAGAATGTGCTATTTCAGAAGAAAGGAGTGTATATAAGTTAGGTCCATTACATCAAAATTATTTGTATATAAATACACACACACATTTGACACTGTGGTTTTCTTTAAAACATTTTGTATAGCAAAATATATCAAAACAATTAAATCTCACCTGCGGGCCCTTCCTCCTGAAGGTTGACCATGTAGCTGACCTTTGTAAACTGGGGTGCATCGTTATTCAACTCATCCACGTGTATCACCACAACAGCCTCCCCAAACCTGGCCTCCACCCCGCCGTCTGTCGCCATCACCCTCACCTCCAGGGTGCCGTTCTCCTGGGTCACCAGCCCCTCCTGGGCTAACCGGGCCCTTAGGAGGGGCTGGGCTAGGGTTACCAACCCACTACTGGGTCCTATACTGAAGTAGGCCAGGACCCGGGGGTCTCCACTGAGGGAGTAGGTCACTTCACCATTAGGGCCGTCATCGGCGTCTACAGCCTTAGGGTACAGGAGGACAGCACCCACTGGAGTCTTCTCCAGGAGGTTCACCATATAGGCCAGGCGGTCAAAGGTGGGTGTGTTGTCATTGACGTCCAGGACGTTGATTCTGACGTTGACGATGGCCACCTGGCGAGGGTCCCCTGAATCAGCGGCCCGCACGGTGAGGTCGTATTGGGCCCGTTGTTCACGGTCTAGGGGTGGGGTCACCTTCAACCAACCCGTAGCTGAGTCCACTTCAAAGGGCACTGTGGACAGAATGTAGGTATTTTAGTCAGTAATATTCATTAAACAATGACCTAATAATGGCATGCCATAGGTTTGTAAACCAATTGTGGGTGGTACTAGATTATTGAGTTTGCAATTCAAATGGGTTTCTCTGAGTAGGGTGAGATTGCGTTGGCCATAGCATTGCCGATAATTCCGTATACTACTCACAAGAGAATTCATTCGGTTGTGAGTAGTATACGGAATTGTCGGCAATGCTATGGCCAATGCATTCATGTGCCATGTTCAGCAACTCATCCGAATTTCTAGCAAATGTCCTCCTCATTAAAATGAATGAAACATGGTAAAGATGCACATAATGGTATAGTTAAGCATGATGAGGTCGTGTACGTTTGAATCGCCCATGCTTACCGTTGGGTGTGAGAAGTGAGTAGGAGACTCTGCCGTTGACCCCCTGGTCCTTGTCGTCTGCTACCACCACCCCCACGTACACGTTCTGGTTGTCGTTCTCCGTCACGGCAAAGACGTACTCAGCTTTGGTAAACGTGGGCCGGTTGTCATTGACGTCCATGACGGTGACGTTGACGAGGGTGGTGCCCTCTAGCGGGCCTGGCGTGACGCCGCCGTCCGTGGCGGATATGGTTAGCATGTAGGAGGCGCGGGCTTCTCTGTCTAGACCGCCGGCTACCGAGATAACACCTGTTAGGGAGGGGGAGATGATAGTGTCATTAATTTGATATTTGCAAATGAATGACATTTTAATTGTGTGCTGAGTGAATTCAACAAGTGTTTGGTCTGCTTACATGAAATAAATATAGCGATAAGAGTAACACTGCTCTTCTACCTGACTGCTTTTTTTTATAACTGGTGCTACTGATCTATCGCTAATACAGAAGTCCTAGTACTCGTTAATCGTATATATCCCTGTATTAAAGCTGAAGCTATTATCAGTGTTACCCAGTAGCCAACCCATGGGGTGGCCCACCCCCACTAGACTAGAAGTGGCAAGGACCCTGCATGTTACCCCCCCCCCCACACACACACACACACATTATTATGGATGTGCCCCTCTAGACCACCCCTGCTGGAACCGCCCCTGTTATCCCTACTCACGCCCTACTCACCTGTGAGTCTATCCACATAGAATCTGCCCTCTCCCCCACTGTGGACACTATAGGTGAGCCTGTTGTTAGGGCTACTGTCTGCGTCCGTAGCCTCCACTCGGCCCACCTCTGTGTTGGCCCATGCAGTCTCATACACCTTAAACTCGTACAGGGATCTACCGAAGGTGGGGTAGTTGTCGTTCATGTCTCCCACCCTCACTACCAGGGAGGTACGGTTAGACAGGCTGCCTCCAGTGCCGTTTCTGTCCAAGGCGACCACCTGCAATGGAGGGTTAGTAAGATTACATTGATGCATTTGCTATGTCTTAAATACATGTAATATATTATATGGCAATTGTATCATGACCTGTAATCAATCATACTAGTTCTACAGTCTACAACAAAAATGGTGAACTTCGTTTTAGTTTATGAAGAACTGAGTTTGTGTACAATACATAGTAAAGTAGTTCTGAGTCACTGTTCTCCTCATTGAAGGTAACAAATAATGTAAAAATACAGGGAAGGGCCTTTTGTAAAAATAGAAATGTATTTTATTCTTCTCTACAACTCTACAACGTATATCCTCTCCTACTTATACATTGTAGTATACACTCACATCTATGGTGATGATGGGGGTGGTCTCCCTGTCGAGCTGCTCACTGCCCTGCCCACTGATGGTGATGGCTGCTGAGACAGGGTCCATGAGGAACCACCTGGAGTAGGCCCCCTCCAGGCGGAACACCATCTCAGCATTAACACCCGAGTCACGGTCAGCTGCCTTAATGGCCGGGAACTGGAGTAGAGGTGACAACGTTACATTTGCAATATTCAACTTGATATTTTGAATTATATGATTATATTGAATCAACAAACAAATATATGATATCTAATCCTAGAACCTATTTATATATGTTTTCAACAGTTAGCTATGGAATTCCCCCATGGTTCTAACTTTGCTGTTAGTACATTTAGAAGCACCCAATCTGTAAACTAATATAGAATGAAAGAAATTCAAAACACAACGTCTAGAAAAAATATGCATCGCAATCACCTGTAAGTACTAAGACAAATGTAAAGCGTTGCTTATGATAATAGTGTGCAGTGCACAATTTGACACTTAGACATATATCATGTCTAAGTGTCGGCCTATTTGTGTGTAAATAATTATATCATGCACTATTTCAGTGTGGTGACGACACTTGATGCTTGTCATTTGCAGTACATTCATTCATTGATATATTTTTGTAGTAGGTCAATCTGAATCTTATAGGACTCCATAGGTGTAGGAAACCAACTTAAAATTAATTGAAGACAGGGATAATGACTAGGATACACTTGCTTATCCTCATGACATCATAATTTCATTTTGAACTTCTTCATATCACATGCACTTGCCATTTTAACATGAATTATCAACGCATGCCATGTATTTTGGTGCTGTAAATTTGTTTGGGTGGATTCCTTAACATTGTAGCCTCTAGCCCGCTGGGATCTACAGCTTGATCTCTTAATGTATTATTAATAAAAATGTTTATCTGTGTACCTCGATAATATCATACGCTATAATTGTGTGCCTTATTAGTAATGGTCCATCTTTGTCCTCTACCTATCTTTCTACTTTACATGTCAATGTTTGCACATTTGATGGAATTTAAATAGGTGTTATACATAGCGAAAGCAATTGTAGAAGTGAAAAAGTGGATAACACTATTAACAGCGTGCACATAGCAAATGGAGCTACGGACTGATGCTGAACATGCTTGAACAAGTCCAAGTACATGACAAGGTATTCAAGATGTACTTGTGAGGAATCTAGCAAAAATACTCACCTTTTTATCGCCAATTATCTAATATTGATTAAGATGCAACACATTACTTATTGACTAAATAATTGGTTTAATCATGCATACAATGGGGTTTATACCTCCATGGTTTAGCAGACCATTTTAAACTAATTTTGTTTTAACTTCATACGCCATCTTTCTCATATGCCTTTTCGCGTCAGATATCGTTATACCATGAATAATCTCACGTGATCTTCTTTACAATAACACTATGCTGATTTAGGCCAGGACAAAATTCTACAGAAAATGAAAAGGAAGGGATTAGGCGCTCCCTCAACTGCACAAGTCTGAAATCGTCAAACATTATTACATTCCAATGGGTCAAACCTTGTTCTGGGGTTAAGTAGATTTTAGAAGCAAAAAATATGTAATAAGCATAACCTACCACAAAGAGGGGGGTGCCCGGTGCGGCATGCTCCTGTATTTCTCCAGTGTATGGGGCGTCCATGAAGTGAGGTGCATTATCGTTGTCGTCATCTACCTCTATCTCCACCTCACACGTACTCTGTAAGTAGATTTACACGTACTCGTATAATACACGTAGTTTGTAAGTAGAGTTACACGTTCCCTTCTAATAACGTACACTGAAGATGATTCTATGTAAAGTATGTGACTCACCATACGCGGGGGAATGCCCATGTCGGAGGCCGTGACGATGATGGTGAACCTGGAGGAGGTCTCCCGGTCCAGCTGTCCCGCCGTCACGATCTGTCCCACCTCGGGCTGTAAGGTCGGACATGGATAACATTATGATACAAGGATCTTTGAATTCTCAGTACTAAGATTTTTTTAATATAAATGCCACAGAATAATTTCTATGCTCATAAGTGAGCTAAATCTACCCCCCCCCCCCAAAAAAAAAAATAAATAAAAAATTCATCAGACTCATGGTCCAAAGAAACAAAGTCAATATGCATGTCACCTAATTAGTGTGTGCATGGCGGGTCGGGGGTGTTGTAATGTAAGTGTTTCGTTATAATTTTACCACTTGCACCTGAGCAATTGCTTTCTACTCTTGCCTTGATAAATACAAAATCTGAGATGACATCATTTCCCTTACCTCCTCAATCTTGAAGCGCCCCTGCGCGTTCCGTGACGTAAGATGGTACGTTACACGTCCGTTGTCACCGATGTCACGGTCCGTGGCCACCACCTGACCCACCACCTGACCCAGCTGACCCGACAAGTCATTCTCCATGACCCGGAAGTAGTAGACGGCCTGGGAGAACTGAGGACTGTGGTTGTTGGTGTCGATGAGTTTGATCTCCAGTGGGGCCTGTGAGAGGGGAAATGGTGCGATGTTTTTAATTACACATGTACTGGAATTTTAAGGAGCAGCTCAATAGATAATGACGATAGTCATGAGATTAGAGGTGCTCATCTTTTTTAAGGCACCTATTTCAGTCATTCTCATGTTTGTATGGATGACAATATAGTACACGGTATAACCTATAGACGACAATTAGCCACAATTATATTTAGACATCATAGTCATAATGCCCATCACTCAGAAATGTCCTGTGATTCAATGTGTCACAATCAAATAGACAGGAGTTTAACATCTAATTACTTTAGATTACTAATCATTATTAATATACATCATCATTGTAGCATAAATTATATCGAGCAGATCCGCTGAGCTATATCTAGTCAGCACGAGCAGCTCCTGAGTAGCTCACCGTGTGTGAGTACTGCCCGTCAGTGACCCTGAGGGTGACCTTGTACTCGTTCCGGTCTGCTGCGTTCAGCGCCCACACCACCCGCACCTCACCGTCATCCTCGTCTATGTTAAACGGACCTGGGGGAAGAAACAATTTTTTATCACCATTATGTGTGGGGTTTTTTAAACGAAAATGATTATTTTTCATTGCTTGGGTGCCTATAAGGCTAACAATGGGTAAACAGTTGGAAAAGGTGAGCATATTTCAGGGCAATCTGTATAATTATATAACAGGATGTCGGTGTTGTTATTATCCCTAGAACAAGAGTGTTATAATGGAATGTATAATAATCAATTATTCCAATCCATTTGAGTTTGGGTGTGAATCAGTAATTCAGGAATATGGGTGTGGTCCACTTACTGTCTTCATCTATGGAGTACCTGAGCCTCGTGGCCGAGTCGGGGTCAGTGGCGGAGACAGTGATGACAGGGGTACCAGGCGGGGTGCTCTCTGCTATGGTCACCTTGTACAGGGGGTCCACGAAGGTAGGGGGGTGGTCATTGATGTCACCGATGTACACAGACAGCTGGAAGGAAACATTATGTAAAGTATGTAAGTTACTCAAGTCAATGATCAACATCTATTCCCATACAAATCACCCCTCTGCCAATGTTAAACATATAGACAATATACATAAGAAGTGATAAAAGTAAGACATTGAAAAAAACATGCTGAAATGTTAAAATGGTATCTATCTCTAGGTTCTCTGTACGTTATTATAGGTTTTTCCAACCTGAAAAAAACGCCTTAATTTCTAGGACAAAGTAGAAGAATTTCTTCCCTTATAAGTGAAAAATATTTCCTTTAGATATAGGCCCTAATAGGATATTTGTGAATGTTAAGTCTTATCGCAGTTGTTCAGTATATACTTACGGTGGCTGTGCTGGTTTGGGCAGGGTTGCCATGGTCTAGGGCGTACACCCTGAGTGGATAGAAGGCTGTACCGTTAACGATACTCAGCCCCAACTTCTCACGGTCCAGGTCCTTTACCACGCGGATCTCACCCTGAAAATGGCAATAAATTCTCAATGTACAAAAATATAATTATGTCTGGAGTGATTCATAATAAAGCGGAATCATAGGTATCTGTTATAGCACGCATTGTTTATGGTTATAACTGACATAAAATGCCAAATTCATAGTAAATGAGAAAAGGGTATTTCTTGTGTATCAAATTAAAATTCGCTGTTGCAGAAATCTATCTCATAGCGTCTAAATCATTATATATAGGTAGGTTACCGATTTAGTAGGTAGATTTATGTTATGTCTATGTTACTAATTACTCCTTTATAACCCTTTGTCAAGGCATTCTTATTTCCCGCCTGTTGATCTAAGAACCATGTGTCAATCTCTTACCCTGGTGTGGTCGGCCTGTGCCTGTGTGTTGATGGCAAACTCGTCGTCTTCTGGACGTAGCTGGAAGGACACAACCGAATTGTCGCCGTCATCGGCGTCCGTCACGCTGACGTACGATACCAGCGTCCGACTTCCGGGACCTGAGACACAGCGAAATGTGTTTTACAAACATGGAACGGTTTTGATATAGATTAATCCTATATTAGTATATTAGCGATTTTCACAGTGTCCCTCTATCCACTTGAAACTGCAGTGGGAGATAATTTTATATGATTGCCTCACATATATTATAAAACGCCGCAGTAAAGTTCAGCTATTAGCCTACGCTGTACATTCACTGAATAATCACTGCAATACCACCATTATTTTACTATAGTCTCTATTCCCATAATTCTCCAGAACTGGGGTTAATACTCTTTAAATAATACTGATGATTTTCAATCGCAGGATAAAGAAATCAAAATATACCGTTTGCCCACTAGTTAGCTGGTATTAGTGTTGAAATGATATCTCCTTTAAGGTTAAAAAAAACTGCAACCACCTCGACCACTTCAAAGTCTCTTTATGTTGTACAACAAAACCACTGTGCCCTGTTTCCCATTGATGAGCCTTTGCAGCTTTCTGCCGCCATTTTCGCGCACACTGAATAGTGCAGTACATGCCCGTATGTCGGCGCAGATGCCGTGAAAACTATTTTATAGGGGTGCCCGGGTGGAGGTGGTGGAGGGGCTTTCTGTCTCTTTGTAGATATATTAAACTATTTTCTCTATAAACAGTGTTTAGGTCGTTCAAGGCCAGCAATATAGAAAATGTTTTGTAAAAATGGCATAGTCCACATGGACCCCGCTCTTGAATCAATGCCGCCGCGAATACTCCCCCCCCCCAACTTCTCCAATAGTGAATATGATAACTTTAAGAGCCCTACATTTATCTCGTAATTTCTTCTCTGTGACATTTTAAGGGAACTAGCGGATTAGGCCATGGTCGCCATTTTGACTGACCCTTGACTTTAGGATTGAAAGCGCGGCCTGTACGCGAGTCAAACTGAGCGGTAATACGGTACATGTAACGTAAAACCTCGCACAAATAAGCTGTACTCGGGTATTAGGCCAAAAAAAAAAGGTTTGTTTCAGGTCACCCGACCGACCCTATGTAAACAGGGCCGACCCTACGTTTTTTTATGCAATTTTGAAGAAATTTTTATATTTTTACACTTTTGGGGGGTAAATTTTAGGTTTCCAAAAGTTTTGAAAAAATCTTTACATTTTCATAGTTTTTTGGGTCAATTTTAGGGTTATGTAAAAAAAAAAAAAAGTAGAAAAAAAAAAAAATCCGACCTACCGACCCTAGAGTTTCATCCCATGTTACCTGAAAACCACTAAATAAAAACTCGCATATAAGCCAGATACTGACTTTCACAAATCACCTGATCATATATCTGACTTGCGTACTAGCTGCGGCTTCTACATGAAGTTTTATGGTACCAAATATACGTATATAATTATAAAGTGCGGCTTATACTAGTGCCTTCTGTGCCTTGTAGGGTTTGTTAAAGAAGGGATGCGGTTGATACGCCAGTTAGGCTTATACCGAGGTTGCAGGTTCCTTAGTAGGGGGCACCATTGCTTGATCTGGTAACCAGCGAGATTAGCACTGATACAGCAATCACAATGGGTACAGACTGTTACATAATGCCCCCTAAGAATTCCGCAGTGAAGGCCAGGGAGTCACCTTATTGGTTGATAATTCAACCAGCTAGACGCCTATACGAGAGACGGTATTTCTTATCCCCCCTCCTCATTACGTATCTTAGAACACGATGATAAGGCTTAAGAGAGGCTGAACATTCACAAATTTGAAAGGCAGTTGTCGGCAGTGGGATACATGTACCCCCTTCTATTTGTGTCGCTGGCCGAGTGCCCCATTTCTATACTACTTCTACTGAGGGGCCCGCACAACACTGTCTGCATCAGTGACCATTGGTGCCCCCCCCCCCCCACCGCCAATTTATTTTCTTCGCGGGTGACGAAGCTCCGCCTTAGTTCTAGATATGATCCCGGGATAGCCCACTGATGGTAATAATTGTATGGGCCTTCACCTGGTGGCAACTGATTGAACTGGCGATAGCCAAACGTTAAGGGCGATTATTTATGTCCCCAGGAGGATGTCTGATGGTTAAGACCCGGGGTTGAGGTTACACAGCGTCATCGGTAACAGATTGAGACTTGACTACCATATCAGATATGGATTACTCATTAATAATTGTGTGTGAATAAAATTGAATTGAATTGAATTGATATTTACATATTCTGTGAGTGTCGATAGAACAACGACATGGGACATGATGGTATATCCATTTGGACTGAGGAGGGGAGGCATAAACATCCATGGGCATTTCTCAGAGCTGCCTACATATCTACTCTACTAATATTGGACAGTATTAATATTATCATTGGTATTCATTATCATCATTTATCATTCATCCATTATGCCAATGCCTTGCCAAGAGGATAATGTAGACACAATTACGTTAGTTGACATTTCAAGAAAACCAAACGTAAAAATAAAACAAAATGAAAGTTAAATTAACATTTTATTAGCAGTATGAACATATATACATCGTTATGTGCATGGTCAATAAATAGTGCAAATAAATAAACGAAATAAGACGTATCCATACATAATATACACATTTCACTCATTATCCTTTTCAATCATACGTAATTGAAATTATCACAACTGTACCATATATGCAGCCCATTTGTCAAACATATATGTGTTACTGAGAAATAACACACAGTAATGTATTCTCGGGAGCAGAACCTACGTCACACAGCTCAGCGTGGCCCTTATCAGGCCTATCTTCCCTAAGATAACACCCCCAAAAGGGGGCTAAATGAATAGGCAATGTACTAGGAAAAGGTGTTAAAATCCTTAACGCAAGAGATGTAAGCTACCCACAACAAAAAGGATTGCAAAATCTGAAAGATAGTCAAAATATCCTTTAGAATTGAGATGCATTGTGTTCTAATGCCATTATTTGCAGAGAAAATAGCAAAAAGGTGACTTTTCCTAGTACATTGCCTACGTAGCTAGACCCTTTGCCTCTCCCTAGCAACCAGGCCTTCTGCGCCCGAGAATATTGTACAAGGCCATGTAAGACAGATTGACAAAACCTTCCGAGCGTCAATTTGAGATACATGTACAAAAGAAATCACAACCAAACAAATGATCCAGACGCTTAACAACATACACTCAGCTCATTCACGATATATACAAAATGTACAATTATAATGAGTTGCTCACCCTCCAGTACCCTAGCAGTGTAGGGCTCCCCTATAAACTGAGGGGCGTTGTCATTGTCATCCTGCACTGTGATGGACACCTGGGCCGTCACCTGTAACGTCACATAATAATCACCCTTTACAATAACACTGTTTACATGCACCAAGGGGTAAATGATAAATAACATATATACAACAATATGAGTGCTAAACCTGTTCAGTGTTTGGCAGATGTTAACCCTTTTGTTTGGATGGACCATAAGATTCCTGAGGGGACATAATTCAAGCACCAGTTTGACTGTAGAGTCGTCAGAGTATGTACATGGGGGTGGGGGGGGGGGGTCTTGGTCATTGTCTATTTGCTGAGCAACCAATGTCATTAAATGAACTCCAACTCCCAGCTTCACACAAAGACAAAGTCCTCCAGGGTCTCGCCCTCCTCCTGGTACTCCTCCTCGGGCCCACTCCACTCACTGTCGGTACCCTCCCAGTCAGAGTCGTCGTCCTCCTCGTCCCTGATGATCACCATGCCGGCCTGTGTACGCAGCCGGTCCAGACGGTCCGCCGTACGTGATGCGTATACGTAGAACATCTGACGTACACCCTCCAGCGTCAGGAGACGTAGACGTAGCGACAGGCGCGACGAGTGACGGCACGTCAGGGCCGCGCGTCGATGACGTACTTCCAGGTCGGTGATGAGGCGGTTTAGAAGGACCAGTTGCTGGCAGACGACAGCGAACTTGGCGTCCGTAGCTTTGATCTCATCTGCTAGTGAATCATCATCGGGCTCCCACAGACTCGGGTCAGCGTAGAAGACGCCTCCGTTGGAGAGTGCGACGCCTGGGGGTAGCGGTCCCGAGAGGGGGAGCGGCAAGGGGGCAGACGCCCACCCCTCGTCACTGGTGTCGTGGGAAAGGGGGGCGTCCAGGAAAGACTCGTCTGAACTGCTGTTGATGGAGTCTCCCAGAGAGAGGGAGAGGCTGTCGGGGGTGTCCATCTGCAGTCTGGCAGCTTCAGCAGAAGAAGATGACATCTCCTCCTCCTGCATCTCCTCGGTCAGCATCGGGTCCCCTCGGCCGGGCTCGGTGAGGGACGCAGACATGTCGAGTGGGAACATGGTAGTCGTATGTCTTTCTTGTGGCTGTATGTAGACAGCGGTGATGTCTGCGACAACAGGTAATTCTACAAGTGTGCGTGTTCAGGGGCTGGTGATCCGGCACGTCTTCTAACTGTGGACTGAATCGTGGAGAGCACGAGGATGGTATGTCTTGTCTCTCTCGTGTCTGGGGTAAGAATGTGGATGGTAGTAGGTAGGAGGACAGTGCTCAGCTGCTACTGGGGTAAGTAGCGGGCAGTGGTGTGTCCTTGCCTGCAGATGCTGTATTGTCTTAAGGTCTTACCCAAACACTGACCAGTCTCTTTGTAGCAGGCCGCACACAGGAGGGGGTGGGATGCTTCAGCGTCTGGCTCCTTAAAGCAACACGGTCGGTTTGTACAGTAGCTAATCCCTCCCTCTTCTGCCCACAAAGGCGCGGCGGCGGCCCTCTAGTAGTAACCCGCACGCGGCCCAGCCGTGGTCGCTGAAGCCCTCATTCTTAGTTCTTGTCAATGGCCGCTGCTACTACTACTAAGGAGCCGTGCGCGCTAACTACTCCGCCCACATCACCCGCCGCCCGCCGGTCACACCTCCCCCGCCCTCCCATTGTCCTCCAGGCCGCCGCTCACCACCTCCAGGCGCTGACCTGAACCGCTCACTTTGTACTCACTACCAGCTCCAGTGGGAAGAAGGTGAGGAGGGAGGGGGGGTAGGAGTATGGCAGCATCGACTCACCATAGGTCACCGCTCCGACAACTGAAGGGTGGCGGCGGTGGTAGTCCCAACAGGCGACCGGAAGTGCCGTGCCCACAACTAGGTGTTATGCCCAGGAGTACCAGTGTAGTAACAGGACTTAGCGGGCGCCGCCTTCACTGTCTACACAGGGTGGTCACACTGTCTACCAAGTCGTCTACACCCAGGAGGAGAACAATAGGGGTGCACAATGGGGATGGGAGGGAGCCGGGGCGGGGGGGGGGGGGCTGACAGGGATAGCTCACCCCGGGATACCACTCAACCCAGGGGAGGACACCTGCGGTTACGTTCTGTGGGGCGGTAGGGAGGAGGGGGCGCGCACCGGGGGAGGGGGGGGCAGAAATGATTGCTTAATCACCTAATTAATAGCCAGTTAGGAGGATTTGATTAAAGAATAGTTACAGAATGCAAATGAATATGTCTCACTGGTGTTGTATGAAAAGCCGATTATCCACGTCCCTTTAAGATTGTCTTAAGACACCGAGCCTTAGAATATTAATTTGAGCCGTTGGTATGATGCCGGGGTATGATGTCTATCCCGTTGCCAGACACTGAACATGTTTAACAATCATAAATCACTTCGATATTATTACAAATGGTATCAATCTAGCTTGACACTATGTACTAATGTCTCCTACAATTTCTTTAAAAAAGATGTTTCTTTGTGTGTGTTTCACTAGGGACTTATCTCTCCATATTAAGCAGTGTCTAGCGAAGAAAATGAAAAGGCAGATCTCAATTATGGCCAAATCTATTACCGACTTTCCAACAAAAATATGCTGTTGTGTGGGTGTTGTTGTTGTTGTTGTTGTTGTTGTTATTTTTATGGAGTTACCTATTTCTAAAAGTTCTAAAATTATAGGGTGGTAATTAATGGATTAATGTCATGAAATATAATGTGTAAAAAGTAAGATCAGTGACTGGTAAGATTTGGTTCCTACCTTTCTGCCGTCGGTATCGGCGGCGGCTATGGTGAGGCTGTAGGAGTCTTGGTATTCCCGGTCCAGGTTCACAGGGGTCTGGTCACATCTCACTGCTACCATGCCCGTCACACGGTCCACCCGGAACAAGTCAGAGTCACCTGCAGCATATGTCATATATAATATGGGATTATGATTTATACGTGATGTTTATATCAAAAATCAGTGCATGTGTTAAAACATGGATGATGATGGGTCTGGTCTACATGACCAGAAGGTCTTGTTTGAATGGCTATCGATTTGGTAAATTTACATTGACATTTACCGGGAATCATATGAATATGTGAGTGTTTACTTATCTATTTTCCACATATTAGAATTATTTTAGGATATCTTAATAGGATTGTACACTTACCAGCAGTGATGGAATAGACGAGTTTGCCCTCGTCTACAGAGTCCAGGTCTGTGGCGTGTACACGGAGCACCTCCTGGCATCCTCCAGCACTCTGTTAGGGGGTACAGTGTAGGGTTACATTGGGAGATGGTTATTATAACATTATAAAGCGTCGGTAATTGTTCTTCCAAAAACTTCCTGATGTTTATTTAAAAGGTCTAGATCCAACAATAAAGTGTATTACAATGTACCATGCGATGCATATACATGCGTACGCGTACAATGCAATGTTATGTACTGCTACATGTAATGTGGTCCATTTCGTGAAAAATACCTATAGTAATGATATTTTGAGAATGAATAGCAAAAGCAAGATATCGTGTATGGTATTCCCCATGCTGCAGCTCATTAGCCCTTAAATGGGAACATATATACTGCTTTAGTTCATTATGCCATTTGCCACCATGTATGATGAATGAAAGTAGCGAGTAACTCGCCAATACTGTATTTGAGTTTTAGTGCTCAGCAGCTCACCTCGCTGATAGAGGCGGTGTATGTGGTGGAGTTGAAGGCTGGGAAGTTGTCGTTCACGTCCAGTACAATGAGCCGTAACGTGGTAGGGAAACTGTAGTGCCGACCGTCACTGGCACCGATCTGAACAATGAAATACACAATGGTCAGAATAATGTGGAGTCACAATCATCTCATTTCGTCTACGTTTTTGGTAGTAATGATTTATCGTTAAATGTTGCTGAAATATCCTCTCCATGAATGCTTTACTGGGATAGATTTATTCATGGCTTTAATTTTTTCAAACATTAGTGACTAAAGCATGGGATGACTGAGAATATCATTTACTTGGGTATATTAAGTGTGAATTCGACATGCGACATAGGACATTAGTAATATGAGGGAAAAAACTGACACATAGGGTATTTCTTGAATACAACATACGATAGGGTACAAAGGGAGGGGTCAGTTTTGTCATGTATTCCCAGTCGTTATGTTATCAGTGTTAATGGAGATGTCGCGGTGTGACTGTATCTTATCACGGTTGACTGCCTCTTACCTCCAGTGTGTACATGTCGTTGGAGGCTGGCGGCATGGCGTCACGGTCTAGTGCCCTCTGTACCTTCACCACCGCCTTGTTGTCCACTGTCTCCACTTTGACGGCACCGTTATCATCACGGTTTGTCACCCCGTACCAGATCTGTGCAGATAACAACAAGAAAAGATAAGGCATTCCTCTAGATCAAACCAAAAAATATGTTTCAGATGACATGAAAAACTGAGGTCGGACATTCTTTAGTCTAATATGCATTAATATACGTGTAGAAAATAATCACTGCGTGCACACAGAGTATTATGTAGCACCATTGAGGCCCTGGACAGAAAAGTTAATGGTTCTCCAACAATTCAATCAAACATGATATCTGCATTACATGTGAGTGACTGGGGACTGGACACGCAAGGGCTGACCAGGAGGAGCTAGGCAGTGCTCACCGTTTTGCTGTTGTCGGTGTCTATGGCCTCGATGACCTTGATGACGGTGCCGGGTACGGCGTCCTCCCGTACCGTGGCCGTGTAGATGGTGTACGGGAAGTACGGGGCCTCGTCGTCACTGATACCCACCTCCACCACCACCTGCAGCAAGAAGGGACGCGTCAGACTCACGTACAAAGGTTATTAAGTGGGGTCAAATAGAGTTTATATCATTGAGACTCCTCCAAATGCAGGGTACATAAGGCTAATATAAAGCATACAGTTTGTTATATGAATTTCTCGTTAATAAACTTAAATAAAATAGTATGTGCACACTCTATAGGTTTCTTTTCTTGTTTTCTTTTAAACAAATTCAGATAGATTGAATTTGAATGAATTACGTTGTGCAAGTTGGCTTGCCCTATATACATTATGTATATAGACCAATATAAACATCCTCTATGAAATAATATAGCTTGTTATATATAAGTTTAAATGTTCAGCAAATTACCTTTTATATGTAAGAAATAAGGTAGAGATGTGTACGAGAAAGTTAGAAGTATACACAAAGACAAAGGCACTTCAGATATCGGCAACAGTGCAGGGGGGTAAGAGAAATACCCTAAATGGTCTAAATTAAACATGTTTATCCATTTATGTTGGGATCTTATTAGACAACTATGTTGCTGTTAAAAAGGGGCGTAAAGTATTCAGTAATAAGAAATAAAATTATGCCCATAGTATTTTAGAAATTCGGATGCCTGTGGAAATGGGCGTGGGTTCCACGTCATGGAATGCTAATTAGAGAGAACTACAACTCTCCCTACTTGAGGTCAGGATTACAGAAATGCTCGAAGTATTAATTTGAAAGTCATATTGATTTTTCTCCCCACAAAAGTAATATTTCTAGTCAGTATCAATTTATAGGTCTGGGGAATTGTGGTAGGAAACTCCATCTGTTCCGCTAATACTAGGTCTTAATGTCATGAAATATAATGTGTAAAAAGTAAGATCAGGATTTTGTGTAGAGGAGGATGGCTGGCTCTATTATGTACAAGGTCTTATCACTAGAACTTACACCGGCCTGAGACATCCAATCCCATGGCTGTCAACAGCACAAATATTACATGAATTAGAAACCAAAAATGCATGGAAATTTTATATGAATAAGGACAAATATTTCACATGAAACCGGAACCAAAATTGTATTCAAAGTTCGAATTCCCAGTAAATGAATTGTGTCAATCAAGTATAGTAGCCACAGAGGTCGGCTATTATGTGGACACCTAAACGTCGATGTACTGTAAAAGAACTGAGAAATAAAAGGTGCATTTATTTTGTTAATTCTGAATTTTACATAATTGTATAGAGTGCATGAAAGAACTAAATCCGTTACAGCTGGACCTCTATTTCAGAAAACACTTACCATAGCAGCCTAGCAGCAGAGATAGAAGTTATGCTGATTAAGTATGTCTATTTGTGATTTTCACCCCACAAATTCTGATTCTGTACAGATGTATTTGCATGTATCATTTCTGGGTTTTATAATCATACCTCAGTGCCTTTGCCTTACATGGTATTAGCTACAAAAAGCTTGAGAGTCACACTGCAATACTACATACAAGCAGCATCAGCAACTACAACTACTAAAGAAATAACTCCTTTGGCTGACCAGTACTTCTAGAGATGTAAGTATATTAAATATGAATTAATTTGGAATTTCTACCGGATATCTTCATGAGTATAACTTCTTTTTTTAATAAAATACTTTCATCTCTGGAGTTACCGATTATATTCATGAACGTATACATCCCTGTGGCGAATTATACAGGGCTGGCTATAATTATTGTGGTTGTATGTGCCGAAGGTCTCAGACTCTCAGAGTCAGACGCTGTGTGATTTTGATGTGTCGGTGTTTGGTAGAAGTCTGGGAAATTTTCCAAATTCATATCAAGATTGAGAAAACTTGTGACTCACAACAGCCGCCCTACTGTTGGCTGGGGACTCCTTGTTGGTCGCTGTTATCACAAGGGAATGTGTCCTCTGCTCTGCCCACCTCAATGGTGCCACTAGGCGGATCTCCCCCTGAAACCATATCAAAGGTAGTTAGGGAGTGATCATTTTTTAACAACAGGGGGGGGGGGGGGGGTTGGTGGATTTGGGGGGGGGCCCAAAAAAATGTTCACCCCTTGAAGGGGGGGGACCAAAAAAATTTGGACCCCTCTTGAGGGGGGGACCAAAAAAATTACACCCCTTTTGAGCGGAAAAGCCCGCGCATTACTATAGCTCAAAGGGTTCGGCTGCGCTCAATTTCAACCTGCTGGAGGGGGGGGACCAAAAATATTTCGACCCCTCTTGCAGGGGGGACCAAAAAAATTTCGACCCACTCGCGCGGAAATCCACCGACCCCCCCCCCTGTTGTTAAAAAATGACCACTCCCTTAGGTTTACATGCATTATGGTATTACTTAGGAGAAACGACAGCAGGGATCCTAGATATTATTCATCATAGTTGCAACTCTCTTATGCTTTTTTACTTCACTGAATATCCAACAACGTAGCATAGTCGTCGTTGGACGTACCCTATTTAAAATTCTAATTTGGGTATACTGCTTACTCAATTTAAAGTGCTGTATGGTTGGTCCACAGCAGCATCTAGTATTGGAGGCACTATCCATTATGGGCCAACAGGATAGCTTATACAGTCACGTATATGGTCAAATGACAATTCCTCTGTGCCGTGATACCATAAAACTATTAATACAACAATGTATTCCCAGGATACTTCGTACATGTAGTAATAACATTGGCACTTACCGCGATGCCAGTTTCAAAGTCCTGATTTCTTATACTACTTACACGGCCTATGTTACGTTCAATCAACTATGGCTGTTTAATATATTGGTCAGCTTATACAAGAGGTAGGTTCTACTCACCGTGGTGGTGCCTATAGTAAACAGTGCCCTCTCGTTACCAGCCGTCATGCTGTATGCTATGTTAGTGTCGGGTCTCCTCCCGGGCACCGCCGCCTCCAGGTTAATCACACCCAGGGGGGTCTGTACCGTCTCCTCCAGGGTCACCCTATACACGGGCTGCGAGAACACAGGGAAGAAGCGGGCCAGCTCCGGGTTGAGCACCTCCAGGGTGAGCCCCTTAAGGGAGTACAGGGAGGGGGTGCCTGAGTCTTTAGCCTGGATGGTGAGTTGGTATGTGCCCAGTGCTAGGGTGTTGGTGGTGTAGATCTGCCCAGTGCGGGGGCTAACGCGAAAACGGGACTGCTCCGGTAAGCCGAAGGTTACATTGTTGTTACCATTAAGGCTACTGTCAGCATCCAGGGCAAACACCTGGAGGAGCTCCTGACCCTGGGGGACGGTCCCAAAGAGGCGGATCCTCTCTGGGAGCGGCAAGATGGTGGGGACGTTATCGTTGACGTCAGTGACGGTGACGTGGACGATGGTGACGGTGTTAAGTGGGTTCTCTCCCCGGTCCTGGGCCCTCACGTGGAGCTGGTAGAAACGGCTAAACTCGTAGTCCAGGGCTCTAGCGGTGAGCAGCTCACCCGTTCTGCTCAAGGTGAACATGAGCCCGGGGTTACCGCTGATGATACTCAGTGTCACCTCCCCAGCAGGTCCCTTATCATCATCACTAGCTGTTATCTTTAGTATCGACGTATTCACCGCTGTATTCTCTGGTATTGTCACCTCGTAGACTAATTCAGAGAACACTGGAGCATACTGGTTGCTATCATTCAGGTAAAGGGTGATATCCACAGCGGCAGTTTTGGAGGGGATCCCATGATCTCTAGTATACACCCTCATAGCGTACACACTCTTAGCAGCCACGTCCAGCTTATCAGTCACCACAATATCTCCAGTATCAGCCTTAATAGCAAACTTCCCCTCTGTACCAGTGATCCAGTAGGTGACATGGCCATTGTAGGAATCATCCTCATCTGTGGCGTTCACCCTAAGCACAGTCCTCCCTATGGCAGTCTTCTGACTGATACTGGCCCTGTACATGGGCTGGGTGAACCTGGGAGTGTTATCATTGAGGTCGTCTATGGTGACTGTCACATTGGCATAGTCATAGTGGATACCATCGTGCGCCGACACCTGGAGGTGTTTGGTGGGTGTGGTCTCGTGGTCCAGGGGCCGGGTGGTGGTGATGCGGCCTGTAAGACCGTCTATGGAGAAGTCAGTGCTGGGAGGTACCAGCTGGTAGGTGATGGAGCCTTCAGGGTCAGGGTCAGTGGCTGTAACCTGGAGGAATAGGTCAGCAGAAGAGGCATTAACAACCAGGTGTATACCGCCTACCTAATGGCAGCATATGTTATAATCTAATTTTATAGATATCAAACACACTTTCAATGCCTTTTATAAAGCAAGTTGCCCCAAATTCTCCCCTTTCCCATCGTTATGATAGTAATTAATTATTAATCAGTATTCCAGGATAGATAAAACTGATTTTTCTTAAATCTTACCTGTGTGACTAGGGTGCCAGCTGGTTGGTTCTCCTTGACGTTACTGTGATACTCACTGAGTGAGAACTGTGGTGGGTGACTGTTGGTAGCGTCCACCACCACTAGTACCTCTGCTGTGGTGCTGTGTGGGGGCACCCCTCCGTCCTTAGCCTGTACGATGAGCCTGTGGTCGGCGGCCTGCAGGTGGTCCAGCAGGTCCCCCCTCACCACCCACAGTTTACCTGTGGCCTCCTCCAGGTAGAAGATACCCTGGTCGTTCTCACTGAGGAGGTGGTAGGTCAGCGTGCCCTCCCAGCCAGAGTCGGCGTCCGTGGCCTCCAGCTGCAAAGTGCAAATGTATACAATGTATGCTCACGCCTAAGGAATCGATATCTGGCTGCTTAACCTATTAATAACAAACAATGTTCATTTTCAATTTCATTCTTTTCTGTGAGATGATAATTATATACATGGTACATGAAGTGCTCTTTACTGTACATATAATGTGCTGTGCTATTACCGACATTTCCATATACTACTTTGTTGGTTAAAGATTGTTTGCCCTCCCAAAGTTGACATTTCCATGTACTACTGTGCTGACTAAAAATATTCGCCCTCCTTAAATCGACATTTCCATGTACTACTTTGTTGGCTAAAGACTGCTTGCCCGACTAACGTCGGTATTTCCATATACTTCTTTGCTAGCTAAGGTTCTACTCGCCCTACTGCGATCGACATTTCCATATACTACTTTGATGGCTATAACTACTTGCCCTATTGAAATAGACATTTCCACATACGATTTACATCTTTAAACCACACCAGAACGAGACAATCAATGAAGAGAAAGTATCTATTTCATCTCCCTATACAGTGTACAGTTCTGTGTTGATCCTTGGAAACTGACTGAAGATCTAGAGTTGCATTACTTTTTTTAATATAGTATATCCTGTATATACAATCACCCAAATAATCATTGTGGAATTACCTGTAGGATAGTTTGGTTAGTGGCGCCCTCCTTCGCTGACGCTTGATACCAGGAATGGGAGAAGATGGGGGCGTTATCATTCTGGTCCTGTACGTTAATCACAAGTCTCGTGGACGTGACGTGATCTCGTCCCGGTGTGACGTCAGATGTCATCGGCCAATCAGCGGCCAGAACGGTCAGTGTGAAGCGGTTGTTGAACTCAAAGTCTATGGAACGTTTGGTGTAAATCTGGCCGGTCCTATTGTCGATGTGGAAGTAGTCTGGGGAATAAAGGGACACATTGAGGTCAATAATGCCATCTCTGTTTTTTTGCAAAAGCAATGGAAACTCACAATTACACTTACGAGGTAACACAGAAACCGTATATGATCCCAGCATGGGGCATTTCTGCATAGTGAATCTACAAGGTTTAGTGCTAAGACTGTCTTCATAATGACCACGTACTGTCTTCATAATGACCGCGTCGGTGGTCATCCCTCTCCCTTCCCTTCTATACTCATACAAACATATTTTACTTATTAAGAACGACCGAGAACGACAGAGGTCTACACATATAGCACAGCCATTTATAGATCTAAAAGTTAGATGACTCGTTCGCCTCTTCTACAATACATGTGTTAACCCATCTATTGCAACTGTAATAAAAGTTGAAATCCTATTGTTTATAGCCTATGTAACAAAATTAAACATCTGGAAACATGTTCATGTAGTCATACAAACTAACGCGCTCACAGAAAACGGTATGCTGATAATGCAGAATCCTACCTGTTTCCCCTCCGTTGAAGGCATAGTAGACGTCCTGGTCGTCCAGATCGGAGGCTGTGACCTGGCCGACATAGCTGTCAGCTGGTAGGTTCTCCATGACACTTAACTCGGTAGACGACGTCTCAAACACAGGCACGTTGTCGTTTACGTTCTCTACCGTTAGCTCCACGGTGGCAGAACTAGTAACAAGAGTGACATTCATAGTTATCGACTACTCTGTCTAAGGCAGTGGTCATATTGTTGAACAACATTGGGTTGGATTTCCGCGCGGGCATGAGAACAGGGTGATTACCCCCTCCCCCCAACCCTCCGTCACCCCATCTTGAAAGCTTAAGGTGTTAACCCCTTCCCGCCATGTGTACCATGGGTCCGTTCCTGAAAAACTCTAAGGCGTAAGCCCAAACGACCAGGCCCCCCATTATACACCAGATGTCTGCATACAAGCACTCCTTATTTAGTTACTAAGTAGACCCTTATTACCAAAGAGTGTATGATATAACCTCTCTACTCACCCTGTCCGTGCGGGTTGTCCGCTGTCTATGGCCACCACGAGCAGCTCATACTGCCGCCGTCCCACGTCGTAGTCCAGGGAGCCCCTCAACTTAAGCTGCCCCGTGTCTGCACTCACCTCAAACGGCACCTGTCAAACATGGCGCATGAGGTATTAGTACTGGGATGGATTTATAATTAGGGAATTGTGGGAACAGTATGAGGCACTGATGTGTGACACTGCTGCCACCATCAGCCTGATTGGATATCAAACGCATTGACTTTTCCCAGAATTCCTGGCGCGTCCTTCTCGCGGAAGGACCGGTGAACATCCCTGCTTATACATTTACTGGGGCAAGGATTATTTTACGTCCCATGCTAGATAACTATAGTATAAGATGAATAGGCCTGATTCATGTCCCATAGGAGGTAGGCATGTAGCCATGTAGTGTTGTACATATATGTGACAGTAGTATATAAAAAGAGGGATGTGTACCTGGCAATGTGCCTAATGTATACATTAATAGAGATGCATAATGCGATAATAACGTATCATTGCTTCTCTTTCCAGTTAAGATTTTTCGCGAAGTAAATGTAATACATACGTTGTAGGTGAGGAGGTCATATGTGACCTGGTTACGTGGTGGTCTGTCTACGTCCACGGCATGGAGGGTGTCGAGCACCACTGTACCCGTAGGTATGTCCTCCCGTACCCGTACCGCGTACAGGTCTGGAACGTAGCATATAGAGCGTTTACAGAGAGTTGCACATTTTCTTATATATTTTATGTTACCAACAATTGATCAAATATGGAATAAATTAATATTGTTTTACTTGAAAGGTATTGTATTGTAAATATTTTTATTTATACTGAAAGTAAGTAGGTCAGTGACCTGTATTCTCCCATTTCCAGTCTAGGGAATGTGATATGATCATGTATGCAATATGCTTCACTTTCACAAATAATAGTAAATAAAGGGGCATAGGCTTAGAGCTATAACTTAGTCTAAAGGTACATATATTAGTTTCAGATCGCAATATAGAATTGGCTGATGTTAAATGCCTAATGGATGATCTTAATTCTCGCGTACTATGGCAATGGAATTTAACATTTCTCTCCAATATTATTATTGCCATTTGGCTGTTCATTTTCAATTGGTGGGAATAATGTGTGAGTTTTAATAAGAAATAGGGGAATGATAACGTTTACTCACCTCTGGTAAACTGTGGTGAGTTGTCGTTGATATCCAGTACTGTAATGTTAACCTGGGTGGTGACGTTCCTGATCTCACCGTTACCGTGTATGGGGGTCATGTCACTGGCGTATATCTACAGGGGGTAGAACATACATGGCCATACAATCATACGAGGGATTTTTAGGTATCATATTTAGGTATCATTTTTTGGTGAAATTCCCCACTCTCCCAAGCCTAATGTCTGGCCTCCTGCTATGGTACCTGGTACCGAGGAGGCCATGAATCAAGCCCGCTTTTTCGGAGATGAGTGGTTTTCCACCAAAAAGTTTTCGGTCTAGCAACAGAGTCGCCCATCTGTCCTCGTCTGCCGGTCCCCTCGGACGGCACACACATTAGATCTGCTTTTTAATCTAACATAACTCAACACTTTCGAAGGACGGCAGATACAAAGGGACTCTAACTCTACATCAAATTCATACAACAAAGGCAATGCCTCTATCTAGAGTCTACACTAAGTAAATACAATCTGACTTTCACTATAACCATGAAGTCTTACTGTGTACTTACAGTAAAAACAAAGGTCCTGTCTCTGTCTGGGGTGTCTGCGTTGAGGGGTCTGACCAGACGTACTATTCCTGTGCTCCTCTCCACCATAAACTTATAGCTGCCAGCCTCCCCGCCCAGCCAGAAACTGGCGCCCCGGTTCCACGTGCGGAGGTCAGCGTCAGAGGCCATCACCCTGAATCCATAAAAAAAAATAGAAATGGGTTAGTTTCAAATAGAATAAACCAGTTAGGCAACCTTTGTATTACTCATTATGAAACTCCATAGACCACCGTAGAAGGATTTGGAGAATAAACTACCAAATGCTCTGCGATCATAGAAAAATGATTAAAATTCAGAATAATTTGGTATCTACCCACTTATATGCAGTAAATATGGTGGACTTGATCAAAACGCGGTACCACCTTTGCAAGGATTAGAGTAGTGAAGCAATTTGTTGCCACTAGGGCTTTAATATTTAGTCTTTAATAGTTCTAGGTCCATATGGGTCCAAGAGAGAAATTTTGCATATAATTGATTTTAGAACTAGAGATGATCGTACTCTTAACTGTAAGTGACCCCCAAATCAAACACATGTCAGATACAGTTTTTGGACTAAATACATACAGTACACTACAACTTATGACAACTTATTGACACTACTTAACAGTTTGAACTGCCTTGACAAAGCATACAGAAGACAACCCTATTGCCATCGATCACTGTTATGGATATTGATATAGATTTTGATAGGTTATTCTTTCATGTTAGTCCAAATGACAAGGTGAGTAAACTTTGGATTTTTTCTATCTATATATAGGTCGAGTGAGAAAAGTGGTGAAATAAAGTGATCGAGAAAGGTCGGTTAAACTCTTGTAGATATGAAACCGTAGATATCACTGATTTTAGATTCTAATAAGAATTGAGCAAGTTTACTCTATCGTTACAAGCAACTCTATAGGTTTGGGTAGGTAAAGGTATAGGCCTATATTTACAGAGAGAAGCAATCGGTTAGTTTATTAGTATTACCAGGTAATAGCTTTATAGTACTCTTATAATTGAATACAGACTAACTTTACACGGCAAATTATCCTATCTTCAATCAGGATAATTACATTAAATACATAAAGAAACAGCATCTAGAAGAGACATTGTATTAAGCGTATGTAAAGCATCATGCGAGCAGCAAAGAATAGCACCGGCTTCTAAACCTGGTTAAAATCATAGCAAAGCGTATTGAGTTAGTGTGGTTAAGAGGACAGAGTTAGAGCTCTCTAATATTGTCCTCCGACACCATGGTCATCCCGTTTCCATGGTTACCAAACTTTACCTGCAGTTCCCGGTAATATCACTGCTGGTCCACAACTTTAGCCTAACGCCGTGCAAAAAGTAGTCCATGTATAGAGAGAACACAAATCATAGGATGAAACAAATATGGTATACTCAGAGAAAGAAACCAATGGGTACATTTAATCGGCAATCCCTACAGAACTATGCAGGGGTGTGTCTGGCTCAGTGTGCACTGCAATAAAAAGGTTAAATCGCCATGCACCATTGCTATGCTAAACTCATATATGGTGCAGAGTGGATACTATATAGGGGAGGGGTTAAACAAAAACTACATTGTTTCAGCACATGATAGAACTATGCCATGCTGTTAGAATATGACTAAAGATATAACATTCTGGGTTATGGTACTGCTTTAGAGTTATGTAAATACATGTAGTCATTATTTTTACCAAAGTCCTACAAGTGTAGCTCATGTCTTTACATTCAGTCCATGGTAATTAAATGCCTATTATGTATTTTTTAAATACTGCATGAACTATAGACTTTAGAAAACACCACTTGGCATGCACATATTGAATTTTGGTGTTTAGATATACACTTCTATAGGGACCATAGGACCTTTGGGTTCTTTAAGGTATTCTTCAGTGCAGAAATGGAAGCAAGAATTAAAGGGATAACATTGGACCATACCCCGCCCCTCCCCCCATTGAACAGCATAGAGAAAGATACGATTCTCAATAGTAACTAATTACTTCAATTCATAATCTTCACACCAATTAAAAGTAATATTTGCACTCAATCTAGCAATGCGATATCCAGCATATCTTACATTTCCACCTCATTTAGGGAAGATTATTTTCCTAATTATATTCTAACAGGACGCCCCCTATGAGCTTTTGTGTATACAGGTAAGATATGCAGGGCCTCCTATTACTAACATTGAGTACAAGTCCCTTATTACAGGTGTTATGTTATTTCTCACCTGAGGAGGGAGGAGCCCACAGGCTGGTTCTCGTAGACCTCTGCACTGTAGGACGGCATGGCGAACATAGGTGTGTTATCGTTCACATCCTAAAAATGAATAATTGTGATTTTTTATTACAACACATAACTGTAGGGTAGAATATAGGCCTTGTAGAAGCTACAATCTACCATGCATCTAACCGGTTGTCTCAATTTCAGAATATATCATATCCCAAATGAGGCATTTCCAAAGTGCGTAGCCCCTGTGGTACTCTTCACAAACAGGAATTTACCTAGATGTGCTGCGTATCTTCTTCATCTATTTCACACGTCAGATACTGAACTTAGCTGTACAGGCTTAACATAGTCAAACGATCTAAAATGATCTCGGAAAATAGTAGTTATAAAAAATACCAAAAAAAAAGTCCTACCTGTTTTAAAAATGAGACTTTAAAATCTAAAAACTTACCTCCACGGTGACGATGACGGAGACGGATGTGTTCCTGAGTGACGTGTCGTCATAGGGCCGCTGGTTGTAGGCGGTGATCACCAGGTGGTGCTGGGTGCGCACCTCCTGGTTGGGGTCCTCCTGTAGCTGGATCTCCTTTAAGGAGTAGACGATACCGTTAATGGCATCCACGGCGAACAGCTCCCGGTCCCCCTGTGTCATGGTGTAGTAGACCACCGCACTGACCCCCTCGTCACCGTCTGCAGCCTACAGGGGTGGAGAGTTGGTGGTTAATGTTTACATTTCATACAGTATTATTCAGGGATGAACGTTTTTACCCCCCCCCCCCCTGATTTCAATCTTTTTGATGTGGCGAAGACCTATACTTAACTATAGAGGACCTTAATTCAGGGACCTCAATTTGAAAATATCAAATGTTTTTTTGGATTGGTCACAGTCTTACCCGAGTATAATATATATTGTTTGTTATGTGCAGTGGTGTCTGATTTCGCCCCCCCCCCATGATGAGAGGGTCTTCATAATGATGGCCAAAGATGTAACTATTAGGCTACTGATAGAGGTATGACTATTATCACACTGGAAATTTGCTATTTTGGAAAATTATTTATAGTCATGACTATTATTATTATTATTACTACTATTATCATGATTATTATGATTATTATGATTATTATTATTATTATTATTATTATTATTATTATTATTAGTATCATTATTATTATTATTATTATTATTATTATTATTATTATTATTATTATCATTATCATCATTATCATTATCATTATCATTATTATTATTATTATTATTATTATTATTATTATTATTTATAGTCATGAAAATTATTTATAGTCATAATATCTCCCTGTAATCCCATTAACTAAATCTCATATTCTTTTTAATACCTGGAGCTGAATGATCGGACTTGGTGGTGCATTTTCTGCTATGGTCACATCATAAGCCTGGCGTTCAAACTTGGGCGCATGGTCATTGATGTCGGTGACGACGATGTCCACGGTGACCATGCCATTCTGGTGGGGGTAGCCATTGTCCTGAGCTATCACTGTCAGCTGGTACCGAGGGGACGTCTCTCTGTCTAGCGCCACAATGTTGTATAGACTACCTGTGCCTGCGTCTATGCTGAAGTATTGGTTGGACCTGTGGGTGGTGAATAGTGAATTAATTAGCTGGGTGAAATAATGAGGTGGATAATTTTGTCGTGGGAGTTGTAACAGTAAGGAACAGGCAATTGAATGTATATGATTAATGGTAAAATATGAATGTAAGGACGCTGGGTAAACCTACTTTGCATACAAGTACATTTGGTAGAACTGGCATTGCCCATAACATGGTGTGATCAATATTACATGGTGTCGTAATAACTATTGATATTTTGAGGATTCATGGCAATTGATCTCTTTCATTCAGGCTCTGTGCTCTCACCCATATCCTCGTATAATCACACTTTCTGGCTCTTTCGCTCTCCCTATCACACCTTTCTAATTCTGGACTGATCTTATTAGACATAATTTCAGTTATCTCGTCTTTGTAGTTGGCAGTTCACGGTAATTATGTTCACATGCATATTGATCAAGCTATAATTATGTGCATCGTTATCACTTTCAAAAGTACGACATGCAACAATACAAGATGATCTCTATTTAAACATGCAATGAGAACAATAGGAATAAACTGCCATGCTATATTTATGAACACAAAAATGTTCATACATCTATGAACACAAACATGTTCATAAGTTATACTTTGCCTATATACAATCATGGTAAAACCACCTAGGGTTAATTGTGGTATTGGGTCTACATATCGGTTACATGACATTCACAATCACACAAATACAATAGCGATACTTCTAATACGAATCAGCGTCCATATTAGTCGGGTAATGGAACAGTTGCTCTCAAATCAACAAGAAATAACCCCCAAGTAAGGAAAGATTCATATGCATAGATTTGAAAGCATGTCCTATAATTTGTTATTCATTGAAATTGTTATCTGACATTGAATTGTGACATGATCTGCGATAAGGGGACTTAGTGCAGAGGACTCAACAGGACTCAACATGTTATATCCATATTTAACAGACATAGATTGGATCAAGGTAATCTTTCCACATGACATGCTTTAAAGGGCCTCTGTTATAGAAAACCGATTACCCATGGTCCCAGAACAGTCTGGTACCTTGTAAATCACTTACAATGCAGAAGAGACAACATGCTTCACACGGTGCATATAGTGACATGGTCACAATGACATGACTGTTGTGAACACACAGTAGTGACATGGTCACAGTGACATGACTCATATGAACACACAGTAGTGACATGGTCACAGTGATATGACTCTTGTGAACATACAGTAGTGGCATGGTTACCAAGGACATGATATCAACATGCTTGTCATTGGCAATGATTACAACATGATTGTTCAACTTGATGACACACTTGCAGCTTGATTCTCCTATTAAATGAACTTACTGGGAAGTAACTGCGCAGCCGTTTGACCCACTGATAATAATGTAAACACCATAAGCAATGAAACATTGCGGACGAATAAATGTATGTAAAGTTGAATAAGAACATAATGCTATACACGGGAAGCATGCAAGGCTATGGGGGAAAGGGTTCTGGTACTTGTTTCAAACTAGGTTGTATTATAGATATGTTTCCCTGAATAATAGGGAAGTAAGTTTAATATATTCTATATGTATATATATTATGCATTCCAAAGCCACAGAATATGCATACATATTTATTTACATTATGTTTTGGAAATGACGTATGTACATTGTATAATTAGAATTAGCTGTGGTACCTAATAGAATAGAAATATCGAGAGAAAAATTATTGAAAGTCTAACTTACCAGCTTCCGCCAAGAGCGTACTGTATCAAAGCGTTGTTTCCGGAGTCACTATCTGTTGCCTGTAAACGGATTCAGGAATGGCCATGTTATCTTCTTGTGGAATATACATTTGATAACATGGAAGTCCTTTTATGATTCATTTTATATTTTTCATAATAGAAAGAATAACCAAATCCAAGATGCATTATGTTTGCAGTAATGGAAACCCCCACGAAAAAACCCTAATCTGACATTGTGGATGACCTTCCTGTGACCTCGTTATAACCAGTATGACTGACCTTGACCGTGCCCAGGTTCTGGCCTGCCCTCTGCTCCTCCCGTACGTAGAAGGTGTAGCTGACCTGCTCAAACACTGGAGGGTTGTCATTAGCGTCCTCCACGTCCACGAACACCACCGTCTCCACGGTCTGAGGGTTAATAACCATGTTAATACAGTATAGAGGTAAATTGATAAACATATTGAGGTCTCAAGTGTTTTGTAAGATGTGTTATAACTATTGCGCCTTTTCTGAAACCTGGGATCCAGAAGTGTAAAATACTATTACCAATACTGAAATGGACCATGTACATGTATAGAACTGAGTGAAAGTTGTTACACCTCTTTCAGGCAATTAAGGTATAATTATGCTTCATAGAGTTGAAAGATTAACCGGTGATACATGCTATCGATATCTGCACTGCAAAATAAGGTCATCTAGCTTATGATGCCCTAAGGATTGTGATTCAATTTAATCCATGTGTTTAAATTGTCGAGAACTCACATGTAAGCCATCTGAAGCTGATACTGAGAGTGAGTAGCTAGTTGTCGTCTCCCGGTCCAGGGGGCGCCACACGGACAGGACGCCACTCCGGGAGTGCAGCAGGAACTGGTTGAGGGGGTCACCGGAAACCAGCGTGTACTCTATTGGAGAACCATCCTCATCTCGGGTCTGGAAGGTACAAGCGAAGAACAGTCATAATGGGGAGGATTCTCAAAGGTGTACATTCTGCTGGTAGAGTAGCAACCGTAACTTAGTGTCCCATACATATTCAGATCTTGCATTTGTCATGGGAAATTGTCATGTGGAATTGCTATGTGAAATTGAAAGCTTCATGCCCTTTCAAACGACCATTAAGGGATTTAGCCATTCATTTGCCCTGTAAAATTGTATAGCTCTGAAACTGTTGTACTTCTTGTCTATAATTGTGTTCTGCATAGCTGCATGTAGACATTTCAGTGTCTTTTTCTACTGAAAAGTGTTTGAGCAGGTTTAACATGTTTTGATCATTCCCCTATTCCCCAGGTGTTACACTAGGTGTGAATAGTCCCTTACCTTTAACTGCACCACTGTGGTACCGTAGGTGGACGCCTCTCCCAGACTGGCCGAGTAAGGCGCGTCGATGAAGGTAGGCGGATGGTCGTTACCAGATACCATGGTGATGTTCACCATAGCAACAGAGGTCCTGGAATATGAAGGAAGTAACAGGGCTTTGAATACATGTACACATGTACTGGGATTCATATGAAAGTCAATACTCAGTATCTGTTTTCAGTGCTGATGAATTGTTTTTGAAATGGTTGATTATTTCCAAGAATTTATATAGAAAAATGCAATGAACAAGTAATGCATAGTTTATGAATAATTCTATCCGATATTTCCATGTACATTTAGACCCCCTAAATAAAAACATCTCTATTTACATGATAACAGGTATTTAAATCAAATACACCGATAGGCCTTTTCGTTATCTTAATATCCTTTACATGATACACACATACCTGCGGAGTTCTCTATTCCTGGGCTGGTCCTCTGCCTGTACGGTGACGATGAATGTCTTTACATCGGTTCTCCTCAGGGACTTCCGCACAAAGATGCTCCCTCTCTCCGGGTCCAACCCAAAGTAGTCAGCTGCCGAGTGGGTGCCGAATAACAGCTCATATTGCACCCTGCCAAAGTCACCCGTGTCAGCGTCCTCAGCTACAACCTGCAGGAGGAGAAGACGTTAAATATGGTGTGTCAGCTAAATATTTAGAGATTATTCAGTTTTATCATATTACTATTGTATATCCTATCCCATACGTCTTCCCTAACTTTTAAAATTATTGGCAGTGTCTTAGTCTATAAGATGAGTACATGCAGTGCAATAATTTTTACTGTAGGTCGACACTAAAACTCCTTATCAGATTAGTTCCTCCAATACTCTCCTGGGGGAGTGCCAGTGAGGTGAGTCAGTGAGGTAAATCAGGTACATTGTTATCAATCTCAAATTATGTATTAATAGACAAATATGTTCCACTGTTTATCAGCTAAAGTGATAATGGAACCCATGGCATTGAAGTGATATCCATTTTGAAGAAAAAGGTTTGGGTAGTCTATTAGCTGATATACCATCTTTAACATTACCTAGACCAGTATATTTGGAGAGGCTCTTTCATAATGCACAATTAAAGTGGTAGTAGTATATGGAATGGGAGATTGGCAGAGGCCATTTTGTAATACACATTTAAACTAGCAGCATAATACATTTGTAATGGGAGATTGTCAGAGGCTATTTCATAATACACAGTAAAAGTAGTACATGTAGTATATGGAATGGGAGATTGACAGAGGCAATTTCACAATACACAGTTGAAGTACACATGTAGTAGTATATGGAATGGGAGATTGACAGAGGTAATTTCACAATATACAGTTGAAGTAGTAGTGTGTTGAATAGGGGATTCGGAGAGGCGATTCACAATACACAGTTGAAGTAGTAGTATATGGAATGGAAGATCGACAGAGGCAATTTCACAATACACAGTTGAAGTAGTAGTATATGGAATGGGAGATTGACAGAGGCAATTTCACAATACACAGCTGAAGTAGTAGTATATGGAATGGGAGATTGACAGAGGCAATTTCACAATACACAGTTGAAGTAGTAGTATATGGTATGGGAGATTGACAGAGGCAATTTCACAAATGTGACGTCATGGAGGAGTAAAGTCTAACCCAAAACTCGCTCTGCACTTTATTGTGATTTATTCTATTACAACGCCAAGTCACAACTGTAAAATTTACACTAGGTACGTATAAAGGTTCACTGCCAACAACAGTGTAAAGTTGTTGAAATTTTAGGTCACTGCTTGCACTTAATAAGAGATTTTCTCTGAAGACGCGTAGACTTGTTGACATTTGTTTACCTTGTTGCCCATGGCTACGATGGCTTCCCCGGTATACACGCCGGGGCTAAAAAGAGCCCACAGCGATGGTTGCTCACCAACCTCGCCGTCCAATCAACCCCCTGACAACAAGAAACACATAAATGATTTGAATAACAGTAGGGATCAAGAAAATTACCAAATCTTTGAGCGCAATGTAGAAGTTATTAGTTCGACAGAAGGGAATCCCCCGGTAACCCCAAGAGGCCTAATGACGTCAGGGGAGTCCCTCGCGGGGCTCCCCGCTGAGAGGCTAGGTAATCCTGAGAGCGTCGTAAGGGGTATTGGGACCCGAGTTGCCAATGACAATAACAACATAAGAACACAGAATTGCGACGATCCCATTGAGAATACGCAGCAAGGCCTACATGTGATTGAACCTGTTATGAAAGAAATCAATTTTAATTTCATGACCACTGTGGGGATCACAGCTACAGAAGGGGAATTGGAGGGGGGGGCAGTAGGGGGAATTAGTGAAGAGGATCTGATCGAGGTAAGGGATGTAGAAATGGAAGCTCCCACTGCTACCTATGTCCAGGATCATCTTAACATTACTAACAGTCAGCTCTCGCTGGATGAAATTATTGACTACACTGATCAAAGTCAGTCACCCAGAGTAACACCGGTCTCAATCGAGACAGGTCAGATGGAGAATTTCAAGAGTGACATACTAACAGAAATAGCCAAGCTCTTGGAAAAGCAGCATGAAAAATTTGACAAAAGATTCCAGGCTGTAGAGGCTGCACAGACTGAAAACACAAATGGTAGACTCGCAACGTTAGAAGACGATATTGAATTTTATGATGAGAAAATCAAATTCATCAACACTGACATAGCTGAGGTCATGCAACTAGCCAATGACAATAAAGCCAATATTTCCAGGCTTGATGATGAAGGTGACAACAAGGTGAGGGAAACTGAATCACTCCTAGAAAAGCTGGAGGAAAGATTAATGGCCCAAATAACTGGGGCCAACAACAGGATAACCAGCCTTGACTCCAAGTTGACACAAGAAGTGACAAATGTTACTGACTCAATACAAAGAGTCAGCATAAGTATCCATGAGAAATTAAATGTTGAAGTGGGGAAACTTGAAACCTCAGCCTCTGCAATAGAGACTAGGTTGGAGACTAAAATCCAAGACCAAGAAGTGGGACTTAGTTAAAAGATCCAAGAGTCTGAAACAAGAATGGAATCTAGAATCACAAATCAAGAAGTGGACCTGAATGAACTAACCCGCCAATTAGCCCAATCAAAAGTGAATCAGAGTAAATACAGCACAGAGCATTATGCTAAGTTAGAAGCGGATTTCAGAACTGTTAGACACATTTTGAGTGCCCCAGACAGAAATATAGTGGTTTATGGTATAGCCACTACACAAGAAGACAGACTAGCAATCCCAATTGCAGGCCTACTTAGGGACCTTGAAGTTAAGTCCAGGGAGGGGGATTTCATTGAATTTATTAGGCTAAGAAAACCGGTAGAAATAAAAGAAGGTGAAAACCCACCCACAGAGAAGGTACCCATCCTTGTGTGCTGCAGTAACACAGCTATCAGATCAGCAATCCTAAGTAAAAGGTGGAAACTAAAAGGACCGGAACAGGACAGAAATGCTAGAAACAAAATCTGGCTTGCACCAGATGAAACAAAGGAAATTAGAGGCCAGAGGTCCAGAGGGAGGGCCCTGGTCAAAGCTGCCTCTGAGAATGGAGTCCAGGCAAAATCAGAAAAGAACCACATCATTCTCAATAATATAAAGTATCTCTACACACAGCTGGACTCTGTCCCGGAGGAATTCAGGAATCTGGTGGGAAATGAAACCCCAGCTGGAACCCCTGACGGTCCTCAAAATCGCGTAGCCCAAAGTCAGCGTGATCCTAAGAAAGTGCACATTCAAGATACCAAGCAAGGTATTATATATCAAGGCCACACAGCCTACCTATCCAACTGGTACCCGTGCACTATAGGCTTTGACCACAAAGGGAAGACACACAAATTCAATTCTGTTGAACAGGGATACTACTATATTCGTCTGCTCGAGTTGAACAAGCCGGAAGTGGCTGCCGAGATACTCTCGATGACCAATGCCCGTGATATCAAACTTAAAGGCGACAAAGTGAGAATTCCTCTGAATCATCCGTTCAGGAAATCTGAACAGAAGCTAATGCTGGATCTACTGATTGCTAAGTTTGGTCAAAATGATGATGAACGCTCACAACTCCTAAAAACGGGTTCGAGAGTACTAGCCGAGGCAACCGGAAGTACAAGATGGGGCACCGGCTGGCACTGGGACTGGAAAAACAACAACGCACGGTACGAGACGGACATCAATTTTCCGGGTGAAAACCTACACGGGGAATTGCTTATCCAAGTAAGGGCACATTATAGACTGCGCCTGATGTCAGGTGCTGAAGAACACGCTTAAACTAGTTTGAATGAGAGTGTATTAGGTCTGTCATTAAGTGTCACTATAGTGCCAATGTCAGTGTTGATTGCCGGTGACTCGAGGGCAGTGGGCCTAGCCCCGCTAGTCCAGAGTACACTCCCAGATGACAAGGGTTATGTTGTAAGTGAGTGTGCTAGAGGTGGTCGAAACATAGCCACTACCAAATCAAAGGTCTTGGTGGAACTGGGAAAAAAGCACTATGATTGTGTCGTGTTTGTGGTTGGAATTTGTGATGTCACAAACAAGATTTATAAGCAAGGCAAACGACACATTGTTTTCCAACACCCGGATGTCCCGAGTGCAAGAGCCACCGTCTCTGTGAGACTTAGTCAACTGGTGAGTGACTTGACCCACAGTTTTCCTGAGACCTCTTACACAATATGCACGTTATATGGCCTACATCTGCAGACGTTCAATCATTCCGCAGTACCTGACCTAGATCAAGACAAAGTCAACAGTACTATAAGGGCCCTTAAAGGGGATGTTCAGCTTATAAACAAACTGAATGGAGTTCCAACATGCAAATTGCACCGGGTCTATCACAAAAATAGAAACAATAAGACAAAAACTAAGCCAGCCACTGAATCATGGTTGACTTACCAGTATGGTAAAATGAAAGATGGAAATCATCCCACTGATGACACCCAAGAACGGGAAGTGGCAGTGATGATAGGAAAGCTTGTTGAGAAAATGCTACCGCAGAACCAGATGAATGATCCTGAGTACATTGCTGGAGTAATGTCTCCCCCATTAGTACCAGATAATCATGATGATGATCATATGGATGATGATGAAAATGAGGATCCAGAGTGGGATGAGGTGGTGCAACGTATTCATGAGATTTGTTTAAAAGGCTAAAAGCTGGAACCACATTAACTGTGTTGTATTAGGAGTCGTAATAATTCCCATATACTTACACACATATGTGCACAAACTGAGGTAATGAGTACACGATTTACTAAGCTGGTAAGCCACTCACAACATTAAACTCTATATTCTTAATCACAGCTCATCTTTAGAAATATGTAAGACTCAATATCACATTACTTTGATGTCTAATAACTGATAATAGTGAGATTGCTTAGAACTAATAGTCTGAATGAAATTCTGTAACCACAATAATTAAACAACAAGAATGATATGTACCCTGTCATATTAACCTGGATTAACTTATGATTTCTAGAGTTAGTTACTGTTTGTGGTGTTGGTGCTGGAAAGAAAGACGGGTGTTGGTTCTGACTGGGAGGCGTTACTATTGTGGTGTTGGTGCTGGAAAGACAAAACCGGTGACGCTTCTGAGTACCGGTAAGTTTGTTGGAAGCCGTCGCGGAAAATATGAGCATGATCTGAATCTATGATCTAAATTTATTCCTTAGACTGCGAATAGTTAAAACTATTTGATACAATATCGCTTTTGCCTAGTAATTAAAGGACTATAAATAATTTATTTATTAATATTGAATGATTAATGTGTTAATAACTTAAATGAAAATATGAAAAATGATCTTATTGGGAAATAATTAAAACTATTTTGACACTATTGCATTTAGCCTGGTAATGAATGTACTAAAATGATTTAATTTAATTTATTTCAATTTAATAAGATTTTAATAGGATTAAATAAGATTGGATGACCGGATTACTTAGTAACTTAATTGTTCGCATCTTTCTTGTGTCCTAATCATGACTTCTATTCCACTCATGTCTAATGGACCTTAGTCCACATTTATTGCAAGTTGATGACATCTGAGGACGGGACATTTGAGAACACTGCATCAATGTACCGGTTTAAAGCGCGATCAAGTTCTGAATTCTGATAGTTATGATGATGGTCAGCGATCTCAGTACCGGTATATAATGGTCCCAGGATGGGCATAGCTGGTAGAAGTCGCCTAGTAATTAGCAATGTAGACTAACATACGGTACTAGTTGGTAATTGTATAATTGTATAATGTATATTCGAGCGTCATAATCATTGCATTGGAGTAATTCTGTTCAAGTTCTGAAGTCTGACAGTTGTGAAGATTGGCAGGACTCTCAGTACCGGTATATAATGGTTCTATGATAGGTATAGTTGGTGGGAATGTTCTCCTGGATATCTGTATTTGTATTTGTATTTGTATTGTATATAACTATATGTTTTTCTTTGGTAAATAATTGTATCTGTACCTGTATTTGTTGGTATAATGTATAATGTATATGTAAATATGTAATATGTAATATGGAATATATTATGATATGCAGTAACCTACACCCTGCACTTTGGCGGTTGGTGCTATGGTTACTAAAATTAAGGTTTTTTGACATGGAACAGGATTTGTTTCCTAGTGGTTATTGGGTCTCGATTTCCGTGCTTTTTTCTTGGTCTTCTTCTCGTCTTAGTTTTAATTGATTTTAATACCTCGTCTGTGCCCCGCCTCATTGGCCGTGCGCGAAAAATCCTGCTATCTCCAGGACTAAATATTTATGTGAATTTCTAAAAACATGTAACTCAGACTGAGTCTGGTTATTGAATGGGTAAAGTGCAGAGCTGAGCACTAATACATTGTTGTCTTTATTATCTCCTGACGTCACTCTAGTTCAGACGTAAACAGCGTCTGGACACTGGACTCCTCGTGGAACATTAAGTTGGGAAACCCACGGGGAGTCTTTTCTGGTCCCTTGGCTCTACATAGCCAGGGTCCGCCCCTTTTGGCCTTTATTTTATTTTGATTGTTTTTATATTATTATATTGTATTTATCTTGCTGTATTTTTGATTGACGATGACGACAACAAGAGTTTGTGATTTTTTGAAATTGAAAGGTTTGAAGTTAGTGCATCTGAATACTAGGAGTATGTTCAAGAAAAGGCAAGACATTTTTGAACAGTTAGATGGTACTGACATTGTAACCATGAGTGAGACCTGGCTCCATGATGAGTATGATGATGACCTAATTGAATGGAGTGGTATGAAGCTGTTCAGGCAAGACAGAAAACGAAAAAAGGGAGGAGGTATCGCTGTTTATGTTCGAAATGATTTGGAGGCTGATATCACTGTTCGAAATGACTTAAATGTTAGAAATTACCACATTGAATGTTTTGTCGTTGATGTTAAGATAAAGGGTGAACCTGTAATGCAGGTAGTAACGCTTTACCGGCCACCTTCAGGTAAAATGGAAATATTTTTTGAACATGTCAAAAAGTTGATGAAAATGTCTCAACGACTAAACACTGAACAGTGGCTGCTAGGCGATATCAACATCAACTGTTTAAGAGAAACTGGTGCCTCAAGTGTCGCCCTTTCTGATCTTTGCAGAGACGAAGGGTATCATAAGCTGATACATCAGTGTACTAGGCCTTATTCTAAGACGGTTTCTTGTCTAGACAACATCTTGACAAACTTTAACAAAGACATGCATTCGGGGGTGTTAAATTTTCTGGTGAGCGACCACTTACCGGTATTCTGTGTCAAAACTAAAGTTTATGTGACCTACACAAAGAAAACGATCAGGGTCAGGAGTTATCGTGATTTTGAGGAAGAGCTCTTTAAGGATTGGTTAACATGTGGTGACTGGGATCTGTTTTATGACATGACCAGTGCTGATGATGCTTGGAATTTTATCCAAGAATTAATTACTAGCTTCCTTGATTGTTATTGTCCTTGGATTGACATAGATGTTGTTGATAAGCGTAACAAGTGGATGACAAGTGACATTCTTGGAATGATAAAGGATCGGGAAGACAATGTTGATATCTTCTTGAAAACTAGAGATGAGCTATTTCTTAAAAGAGCTCGTGCACTTAGATGTAGGATAAGTAGGGCCATCGAGTTTTCCAAGTCGAATTTAGTGAGAGCCTCGTTGGAGGAAAATAAGAAGGATCCTAAGAAGTTTTGGAGGATAATTAACAGCGTTATAAAACCTGAAGTGGATGTGGTACCACCTGTTCTGATTGGAGATGATGGCTTCATCAAAAATAATCAAGAGTCAGTAGACTACCTCAATTGTTATTTTTCTAACATTGGCAGTAAGTTGTCAGCCAAAATAACCCAAGATGGTCATCCGGAGCGAAAATTCTTTGACGAGCCACAACCGGCTACTAGTGGAAGTATAAAAGTCAGTAGAGAATTGGTTGATATTCTACTGGGAGAGATAAATGTTAACAAGACATCTGGGATTGAAGGTGTGAGATGTGACATACTGAAATTGGCCCTGAGGCTCATGTTGGACCCTGTTACCCACTTATATCAGTTGAGCTTTGACACGGGTGTCTTTCCAGATGCCTGGAAAGTTGCCCGTGTCAACCCCATCCCGAAGACTGGCAATCTCAAACTAATCACTAATTGGAGACCGATTTCCCTACTCCCTGTCCCTTCAAAAATTGCTGAGAAAATTATGCATATTCACTTGACCATGGTGTTGGAGGACAACAACGTGCTGTCTGATCAACAGTTTGGTTACCGGCCAGGCCGGGGTACAGGTGATGCTATTTTCAGGTTTCTAAATTCTCTATATGAAAATAGGGACAGAGGCCATCTGACGGGGACATGTTATCTGGATCTGAGAAAAGCTTTTGATTGTGTCAGTCATTCGTACCTGGTAGAGATTTTGGGTCAGCTGGGACTGCATGACAAGGTGCTGAACTGGTTGATGTGCTACCTGACGGGTAGGTCACAGTACACCCGCATTGGTTCATTTGTTTCTTCGGTGTCAGATGTCAAGTATGGAGTCCCACAGGGTTCCGTGTTGGGGCCCCTCCTGTTTATATTGTATATTAACGATGTCACAAAAGTAATGGGAAGCTGTGATTATTTGATGTATGCGGACGACATTGTGATGTACACCTCTAATAATAAGGTTGATCTTATTCAAGAAAGGCTACAGGGCACTTTAACTGCTGTCTATAACTGGTGTCAGGGCAAGCGCCTGACAGTAAACACTGAAAAGACAAAGGTGGTATGGTATGGAACTACAAATAAATTAAAGAAAACTAAGAATAAAGCTCTCTACATGAATGGCCAAGTTATAGAGTCAGTTGACTGTTATTCTTACTTGGGTCTAAAAATAGACTCGACTTTGAGCTTAGAACCGGCTATGAGAGAGCTTTGCAGCAGAGTAAATCACAGGTTATTCAGGTTTGGCAGGTTCACGCACCTACTAAGTATAAACAATTGTTTATTGGTCTATTTTGCTACTGTCCTGAGTGTTTTTGACTATGCATGTTTTGCGCATGATGGGGCCAATCTTGGATCCTTAAAGAAATTGGACAGACTGCAGTTAAGAGGGTTGAGGCTTTGTTATAAGGGTACTTTACATGACGAGACTGCTATGTATGACGCATCAAAGATACCAACCCTTCAACGTCGAAGGCAAGAACTTTTATTGAGTTATATGTTTAAGCTTTCATCAAAAGTAGATTTATTGGACCTCAGAGAAAGACAGCACGAGACCCGGTCAGCTAACCAAATTCGGTTCAGGGTGCCCAGAGCCAGGAATGGAGGTTACACCAAATCACCACTGTATAGGGGATCGGCGCTGTGGGACCTGCTTGGGTCCTGGTACCAAAGAAGTAAAGACAAGGCTACCTTTAAGCTAAGGCTGAAACGAGTGTCTGACTTGTCCAAAAAAAGTACTAATCCTGGGGACGGACTTGTAGAGGATGAATGAATGTACTGACGGATGCCCATTGTGATAATCCATAGATGAAACAAATGTGACCGGTTGTAATGATAGGTCATGTTCTGTACGGGAAACGTCAGGGTCCAACTGTTGTCATGATAGTGGACACCTTCGTGAAAATTACCTATGGCAATCGCTACTGGTTGTGACGCACTGTTGGATAATTAAACTGTAATTAAAATCTAAATCTAAAACTGTGAACCTTATCAGACAATTTGGCAAGCTGTTGTAATGATTGCTGGTCAGAGTGTTTGATGGACTGTATTGAATAAGTGCTCCTAAGAACTCAATTGAACATTGTAAAACGCATATATGGTCAGTACGCCTACTACTTTGATACATCAAACTCCCATCAGACTGTGCTAACCTTTCTAAGTTGATAATCCTGGTAATGATACCGGGACTAATTAATTCCTGTTGTCGTCCTTGTTTATTATGTATGTCCATGTTTTTCTATTCGTTTGTTTGATCCCGATTCTCTCGTCTTATCTATGTGCTACCGACTTTGAATTAATCAAAAACCATGAAAAGTTGTGCACCCTAGCATCAAAAGTGTTCATTATATTCCTGTATTTCATCTTTATATCGCCATGTATATACTCATTTTTATCTCATCTGATTTATGTGTGAACAATCAAGAATTGTAAACAAATGAAGGTATCATCATTTATTGTCATAAATTCCACAAGTGTATCCTGTGTTCTTGACAATAAAAACATTTCCAAACCTAAAAAAAAAATGGGAGCCATTTCTTACAGCCAATACTATATCCCAGCTAACTGTTTCCAAGCATCCTATGAGATGTCTAATTAATCCGACATACCCGACCTCAGATTAACTGATCATGTTAACTGCGACACACACTAGATATAGCTGTTGTCTTACCTGTCCGACCTGGGTGGTGGGTTCTGCTGAGGTGTTGACGAGGAAGGTGTAGGTAGAAGATGGGGTGAATACAGGCGAGTTATCGTTGGTGTCAGTCAGCCACACGTACACGTTAGCCGTGTCACTTGTATACCTCTCTACGGTAGACGTCTCCTGTGCATACACCTGTACAACAAGGTAAACCAGTGATGTTGCAATATGTGTTTGTTGCTTTGCTTTACACCTTGCCAATAACGATGAGAAATGTATGTATTTGTAGACGTAGTAAAGAGAGTCCAGCTAAATTAATTCTTCTGTCCCCTATAATTGATGGTTTTGTGGACAACCAGGTTATATGAGTGAACAGGCAATCAGGCATGTTATCAATGATAGAACAACTTCAGACCAATTATGGTTGGGGAAGGTGAAACTACTTCATTTTGTTCTATGACGTACCTGTAGGAAGAAATAGTCTGTGCGTTCCTTGTCCAGTTTGTTACTATCTGTGACGTAGATAATGCCTGACGTAGCCTCGATTTCAAACGCGCCTGTCTTTAGAGGGTCTAGTAGGTGGTATTCTATGTCGGCGTTTGTACCCTGGTGGTCAAAATATATGTATTACAACTCTATTACACTGTGTTGCATTAATTACATGGCTATCCATAATAATGGTAGCACTGACGAGGCAATATTGCGGTCCATATCTATTCATTCAGAAAGCGGAACAAGTAAAATAGATCAAATACTGATTCATTGACGTAGGCATCGTGTGAATTTTGTTGTGACATGTGTGATTTTGAGCAGTAGTTTAGCTGAGGTGATTTAAGCATTATGTACATGTATATACACATGTCCTTCACGGTGTGACAACTCCCAGTAAACTTCATGGGAGTATGGTGGGACTCTGGTTATTCCATCCATCACGATCTCTCTGAACTATAAGTGTTGGAGAGTTCTGAACCCCTGACTGGAGTTTTATATGCAGCACTTAGCGTCGGCCAGCACTTTCACCCGAGGATATTGGTGTGACATATATTCTCTTAACACTTTAGACATGCCACATACAAACACATGATACAGTTAACATGGGAATGCATGACATATCCATATATTCAACATTCAAACACATTCCTTTGTGTTAGGACTTATGCATCAACAATAATAGTTTCTTCCATGCGATCCATGCAATGAGTGGGGTTAGGGAAAGTGGAGGGAGTGGTGGTGATATTTATCTAGACATGCCCATTTTTGTGTTCACAGATAAGTGCTTTCATATCTTCTTTTCTAAAAGACCCAACATTCTTTCTATAGTAATCCTATCAATAACAGGCATTATTCCATGTTGCATTCAATTCAGATGTCACCTGAAACAAATATGTGATTTTCATCCCAATACAGTCATTCTTTTCATCAATTGCTCATAATTAAACACAAAACTCATGTACCAAAATAACAACATTTACTCTGAAATTGAATATTTCATCTGTGCAGTCTTAACATTAGCCTTTCAAAGGGTTGAAACTGAAATATGATAGACAACAGTCAGACGTTGGGCATGGTTTCAGTGAGCTGGGCACAGCTTAATACATATATTCTCTACCTCTCCTGTCATGTTTAGGCTTATAGTTCCTGTCTGAAATAGAGGATATATCACACCTGTCATGTTGATATGCAATTATATGCTATGCGCTATGATTTTGAGTCTAAAAAAGACACTTAACATGATGCCGATGAAGCCATGGATTCCGCCATTTATAATAACGGCAAACTCCAAAGTACCATTTGATATTGTATCTATACATACAATACCAGAAACCAGTAACTTAAGCTTCTAACCAATCCCCTCATTCTGTGGCACATATATACACACATATATACACAAATAGTCTAATCCCCACATACATTATCCAAGTATTTCCATTCATGAACATAATTATTCTCATACCTCTGTAAATGACCTGTGCTCATTTTACACAGAAACCGGTCAATAAGTTGAAGACTGTGTTCTCACCATATCCTTATCAGTGGCTGTTATCTGCTGCACCCTGTAGTCGTTAGGGGCGTGCTCAGGGATGGACACGTTGTAGAGTAGACGCTGCATACTGGGGGCGTGCACGTTAGCGTCCTCTACCGTCACCACCAGGGTGGCATAGCTGTTTCTGTACTGGGGGTTGTCTGTCTGGTAAGCCTGCAACACAAGGGACAGGTGTTAAAATGTGTCCAGGTAATCCATCAACAAATAGACAGTATCATTAAATTTGTTTGTTTTGGGGTTACTATCATGATGCGTTTGTTGGAAATTTCCATTCCACTATCTACCACAGCATCCCTCTCCAGACTCTCTTTTTCTTTTTATCCTTCTATTGTTTGTAGAGTTATCCGTTAAATTTAGATCTGTTTTTCTGATGAAAATAGTTTCTTCTTTTCGAGAACCGTATCCACAGAAATACAACAGGGTTATGTGAACTTACCTTGATTCTGATAACAAACTGTGGTATCCGCGTCCTGTCCAGCACTTGTTGGGGAATGATGTCCCCCGTGTTGGTGTCAATACTGAAGTAGTTCCGTCCTTGGACAACTTGTCCTGAAAACGTCATATCGAAATAACAATGACATACAAGGGGAAATACTGATGTACTAAGTATATACTTATATTATTAAATTGGTTCTTAAAATTGGATATATGTAACTGTATTTTTCATGAACATGATTATTTGATTAATTGATAAACAAAGGGGGTTTGCAACATTTTCTGCTCGCGAAGAGTAGCTTATCATTTAGATAGAAAATATAGGTTATATTAGGGATCATTTACATCTGAATCATATTTCATACAAATCAGTTAATAACCAGGCTAACCATGTCAGTACAGGCTACATACCTCCATCTAGTTGATAAGCTATGCTGGCATTGATGCCGTAGTCCAGGTCGTACGCATGAATCGGTGGGCGTGTCTTGATGGGTTGATACACCAAGGAAGTGTTCTGAAATACACATGATATATACCAAGTGAACGTTCAGTGAATCCACAAGTAGAGTACTATCAAAACTTCCACAATGGGCTATTACATACGTTCTAACAGAATTTTTATGTACGTCCTGACATAACATGTATATATATATACTCTAAGCAATATTATACTCCACTGCAACTTGACGAAAGCATTAAACCCTGGAAAGTGGAAGCCAATAATTGGTGTCCTGATGCACCAACGGCAGCACCGCATCGGTACATCATGCATCAATCCCGTAGGGTCGTCATGATGCTTGAATGCAGCACTGGGGAGTTACTCGCCAGGGCTGCATTCAAGCATGATGACGACAAAGTCCACAGCTCCATCACCAATTAACCCCTGAGTTGCTCAGAGCAGCATGTATACTGACCTGCTCGGGCAGAGTGAGGTGGTAGATGTCGTGACTGAAGGTGGGGTTCTGGTCGTCTCCGTCCGTCACCGTGATGAAGAGTTGTGTCCAGTTGGACTGCGGAGGGTCGCCGATGTCCTGTGGATTATATGGTATATTACACGGGGTGATAACATCGATGACTTGCGGTAAGAATATGATATTCGCCAGTGTCTCTCATTTTATTGAGAGTGATGTTAATGTTACCCATTATTAAGTAGACCTGTTTTCCTGTGTAGCAATGAGTTTCATTAGATGTCATGGATTGTTGAGATTTTGGTCCATTTGATCAATCACTCGAGTCCATTTCTAAGGTCTAATAATGGTGTTATTGGTTTACATTATTGTTTGACATGTATATTGAATCTCCCAATCCTTTAATGCGGTCATTATGTTAAAGTCTTATGAGCTGATTGAATATATTATGCTTACAGTTGTGGTGACATTGAGAACAAACAGTCTTGGACCAGAGTCAAAATCCAGCTGCCTCTGCAGTATGACGATGCCGTCTGATGAGGCCCCAGTCATGCCGAACACACCGTCACCGTCCGTCTGAAACACGCAGGCAAATTCAAGATGGGTTAGGCGCTGATTCGGTCGTTGATATTTATTTTTCAATCACGCAATGCATTTGTGTTTCATAATGTATTATATAGATATGTGTAGCATTTTTAACCAGTCTGATACTTATAAATACATTTTGAAAAATATAGAAAATTAACTATCGGGAATAAGTCAGGGGGTCCGTACCTATCACAAAAGAGAGGTGCCCTGAGCGACCCTAGTGGTACCCTCATGACTAGAGATGTGAACATGCATCTCAGATGTCAAGCCTTCCCCATGTTCATATCATAGGCATAGTCCCCTGAGTTTAAGTTTTTGCAAATCCTTTTCGAATATGTATGACCATTGATGCAATGTTTGCTATATTATAAAAAAAAAACATGGCCATACTAAACCCGTTAGAAACCCTGAAGTTATTATAAGTATGAACGATTGTAATGGGACTTTATGGCAGTCTTTCTCACCTGTAAGTTGTATCCGGCTATACCGCCTTCTATGTCGGGGTCGGTAGCTAAACCCCTTAATGTGAACACTGTGGTGTATATTTGTGTGGACTGTAGGAAGAGAAAGTAAAAAGAATATTCATATGCCTATACAGTAATGTTCTTTGTTGGACTTCTAGACAATATCAAAGACTAGTTTTAAAACTGAAAAATAAATCATGACCGCCATGCTACCATAACTAATGGATTCAATTAATGATCAGATATAGATTTGGTAAACCAGAATATTCATAAAAGTAAAATATGATACAACATAATAATCATGTACAACATACCTCTGATAATTGTTTATAGTATGGTGCACACAAGAATTGTGGTTTATTGTCGTTGATGTCCATAATGGCTACGCGGACGTCGGACGTCACCTGTAAGTAAATATATTACTTAACTATCAAATTGTCGATGTGGGTCACAGCTCTAAAGGGATTAAGTCAGATGAAATTTTAACAAACAAACAAGGGTTGCCAATTTGAAGAAGAAAATGTGCTTCCTGAATTAGTAAAATGAGCGACACATGCTCTTAAGAAGCATCAGAGATGCCACATATGTCATAGAGAATGGGTTGATTTGGCGACATGCATACATTACAAGTAATATTAAAGACATTAAAGCGATGTACAGCATTTCTCAATAAGTAAACATAAATGCCATTATAAAATCTAAATAAGGCATGACCTACCTGTACAGTTGAGGATGAGTAGGCCACATCACACTGTAGGATCACTGCTATAGATTTTGTGGTAACCTGTGATAGACAACACCATCATGGTTACCCTAATATGTCTCAAAGAATGATTATACTTTCGCAACTAAATTCACAACAATAAATATACAGCAGTCCAACATTATAGCACTCCAATGCACTATATGGGTATATATCTAAAACTGGACATCGACATCCATGTATCAGAGTCCTTCTAAAAGAAAGCTATATTCAGTCTCATCAAAGTAGAAATACATAGGTTGCTATATGAAGGAGAAGGCCATGTTCATGCCTATGTGTACGTCTGGGGCAAAACAGAACCCCCCTTACGAGGCAAATGAGTCTGTGTCCATGAGTGTCTGCATTCATGCTACAGTCATAAGGTGTTTTTTGGGAAATTTCCCTTTTTTGCGTTTTTGAACTTTTTTTCTCACCAAATAGGGGGTTTTTAGGCAAATTTCACTTTTATGTGATTTCGAACTTTTTTCTCGCCAAATAGGGGGTTTTTAGGCAAATTTCACTATTTTGCGATTTTGAACTTTTTTCTCGCCAAATAGGTTTTTTTTTAGGCAAATTTCAATTTTTTAGCGATTTTGAACTTTTTTCTCGCTTATAGGGGGTTTTTAAGCAAATTTCACTTTTTTGCAATTTTGAACTTTTTTCTCGCCAAAGAGGGTGTTTTTATGCAAATTTCACTTTTTTTCGATTTTGAACTTTTTTCTCGCCAAAGAGGGTGTTTTTAGGCAAATTTCACTTTTTTCTGATTTTGAACTTTTTTCTCGCCAAATAGGGGGTTTTTAGGCAAATTTCACTTCTTTGCAATTTTGAACTTTTTTCTCGCCAAAAGCTGCGGAATCTGCCTCAATGCATGATCCCATTGATGGACTCTGGATAGACCCATGCATAGTGAAGACCTACATAGTGGACATGAGGTCAAGTTGAAAAGTGCAAGTCACTTGTTTTGCAACTTGCACTGAACTGAACCTAATAGCCCTTGACTGGATTGTCAACAATCAATTAAACTATGACCAAACTCCCTCTATTTCGGAGACCAAATACACTATCAAATGATTTATATTTTTTCAAAATAACATCCTGTGTAGAATGGCTCGGTATTCAGGAATCCTACTGCGAATAAAAAAATGTCAAATTCTAATTCTAAATACCTGAAAATTGAGAAATGCTGACGTTCACGGGTTATGTAGGAAATGTACTAAAAACAGCAAAAAAAGGCAACAAAACCCTAATTTTCTCAAAAACTGTTCAGTAGGATTTTTTCTAACTGAGGTTCCACTGTTTTCTACCCTCATATTACACATTGGCATAGAGAATATATTGACACCTAGTCAGGATTTTGCGCTAGGAGCAATCTGTGAGGCGAAAAACAGCCAAAATGAGCCACTGGTCTGAAGTATAAAACTGGGCATCGATCACTATAGAGCTACAAAGAGACAGAGAATCGATGTCCAGTAAAAACGCTTCTCTGTCATAGTTCCTCCTGGTTGCTAAATAACTGTTTTTTGTGGGGGGTTTTAATAAATGGAATATCATTTTTACCACTATAGTCATTGTGTGTATGTGATGGCTACTTAAACATTATTTCATGTCAGTTTAGATGTGGACTAGAGTGTCACTGATACCTTACCTGTGTTTGTGTTGTTTGCGGACTAAATTGACAATTTAATTGCTCATTTGTTGAAGGGACCTGTGAGGAGAAAATAGTGTAATGGTCAAGTTATACCGTTTAGCTCCTTTACTTCAGACACATTAGTACAGTTTATAAAACAACAATGACATTATGTATCAGGTTTCAACTTTTTCTTTCAATATTATGATTCTTCCCACAAATGCTATGGAAGCCGACGAGGGCCATATACATGTACTATGTCTCTTAGTACTTTTGTATATAGGCCCATGTATAATACTCTACAGGAAATACTATATGCATGTTTCTACTGCTGTCAACAGTGAAAAATGTGCTGTCAGTCTGTCAACTTCTGTAATTGAGCTTGCTGTCAAAGGGGGAAAAACGCTGTCTGTCTGTCAACTATTTTTATTGAAGCTTCTGACAGGTATCCTTTAGGCCTGGGATGTAAGAGGGGTATGGAAGAAGGTATAGTCAGGGGGAAGGAGGGAGGAAGGAGGGAGGGAGGGAAGGAAGGAAGGAGGGAGAGAGGGAAGGAGGGAGGGAAGGAGGGAGGGAAGGAGGGAGGGAAGGAGGGAGGGAGGAAGGGCAGGAAAGATGGAGGGAGGGAGAGCAGGAAGAAGGGAGGGAGGGAGGGAGAGCAGGAAGGAGGGAGGTAGGGAGGGAGGGAAGGAGGGAGCCCAGCCCTGCCATGCCATGCCATGCCTCACTTCCCTACTCCCCTACATTCCTACCCGCCCATTCCCCTTCTCACACACTCCCAGCATGACAGTATTTACTGGGGGCGGGAGGGAGGGAAGGAAGGAGGGAGGGAGGGAAGGAGGGCGGGAGGGAGGGAGGGAGGGAGGGAGGGAAGGAGAGAGGGAGGGAAGGAGGGAGGGAGGGAAGGAGGGAGGGAAGGAGGGACGGAGGGAGGGAAGGAAGGAGCGAGGGAGGGCAGGAAGGAGGGAGGGAGGGAGGGGGGAGGGAGAGAGGGAAGGAGAGAGGGAGGGAGGGAGGGAGGGAGGGAGGGAGGGAGGGAGCCCTGCCCTGCCATGCCCTGCCTCACTTCCCTACTCCCCTACATTCCTATCCACCCATTCCCCTTCTCATACACTCCCAGCATGACCATTTACTGACTCTGTATTGAGCACTAACGCTAAAAGATACCTGTCACAAAGTGGTTTGCATAAGTTGACAGTTTGACAGGTGAAAAATCCATATTGACAGCAATTCTTTTTCAACTTGACAGTGTGACAGGTGAAAAATCAATGTTGACAGCAACTTATTTTCCCAACTTGACAGTGTGACAGGTGAAAAATCAAAGTTGACAGCAACTTTTTTTCCAACTTGACAGTTTGACAGCTGAGAAATCAATGTTGACAGCAAAAAAAAAGGCTTATAAAATTAATAAACACATCTTTTTATTTTTCTTATTTCATATAATTGTGGCCCTCCTCGGCTTCCGTACTATGGCATGTATTTCAGAATATGAAAAGTAACATTTTAAATTCCAATTTTTAATGTGAGCAAAAGTAGTGCTGTGGCGTATCTGAATTAGTAGTTCCCTTTGATTTTCAATAATTATGCTAGTTATATTCGTTACAGTATAATCAGGTATTGCCACATAAGATAGGAACAATAGTATGCACAATTTCATAGTAAGCAGTCACTCACCGGTGGGTTTCTTGGGTTGAGCACGTTAAGGTCTAACTGCTTATTTAAAACAACTTGGTAGAGCTGGGCCCCTGTCTTAGACAGACCCAGGTAGCCATTGTAACGCTGGTCACGTGATGTATCCAGTCGGATCTGGATGGCACTGGACTCGAAGGAGAACAGCACTGTGCCTGTGGGGGTAGGAATATGTGAAATTGAATACTTTTATTAAATGAATGACAATATTAATTGAGATTTGAAATACACTGATAAAAGGTGAATACTCATATAAATATGTATGTGCACATAAATAATCATAATGACAACAAAGGGAATCGATAGCAGTCGTAATAGCAGAAGAGCAAGTTGCAAATTAAGATCACACAATTATAGTTATATGATATAGGAAGGAAGATACAATGATTGAAAGAAGGAATTATCGAGATGGCAATTTCTAACTTGTTGAAGGGGAATCTGACTCGTAAGCAAAAACGCACCAGGATATAGGCTGATATTGATAACTCATCAATACTTGGATGAGTCGGTTCTCATGGACAATCACTAAAGTGAATCACTTTTATTGTATCATTCCCAACCAGTGTCCAGTGCCCTTATTAGGACCCTAATACAAGGGCACAGTTTCAACATATCCAGAGGCAGAACCCTATTTCTATACTACTCACAACGCTTCCTAACTTCTGACCCCGCAATATACCATCCTGACATCAAACGTGACCATAAAACCAGTGTCCCAGATGGTATAGACCAGTATAAAACAAAATCCGAGCACTAAAACTCCCCTAACCGTCCACCTTTTGATGTACAGGATAAAAAGGGGAATAACCCTCATCTTCCAACATGATCAATGAATTATCGATTCCGCCTGTAGGTGGCGACACTAGCGTCCCTAGACTACAGAGACGCAGCACGTGCTAGGTGAGTCAGGCCACGTGACCTAACGGACGCTGACAGCTGCTTTTTATGCGATATGCATGATGTATTGACGTTTAGGGGTGTTATTGTTATCACATTCCTGTGTGTTTTCACGCTCTAAGTGAATAATATCGCTCATTGTGGGTTCTGGCGTTCAGGGCTGGTAGGTTGGGACAATGGTGGGAGTGACACCTACTATAATGTGTTGTACATGTATACACACAGGACCATCCTTGCTTATTGAGACTTACCCTAGCCCTATTAATGACTGCCAATCTAAGGTTATGTTTGATGTAATTATGGGTTTAGTCGTTTAACTTGCGAATACCGATAGATTACAGGGTCTATTTAGACCGTATTCATATAACCCGAATTAGATACCTGTAACCTAAACTAGTGTGCTTGGCTGCTGATCAGAATATGATAATTATTTATGTTCTCAAGTTAAATTACCTTTCCATGATGGAATATATGTGTTTTGCCAAGAAGTAGATGTTGGTGCCTTAAATTGACACAAAATCCTCCCTACAGTACACAATTAAATCAATTTCACTCATCACAGACGACACCAACATGACGGCTATACACTGGAGGACCTAGATGGTTATCAGACCAGCACATACACACCTGTGCTGCCAGGTGGGTAAGATAGCACCGTGTGTGTGGGGGGGGGGGGGGGGGGGGGTCTGGTAGGGTCTGGAGTCATGCAGCACTCTACTCAGGCCACCTGTGGGCACACAAGGTGAGGAGGTGGACACACCTGGTTAAATCTAGACTCAAGGATGTGGAATGGGGAGCCCATCCTTACGCTGTTAGGGTGTTATGTGTAATAATTGTGTGTCACGAAATACCTCTAGGGGTTCTACATTGAGGTTTGACATCTAGAGAACTAACATGCATAATAACGTCTACCCATATATATGCACTTGTCTGGATTCATGGCGACTCCTTTACCTTTCACTCTTATGGGGTTGGGTGGTATCACATGGCAGAAACCGTACCCTACCATATACGGGTAGTATTACCCCCTCTAAAAGATCATTATCATGGTATATCTAATTCAGATTGAACCAAAAGGGTCATGTCCTGATCTTAACATTACATTTTGCCAAAAGTGTCTACGATTTACCAGAGATTTCGATGATTTGCCAAATGTATCTACCGAAAATGATCTCATTTCGACCGAAGTATTTGCATGTAGTTTTATTATTTACCAAGAATGGCAGGCAGGCAGGAGTTGCATGAACTATGACTCATCAACCAAAGGATTTAGATCAAAGGGCTGAATCAGGAATGAACTGTAACTGGGCCTCGTGCTGTGGCTCACAAAGGCACGGTATCTATTTAATAAAAAAATGTCTGTCATTTACTAGAATAATTTGCATATAATTTTGATGACATCAGAACATGCACACGCTCAAATCATTGTGATTTCTGAATACGACTCCTCTAGTATTGAAACCCTGCTAAAATTAACTTTTTCATTATTCTAAAAGTAAATGCAAGCAAGAGACCCATTACCTGCTATATCAGTCAAAGGAAGCTAACGGTCAATTCGGTGGAAATTAACAGTAATGCCAAACGCAATTACCTGTCATTTACTGGTTATATAGGTGGCCCATAGTATATTAGAGGTGTCCCACAACTATGCAGTGTAAGATCTCTGAACCTTAGTCGTTAGCCCTTCGTAGGGGGGCGTGGCCTTACCCGGTAGGCATGAACTGTATCCACCATCTCTGAACTCGTACTACTGGGTAATGAGAACCTAGTGAGCGATGTTTTGATCAAAGTGTTTTCTGTGTGATGGTCCTTAAAGCCACCTTTACCACAGCAAAGAACAAAGGGCTTGAGATACACATCATGTAGTTCTGGGTTCACGGTGCATGGACACGTGGATCATTTAATTACAGTGTGTACCTCAATGCTGAGACATACACATCAAAGGGAGTCATTAATTCTGCCTGGGGTCTTCTACTTAATTGGGTCAGACCAGAAGGCATCTCTCCTCGTCTGACCCCCTTGAGGATATGTCACCATTCTATCATGTGTATAGTAATTGGTTTTCACTCTCAGAAAGTGTTTCATTTTGTATGAGCCTCGATTATGAAGTCCTATGGCTTTTTGCATCTACGTCAAACCAGTATGTCTTGCATGGTTTGGGTTTTCCTAAAGGACATAGATATGCATACTCTGGATATACTTCTGTTTCCTCTGGCATACACCAGTTGTCCACGGCTACAGACAGGTCTACCTCCAAAAAACGAACTTTAATGGTGGAGCCATTAGGATGCTATTTCTACAGTGAACGATATCAGGCTGTCTGGATGATGTCTATCCTGACATGGACCAGACGTATCAATTATAGTACAGGGCTTCAATGGGCCAAGGAAGGGATAGGGAGTGGGCAGGTGCGGTAAAGGAAAGTCAGGGGATTCGATGGCGGACCAGGAGAAGTCAGGGACCAAGAATAATGTACCTATACACAATACATTTGCACCAACTGGTCTATAATTATGCAGTTAAATAGTCAACGCCTCTTCAATATAGAAGTGCCTTTTCTATGGTGGAATGAATCACACCGTCCCATGGGGTTTGCTTTTGTTGTTATGATAAATAATTAATGTGTTTATTTACATCATTATCATCTTGGTGGTGCCTGAATGATAGACTTCTACTTACCGACACGGGTGTCTTCTGGCACTTCTGTGAAGAGGGACGGACATGGGTTTGCTTGGGCTGAAATAGAAATGAAACACATGAATCTCAAATGTAATTCATATAGGTGCTATATAATGTATTGGGGTCATTATCTAATCGATCGCAGAAGCATGGTATGAGAAACTTGACTGATGATTCGAGGATTACTATTATTACTGAGATAAGGATGATTATGTGGTATAATTATCGTTATTAGGGTTATTTGGTATGTGGACACACACAGGGGAAGGCCCTCCATAATAAGTCCATCCCAGTCATAGTGATGTGTAGTGCAGATTCGATCTTTTCCCATGAATAATGAGAACAGCCATCTGCAACCCCTATGGCTTGGTGTCCAGACATAGCTCTAGTGTGTCCGATTTAGATACCATTAGTTAACTATTCCTACCCTATTTTCTTTGGTATAAGTACAGTTTATTTGTTTTTTTAACAATGCCGTGTTGTTTATACTTCAAAAATGTATATGTCCGTTCATTTCCATTAAATAGTTAACCCATACACACAATCAGCAACAACGGGTGACGACTAACCAATCCATATACATGTACATGCAATATCCTAGCTTTTAGGGTACAGGGAAAGTGCATTATTTCACATCCGATCAAAACAAACGCATTGCATACACCCAAACAAACAGCCTTAGAACCCCACAGGTAGATGGTCTGCTTGGTTTAACCTAGCTTGTTGTAATTAGTAAAATGACTCCGGGTCGGACGGCATGGGGTACTGTTAATTATTCAGAAAGTTGATCTGACGCTGGGGTCCCCCCCCCCCCGCGCGCTCCTCATCACCAAACCCTCCAGTACCTGAACAACCGATCCGTAACTATGGTGATCATGGAAACCTTAAGGCCACGTAAACAGTGGCTGGTTGCCTGGTAACTGCATTAATTGTAACGGTGCCTGCCCCAGGTGTGCATTGCTAGAGGCATGAGTAAGGACCCCGTGCATGCATGGTAGGCAAGATGGAAGTATGCTTGGAGCCTTGTAGGGTAGATATAGAGGGGGGGGTATGACTTTAGTCCCAGGTATGTAGATTTAATTCAGATGGGGGAGGTGGAATATTTAGGGAACGTATCATGCGTGATGGGTAGATCCAGGGGTATGCATAATATTATATAGGCCAGTGTTTACATCGTGGGTTTTTTATATCCACACTTTTCAGCTGTGATACATTATCAATCAGAAAGAAGGAGAGATTGGTTTTAGCTGTATGAAGTGATCACAGATATGATAACATTAGGTCAATTACTATTTTTATCAAATGGAAGTCAGGGGATTCCCTCTTCAAACTGAAATACGATTATTTAAAGCACGGGCCTGCTACATGAAAAAGCACCAATCGGAAATCCATTTACTGCCTGTATTTTGGATGTTGTATATATAACTGTAGCTATATAATGTGATGGGAAATCCCCTGGAAGTATCGTTATAGGAAGGCACAATGACAAAACAACTAGTGTTGATCTTTATTTGTCAATATTATTGAGTACCTCTATGGGTCAGTTTGTGAGATCATGTTGAGGTCAATACATTTTAATATGTAATGTACACATGCCGAATCTACTTTTTATTACACATACTATCCTTGTCGTCCTTGGTATTAAGAGGATTTGCAAACGTGATCTGATCCAACGATGGCTAAAGGCACCATACAAAGTTCATAGTACATACACCCATACAGCTTTATCTCATTTAATTGTGACAATGTGCATATTTATATTCAAAGTAACCCCGGAATGATAATATTGCCTTCATCTACATCATCTCACACAGCCTGGCCATCGTTACTAATCACTTGCTTCTAGGGCAAAGGTATGGAAGTATACCAGATTACCAGCTGTTGATTGTGACCTAAAATCTAAATATATATAATAATATTTTCATTCATTTCATACATTCAAACCACTATTCCTCTCTTATGTGCCTCTTCTAAACCAACCAGTTGCAGGATAATTCAATCAGGATTAAAACTTTTTACAGACTAATATGTCATGACTAATCAATATAAGGGGGTGATTAACAGCCATGGTTAACACTGCCGATCAAATCCAGGATGTTCCACAGTGTTATCTCTGCGGCAGATACTAAGGAATGCCTCACCCCCAGCCCAATTAATTGACAGAGAATTGAGGGACCACGGCTACATATAGATGTATATGACCACAATAACAACAACACACAATGACTCAGCACTAATTACCTTAGGCTAATCAGCCATGTTACCTAGTGTAACTCTGCTGATATTGTTGACCTAGGGCTGGGTGCCCACACACTGATAATGGCGAGGCAGGTCTATATGATACCATAATGTACACTAGTTACTGAGGCTGAGCCCCCTTGGAGGTGTGGCTGTGTGTTGTTGGGGTGTTGACCTAGGATGGTGTTGACCCTTAGGTGGGCGAGGTTAGATCAATGAATTCACTCCCTAAACCGATACCCACTCCATTGACGCAATCAGTAGGCTCTGGGTGTGACATATTAAATACATATGACACAATTAGTATTGATGTGCTGTGCCAGATATCCTAAATAAGGCACATTCGGATGAAGAATTTTGAATTGTTGATTATTGTTGGTTCTACATCCTCAGAAAAGTGAGTATCATTGTCGCCAAAAGCAGGCAGTGCCAGACTTTCAGGTGAGAGTGCTTTTGGCGACAGTGACGCTCATTTTTCTTAGGGTTTATGGTAGACATGCTATCTATTATTTTATTTGGGTATGGATTTGCAAGAGAAATAATGCCTACCCAGCTAACAGAAATTGCCACACTAAGGAACCAGAGAGAAACGACAATAACGTTGTATAATGTGTTTTCTTTTTGTTTACTGGGTATCTCTGGACACATTGTTCATCCTGTCACAATCCTCGTTCAAGGCTATCCGATATGAGGCATTTTAATGTATTTAAACCCCACGTTGATGACTTCATCCTAATACACATACATTAACTTGGGAGTCCCTCCCTGTTGGATCCAGGTGAGCCTACCTGTGTATCGGCTGGCCCACCTGGATGGCCAGGTAAATAGAGGTAACCCATTAGTAGCGCGTCACGGCAGTAACGGTGCTGGAGGAGTGGGAAAACAGGCCATGACCCCCCACCCCCGGCCCTACCTGTACCTCACCATGTCTCCTACCTGTCCCTCCCTGCCTGGGATCCCTATTTCTCACAGCTATTTTAAAGTGATAATTTAACCCAATATTGTCTTGAACCACTCCTATACTATGGTCATTTTGATCCTTTTATATGTTATATTCTCCATGTACATCAATAAAAAGGCCGTTTATCTATTAATGCTATATTGCACTATTTGGATCTATGTAACTCCTCCCACGCGCAGTACCAACATATATATTCCTCATAACAGGATCCACAACTGAGCAAAAACTCTCTGACCCAGTCCAGAACTTTTTTTTATTCAAGTATGTTGCCTATACACTCCCTTTCTATTTAGGCCAAGATCAGTAAATATATCCAAAGGCCATATATATTGTTCTTTCAAAGTTATACAAATGGAGCAATTCATTGTAATTCTCCACTTTAGGCCATTGTATGAGTACATCCTGGGTAGGGTTTCTAGCACAATAGAACTTAACTTGAGTTAAGCAGGATGCCTTTTGAATAATATAACCACAAACGTCAGGAATTACCCCCATTTTGCATGTTAAATAGACAGAGACGGGTTCGGTATTCAACAGGAAGAACTATCATTAATTTAGAGTGAGTCAGCTTTAAAAAACGACACGTCCTGGGAATGAAAGCAATGTTTTTTTTATCTGTAAATGTAATTTAAGCTGGCAGCTATGGCATGGTTGAGTGAATTCTGGTACGGGTGGCTGGTATGACCTTTTGGAATCACCTACTCTATTCTTGTACTGATCTGTTCGGAACAAAGCTCTCTGTATAGACTGTATATAAACTGAATTATATACCTGTTGCAATACAATGTATCTATGTATCTATATACTGCGTTTATACACAGATAACGTAGAGGACATATTGGGCTAATGGTTGACATTTAGCCTTCATGGTCGGCTGGAGATGGCACTGCTCCAGCTTAAAGAGAGTGGCATCCCTAACTACCCTTACCCCCCCCCCCCGGCACATACACACCAACTAGAAATATGTCAATAATTATATTCAGGTCATCACCTTTCACCCAAACCATGTCCATGCTCCCACCTGTAAATACAGCTATGATGTGTTAAATTAGGAGTAGGCATGTTATGGAATTTGCGTTAGGCTCTTGCATTTTAAAACTGAGCATGACCACCCCACCCCTCCGTCTGTCTGTCTGTCTGTCTGTCTGTCTGTCTGCCTGCTTGTCTCTGTATGTATGTCTCTTCCTCCCCCCTCTCTGTCTCTCTATGCCTCTCTGTCCCTGTCTCTATCTCTATCTCTCGCTATTTATCCCCTGTGTCCCTGTAGTATATGCATGCATGTATACAGTCACTTTGCCCTAGTGGTACCCCAGTATGACAAAGAGTCCTGACTTCCTTTGGGGTGATTACAGCCTATACTCTATGTCCACCTGGCAGCCTCCCTGTCTGCATGTTGTACTCTATAAAGGCCTGTGTGGGTGTCCTGGATCTACGCCAGGGGGCACCACAGGAACCCCCCATTAGTGGGGTCATGTGGGAGGGGTATATCCACATCCTGGACATAACGCGCCCTTCTATAATTACATAGATGTATATATGTGTAGGCCTTCAGTATGGGGTAAGGATACACCCTGACTACTACTGTTACAGCCATGTGACCAATTTACCTTCAGAGGAGGGTCTATGATAAATAGGCAGCACGCTGCTGCACACATACTTATGGATCATAAGGGCATAGCAAGAGACATTTCATATATATTATATAGAAATTAGGTTGATATTCTACAGAACAGGTCAGTACGAGGATCCACATAGGTTGTTTCTTTCTTTGACAAGCGGCAGTGCCAATTTGATGGTAATAATATTATATAAAGTTGGCGTTCCTCTAATATAAAGAGTAGGTCTTATAATACATAAGTGCAACCACAATGAGACATCTTGAAATCACCTGATACTTGTTTTACCCAGTAAACGTACAGGTTAAAGCGGCATTCTCACCAAGAGTATACATGTAATCTATCTGGTACTTTCCAACTCTGCTAACAGGTGAAGCGTGAGTGGTAAGAGTAACGCTTTAAAGGTTCCACTATTCCTCAGAATGTTACCTCGTGAATGTGTGTCCACATTGCCTACAGGTGACCAGTATTCCGAAATCAGGTTATATATAGAAAACAATATATTTCCATTACAGGTACCCCCTGTTGAGTGTCAGGTGTCATTTGTAAGTGTCAAACAGGCTCCCCTTTCAGTTTAAACTCTCTGAGGTTAGATCAAGGGCTACACGATCCCATACACAACACAAAGGCATTGACTTCCGGGATTGCTGCTCTTCTATTCAGGAGATGGGAATCAGAGGTTGCCTTTCAAGTAGTGTCCTGCCCCGAGGCGGCATCTAGAGATCCTCCTCGGGAAAAAGGAGTGGGTCTATATCACTCTGTGTATTGGATGTTTGACTCCTTAAGGGCCGCATGGTGCATTAATGTCAATGGCCGTCATGATGCATGAATGTAGCCTGTGCTACATTCACGCATCATGCCGACCCTCCTTGAATGTATTAACCCCGTAGGGTCGGCATGGTGCATGAATGTAGCCCTGGGGAGTAATTCTCTGCATTTATGGATCATGATGACCAAGCTAGGACATGTTGCATTAAAGCACTATGCGACATCCAAAGGTTTAACCTGCTGTGGTCAAAGCGTGACCAGTAAGCTCCTCCTTACCTCTACCTGTTAAGGGTGGCAATGACAATAATGACCACTGGCCATTGTGATGACCCATCAGGTAGCTATCTGTCACGGTACCCTGGTAAGTGTTGACCACTCTGCTGACACTCTTGATTTAATGATCGTCTCTTCAAGTCAGGTATCCAGAAGGAGTGATGTTAAGCTCAGATTCCAGGACGCAAATATTGCTGGAAGGTTTCTGTAATACTTGTAAGAATCTGTTGCTATATGACTAGCCAGTTCCAAATTGCAACAGATGTAACTACAACTGCTAAGCATCTGTTGCAATCTGGGCATTTAAGTATTTAGATATTCTTCCTTGTTTTTCTGTGAAAGGTTTCTACAATTAGGTCTTTTTTCTGTTACAATTTGAGCATATTGACCTGAAATTGTGTGTACATTATATTGAAGTGTCTGTTCCCTCCAATATATTGGATCAGATATACTCAGATTGCAAGGATGTACAGAGATTCAGTGCCATACATATTATAGTCTGGCTAAGCATATACAGTTTGGCTAAGCACCCTTGCAATAGAACCCTTGCAAGGCTCCCAAATCGCAACAGGATTAAGATTATAATCCATATAGTCAGGACTATTGGAAATTTGATGATCTCATCAATTTCATTGAGGAATGTGGTATACATGGCAGCTTATAGAAGAGAATTATGTAAATTCCCATTTATAAACCATAGAGTAACTTTGTCGGCATGTTATTCGTGAGTATCCTATGTATGTGCGCCAGTACAAGTCAGTGTGTCATCTACAGCCAAATCCCTCAAAAGGGCAACGTCTCTCCTCGAGTAAAGCATAGCAGTCCTACCTCGATGATTTGGATTAAAGGAGACCTGCACTTATTTGAGGCCCCTGTGGTTATTCAGACCACTACGGTATTTGGTGATGAGGATGGACACAAAGTATAGCACTAACATTTTAACATGTTATTTCACCAAAAATAGCAGGTAAACTACATAGGTACATGAAGGTGAAATTTGCTACAAGTGCATATCATGTACTTTTCAGTTTCCATAACTGCATGCTATGTACTTGAACAGACTATGTGGGGTGCAAGACCACAGTTTGGTGTCAATGTAAATGATATAACGTCATTATGCGCATGTGTTGCGTACGTATTCTTGAATATGGTATCATATGGTATAGTAATAAGCATTACAATGTGTAAGCCTACAATGTGTTCAATTACACGTATGGATAGACTGCATACACGACCATCAGGTTTCATCAAATTCCCTAGCCATAAAGTATTCTACTCATATACCCTATAAGGCGATTATAGAAACCATCTGACCTGGTATAAGCCTTCTCAGACCAAAAAATAATACATACGGCAAAAGAAAACTATTTCCAGGAGACTGAAAGGAGATATGCCACATTTGTTTATTATAGGAAAAAAAAAGATATACAAAAAAGTGAAAACTTATATCAGTACGGGAATGCCCCCTGTGGAATGTGATAATGGTAGGATGGTTAGGATGTCCACAAAATGGCTGTTCCTAACACACCCCACAATGGGACACCACCATACGACGTCCCGTCACTAAGCACGTCACAAGGACGTGCTAGATACGTCACAAAGGTAACAGCTCGTGACGGTCCGGGCACAAGTCGCCCCTGGGCCACTTAAAGCATTGGGTGACTGCACAGCGTTACAGCAGCAACATTTAAGGCAAATTACCACAAATAACACACATAATAAAGGTCATTGCAGGAAATGGGCAGGATGTAAGGCAATGTGAGGGGTCCTCAAGGCTACCACCACATGAATAGACCACAAGCATCCCAAGGTGGCTGGTCAGTAGTTCAATACTGCCCAGATGTGTTGGGAGGCTGCAGGGGGTATAGCATCACATGGGGTGTAGTAGGTTTAGGGGTGTGGAGGTAGGCAGGTGTGGGATTGAGTATCACCTGTGGGATACATACCTGTCCACCTGACGTAAGCCTTGCCTGGGCAGAACTAAGCCCCACCTTTCACATACCTCTAGCATCACCCACCACCCATAACTATGGGTGACATACCAGTGGTCTATGGCATGAAGAGCAAATACGGTCACAAGGCTGTGGTATAGTGCACCCATGGAGAAAGTAGGCGATGCAAAGACACATGTATAGGCCTAGTACACCTCTAAGGTATAGAGGGGTCTATGTGTATACATGAAGAGCGGTGTCACAGCTTCTCCATTCTGCTTATTATCAGGATGGGAGTCAGACAGGTGACCAGACAAGTGATCAATGTATACTAACATCACTTTTACAGCTTCCAGGTGACATAAAGCAGACTCAGGGGTGAGGAGAGGTCTCTGAGGACATGCTCCAATTCACCCCTGGAGGGGAGTAAGTGAGACTACTTCTAGTTATGTATGGTGGAGGAGTCCCTCCCCCCTCTACATGCTGACACAAACCTGACCCTCTGGGTGCCTGTTCCATTGACTGACCCCACCCTTCTGCCTGAGTGTTCCCTTTGCCTATTCCTGACAATGGTACAACTGTGAGCAACATGAAAATCCCCACTTCCCTTTTTCCCACTTGATGTGAATCTAGAACAAGCATTTGCACAAACCCTACCCCTCAACAGGGGCACTATACTTGATCCCTCCCCGAGCTATAAAAGAATTCTCAGAATTCCACATAAGCTTTAATTCAATAATATTATGTTCACAGGATATCCCCTCGTCCCCTATTTAAATGGTCTTCCTGTCCACAGCACAGAAAACAGGCCATTGCCTGTAAGCGTGCGACTATGGCAGTGTGATACGGCTGACATGCATGCAGACGACATTTGCCAAGCTCCCAGACCGGTCTTAAAATATCCCTGGGTCAATTTCAAACTTGGCTGACCACAGTCTAGTCTCACAAGACAACTTCAAAGGGAAATAAATTCCATCTTTATATCCTTACTTCTAGTAAATTCTTGTATGTTAATGAGGGACGGCGTCTCTGAAATAGCTAATATACTGTGTAATTGGTATAATTATAACCGGAGGGCTTAAAGACCGCTGTACAAGGGCATTTCTACATTAGTAGTCTGCATGGTTCTTGGGAGTCACTTTAGTGGGTTGAACCTTAAGCAGACGACAAGTGTATGATATCGGTTGTGGTGTTCTGAACTCATCACCTCTAGGGGGCATATGGGTGATGTGTAGATGGCAAGTGATAAGATGATAGATCTATATCTATACCCCCTGCCTCCCCCTACCTATGCACCCACCCGCTATTGTAGTCACTGAGTAGTATAACAATTATTGTATTCATTCACACATAGACAGATAGATACACAATGTATGGAGACGTCAATGTGCCCGTGTGTGAACGCTTACACTGTTAATAGTGAAACAAAAAAAACACGTCATTTTATATAATAATCCAAAAGTATAGTCTACTGTCCATATCGGGTCCATATATACTAACACCGCAGTACACTCTAAGAACAGTGTGTTACGTTTACACACTTATCAACACACTTTTCTGCAGCCACTTTTAACACACATTTTGGTGTAACACACTACACACCACACACCCTTTGCTAAAAGTGTGTTGAACTCAAAAGTGTGTTGCAAATGTGTGTGTTGAACTCCTTATGCATGTTCCCGCAACACACTGTTCTTAGAGTGTATACACTGTACAACTACAGGAGATTATAGTGCTCATCGACACTAACTTCTAGCAGTGTAGACAACAGCAAGTAGATACTGAATAATGAGGGTCATCATTACCTGGGTCGGCCAGGGGGTCAGGGGATGACTGGCCACCAACGAGTCCAGGTACTGGTAGCAGCAGGAGGAGGGGGAGAAGCAGGTAGAGATAAGAGGTAGTGGTCACCCACAGGTGTGTCGGCATCCCCCTACCACTCCTACTGCCACCCTGTCGCAGTGGGAGAGCCACTGGAGGAGGCATCTTCTGATAGCAAATTCTCCCCAAATTTCTACATGTCAAACTGAAACACTTATAACTCCAATTAAATCCAAATGCTGGTATCCTGATGGCACCCTGTGTGTGGTATTGCACTGGGAGTAGTAGTAGTAATGTAATCCTTAATGAGTAATGGATGGATGATGTGTAATAAGTATGGTGGTTATATCCCTATTAGTGTGTAGTTCTAGTCCCAGTGGGTGGTAATGGTAAACTCCTCATGTTACTGGGTGGTGGCATGTGCCTCTATGAGTAGTGGTCGGGTAAATGTCGTCTGCTTGGCAAGGTAGTAGTGTGTAGTATTGTGTGTCCTGCTGAGTGTTCACCAGCCCATGTGGTGAGGTGCTGGTGGTAGGGGTCCAAGACGGAGACTGAACATCAGGCCTCAACAGCAACCCACCCACTGGAGGGAGGGGGTGGTGGGAGGGGGGACTAGTGGGGGTGATGACTGAGAGGAGGGGTGAGATGGGGGTGAGATGTGTGTGGGGGGGGGGGGGGCGTCACGTTATAATACAACTCAGGTTGGGGCTGGCCATGCATGCATGCCTGCCCCCCCCCCCCCACCCTCCCAACCCCCATAGCCCCCCCCCCCAACCCATCTCCGCTCTCACGCCCCTACCCCCAAAGTCCAATACAGTTCTCCCACGCCCCCCCCCCCCTCATTGACACCCTCTCTGTCCACCCTTGGTTAGTTCAACATGTGACACGCATTTTACAACATGTGCATAAAATAAGGGTGGAAGTCTGCACGTGGCCAGTGCTGGACCGGCACGCGTTAGTAGTTCCCGTGCGTCAAGCATGTCAGGTCAATAATTCACCATCGACTCGCCCGGACCAACACCCCTTCTCCATCCCTACTACCCCGACCGCCCCTCCCCCCAAGCCCAACAGATGACAGACCGTCATGCTTGATTGCCTCCCGCCACAGGTGATCCAGAAAACGTTGCCATAGCAACCTACCGCCTCCCTTTCCCAGTGCTCAGGCTGTTGCCTATAGCAGTGCTCCTATAATCGTTATTTCAACAGAGCAACTCTAATCTGACAAAAAAAGAATAGGCAGGTGGCCCATTTTGGTCGGATGTTTACTTTGGTATTCCTTACATTTGATCAGCTTGTATTGTGAAATGTATACAAAAAATAATGACATTTTAGCAATAACAATACCAATTGTGTCCGAATTTTAATAATTGGATTAGAAAGTTGTGATCATATATCGTAATTTATCATAAGCCGAAGGAGATGAATTGTTTACAAAGTTAATGCACATAGAAATACTACAGCATACGCAGACAGAAAGGTACAGAGCGAGGAGTATAAGGTATTGAGTCTCTATATTCACACCGATACATATACAGACAGGGTGACATAGCACTCTGCAGGTGACTGACTCTGAATATGGCGAGTGGGGAGGGAGAGAGAGTTGGATCTGGTCTAGTGCCTCTGGTGGAGAGGATCCATCGACCATGTGGGTAAGGAGACCGTGGAGGATGAAGCTGCCCTGGAGGTGTGGGTGTTGGTGTGGGTTTGGGGGAGGGGGTAAGGGAGGAGGGGGTGGAGATGTGCAGGTATCCTTCAGGATGGGGAGGGGAGTGAGTCAGAGGTGGGTTATCACGGGTGGGATTCCCAGGTGTGTTGTCTGTATATAGCTATCTACCTGTGTGTGTGTCAGGTGGGCGGGGCTGTCTGAGACTGCAGACAGTCACTCACCAGTCACTCACCTGCTGAGTACAGGTAGGGACTTGCCACCCTCCTGTCATGGATGTATAGTAACACCTGAGGTGCCTGCTTCAGCCGTAAAGTCTCTATACTTATATTTGTCAGGTGACATGATGGATATATGAATGTTTGTATCCAGGTGTATCATAGTATTTCTCTCTTCAGTCATCATTTTTATTCAGATGTGGACACATTTTGTACATTTTTTTCCTGAAGATTATTGTCCCCTTTATACACTATACTTGTTATGAACTTCTTTTTAATATGTAATTGCTACCATAGTCTAAGAGAACATTGGATGGTGGAGTAATAAGTAGAAACACATGTCAGTGTTGTCCATATACATGTGCAGTGTAAATTGATATTATGTATAGCCTTACTTTCTTGAACCAATAACACATCAAGCCTCCTAAGTGAGTTAGTGGTATAGCTATAGTACGCTAGTGTAGCCTATTGATTTTACGGTAATGCGGTGTTGTGAGTTGCTCAATGGCCAAGTAAGAGGGAACGGTGCCAAATGGGAGTGACTCGGTATTGGCAGACAGTGAAGGGTTGGGAGGGGCATAAAGGTAGGGTTTAGCGGATATGGGGTATCTCTACCTGTGGGGTATTCCCATCCGGAATTCCCGGCAGGTAAGACACACTGTATATGACCAATCAGGTGTGTTCTCCTTAAGCCTTAAGTTAAGGGGTAAATTGGTGACACATACAGGGAGGGGGAGAGGCAGGGATGTGTTTTATTTATGGGATAGGGCAGGAATTAAAGGCATGATGCGTCTATTAGTGTTACCTGGGCTGGGGTATGAGTCATGGTACTACGGTGGTGCACCTGTATTATATATACATACAATTAGTGGACGCATCAACCTCTACAGGGTGAAAGTGCATATGTGTCACATACTGGGGGATCAGGGAATGTGTAATATGCGGTTATTGCTAGTGCACTTTACTGTTAGTGGCGGATTTACAAGGGCACAGGGGCACGCCCCCTCCTGTCTTTTTTTAAACCAAAATTCGGTGTGTTTTTTTATGTAAAATTTGATTCAAAGGTTGGGGAGGAAGAATTCTTCTAATAGCCCCCCCCCCCCTTCCGACATCCTGGATCCGCCACTGTAGTGCATAATATAGCCTTGGATACTATGTAGTCCTAATTCCGGGGCCTAATATAAATGCACCTCATATAAAATTGCTGATGGTCAATCATCTAGATACAAGACCTGTTATATAAACAAAAGCATAAAGACAATAATCCCTGTGTGGCATCGGGGTGCAGTGCTGCATCACACGACTTTTAGGCCACTCAAAAAAAGTTCTTTCTCATCACCAACGACTGGAAAATATGACGAGGCTTTTCTTCTTTTTTTTACTCGCGGGCTAATATGTATAGGATAAGATACGTTTTTCATTACCAAAATTGACATTTTGGTAGTTAAGGATTCATTGACATCTAAAACTGGGGAGAATGTAAGTCATTTCTGACCTACTGCATTGCTGGCAATATTAGCTTTAATTTGATACCAAATATGCCAATATTTGTCCATTTTTGACATGTTTCTCATTAAGAATTAACAAAAAAAAAGAGTTCCTCAAAAGCTGATGTCTATGATGCGCGCGGTGATGAGAAACCATTTTATTTTTTTGAGTGGCCTTAGTTTACATTTTTAATTACTAGTACTGCCAGTGTTCCCTCTTGACCTTTGTTACAATTTAGTGTTTACAATGTTGCATAATTAAATAGGCCAAGTTCCTGTTCTAATATTCTATACTGCCCCCCCCCCCTATTTTCCTATGCTATTAACTACTGTAACGGGTTGTTGTAAAGAACAATGGCTGCCATATAATTTGACCTATTAACTACAATCGATTGCAGGTGATGATTTTAAAATGGCCTAAATATTTTATTTGTTTTTCCCACTGATTTCCTGAACCACTTTACAAATCTAGGACAGGCAAGTGTACTTGATATATGCTATGGGATGTATACTAAATATATTGCTATATATCACGTATCTGTATTAGTTTGAGCCAGTCTTACTCTGTTGATATGTCAACATATGGCTTTGCAGATCTTCATAGATAAGGCTGTGAAATTAAATATCATAATGCAATTTTAACAATGTCTCCCCTCTCTATCCCTCCACTTCAGTATAACTATAACTCAGATACGGATTGTATAGAATCCATATAATTTAGAGATAATGTAGCATTTATGGAGCAATAGAGCACATTCATACTCATACACTAGAACTAATAGTAGTACAATGTAGGTATGTGTAGTATATAGATACACCAGTAGTTTGAGATAGAGATCAGTTATGATGTGCCAACATGACGCCTATTTAACTTATTCATCCCCTATACCAGCTGTCGGTCAGCTGTCCATCAGCTGTCACCCTCCTGTACACCCTGGAGGGTGCATAGCTGACCGTTGGCTTTTATATAAATCTTCTATGTACATATACCTTTTTATGTAACAGGTATATTTATATCGGGTTGGGGTTTCGTGAGTTTTTACCAACACGGGGTTTAACATATTTTCTTGACGACCCCTACTAACCTACTAACAATGAATGTAGAGCTCTACGATCATTGCTGCTAGGTATAGATTTGTAAAGTGGTCCCATATACATTAGGTGCTTAAGAATAAGTTGGCTTAAGTACCCTTCCTCAAGATTGTTAGGGTTGCCTACCATTTGTCATTGAAACTCAAGCCTTTTCTTTTTTCAAAATATATTATTATTGTAAATTTTCTTTGCTCATTACGATTTTGTTACATCAACCTCTTCTAATTCTAAGGATTTAGTATATATTATGTCATAAAGACACACTAACATAGGGTAACTATCTAACACATGCATAATGTACCATAATGATAATACTCAAGTATTATCCAAATACTATGTATCATTTGTATCATTCTTTTCATTCCCAGACCGTATAGGCTGGTATTTCCTTATACAGGCCCGTCGAAAGGCAACGCCTATTAATGCCAGGGTAAATAAACAATTTAAAAAAAAGGTAGAGTTACAGATTCCGTGTCGGTATATATTCAGAGTTACACGGATAAAAGTTGTGTAAACGTTCTTCCATCGTTTGACTCATATCTATATCTTAGGCAGTGGACCCCAGTTAAGCCAAGAAAACAAACGTGTATTCCAGTAACATGGCCAAAAAAAATGGTACGTAGGTAGCTTCTTTTTTCCTTTTAGCAAATATTTTATGGTGATTTGGTGAATTTGGTTCATTTAGGTCGGGTTTACCAGAATACAACTTTTTTTCTTGGCCTTATTGATAAAGCCGTGCCATGCATGCCTATTCGAGGCATCGGTATCTAAAATGGAAGCGTATGTTTGAACATGTACACAGAAAGAAGAAACAGCGTCAAAATGGAGTCCTGGTTGTCTCCAGAATGACTCCCTTCTCTAGGGGACCCCAGATCCGTATGTGACTCCGTAAGGTGAGCCAGCGAGCTATGTGACTCCCCATGCAAGGTGACTCCTTTTAATGGGTCAGCAAGGGAGTCGCCTATAGACTCACTTAGACAGCCTGAGCTCCCCTAAATAGGGGAGTCATTCTTTACCTGTCAAAGCAAACAATGACATTTTTCACCTGCCCTCTGATAGAGCATAAGACGAAAACATGAGCCCCTAAAACCCTGCTGAAGCCTGGCCTAGATAGGTCTGAGGTCAGGGTATTATGGTCGGGTTACTGCTAGCCACCATATTTGGCTTTGGTATGACATTCCCGCTATTTCTCCTCTTTGCTTTACCAATGAAGTTTATTTGAAATTTTATTCTGGCCTCATTCAAATGTATAAAGTAACGTAGGAAGGTACTATAGTATTCTTCAAATTAAGACTCATGCCAAGTTCGCCATTATGCCCAGACACGTGTCTTTGTTGACCTTTCACATATTTCCGTAAAGGTCCTCCAGGAGGTGAACATGAGAACAAAATGCTTCAGCAAACTCCTAGGTTCACAGGCAAGGTCAACTAGGGGTCAATATTTACCCTTTTGGAATCTCCTCTCAGGGGGTCTGGGTTAAAAACGATGTGCACCCCTGTGAGTGGTGGTTGAGTGTATGGCAGACACCATGTGGGGTACCTGGGGTGGACTGGAGGGCCATTACCAGGGTAATGTTAGCTGACCTCCAGGGTCCAAAACATGCATGTGGGTGTTAAGGGGGGGGGGCGGGGGTCAGGCGGGGTGAGGGCGGGATCCAGGTATCATATGTCTATTATAACTAGAGGTACATAGGTCTGGGTTTATTATATCACCTTAAAACATGACTGACCTTTAGAATAGCATAGGTGCTATATGGGATTATGCTTCTTGACACCTTTAAATGTAGGGGTCATAAGCTAGGTTATATTATTTTGGGCTAGCATGTGTGTAATTGAACTTTGCTAGCATGTTTACATGCTCAATATATGTTTTTATGACATACATTTTCTGGTCTGATGATAAGGTTAACTAAAAGGGTATGGTATAGGCGTAGATGAATCTAGGACATTAATGGCATAATCAGCAATACACGTCAGGCTCGACACGTGGGATGCAAACACACTTTGGGTATGTATATCCCACATGTCACGGATTGTTGTATCAGATTAAATGGCTCGACCAATAGTTCTTATCGGATTCATCGCAGGGAATGCGCGGCCAGCACAATGTTCAGCTTTTTGTGGGGATAACTAGGGTCAACATATTATTAATGGTCCAAGCCTTATCAGTGTCATTACCACCTACAATTGATGTTTTCTACAAATTAGTACATTTGTATAATCAAGTAGCCCCACTTAATATCTAAAACTCAAAGCTGTATCTTCAAAACCGATAATCCAACCCATTATTCATGAGGTAACTCTCCATAAAACAAACTGAATTTAAAACGTGTTTTCCATATGGTGACAGGATACAATATGTTACCATGGAGACGTATCAATATCTAGGCAACCCTGGAGCGGCCCAGCTGAGTGGTGTCGGTCGATTACCATGGGGAGGGTTGTACCAAGCCACCCCCATCCCTATACACACAATGCTACCCCTCCTCCCCATCCACCTGTAGCTGGGTACAACAATGTGACCCACTGCCGAGGTGAGCGCTGTTACCATGGAAATTGATGCGTCACGCTTCATTTAGTTAAACATGCTGGAGCATGGGGAGAGACTTGCCTAGGGTAGTAGAGATAGGCAATCAAATCCCATCAGGTACCTAGAAATGTATAATATTTTGATATCTTTTATCATTATCTCCACTATACAAATTCATGATTAGTTAATCCAGCTGGAGAAAGGCTATAAGGTCCCGGGATATCCGACCCATGGAATTGTTCTCTGCTCCAATAGTATTTAGAGATAACAGTTTCATCATTGATGCAGAACCTTCCCATCTATTTGGCGGATATTGTCATTCATGAATTAGCATTCTCTAGAGGACCTTTCTTCAAGACCCTACCATAGTATACTACTAAACTATTCCTCCCTATACTAGTACCCCATGCCAGCCCCCTCTGGGCCTGTCCCCTAGTCATGGGTCACATGATCAGCCCACATGACCGACGATAGAACAAAGTCTCCTCCTGGTGTCGGAATCTGAGACTAGCGGCATGCAGCCTGGTCAGGTGAGACGCGGCCGGAAATTGGAAACCGGATCCGGAAAGTGCTACGCTGTAGTACCTGGGATAGCGCGGTACGTGCGTCGTGTAGAGGACGCCGGGAAAGGGTGAAACCGGAAACCAGCGGAAATAAGGCAATGTGACATGCAGTCAGCGGTGGCTATTTGTAGTAACATGGATGTAGGTGATATATGTAATTCTGTCTGGTATTCTACTGGTTTTATACAATTGCTAATTTAGTTTGATGTGTATGTGTAGTATGACCGCAGAAGTGCCATGTAATCATTTAGAAAAAAAACTAAAATAAATAATTTATAGATTTAACAAAAATCTGGAGGCCGATAGATGTCCATAGATCTATGGGTCTATGTGAATGAACACTTTGTGAGTTATCAAAGCTTCCCTATTCAATTAAAGGAGGGTTGTACTATATGAAAATAACGTAGTATCCTCATTGTCTTCGCTAGCTGTTCTATAGACATAAGGGAGCTGGGTTTTGTCAAAGAGACACGTTTGGGTGAGCAGCATAACGTCATTATTGACAGCAAGGGCTATGTTTGAGAAACTCAACACAGACTTGCTCCAGGGCAGGGATGGTGCACAATGTGGGCATGGCTGTCTCAGGCCCTATTTGTACCTCATCGGTGTACAAGAAACGCAGAAGGGCTAAGAAGGCAGAAAGCTCTACATCAGGGAATTGGCAACCACCATTTAATCAACATGGCCAATGTGGGCATGGCATAAAATACAGCACTACTAATTGCAAGAACAAACTGGTGTGCTGGGATACGCTGTGTATGAAGGCCTTTACCTACACTAAAGTGAACATCAGCTATTGCCTTATTGCCTTTCTTAATGCCTGGTAAAAATTACAAAAAAAAGGCTTCTTCCATTGGCATATTAGCGTCACAGCACACATTTTATTGTCTAGTGTATCAAAGATTATTCTCTGTTATCAAATTCATTAAAAGTACAGCAGTTTTTTGTGCAGCTGTCCTTAAATTTGTACAAAGTTCTCATATCAGCTATGGCACACATCGTAGATTCTAGCAGCAACGAGTACGTACAGCTTTAAAAAGATGAACCCGACCCTGTCTCCGAGCAGTGTTGTCTCCTCAAATATAGACACTACTTGGTATAACACCAAAGACAACATGCTGTGTTACAACACCCCACTCAACATGTCCTCCACCCAGACCCAGTGGTATTTATCCATAACCTCTTCCACATTTTACACCATGGGAGATCTATTTGAATGAAGCTCATTCTGATACTGGATGTGATATCAACATGGTTATGGTCTATAGATGTTCAGCGGGGTTGGAAAAGCCAGTGTTCTCATGTTGACTGGCTATAAAAAAAATGGATCATTTATATTATTTTGGTGCCAAGGCCTAGGGTGCCAAATGTATAGATTTCAGAGTGTCTTGGCATACTTTTAGCGCTCTGTCACACAACTTGGAGGAAGTCGACTTCTATTGGGCCAGGTGGACCATTGGCAGAGCGTGGGTACTTCATTGGCTGAAGTACTGCAGGAAGATTCCTCTTCCTGTCATTTTATATATGTGACACATGCAATATTGATGTAGGCTAAATCAAAGCATTCATTTTGTGGGCTCATGTATGTTTGGGGATACATGCTCTACTCCATATTGCATTTCCTCCTTAAGCATTTGATAAGATATTATGACCATGCAGAGAAATACAGAATTGAAGTGTTACACCAATTCATTGTTAATAATTATTAATATGGGGTTGTCATACAGTGCATCATTAGCCTTTGGGTAGGTTTATAATTGCATTAGAACCAAGGGATAACGGTAGAATAATTATATTAGACTCATTTCTAAATCCTCGAGCTTTCTTTTTTATTAACCATTAGTAATGATGACGGGAATTCTATGTATTGTATCCTGGATCAATGACAACATAGTGTGTGTTGGTGGGGGGGGGGGGGGGGGAGGGAAACCAGCAACCTGTTACCCCTCAGATACACACTTCTATGGAGCTATATACGAAGACCATGCACCCTCATTTTAACATATCTCGCAATGAAGAGAAACATTGAGGCAGTGTAAAGGTTAAGATGTATGAGATATTACACATAATGTAAACTTGATGTACATTGTATATGCCTATAGAATTCAAAAGTTTAGAGTTACTGACTATGATGGGCAGAGGTACATGTACTATATAACTACTAATCAATATAGAGCGTAGTGTTTATTATTCAGCAACGCGGTGTGTGACACAGTTCACCCGTTAGGTCCCCTCTGTAATGTGAGTCACACCTGTGACCAGCTCTATCGGCATCTCCTCACCTACCCCGGTCGATAAATGTATTATTAACAAAAGTGTACCACCAACGATTTAATTCTGTGGGTTTTTTGCAGTGTCTGATATAAAGTCACAATCTGGTGATTGTGTATAAAAAGAAAATATAAGAATTACTCAGTGGCCCCACTATGGTTTGTGGGCTACATGGTATGTTGGTCCATGTGCCCATTGCAATGCAAATAATACAGGGAAAGCGTGGGTTCGTAGTCTACAGGGAAAGAAACAGTAATATGTTGTTTCCAAAAACGTGTCGATATATGTACACTGAATCGCATGTCTGTCACCCCCAAAATCGTTTCTTTCATTTTTACAGTTAACCCTCTCATTGTCCTTAATGGAGATAATGATGGTAATGTTGCTAAACGTGTATGAATTAAGGCACGTACGCGCATACTAGGGAATACACCGTATGCCCAATAACGTCATCCAGATCCATCTTCTTCCCTTCACGTCACATGACGTAACATGTATAATGGTATTTGTACTGATCCCCATCTCGTCACGCCAGTCCCCACATCCAATATAGAACACGTCAATAGGCTATCTATTGTTCCTCTCAGAGCCTCCAGCCTAAACCAATTTTGTGTCTAGGGTTATGGATTTAGTTACGTTTTAGAGGGCCAAACAACAGATTGTGACACCTGTTGTGCGAGGTCAGCTCACTAATGATAGGAGGGTGAGTGAGTAAAAGAGTGAATCAAGAGCTGATCCAGTTTTAGGTGCACATGGGTCCGTGCTAGGGAGTGAGCTGATCGATTTGCTTTTATAGTATTCAATAATGGAATAATGGGTTAAGTGTCTGACCTCTGAATACGCTGCTATACTCAGGTTTTTGGGAGCAATCGGTCCAATCCTAGGATGTTATTGTGTAGGGAAGTTAACAAGTTGTAAATCGATGTTGGGGAGACAGGAGGAGATGCCTACACATGTAGGGCGCTGGTCTAGTTATGACTGTAAAATTCATGTAAAGTTAGGAGCAGAACCGATGACCACATAAATGGAATATTATTAGTATTACAATTTTCCTCCCCCTTGAGCAGGGACAATAATTGACAATAAGGCCTAGATCTGTGGTACTCCCTTTTTATATAATAACTACTGAGTTACAAAAGAGAGTAACATGAAAGAAAGTCAACTATATATCATTATGGTACATGGCCTTGCCGCTTGTTTTATACCGACATGAAACAAACTCCCATGAACAAATGATTCTTCCTTCCTCACATGACTTAAACCCCGAGTGCTCCTCATATTGGACCCTAGGATCCACGTGTCCATTACACCTGTTGTCCCTAATTAGCCTACCATGTCATGACGTAATGTTTGATCCCAGATCCCCAACACGTCCCTATCTACCACCCCCACTCCTTCATCCATCCCCTATTCATCCCCTCCCCTCAGGTGTAAAAACACATGACGCCAGCGCCAAATCATCAATATGCAGAGTAGATGGGGAAACCATTAATGTACATTAATAATGCATGCTCTTATTATCATAGGGTGGTTCACAGAGAGTCTCTGGGTACAGGTAATAGTTATGAGTTAGTTATGATACAGAATCAGTACGATACTGCATTTTATGTAACTATCATGTGTAAAGAGTCACACTTCTCTGTGAAAGTATGTTACTTTGCACAAAAGTATCACCAATGTACCAATGCTTGGATTGGTAAATGTATGGCAACACAAAGCAATGCCTATAGATTTACATGTACAAAACAGCATAATACACTAGTCTAACACTATGGTTATGGACTATGAATTGAAGATAATGCACCATGAACCACTTTTGGTGTTTCCCCTCTCTACAATCATTTCAAAACGTTTAGTTACATACTTTACAAAGGTCTAAACTGTAATAGTTGTCGTCATAACACTCTCTATACAGCCCAGCTTTATAGCATGTACATTAAATACATATGGGGTGAACATGCTCTTCTTGCAATGAGAGCTTCATGGTAGGACATTCTGGCCCTAAATGGGTCCTGTTTGTAGAGGTGTGTATGATTGTGGACATTGGGATGCCAGGGAGATTGGGCAATTCTAAGGGGGTCAGGGGGCGGCATAGCTGGGATAGCTGCAATGGGCTAACACTTCATTCCCGACTGCTCATACAAACTACATGGCCATAAAAGCAAATTGAGCTATCATTATTTCATAAATTTTACTTGGAGCTTCCGGTTTGACACGCTCGGTGCCTCTCTTTTTTATTGCAATGACATTTTAGTAAATTTGCCGAGGGAGGACACAATTTGAACTTGTATGGGTCAATTATTCTAATCCTCTTTTATCTAGTCATTTAAAATCAACAGGCATAAATGCCTTGATGATTAGAACAAAATACATCCATCGTATGGTATTTGGTGGAATAATCAACAAATGTCAATTCTATTTATATTGTGGTAATAACGGTATAGTTATGATGATGTTCTGATTGCTTACATAAGTCCTAACACCTTTCTCTAACATCCTATTGGACAGGTAACCACCACCCCCCTCCACCTCCGACATCTACCCTGCACTCCCGTGCGCCACACTCACACCTTTCACCCCAGCCCTCACCTTTCTTTCCAGTAATTAGCTAAATTAAGGACAATCCGCTATAAATATCACCCCCATTCACATACTTTTACTCAGAATACACTGGTTTTAAATCGCACTATGTATACAAAGCATACAGGTGGGTCCATACAGGTGTATGTCTCCAGGGTCTTACTTACCTGCCCATTAACCTGGGGGAGCACACTTCACCTGGTGCGTCCTGCCACTTCAGAGTGTAAGTCACTGGTGTGTGAGAGTTGTCTAGCCATGTGTAAAGGACATGGGCCCAAGGCTAGATTCTAGCTCTACATAGTCATATAATATAGCTTATAGGCATATGGTAAAGCATGGGATATCACTGGGTGATGTACTGAAATATGTTGAATTAAGAAATTCTCTCTTAAGTATTAGGATGAAGAATGAACAGGTGCCCACTATATGCGAGGTCCCTATATCGTGAGGTCCCTAAAACACCACAGAATCTTGGGTTACAAACTCCCAAAAACGTGACTTGAAATGCATTTACCTAGTGTAATGGTTGTTACCATTACCAATAATTAACTTATTACTAATTTCTATTCGTCTATTATGGCCAATCGAAGACGGATACAGGGGTTACGTTTTTTGCCACTCTACATCGCATTTGATAGAATATAGGACCAGTGTAGGCTTAACAAAATTGTGGCCCAACCAATGACCCTAAGCCCATTTGGGAGATATGAAGAAAATTACTTTTTAAATTTGATCTCATCTTTATAAGAGCTATCAGGTGTGCTTCAGAGGTGACATCAAAGTAAAGACCTGAATCCCCAATGTAATCCTACAACTTCTTGCTATATTGTATGGACTTTTTTATACATTGGTGTAAGGTTATTTGAGTATTGTGCTGAGAGGCTGACTTCAGTCAGGTGGGGGTGACAAAGGACTGCATGGCGGCTTCAGGGGTAAAGAGGGATTCTCAAGGGTTAAAAAAAATTAAGTTAAAGGTCATTGAGTAAACCCCATTCATATGACATACAGGGGGTGGGACCGCATTCCATGGCTATATAAAGAGGGTAAAAATGAAGGACAAATATATATATGTGTGGTGCAGTATTTGAGTGTAAACGTGCCTGTATTGAATAGGACACTTATAATAGTGAACCAAGGTACACTTGTATAAAGAGTGGTTCAACATCACACCTTCTCGTCTGTGGATGGGTACAATTTAAACCACAGTGTATACTTTCTATGTTATCTCTAATGATAGATAAAGAATCATATTCTATATTTTGGTGGTAAAAGTGCCCAATTGTGTTTAACTATACGACAACTATGACACTTGTAATCGACGGTTTTTGAGACTATTCTCAAAATTATCTCAAACACTTAGGAGTGATTATGCGTACGTATCCAATCCATCTTCTTCTGTACGACAGCATGCACGTTTATTGGATGTTATCAGTGGGTGTTTTCCTTTTTTGGGGGGAGGAGTAAATGTCACGGCGGACGACTAAAATGGCAAAAAGGTAGGACCAATTCAAGCCGGCATAATGTCTCTATTATCGGTGGCCAACTTATTTATTCTCAACACGATACCATGCACGTGTCTCTATAAAGAGATCAGAGGAGTATGTCAATCACGTCCTGTATATTTTTCTATCACTTTAAAGCGGTTTAAAGGCATGAAAGGACGGCAAACCACTGTGATGATTGGGCCCTTCAGGGATTGACATGCTCAGAAGGTGCTCGTTTAGGCGACATTGACTCTCACATTCTTTTCTGTTTCCGCATCGGTTCCTTCAGGGTTTATGCTGATTTTGGAAATTAAACATAGAAAAAAAACCAGAAAGATCCAGAGTACCAGGGGCCCATCCCTCACCTCAACTGCACCTCCCCCTCCCCATTTCAAAGATACCCAGTCAAGTGACACTAAACATGCTGGTGTACAGGACACTAGAGGACTTCACTTTACCAAAGACGGCCATTGACACATCTCTATTGCTGACTTTCCCCATATAATGGGCCATGTCAAAGAGAAGAGAAAGGGGCAAGTTGTAAATAAGATAAAGGGCCTATAGCATGTGTTGTCTTTTTTTGCCATGATTTCACACGCGCTCTCTCCTGAGTGTCTATACACGCATATCTGAACAAATAAATAGTATATGCCATATGCCCTAGGTCCCTACCAGTATATATCGTTTTATCTGCATAGCTTCACAACAAGTCTCCGTTTCCGCAACACATTTGTTTCGAGCATTGTATTGGTGCTATGGACTGGTGCGGGGGCATCCTTCTCCCTCTAAAGATCCTACACTGATAATAAAACCTATAGTCAGTACTGACTATACCATCATATTTTGACCCCCGTAGTCAGGGGACTATACAACTTAGTCACATATTAGTCATAAAGATAGTCAGTAGTGACTATATGTGACATAACCTGTGAAAAGGCACCTTAGTGTACTCTGCACTAAGGTCCCTTTTCGCAGATCGTGCCACATATGTGGATCACACAAATTGATGATGTCACAGGAATGTGTGCACAGGAAACAGTTAGGATTCAAATTTGAATGGTCCATGGACTTCAGGTAGGCACATCCTTTCCTAAACCACTGTTCTATGGATATCCCTGCTTGTTATATGTTATGTTACAGTTGACTATGACAACTTAAGATGTTATAGGGTGCATGAGTTCTCATGTTTGATAGAGTTATCATGGTCATTTGTTCCAATTTTGATAACATAGAAATACATGAACAGTGTATGTCTAGACTGACAGAGCATGATAGGCCTACACAGGAGCCTGTCACCTGCTCTGCCTTATCCTAGCCTGTCCCCTGGCTTGTCTTATCCTAGCGTGTCCCCTGGCCTGCCTTATCCTAGCCTGTCCCCTAGCCTGCCTTATCCTAGCCTTTCACCTGCCCTGCCTTATCCTAGCCTGTCCCCTGCCCTGCCTTATCCTAGCCTGTCCCTGCCCTATCCTAGCATGTCCCCTGCCCTGCCTTATCCTAGCCTGTCCCTGCCCTGCTTTGTCCTGGCCTGTCACCTGCCCTGCCTTATCCTAGCTTGTCCTCTGGCCTGCCTTATCCTAGCCTGTTACCTGCTCTGCCTTATCCTAGCTTGTCCCTTGCATAGCCTTATCCTAGCCTGTCCCCTGGCCTTATGCTAGCTTGTCCCCTGTCCTGCCTTATCATAGCCTGTCACCTGCCCTGCCTTATCCTAGCCTGTCCCCTGCCCTGCCTCATCCTAGCCTGTCTCTGCCCTGCCCTGCCCTATCCTACTAGCCTGTCCCCTGCCCTGCCTCATCCTAGCCTGTCCCCTGCCCTGCCTCATCCTAGCTTGTCCCTGCCCTGCTTTATCCTAGCCTGTCCCCTGCCTTGCCTTATCCTAGCTTTTCCCCTGGCCTGCCTTATCCTAGCCTGTCACCTGCCCTGCCTCATCCTAGCCTGTCCCCTGCCCTGCCTCATTCTAGCTTGGCCCTGCCCTGCTTTATCCTAGCCTGTCCCCTGCCCTGCCTTATCCTAGCCTGTCCCCTGGCCTGCCTCATCCTAGCCTGTCCCCTGTACTGCCTTATCCTAGCCTGTCTCTGCCCTGCTTTATCCTAGCCTGTCCCCTGCCCTGCCTCATCCTAGCCTGTCCCTGCCCTATCTTAGGTGGTCCCCTGCACTGCCTTATCCTAGCCTGTCTCTGCCCTGCTTTATCCTAGCCTTTCCCCTGCCCTGCCTTATCCTAGCTTGTGCCTGGCCTGCCTTATCCTAGCCTGTCCCCTGCCCTGCTTTATCCTAGCCATGTCTACCCTGCTGAACCTTGACCTGCCTTCAGTACTTAAGTTTCCCTTATTGCTCATGATTGACTACATCTATTAGTCATAGTGACTACTTTAGACCATGAAACCATTAAATTCATAGTCACTTGACTATATAGCCCAAATCAGCCAATTTAATGGCTGACTATAGGTTGACTATATGACTAACTTACTATAGACACAGGTGACTAACTTCGTATAGTCGTTTTTGCTACATTCATGTGACTATAGAAATGTAGTCCGTAGTGACTAACATTTCCAGGTCCATTATTATCAGTGTACCCATCGTGTGTATACATTGTACAATGTATTCATATGATGCCTGATATCACTCTACCCCCTCTGAAATACTGGCATCCTATCCCCCTGTAGATATGGGGGCATCTTATGTCTCATCCTGATCATATCCCATTGTCCCTGCGCCTTTATGGTGCACATAATTATATCCAAGTATCTTCCCTCACATTATGTATCTTCCCAGTTCTTCCCTCTACATGAATGTAGTCCCGTGGTGTCAGGATAACTTTCCCCGGACAATACCCCCCCCCCCCCTACCCTTGGGTCACCCCCCCCCCCACCTCCCGGACATTACCCCACCCCTTGTCCTCCCCCCGGACTTTACCTGCCAGGCATTAGCCATTGTAGCCTGTAGGTATATATGGCGAAGGTATTATTATAGTCGACACACTCAGAAAAGTGAGCGTCACTGTCGCCGAAAGCACTCTCACCTGAAAGCCAGGCACTTGGCTACAATGACGCTCACTTTTCTGAGGGTGGAGTTATTACTGTGGTACTGTTGTGTAAGGGTATATCCATGTACACATTCATAGTTTTGGTGTTCTATTTAACATTTACAAAGTAATCAGAGAAACAACCCCCTGCGGGGTCCCACAGTACCTCTCTACATTCCCCGGCTACATTCAAGTGTATGAAAGACCTTATTACCACCAGGGTTATGTTGTTGTTTTTTTCTCATGTCGTTACCTCCCTATACCTTCGTCCATTTATCACTATACCGTTACACCAGGTGATTTGCATAGTGGCATAGCCCTCCCTCTGGTGTGTAATCCTTCATCGTACACCTAGATGCGATGGCACCCCCCCCCCCCCCCCACCTGGAATGTGTAAATAACATTGATGGCTATCGTGTTCATTTGTCATGTACTATCCTACCTGAATACCTCTCTATCTGCCCACCAATTGCAGCACTCTTGGATACAGCATACCCCCTGTGGCAGTTTCACTTGAGCCTCTGAGCAGACGAGAATTTGACACTTGTAACAAGACACGGCCTTTATTTATATGCAACAAGGCGTAATGAAAACAAGCCCCCAGAGCATGGTCACCAACATGAAAGTAGCCGCGGTATACATTGAATTAAATAGGCAGTGAATGTATCAGTTGACGTCGCCAATATGTAGGTCTATCATAATACAGGACATAAAAATGAGTAAAAGTTCAATTAAGGTATGGCATCAGGTTTTTCATGTTATTGCCTAAAGTGTTTCTTTACTACAAAATAAAAAGTGTAACTCTTTCATCGTTACACCATACAACCAGTGACCTACATTCCTATTACACTTGCGTTTTCTGGGACCAATTGGTTTTTGATATAGGCAAGTTGATTTTGTTGTAATGAACTGCTATTTTACATTACTATCGTATATTTTCTTCCACGGGATAGCCATCTACATCACCCCATACTATGGCAGCATTAAATTGCTTGCTGAACATTTGCACCTGTTGGACGGGGACACTATTGCTTTACCTATTACCAGTGATTACTGTTACTGCTTACATGTGGTATGTGTGGCTACCTAAATTGACCGTCAGAGGTACATGTATTTCCTGTATGAGCAATGTATCGAATAAATCGTGTTATTGTAAGGGCATATATTATGCGTAGGCTATTCCATGATTAAACAACTTATGAATTGGACTCTGGGAATCAATTTTAAATTCCAAATTCACTCTATTTTAACACGATGTATGAAAGCATGTTCAAGTCTTCATGGCAAACTGTGTGTTGAGAGGATGGGGTTTTCCAGAAAACAACTCCAGAGACTTCTCACCTGAAAGGTCGTTTGTCAAGGGAGTAGCTATACACGTGTGTGTGGTGTTTTCCTTTATCTTATACATTGTAGCTCTTCTCACACACTTACACACTGTGGGTGGCACACTTTAGCAGACGACATTCTAACCCCGCATTCTCTAATCTGACATTACTTTGCTGTGTCCCCCTTTCTAATACCTGTGGCGATGTGGTTGCCTCCTGAGTCCTGTACCCCATTAGTGAGGTGATAAATAAAAGCAATGAATGACTTCTGTTCAAGTACATGGTCCTAAAGGTGGGCATGACCTGCAATACTCCAAGTAACTGTTGTTGTTAACCACCTTTCCTTGATCATACAATACTTTAGACTAATACATGTTGTGGTTCTTTTGAGAGATATACAGAGTCTATAGGTCTAAAGTCTTCGTGCTCATAAGATACCTGTGATTAACTCACAGTGGTGGGGTGAGACAATGGAATTCACACCTTTATTTTCCACACCCGTAGGTTAAAATATTTTAAAATATACCTCTTCGGGGATAGTAGTATATAACTCAAGTGGTTATTATATGCCATAAACAAATAATGAATTACCATTATTGGGTCATAAAGCCGTACTTAAGTAGCATTTTTGATATAGAAGTACGGCCTTGTATGTCTAGTTATTTCAACCATGAGCGCCAGTTATCAACAGACCCCCAGCAACACATCGGCACTATCATAAGAAAGTTGATCTTGTTTCCTAAATGTGACATCATTAGCTGCAGTTTAGTGGGTAAAAGGGAGGGGAAACTGCTCCCAGTTCGTCAACACTGTCTGTGTATATATGGGACTCTTGTTTCTTCACCTGGTCTGAATGGGGCTGAAATGTCGCCAAATCTGTGTTTGGGGAGGCACCATAAAAAGCAGAAGGTGTGCTCGATCATGTTCGTCTGCCTGTTTCCATAGTAACCACATATGTCAGAGCAGGGTGGGCAGTGTTTGTATAGCCCCCTTGTCTCCAGGCGCCTTGAAGTGTTAGAGAGAATTGGAGGACACGTTTATAGCAAATGGAGGAGAAAAAGTGTCGTCTGCCAAGTATTTTGCTACAAATTCCCATCTTTTCGTGCAGTGAATTGTGTATTTGAAGTGACATTGCTTTTCAATTGTTATTTACGAGCATTGTTCATGTTGTTGCAATACTGGTTGTAACTGAAGGTATGTGTAATGGGACACTTAAGAGTATAGGTTCAACGTAAGACGCATGTAGGGCCGGGTTGTAGGGTCATTATGAATGATTTGTTGTTATACAACTACTAACTGTATAATTTAGATCATATTTACTGGTGTCATTGAGTAGTACCTAGAATCATTTAACTGGTTTTAACTTAATCCGTTACAATTAAATCAAAAACAACCTTCCTTTTTGGGGTATATACACTCCATTGCTCTGGTCAATTACTGGTTTTCTGTACTGTAGTCAAGGGAATCTGTATAGCATCTAAATACATTGTTGTATGTGGTATTTTCAATTTCTTGGTTTCACTTTCATACAGCTCATATTCATATAAGGATAGTCTTTTCAGCAGCAACCCTGACCCCGTCCGTCATGGTTCAAAAACAACGATGATGTTATCTATATTTAGGCCTAACCCTAGAAGGTATACTGTCAGGGAAAAACACGAATAGCACCACAGGGTGATGGCCTTATTCCCCATAGGCCAAATCCCTGCTGTTTTAGAGGTAATGGTGCTAAGTATAGCACATCCTAAGACAGGTTAAATGGATGTGCTGTTGCCTGTTGTTAGGCCGTGGTGTGGAAAATTGGAGTATGGGATGGGAGGACAGCTTTCATCCTTTTTTTCTGTTGATTCTTTAAGAATTTTGGGATCCGTCAGAACCCTGGGGTGAGAGAGACAACTCGCCATGTATACACACTGTAAAAAATAGATGTACTTTCTACAAGGATCCAATGTAAAACGCTACGGTAATTCACCGTTATCCTGAAAACATTGAAGCATTGTAAATAGCAAATAGTTTACGGTGAATCAGTGTAATATGGCTAAATCTTGTATAGGAGATTCAAATAACCGGGATTCAACGTAGTTTGCGTTTTTTGCGTATACCATCAGGTGGAGCCACATAAGTTATATTCTGCCACAGATTTTGATTTGGGAATCCCCTACACAGGAAGTGATGTCATCAACTTAGGGAATCCTCTCAGGCAGCAATGGACATGGGCTATTAAAATAAAGCAGGTAAGTAAATCTGCATGCATCCATGAATGTATGGCTTATTTTGAACCAGAAATATTCTGCCATGGAAGTTAGGTTCTTGAAGATTATGCTGAGTGAAGAATTATGTAGAATCTGCCTAACAGGAGACCATTGGAGGGCAAATTATATTTGGGTTTCCCTGAGTATAGGTCCCCCACTGAACAGTGCACAGGTGTAAGGGTGGGAGGAGGGAGGTGGCATTAGTACTAAACCTGGAGATCTCAATGTACAGCCAGAGCGGTACATGTACATGTCTAATGTATACAACCCCCTCTCTCAATGGGGGGAATATAGGGAAGTGGGAATATTTGTCTGAAAAAAATAATTTGGCGAGAAAAAAGTTCTAAATTGCAAAAAAGTGAAATTTCCCTAAAAAGACCCTACTTGGCGAGAAAAAAGTTTGAAAACGCATCAAGTAAAATTTCTTTAAAAAACCTCTATTTGGTGAGAAAAAAGTTCTAAATTGCAAAAAAGTAAAATTTCCCTAAAAACCCCCTATTTGTCGAGAAAAATGATCGAAATCGCAAAAAAGTGAAATTTCTCTAAAACCCCCCTATTGTGCGAGAAAAAAGTTCGAAATCTCAAAAAAGTGAAATTTCCCTAAAAACCCCCTATTTGGCGAGAAAAAAGTTCAAAATCACAAAAAAGTGAAATTTCCCTAAAAAACCCTACTTGGCGAGAAAAAAGTTTGAAAACGCAAAAAAGCGAAATTTCTTTAAAAACCCCCTATTTGGCGAGAAAAAAGTTCGAAATCACAAAAAAGTGAAATTTCCCTAAAACCCCCTATTTGCCGAGAAAAAAGTTCAAATCTCAAAAAAGTGAAATTACCCTTTTAAACCCCCTATTTGGCAAGAAAAAAGTTCGGAAACGCAAAAAAGTGAAATTTCTTTAAAAACCCCTATTTGGCGAGAAAAAAGTTCGAAATCGCAAAAAAGTGAAATTTCCCTGAAAAAACCATATTTGGCGAGAAAAAAGTTCAAATCGCAAAAAAAGTAAGAAAGTGAAATTTCCCTAAGAATGGCTGGTTTGGCGAGAAAAAGGTTCGAAGACTTGAAACTGTGAAATTTCCGTAAAAAGTGGAGGGTTGGGGGTTATCTTAGGTGTAGAAGTGCATTAGGTACTCGTAGTATAGTGTAGGAGACATGGCTATAGGAGTGTATCAGGTTAGTGGTACATAGATGGAATATACCAGTTAAAGTGGCTATATCAGACTTTTTTTTTCTGAATTCCAAATCTTACTTATAATGTGTTGCAAGTCATGTATCATGGTCCCCCATGCACTTCCCATTTAAACAGTGGACCAACAGCCACTGTCAATATAATGTTGCCCTATTATTGGCTTCATGCTGGGCAAACTCCAGGTATATGAGGTGATAATAATGATAATGATCATAATGGATAAGTCTATTCTGTTGCAGGAGAGGTCTTGACTGCAAGTCGGTTCATGGCGGCCACCGAAGCAGTGGTCACCATGCAGGTGGCCACTTTCAAACAGCATTGGGGATGCTCTGTGCACTGCTCTACAATCTAAACATCCATTACCCAGAGAATGTGGCTGTCACACTTGAATTCATCCAAAGGTATTAGTTAAAAGATGCTTTGACATAAGAAACTTTACTAATAGTTTAATTAGATAAAGAGAAACATCATATGAATGACTGTGTGCTGACCATTTAAGGTTAGCATAATGCTAAATTTAACCCCTTGTACTATCTTCATGCATGACTTTTGTGCTCCATTAATGGTATATCATAGTTGTCATAACATATCAATATCAATATATAAAATAGAACATTAGCAAAAGCTCTAAGATCAAACTCTATATCAACAGTAAATGCAGTTCAATATGTGAAAAGAATGTACATAGATTGCAAACATATATCTCAATATTCTTATAGTCCATTTTAAGTAAATTAGCAATGCGAAAGTTACAAATAATCAAATTAATTGATAATGGCATGCTTCTTCAGTGGACTGCTTGGTTCGTAAATTATAAGTAATGTTCTGTCCATGATCCAAGCTCAATGAATCATACCTCACACTCATTTCATTTTCAGATGTTTCCTGAGAATTAGCCTGACGGGTGGATCAAAATCTGCCAAGAAAAAGGCAGTGGCAGGGTCTCACCATTGGATTCTAACTTTAATAACAATGTTTAATAACCGTCAAGATGTGGACTAAGTAAAGGGTTATTCAGTCCACATCTTTCTTAAAGGGTCCCGATAGGTAGAATCAAAGAGACACTTTAGGCTCAGTCTCACGACCTTGGGCCAATGTTTTTGTCTCTGACCGGGTGCCAGCTCTGACTGGGTGCCAGCTCTGACCGAAAACATTGGCCCAAGGTCGTGAGACTGAGCCTTTCGCATCTATAGTGCAGAAGATATGTATTAAGTATGTACATATTATACATCTGCTTAAGGCCACTCAAAAAAACGTTTTTCACTACCGTGCACATCATAAAAATTGTGATTTGGGGAAAACTTGTTTTTTTACAATTCTGATAAAAAAATATGCTGAAATTGAAGAAATATTGGCAAGTTTGGTACCAATTAAAGCTTCTGCTGTCGGTAATGCAGTCAGCTAGGAATAAATTGCATTATAACAACCTTTGGGGTTTTATAAACACTGAATTACTAAAATAAAAAATTTATCATGAAAAGGATAGGTAGGTTTATTGATATAATAGTCTAGCTGTAGTATTATGGAATGCAAATATCATGAGAATAGAACAAGAACATTCTTTTTAAGGTTTTTGAATTATAAACAGACAATTTTCATATAAAGGGTACATAATATGTTTTTTTGAATTCCCACTTAATATTTATGTCAATACCTTATTGGATTTCATCATATATGGAGGCAATAAGGTAGCCATATGTCAGTCAAAATCCTTAAAAAAATGTGTTTGATCTATTTTCACCCAACTTCATTCCATTACACAATATCCAAAGATCCTACTCAGAAATCTGTTTAATGAAAAGAATCCAAACTAATTATGTCTTATATGTGAAAATCTCTTAAGGCAATGATTAAATACTAAATTAATACCAAAATTGATTGTTATTTACCCTAAAACCTTAACTTAAAAAGGGCCCCAAATATCTGTTGGTTCCCCCCCCCCCCTCATATCCGCCAATGACCCCCACCCCTGTTGTTGAAACAAGAATTGCGGTTGTTGCCGCGTAAAAGAATGCCTCAGGCATTTTTATACGCGGCAACAACCGCAATTCTTGCATTCGAAGAAACATAATGTCTACATGGTTGGTATGTTTGAAGGGAACCCATTCAAGACACCCCTGACATGGGTCCATGTCAGGGGCAGGGGTAGACACTAACGCGGGCCCGGGAGCCAATGGCCCGTAGTTCTAGGTCCGGGCCCGCAGTTTTCTCAAGAATTACTTTCCTATGGGCCCGGGTGGCCCACAGGGGTGTTTGGTTAAGATTCTAGACGAGTGCATCTTCATCAATATAGTCATATATATTATCATTGGAATGGGAAAATTATGAGGAAGCTGACCATTTTGGTTAGGTCTGGATCAGTGATACCAATGACTTTCCTTTCAAGAAAAGTAAAATATTTATTCTGGGCCCACAGTATCAGGTGCGGGCCCGTAGATATCTGAAGCTACGGGCCCGGGTGGCCCATGGCTGAAAATGTTAGTGTCTACCCCTGCAGGGGGTAAGGAGTTGTGTCTTGCTAGGCAGATGAACAATTACAATAGATGTTGCTAGGCAACCAGCTGGATTAGCAACAAACTAATAGAACCATTGAATTCCTTGGGTCCATATTAGGGGGTAGGTTTGATTATAATCAACCTTAGGACCATGGAAATGTGCGTTGCTAGGCAGATAAACAATTAGAATCGCCGTTGCTAGGCAACCAGCTGTATTAGCAACAAACCCAAAGAACCATTGAATTGCATGGGTCCATATTAGTGGGGTGGGTATGATTATAATCAACCTTAGGACCATAGAAATGTGTGTTGCTAGGCAGATAAACAATTAGAATAGCCGTTGCTAGGCAACCAGCTGTATTAGCAACAAACCAATAGAACCATTGAATTCCTTGGGTCCATATTAGGGGGGTAGGTATGATTATAATCAACCTTAGGACCATGGAAATGTGTGTTGCTAGGCAGATAAACAATAAGAATAGTCGTTGCTAGGCAACCAGCTGTAGTAGCAACAAACCGATAGAACCATTGAATTCCCTTGGTCCATATTAGGGGGGGGAGGTATGATTATAATCAACCTCAGGACCATGGAAATGTGTGTTGCTAAGCAGATAAACAATTAGAATAGCCGTTGCTAGGCAACCAGCTGTATTAGCAACAAACCAATAGAACCATTGAATTTCTTGGGTCCATATTAGGGGGGGTAGGTATGATTATAATCAACTTCAGGACCTTGGAAATGTGTGTTGCTAGGCAGATAAACAATTAGAATAGCCGTTGCTAGGCAACCAGCTGTATAAGCAACAAACCGATAGAACCATTGAATACCTTGGGTCCATATAAGGGGGGGTAGGTATGATTATAATCAACCTCAGGAACTATCAAAGGTTGATTTATATTTTTGTTATTCCATAGCATAAATTTGTGTTGTGACACCTTAATCCAAGATGGCGGCACAATCCAAGATGGCGGCGCCCGTTCTGACTTCTGGCAAAGTGCAAACATCATATACCTCATTCTGGGTGGCGGCACCACCAGGTGGCTACGCCACCACTTCGGCATAAAAAATGAGCACTCCCATAGTGCCACCCCAAAAATATTTGTCAAACAAATGGATTACTGGGATATACGAGAGAGCACCAGCCAATCTATATATCATTACATATATGCGTGTGTGCTAAAATTGGAATAAACTGTCGCATAAGTTATACACTATGTTCTTTTTGGTGAATTCTTTTCTACATATCTTCATCTGAAGAAGGCCCATCCGGCCGGAACTGTAGTGACGGTTTATCTGAATAAAATGTTTACTTCTGTCATCCTGAAAACTAGTTTTCCTGTTTATTGATCAATTCATCATTGGTATAATAAATTTATCTCTCTATATTTTCTATATAGCCTTTTCACACTTTGAATACTGATTAATCATCAGCCAGAATATAAATAATTCAGCAATATATGTGACATGGTCCAGGAAAAAGGAAAGTTAATGAACCCTGTAATAAGGCCCCTTTTCACATAACATCCCACATATGGCTAGCAAGGAAAGTGGATAATTGTCTGGTAAACAACAAGGAAAAATCATACAAATAACGGTGAATCTGTGCCATAAAAACCGGGACCTCGTTGAACAGACATGGATTTACCGTAAAATCATGTTAAATATTAGTCACATCATGTGGAAACAAAACGCTGATTCATTGTAGTTTTTCAATAAAACAGTGAATAACCGTATATTAAAACATCAAGTTACCGTAATATCACTGCTAAATAAACACAGAATCTCTGTAAATTGAGAACGCTGAATCTCCGTCAAATTAACGGTGACAGTTCCCCGTAAAAAAAACGCTGAAAGCAATGTCCCCAAAGTTGCCGGTGATTCACCGTCATTTTGACAACTTTTTTTTTACAGTGCACCCACTATTAGGGCTAAAGCAATTTTCAATGCTCTTTTGGATATGGATATAATTATGAGCAACTGTGCCTTCCCGAGTCTCAATTTAGCAATTCAGAATGTATTTAGGTACATATATACAGGATACATTCCGGGTGTATTAAGGGTTTAGTTTGGAGAGTATGTTGGGCATTGGAGAAAATGTGGCGTGCATTATCATAATGATGTTGTAGAAGATAATTTGATTATATTTGCCTGTCTGAGGCATCGCATGCTTACAAATAATTCAGAGGCGAATCTAATGATACACCACTTCTGAGATTCCTAGGACCGTCCCTGGCAGGTTCATATGTACAAAGTAATATCAATAATAACATGTCATCTTAAAGAGCGTATACATGCATTAACTGTCCATAACCCCTCCTTATTTCCTTAAACTGCATTAAACTCGCATTTTGGTAAACATACAATGTAGAAATGCATTGAGCCAGCTTGATACACACCTGTTGATGCAGTAAAATGTGACAATTAAAATGGACTTATTATCTGAATAGAGCTAAATAGATGGCAAGTAATTTTAAGGCAGCTTGACAGGCAGCAGCGGCCCATTGCGTGCATGCATCGCGTTTATAACCCAGTCCTACACTATTGTACACTATTGAACCACAGTTCTAATTGACAACCATTCAGGGAGTACACTCAGTAGAGACAACGGGGAGACAATAAGACACGAGCAGAGGCTGGTATGTTGTACATTATAAAGGTAACATCAAAGACATTAAGAGCCTGGCTTTTTGTGCACCCAGGGGGTGTCTGTGGGGTTAGGGACATCAGCTGTTGCTGTGTTCAGTGGTATATGGCGGAGGGGGTACTTGTGGATGACTTTTAATGGTCTGTAACCTATGCAATGTTGGATGTTGTTCAAAGTTGTCTTATAGCTGCATATTATTATAGTATTGCAATGTATATATACTCCGGTGTATAGTGTACTTTATGCATACCTGAAGAAACAGTTACAGAGTTAAAAGGGAGTCGTGACTGCCTCCAGAATGGCTCCCTTCTCTGACTCTCCTATGAATTGTAAATCACTTGGGTGAATCAGGGAATTAGGTGAGTCACTAAAGGGAGTCAGGGCATACATCATTGCAATCTAAATTTTATAATGGTAGGTATTTTGTTATGCAATGAAGCAGTTAATTTGATTCAGAACGATTATTTGTTGGGGCACATGTGTATTAAGCTAACCAACATCTGTGCATGGGCCCTTAAAATAGTATGTCATAATCCATGCAAAAGATCTTACCTTCCACGACCAATATCGGGATTGACAGGGCGACAGCTAGGAAGATGGATACAATTCCCAGGGGTGTCTTGAAGCGTCCCTTGTTGGAGGAGAAGCAGGCGTTACCCCCAGCCTGGCTGGGCATGGGGGGTTGATCGCCGACTAGCGGCCCGCCATCCCCCCTCATCCCTCCCCGTGTCTGAGGGATGCGTGTTCCGACGACGTACACTCCATCGGAAATATGCTTAGAGTCTCTCATCTATAGGATTATAACTATCTCCTCAAACTCGAGTATGTACAAAGAAAGAGAGCCTTTGTCGATCTGGGCTTCTGCTGGGTGATGCCAACAGTCCTATGTGAAGGTCTAGTCCATTACAATATATAGAAAATACGAAAACGAACCTCCTGGCAATGATCCAGGGTCCAGGAAAGCTGTGAACAAACTTATAATCAATAACTGTATAAATGTCAAGCCACCATGTTGCAACTATACATATGCCTATGTGTAAGCAACTGTGCGTTTGTATATGCAACAGAATCACACCTCCTGGGCTTGTTCATTACAATGGATTAAGTACAAGAAATTCCCTCATGTGCTGCAAGCCTATAGCATTATGTGTCCAATAGTGTGTGAATCAAGTTGAGTATAATATCTCCAGTGTTGGCCGCCCTCCTCCTCGTCATCAGCTGACAATGTATTAGGTCGATGCTGGAGGAGTGAGTGAGGTGAGAGACTGACCAGGGCTGTGTCCACCACTACCTCCACCCACTACACACCACCACCCACCTGGGGGAGGGGGGAGGTGACATGTAGTATTGATCAATCCCACCGCTCCAGGCTCGTCATGTCACACAATCTCCTCCAGGGTGTCAACACTGCATCTACACGTCGTATTTGTTTCCAGCACCAAGTCACATAATCTCCACAGACTCGGCCCACACCTATGTATACCCTGATCAGTTGTACTCACGCCTATTTCATACGGCTATGGTTCACTGCAAACTCCCTGTATCCGTGTATGGGGGCTTTTGGTCGGGCACTGAGGGCGTTCTGGGTGTTGACTTGGATGCCCTGGGGTAAATACAAGGTGTAAATACTCAGAGTGAGTGTTACATTCCTGGTGCTTACTGGTGGGCACACATTATCACATACCTACAGCTCGTCATGCTGAGATCACAGCCAGATCTCTCCCACTTATTATTGTCACATGCTGCACATGATGATTGGAGGGTTTACACAGGGGACTCCTCCTCCTCCTCGTCCTACACACGTTGTGCTTCACACCAGCCATAACCAAGTAGCACGCTGTTCTACTATAGGGTTGTAGACTGGGCTGTGTTGTGACTGTCCGCCATGCATGACTGAGCCCCCAGAAGCAGAATATAAAGAAGGTGAAAGGCTGGTGGCTCATGTCCTACCATTTTAATACTTTAATACTCCCGCCACTTTCCTGGTTGAATTTACCTCGGGTGGTCGTCAGGAAACACTGAGAGGAACCTCCGGCCACTTATGGAGTGGTCATCTCTTTTTTTCTAATCGGCATGACCGGGGGGGGGGGGTGTAAATACATTTGTAATATCACCACCACCACCCCACCCCATTACAGTACAAAACCATCACTCCGTTATGATGTATTCCTTAAGTGTATAGCTGGTTTGGTATTGATCTATTACATAGGCCAAGATGTTACTGGCATCTTGAAGTTCCCAGTTGTTGTGATACCTGGTCCGTTTATGTAATAGCTTTTCATTCCACCTTTTAGAAAGAAAATGATTAATTGCTTCAAAGTTGAAGTGATGTACACTATACAGCGTCTATTACAGGAGTATTGATACATCATAAGAAATGAAAGATATTGTTCTTTGCGGTAATTGGAGTAGACTGGGGGCACACTTTTTTTCCGTCGTCTTCAACGGTCTTGAAAAGGATATCATGTGTGATATTATATTTCTATGCAACATATTTGGTATGCCGATGTATTTTTCATTATACTGTGACTAACTGTATGGGTGTGGACCACCAAAATCGACATGGCGACATGGCTATTTCTTACAACCGACAATCGACATGAGGCCTAGTGACATGTGACATGAGGCCCAAAAAACATAGTGACAGGCGACATGAACCATTCTTAAAATCAACATAGGATATGGCCATTATTAAGCGACATTGACATGCGACATGGCCATTTTTTAAGATCGACATTCGACATGGGGACCCCCCATCCAGAGCCCCAACTGTGTTTTTGATATGACTGTGTGGAAACTGCTAGATTTACGTGTCCCCTCCCTTCTGGCAATCTATCTTTATTTCTCCATTGTTCTCAATTCCTATGAGAGGAAAGGAAAGTGTAGGGTATATTTTATCTTGCTTAATGCAAATGCACAGTGAGAACCACAATGACACCATGTCTACCGGTGATGCTGGTGCGGTGAGGCGAAGACGCGGAGTTGAAGGCGGGAACGCTCACGCGCGCCACCTACAGAGATCTTCTGGAACTATGGGGACGTTGCAACGCAGTCGGCAGAAGGCAATCTTTACCGCGCAGCGTGGACACACGGAACTTTCTGGTAGGTAAAATTGTTCTGTTTGAGACTTGTTGACAGGTATTGTGGTTTAGATATTACCTGACAACAATCTCATAGGAAGAGTCTGATCTGTTTATTGTAAAATGACGTCGGTTTATATCGAAGTGGGCTCAATATACGTGATAGAAATGCCAAACTCTGTATTATCGCCCGGGGGTTAAAGGGAGGGATGAATGATGATTAGCTAATGATGATGAAGGGGGAGCACTGCCTTACTCATGAAGTTACTGTATTCTCAACCGCAGCAATGTGGTATTTAAGGAGAGTGGAAAATGTCTAGGTACATTCTTGGAAGCAGAACCTACGACTACGTCACACAGTACAGTGTGGCCCTTATCAGTAGGTATGTGACAAAAAAAATTAAAAGCAAGGTGAATTCTTCCTTTTATGATAGCCATTTGGAGTAACATGTTAGAAATCATATTCTTTTGGAATTTCTCAGTTATCATAAGTTTCAGGGAAACTAGAGCACTTTGAATAGGCCAAGGTTGGGCATATTTTCGTCATTATTTTAAACTCTACAAAGAAGGATGGCCTGCGACCTTTTCATGAATTTAGGCTCAAATTAAACCTTAGAAATACCCCTTTAATGTAAATATTTCCTGAAAGGCAGCAACATTGCGGACATATTGCAGGTTGTTTGGAGAGATTCTGGCATCTAGAACCAGAATTATAGAATTTTTATGATAAAAAGTTAGGAAAATCCCTGATTATTCGCGAAATTAATTAATTACCAAAATCTGCTGCTCCTAGAAAACATAGTGCTCGTCCATAGATTTTCTTTATATTTGGCCAAGATGAAGTTAAGACTATATTCTAGTAGGCCTATATGTTTTTATTTTAGGCCAAAAGTATCTTCATGTAAAAGCTGAGGTATCAATTAGATGTTGACTTAATTAAGCGTGTAATTAATTAACCAATTAGAATTTAACTAATTTTAAAATACTGGGATGAAGGAAATTCTGTATACTTGATATATAAATTATAAGGGGCAATGTGCCTATAATACTACCCCTATTTAAAAGGTCATTACAGAGAGCTACCCCTGCACAGTGCTCCAAAACTGGCACAGATTAGCACAACGGCCCTGCAGCCACAGCAGGCGCGGACGTTCACATACCTATTATCAGGCTTATCTCCCTTTAATATAACATTATTAACACCCCCAAAGTAGGTATGTGAACGTCCGCGCTTTTTGTGCCTGCAGGGGCGTCGTGATAATATGTGCCGGTTTTTGGAGCACTGTGAAGGAGTAGCTCTCTGTTATTACCTTTTAGATAGGGTTGCTACTGGTTTTTAAGTGTCCCTTATATTTTTAATAGCAAGTATACAATATATCCTTAAGCATAGGCTTTGAATTTTCGATATACTTTAATTGGTTAATTAATTACGGCCCTAATTAGGCGAACCTCTGATTAAGGTATCATTTTCTACATGAAGAAATTATAGGACTGTTACAAAAACATATAGGACTGATAGCGCATAGTGTTAACCACAACTAGGCCAAATATAAAAGAAATCTATCGATGATCATCAGAGATGTAGGGGCCGCCGATTTTGTAAGTTATTTAATTTTGATTAGATTTGCGGATTTTTCCATGTTTTTTATAGAAAAAATGCATAATTTCGGTTCTAATGGTCAGATTTGCATCGGACAAACTGCAATATGTCCGCAACATTACTGTCTTTCAGGAAAAAAATACTTTGCAGTGGTTTATCTAAGTTCTAATTTCAGCATAAAATCAAGAAATGGTCACAGACCATCTCTCTTTGTACAGTTTGAAATAATGACGAAAATATACCCAACCTTGTCCGATTCAAACTGCTCTAATTTCTATAATAATGATGATAAAAGGAAAATTCCAAAAGAATATGGTTTCTAAAATGTGTGTCCAAATGACTGTGGTAAAGACAAAAAGAAGTAATGCATTTGAATTTTTTTGTCACATACCTACCCAAAGGGGTCTAGATCCATACTATACCCTAGGCTCGGGCTAGGCAAAGTATAGATTAAGTATCATATGTGTCACTGCAGTCTATCGACGGTGCGAGTTTACGGGAGAGAATTGGGAGAGTAAACAGAGCTGCTTATAGAGGCTAGGCAAATTACAGACTACATTCAGTCTACAGATATGCGGCCCTATACTATAGCTCTCTTCAACCATGGCATGGTCCTAAGTCGACACATCTACACCATACTGGTGTAGAACACAGGTTACCTTTGTGACTACACAGTTGGTCTGCCAACTTGGCAGAGTAGCTGTTTTAGATAAAGTACTCACTGCAGGGGCGGATCCAGGAATTTTGGAAAGGGGGGGGGGGCGTAAAATAGGCAATGTACTAGGGGTATTGAACAAATTTTACATTAATATATACAGGAAATTAGGGGGGGGCGTACGCCGGGTCCGCCCCCCTCTGAATCCGCGCCTGCATTGTCTAGTCTAATCCTTCCAGCCACAGGTGCCTCAATGTATTCCCACCTGTTCACCGTCCACAATACATTCCAAATGCACTTCAACAAGTATAATCCAGGCTTTGTTTCATGTTAACTCCACTGCTCTCTGCCCATGTCAGCCATTGTTATTCTCAAGACTGATGTGGTCACCCCCTGGTGTAGGAAACACACACTAATTTTGTTAGAACTGACCAGTCAATCACTTCAGTACTCTGTTACATAATGACTGGCCTGCTTTAGAAGTGGTCATCGGTTGGTCAGACTGGAGGTCATTGCCTCTGTGTCCCGGACCAGAGGGCACCACAGCATTTTCCAAAATGTAGAACATGAGGTTGTTTTTTTTTGCTGGGAACAAAACATGCAAAATACACTCATATTTGACAAGTCTGCACCAATGTAAGTGTTTTGGACATGTGGAGTACCTTTTGTGGAACAGGATTGACCTTTTTGAGGCACTGACAGTGAGTACTTTATTCAGAACAACACTTGGTTTTTGCCCACCATAGAATCCCTATGTACCCGGTGTCTGGCTCTATACAGCCAGACCCTGTTCGGACTACCATGGTCCCTGCTTGCGGGGGCAGAAACAATTTGGATCTTTCTAAGTAAGACCTATGAGCCTGAAGTGGGGGAAGGCGTGTGGAAATGCATGCCCCCTCCCCTGTATAATAGTGTATTGACTCGTTTTGTCCACATGCTACAAAGTATCCACATACGACCAACCCATCAAGGTTCAAGATTTAAGAAGGCTTTATTGACTAATGTAAGGCTACATTTATGTCAGCACCGAGTTAGCATTGATGGCATTATACACAGTTTCTTTATAGGAATATATGCAGTTGATGGCTCCTGGCCTGTTTGATGATGGACAATAAGGTGCTACAGCTATTATTTGAGAGACCTTTCTATCATCACAATGCTTGTCATAAGCAGTGGCAAACTTGATATATTTTTCTTCAAAGCTTTTGCAGGGACTTTGAATTTCTAGCAGGTTACAATATACTATTACATGCCTAACATTTTGTGTCTTGTTACAGTGTGTACATACTATTTGATGGTTTACTTAGCTCTATAGCTTCTTGATAAGCTGTCCTGAGTATGATTCGAATCTAAGGGCAGTTTTGTAATAATGTAATCAAAAGTAAAGAGGGCAAACCCCTGGCATACGTGTCAAGATGCAGTCCTTCAAATCTTGGATTTTATAACATTATAGTGAATTACGGAATAAAAGCGGTGAAGAACATCGAAGAAGTAAATTACAGCTTGGAGGCCATGCAGAGTGTGAGAAAACTTACATAAAAACTAATTTATTTTCCAGAACCTACAACTATAACAGGTCGTATTCAACATGACCAGGTACGCACGTTCCGAGCAGGGCACGCACAGAAAACCAAACGAGGCCACTCCATGGTCTGAACTCCGACCTGCCGGGAAGGGAGCTGAGAGAAAAGTTGATAAAAAGTCGAAACATCTTAAAAAGAACCAACCCCCAAAGACAGAGGGAGAGTCAGCGGGGGCTGACTACAGACGGGGTGGTAAGAAAAAGAAGAAGCCCCAATGGAAGAAAACAGAATGGGAGATGATAGAAACCGGGAGAGATGAGACACGGGGGTTAGCGGCTGATCTTCAACAAATAGACGTTGACGCCAAGAATCCCACACTGTACCGCCCAAAGAAGATAGCCGAGAAAAAGGAAAAGAGTCTGGCGGAGCGGCTAAAGACTATCCAAAGTGAGTTCGGAGGCGAGTTCTCGGAGGAACAGAAAAAGGAGGTGGTGGAGCTGGTGAAGAAAGACGAACGACGAGAAAACAGGAGAGTGAAGAGACAAGATGAACGCAGTAATGCAAAGGTATTTTAAAAGCGATCATATTTGAATTAATTAACACAATGATCTTTAAGAATTCTGGTCCAATTATATATATTATTATTCGAGGCTAAGAAGTAATTCCCCCTCCCCCAAGATCAATTGAGAAAATTCATCATTTATTATCTAGGCGGGGCCTTAAATCTATTCTAAGAGATCTAGGTCCAAATAGTCGGACCCGCCAAATAGGCTGGTCCCATGTAGTTTCCTACCATACAGTATCTTCAAGGTGGGATGACAACCCAGCTTACCAGGTAATGTAACGTTATGCGTCTTTCTGTTACAGATGTGCTTCAACTGCCGACAGCCGGGACACGACATGTCTGATTGTCCCAAACTGAAAAAGGACGTCCAGCACGGCACAGGCATCTGTTTTAAATGTGGGTCTACCGAGCATGCCATCAGTACCTGCCCTGTCAGACTCCCCGCCGGTAAGACATGCTCATTAGAAACAGACGGACCTGTCTTTAAAGGCGCACTCAACCCAGGACCTAACCCTGCCGAGTTTTGTACGCAAATGACGTCGTGGGTTCAGTGCGCCTTTAAATGTGTGCGAGATTATGTATAAATCCCTTACATTCCCTATATAAGTGCACATGAATTTCTCTCTTCCTTATGAGTAAGACAGTTTCCTTGTATTCTGTGGTTCACATTTTTAGACTTCATATTATTAAACTGAAATAGTAGGTAATGAAATAGTAATGAATAGTAAAACCTTATGTTAAAGCGCCACCCTCACCATTGACATGCCACTCGTGGTCCCACTCGTCATTTGACCAAAACAGTAAAACTACATGAAGTAGACATTTGGCATGATTGCTGCTTAAATCATACACATACATGTACAAGCATGCTGTTGATGGTAAATGAATCTCATTTCTGCCATCTACTTTCAGGAGAGTTCCCCTATGCTAAATGTTTCATCTGTGGGGAACAAGGTCATTTATCTAAACAATGTCCCGACAACCCACGTGGACTCTATCCAAAAGGTGAGTTTTAAGGACATTTTCCCCATTAATACCTCTCATCAGTGACTTGCTAGTGATTAGAAATTGAGATCTGTGATATTTTTGCTGATGTAGAATCCACATTGTGTTTGTAACAGAATTAAATATTACATATGCTGGTATGAAAGTATGTTTTGGAGACCACCTTTCTGATTATACACTCCCATATTACCTTTACAGGAGGGTGCTGTAGGGGCTGTGGATCAGTGGAACATTACAACAAGGACTGTCCTGAGGTTCTCAAACAACAAGGTTAGTCACTACACTATGTTTATCCTATTTAGATAACTAAACACAGCCGATAGGATTAAGCTATCGTCACTCTAAAATAAAGTTGAATGTTTTAAGGCGGAAAATATAATTTAGTCAAATTGTTGATTGATGCCAGAGGTTATGATCAATACTGGGGAAAGAATTGTATGGTAGAACTAAGTTTATAATACAATGTACCCGGAAAGTCTAAAAATTCCTCTTTATTTTTACAGGGTTAGAGGGTGTTACAGTTTCACGACTGAACTGGGATACAAATACTGAAGATGATGAAGGTCTTCGCGAAGCTAAGCCGACGCAAGTTCAAAAAAAGAAGCCAAAAGTGGTTAAATTCTGATCACTTATGACTTATATTGCCCCTTGATACGCTTGGATTTCTCACCAGATTACTGATATATTTGGTAGTGTTACCCCTTTGAACCAGATATATGCTGTACAAATGTATATTCACTGAACATATTCAGTAAATTCTTAGTATTTTTTTGTCACGGCCAGATTTTAAATTTATTAGGGACAAAATACCTTAAAGTTTCATTCCCTGATATATCACTCAACATTAATTCATTGCCATGTAATATTTACTATCAATTATATCATCAATTCCGCACTTAACATCATCACTGTAAACATGATATCACATGTACTATTAAGACAAATAAAATCATTCACATACAAAGACTGATGAACTGGGGTGATAATACTTTATTTGTACCTTACAAAAGCTACTATGCCTTGGACATTGTTACCAAATGAGATATACAAAAATAATGTAGCATGTTCGCTGTCAGCTTCGGCCAACGCTCAGGAAATATGACAACATATGCAGCGGGTGACAATTCTGCTAAGCTTGTATTTACGGTATAAATGTCCTAACATTTTGTGGTATATGTACTGCACAAAGAGCATGGTATTGTAAGCCTGTGTGTACAAGGAAGATAATATAAATTGCCTACCTTCACCCTCTGACCAAATATACCCGATGCGTTGTAAACCCCGGCTTAATACAATGTCAGCGTATATCATGTTATAGGAAGTATAAAGTTGGCAGTCGCACCAGTCTCGTTAATATGGCACCGTTAGTAGACTTTACTGCATATCTACAGGGACTTAATACATTACATTTATAGTTAGTACCAGACGGTTAGCAAAAGAACGTAGCTTTAATTCGACGAAATTTACAATCTGATATGCATTAGCAATCTTTAGTTTTGAATTGGTAAATTAACCAAATCTGAAGTAAGTTATTGCTACCCTAAGTGTTCTGAAAACCTAAGCACGTATTGCTGCTGGCAGGGTGTAGCTAGAATTGGTATAACAGCGTACTCGTCTATTAGTGTCTTATTTAAGAAGTTTTCCATACATAAAGAACTTGTAAGGTCAGACGACAGAGTTCTGCGCATGTACAGTAGCAATTTTGCAGGAGACGACATAGGTAGTGGGTGGCCAGTTATGCGGTCAGCTCCTGTATATAACTACTTATGCGCATCAACCTATGAGTGATGATAGTTCACTCTCACATTGCAAAATATATAGATATATAGTAAAGCAGTAAGCCTGTTATAGGGTGGGTCTTGTATAAAATCAGCTGTGAATCTCATGGATTTGACGCCTACTGGGTACACAATCAGTGATGCGATAAAGTTGAATATCAATTGCTCGTGAATACTACTCACTGAATATATACACGTATATATCTTTATAGAGGGAGAATATACATGTATTCTCATGATACGCTCTTCACGCAAACAGGGTCACTATACAAAATACAGTTGTCATACACAATATCATATATTGGGTTATCTGAAAACCATGCGCGATTGATATAAAAAAGATTATACGCAGTGGCGTTAATGCTTAAAAGCAGATTCCAAAAGCACAGACCGCGGTATTTAACTTGGCGGAAGAGCATAAGCTATGGAAGACTTTACAAGCGATGTTCAGAGCCTAACAATTAGGATGAGGCAATTAGTCCTTGCAAATATGGAGGTCAAATCAAATGGATTGCAATTAACTATCATTTAAACTTAATATAATAAAATTGAGGAAGAAACTTTTGAAATTAGGAAATGTATGTACGGGTAAAATAATTGGGAGATATAAGTGGTAGTGTAATTATATGGTGCTAATGGAGTATACAAAGTAAATAAAATTAATGCAAACATAACCTAGAACCACAACACTGTACATAGTCACAGCCAAATAAGGAGCCAAGAAGCCTAACATAACGCTAACGTTAGACCAGACAACTAAAATCTAAAATAACTATAATATGCTTAATATAAACAAAGCGGATGATGGCTATACAGTTTATCTTAATCGATATCAACTATAATTTCTCCTCATACATATGAAGAGTGCTAGTCTTTTACATCGTAACATCGTGAGGTAGGGATGTCTAATCCCACCAAGAACTTCTTTTATATACACAGGGTTATTTATACATTACATGCTCGGCCATTGTTCAGAGTTCTCTACTACACATAATACGTGATGCGAGGGAATTGTTCGAGCGGTATTTGAATCTTCATACCTTAATATGTGCACACAAGGAGAGCAAGAAAGGGCAGTGGTATAAAGTATTACAAACCTATGAGAGAACCACAAGGAGTTACATATACTCTATCAGGCAGTCCTATGAAGGGGACGGGGGTGACTTTTGGGACAATATTCTGACAAGACCCACAGAAGTAGAAAGTTACTCTCCAGTGTGACACCAGGTTGTAAAGTCTAGCACACATGGGTGGCAACAAAAAGCTGAATGGATAATCTGGACCCAGCAATACAATCCCAAGTGTTAAAAGTATAATTCAGAATCCAGATGTGGGGGCATTTTCAAGAAAGCAAACGCGAGTTCAGTTTTAAGCACATTTTTTAAGCCTTTATCGATTGCTTAAAAAAACTACCGGTACCAGGTATTAAAAATGTTTTTCAAGCCGGCCCAGATTATCTGGGTACAAAACCTTTACACCACACACATAATCAATTCCTATGATACACGATATGTTCTTGTAACTTTTTTGAATACTACATATAAAAGAACAGCGCAGGCATGTTGTATCACTTACCACCACTCACCCTCCCGCCTGACACACACCTGGGGGTGGCAGCACACGACGGAACAGCCGGCCACGCCATCACTATTAAAGTGGGGGTCTCTTGCACTATCAGACTCTTTCATATATCGGTATACATGACGGGCCCGGCGCAATACGTCGTTAACACGTCACAGGGATGTACATGCAGAATAGATTTGACATCTGATTGGAATACGCCCTACTACGCACAACATTGGGTAGGTGGTACCTTGTTCTATTAGAATACTGACAGCTCAGAATACAAAGCACTGTATACATGTGGCCAGCTCCTCAGGTGTACAAGACTATCTGTCATGAATATCGATAATCAAAATCCATGGTGCATATATGTACACTCCTCTTCCCTAGACTACTGAATATGTAAATATCGCGGTAGAACTAAAGAAATATCATTCAATGGTGAAAATGAATGATTCCACTCATCATGAATTTCCTGACATTTTTGTCATCCGACACAAAAGTGAAAATTTGCTATCTCGTAGATTGGCACGTAACAATTAATGGTTGTGTAGAAACACTAAATATGCACCATTTTCCAAGTGTCTCTCCAGAATAAAGCAAACGATAAGCATCAATTCTGACCGCAGTTCCAAATGTATAAATCTTTCAGAGAATCTACAGGAGCTGATATGGCTAAACATAAAATATCAACCAACCACGGGGGTAAATAACAGATTGAAAGATCTAAAAGACAGAAGTTGAATCAGAATGGCACTTTACTCCTTTTCCCCAAATAATGCACGTCTTCTTCAGACAATGATAAATCCATGTCTAACGCCAACATTTGAGACTATAGATTTATCCGGTACTACACCGCTTTCATGTACGGCCTACCACCTATGCATGGGAAGCCACACCGTGGAGCCACGTCATTTGCGTCACAGGACTAACATTTGCCAGCAAATGAAAAGGGTTTTCCCCTTTACCACACTTCTGTTGACAGACAGGCACCGACGGACATATATTCTACATAACTCCTTTATCAGTCCATTTAGGTTCATATCAGTGTTTGTCAATTTGAACATCTCAACTTGTCTGCATGATGACCACTGTAGTGCAGCAGTGCCGCGTCTACAATACACATAATCATGTACATGTATACGGTTACCCCTGTTATATCGCATTTCCCTCCAAACTCCTGCATACATTAACATTATTACACAGTAGGGTTACAATCATTCGGTGGTGAAACATTGACCCATTGGACGCGGCACGATTCATTTCAAAGGGACATTTACTTTGGTACTAGACATCATCAACCCTTAATATTTCTACAATCTCCCCCTGCCACAATCATATCATCACAGTCTTCCGGGGATCTCTGACAAAAATCCTATCACAATTTGTTCATTATGTATCATGCATATCGATTTCAAAAGTCCCTTTTGGAGAATCGGTCAATAGATCGTATCTGTCGCGGCTGAAATCTTCCGGCTGGGCTAAGTGTTGTTTTGTGATTTTATATTTTCTCAAATAATGCTGATATAAGACATGGAAAAAAATAATTGGCATAGATAGTTTGAACTGATATTGATATTCATGATCAAAAAGTGTAAAGCAGCTTTGGTCTTGTAGGCTCAAGCTGAAGTATGCCACTACTTCTTTACGTAAAAGCCTCCAATACCTCCTAGTCAATAATCTAATCGTCAATACAAAAGGCCCCAAAGAAGGAAAACCTTCATAAGAAATGTAAAACTGTTGTCACTGAATCACTTTTTTAGCCATTTGTTACAAGTATTACTCCAGTAATATGGTATTGAAGAGGGACAATCTCGATTGGTTGATCCATCACTTTTTCAAAGGTTGCTTTATGCTAGGGAATTATTTACGATAAGCTAGGTTCAACAGAAATATTAAATGGAAAGCTTATTCAACATGTTTAAGAAATTAATGTTACAAATCCGTTCATACATGAGATCAAGATCCTTGTTTGTAAACCAGCAGTGTCTAACGAGCCTAGGATTTCCAGGAAACTCCTTTCAACATCTTATAAATACGACACATCAGAATGGATTTTTCCCAAAGGAAACTCATCTTCTTTCCAGCACGAGTTTAAGTAGAAATTATTCATATTAGTTTCACCATTCTACCACAGAGTGATATCGGATAGGCTATGCGGATATTATTATGATCGTTGCTACTCAAGGTCGGTGGGCATCACTGTCATAATTCATCATGATTTAAAACTGGAAGCTTCGCCGCCTTTTCATTGCGAAGGTCACTAATACATTGTGTTACAACAACCATTACATACCATCGTTTATAATCTCTGGAATACGGTGGGGGATATGAGTCAGGCATATTGCTGTTGTGGATTAGACTCCAGGGGCCGGTCCGCCACTGACTAACAGACACGGGGAGGGTACCGGCCAGCGATGGAACCCGGGTCCCATCCCCAGACGCGGAATCACATCGGGGGGTTCTTGTCAGCATGGTGATCGGACGACGGGAGTCTTAAGAATGAGCTCGCTCTCCTGCGACACGATGGGAATTCCGTTCTCCAGGTGGTAGTGAACAAGGTGACTTACACTCTTAAAGGTGCGGTCACGCGTCCGTACCTATTAAGTGTACATAGATATTTTAATAATTCTTGTTCTATCAAACTTTGCTATTACTTTTATCCCCTGCCTGTTAAATAGGCTATTTAACAGGCAGGGGGTAAAATAATTCTACAAAATGACAGTATGATGTTAGATCTTATCAGACGAGCATTCTACTACATGTTGGTAATTTGTTTAAAAATAGGACTGTGCACTTATTAAAGCATGTGGGCTTATAATGTCTAATCCGGGAGGCTAGATACAATGAATATGACGATATGGATTAATCTAATGTGAAATATAAATGTACCCCATGGTTCAAAAGTACAATGGATTACCCCCAGACGTTATGAGGAATAGAGGAATAGATGGCAATATTAAACATAACAAACATAAGGGAGTGCTCATTTTTTAACAACACGTGGGGGGGGGGGGTAATCTCACGGCCTCTCCACCCCTATTGTTAAAAAATCAGCACTCCCTAATGTGGATTAACATAGGACACTTACAACGCCCTGTGGGTCGACCAGCAGGAGGTGGCGGATGCGACTTTTGTGTACCCCACTCAATACGTACTGGCCGGGTGAATTGGCACTCTCCCGGACTAAGAAATCCCCATCCTCGTGTAGGAGTGTCTCCGTCTGCAACGAGCAACATGATTTTTTAAATTATATAGACATAACCGCTATTGTAAATCTTCAAGTACATGTATTATCCATGGCTTATACGCAAATCAGAACCTGAGTGCGGCTTATAAGATTTGCCCAAAGTCGGGGTGCAACTCATACATGTTTTTATAAGTACCGGTACATAGGTAACCTTAACCCCTGTACAGCTTATAAGATTGAGCTTGGGTACGGCTTATACACGAGTGGGGGTGAGGAGGATTATGATATCGTACCTGGTGCCTGGTAAGCGGTCCATGGAACCAGTCCTCTTTGTCTGGACTCGTCTCGCCCGGCTTCTCCTTTGGCCGAGCGCCCCCTTGTGCTTTATTTGCGGGTAGCGCAGACGTGAATGGCTCTACAATGACAACGTTCAAAATAAGTGTGTGCCATACTAAGGTAATGGGGATATCTTACATCATTCTTTAATATCTGTTCAGTCTGTATGTTTATTATGGTGTTGTTTTTTTATTCACTATCAAACATATAAACCTGAGTATCATTAGCAACAAAATTAAGGATTTCTCCTCGCCTTAGATTTAGGTAGGAAGGTCAGCAAACATCTAATCTATAGTGCATGAATATAGCAATTAGCACTAGCTAGGCTATTAAGTCAGGCATATCCTAGTTTAGTTATGTTTAACACTACATATATAAACACGTATAACTACGAGGGGTGGCTTATCACTCGAAATATACTCTATTATCTATGTGTTATTATCATAGAACTACTGACTCATATCGAAAGCATCTGTTTGGCCGCTGGTAGGGCCGGCGGCAGCACCATTGCTCTTATTGTCGTAGATAGAATCGTCAAAGCGGGGCGGTGCACCCTGTCCAGTGGCAGCGCTTTGGTTTGGGTTATCATAGACGCCGGCACCGGTACCTAACGGGGAAACAAGCGACACACGCAGACGCTAAGTGTACAAGCCAGCAACAAGCAAACAGGGATCAAACTCATTCAGAAGCACAGTTTTAATTTTGATTCTCATTGTTTTAAAATCGCACAACTGCATATGATATAGGAGATAGGGAAGCTTTAGACTAATCAGATTGCTCCCTTATTCACCCTAGGCAACAGAAACGGGGGTACAAGTACCCATCATGGTATATTATCAGTGCTTATTACCCTGCCCTGCGAAAGTAAAATGTGGCGGATCAACTGTAGGAGCGAGCTAAATCTTATAGATAGAAAGCACAGTATTTTTCACCTTTGATGCAAGTTATGTAATTCTTGGTAGTGCCTCTATTGCGAGATGCAATTATTAATGATCCAAATCGGATATTTAACTTAGCAAAGCATTCTCTGACCAGCGTTGCATTTCTTACAGAGTGGTCATTTCTAACAACTACGTTTTCACGTTTTACTACGTTTTCCAGCCCTCATTCCTCACCTAGAGATCACATGCACATTCACCAGCCCCCGTTTCTCAAACACCGTCCGTGTATCGAATCCCATAGTATTAAATTACCAATCAAAGTCAAAAGCCAGCACAAATATGAGGGGTCACTCAGATTGCAGATTCAAGTTGAAAATCCCCTCAAAGATTAATTATTTGAGCATTCACATTCTAAGCGATTCTTATTAGTAAAATAGCATGACTTGTATTAGTAAAACAGCATGGCCATGCGTCCGACATCCGAAGAGAACCCATACATGGCAGGGACACAAACTCGTGACTAGAACTATAATCAGGGGAATTCACGTGCACATAGCTGCTGGGATATGGTTATGGTTATCGACTGCCTTTTTGACTTTCAATGATACAGCAGTATTGGTGCCTGACAAGTCAACCCATGCATGTGGAATCCTGCATCGACATCACTGTGAAGTATGCAGTGAACATCATACGGTTTAGACTTAATTTAAACGTTGCTTAGCTATGGAAAGCACAGCAAGAAACGCAGTACTCAGTGGGTCCCCTATTTTTGTAGTATCTCAAACTGTGCGTATGTTGCATACCTTACACATCTTTTAGCCCAACCCATCTTCAGATAGAGAAGGCTTTACTCACCCCGCGCTGCGGCTTGGTTGTCATATGTAACTGGGTCTGGGTCCAAGTCGATGAGATTTGCAACCCGCACCGGCTCCTTTCTATGTATAGATTGGTAAGCACCACTGTCAGCCGGCTGTACAGACAAATAGACAGTAAGTTATACTCTTTACGATCTACAATGTAATTCCTTTTACAATTGTGATTTAATATTGAATGTCCTATTTCTGGGTTGCCTTACATGGAAATGCCAGATGGTTATGTGGATTGGATTCTTTTTATCAAATCCTTATCTATATTGCTGGGACAGGAGTACCGATGACCATTTTCTTTCTTTTAAAAATTGCATGCTTTAACAGAGAGGTGATCACTCGGTTAGAGTTGAGCTGCTCACTAACATCTCCCTATGTGGGTAGCACTGACCTGTCCTTTGTCCTTGGTTGTATTGTCGTAGTCAGGTGGGAGCTGGCCAGGTACCGGGGAAGGCGGCTTTACACCCGGCCGGTCATTGTAGTATTCACCGTCCTCGCCCCACGTATCATTACTGAACCCCGCTCCGTTCTCCAACCTATTCACGCACAAAAAGTGTTTGATTTGAATGGTCTTCACTACGAAGAAAAAAATGTTTTGGTTTTCTTTTTTTCCCCAAAGAGTCGAGATTTAAAAAATCTTTTGTTTTTTGTGACGGACCAAAAAGGCAAAATCTATTTTATCAATTAAGCTTGATGTCATAAAAAATATGAAACAACATAATACTACAACTGCAGTGTGTTTATCACGTCGAAAATCTTCATATTACTAAAATTAGTTTACAAGAAGTTTCAACAAAATTGCCTCTGCCACTCACCTGTCGGGTATGCTGACGGTGTGTGGTTGCGTATCTAGGAACTGTTTAAATCGTAACTCGAAGGCCTGCCCCATGGTGGTGATGACATCCTGTGCGAGCCCGCCGCCACACTCCAGTACAAAGCAGGCACGTCCATTTATAGGGTCCTTAGCCACGTAGGCCACAAAGTCCATAGTGTCCTATTGAAACAATAACAAAAGCAATCATTTGTATTCAAATATCTTCTTTATTTTTTAGTTATTATACAGAATTCAAGCGCTTTCTCTCTGTTTGTTATTTATATGATCGCTTCTAACAATTGAAACTGCGGTAGTTTTAATAAAATAGCGGTTACATTTAGTGCACATTGTCTTTAGAGGAATACGAATAATCAGTTTTTCTGCTAGACAAGTGAAACTAGCAACTTACAGGGTCACCACCTGAGGCAAACGATATCCCTGGCATTTGGTGATTTGCAATGATCTGGAATACAAAATACAACAAGAATAAATAGCGCAGACCAACAACGACCATCACTTGAATAGGTATTCTACCAACAAATTATTGCGTACGCCGAGGCTTTACGAGAGTGCTGCTAATAGGATTTGCACAAACTGAGCGTGCGGCTTATACAAGGTGTTTTTTCTAGTATAGTACAGTATGAAAGTAGCCATAATCAGACCTAGATGCGGCTTAGCGGATTTCCTCAAATCCAGGGTGAGGCTTATACCAAGGTTAGCTTTATAGAAAAGCATTTACAATATCATTTATCGATGAGACAAAACTAGACGTACCTCGCCGGACTCCATAATCATCATAGTGAGCGAGTCTGTGGTTATGGTCAGGTTGACATTGGAGCCAGCAAACACCAGGTTAGGATCATCCCCAAGGTACTTGCCGATCTTAGGCTGAAAACATGGAGGGAAAAAAATAGAATTGGTCAACATTTCTATTGTGTCTATGTTGGCAATGATAATCTTTTGTCTTTTTTTAAATCTATAGCACATCTTGATCATATCAACTCTGTGAGACTGTCCTTACATTGGTATGCGTATTCGCTTTTGAAGGGGATCGATATAGATAAACGATATCATATATCTAACTCTAACCTTTTATGATATCAAAGTAGTAATCAATGTATTCCACTCACCCGTTTGTTTTTCTTTGAGGCTGTCTTGAGACCTGCGGCGTCACATACTCGACTGATGGATTCTCTGAAATACAACATTATCATATGATATCCTTATTTAGATATACAATGACAACATTTTATGGGAATGTAAACTACATTTTATGTACTATAACACTCTAATTCAAAGCTATGGGCTAGAACTTGTCCGGAATATGTTTGTGGTCATATTACATACACGACAGTGTCCTAGCTGTGAGAATAACAATTTGAGTGCGTGTTTTTTCACGCATTTGTTTTTGCCAGGTATTACGCATGCTATATTAATCAAACATGAATCGGTGTCAGAGTGGAATTGAGTTTATCTCCTTTAAGTAGTAGTGGTTATCTTTGAGTGTTATCAAGGTTCCTACTTGGCCACTGCTGTTCTTGTCTCAAAGTCTAGACTCTTCATCGACTGCTTCACCTCCATACAGCCTATGTACTGGAAATAAGAGAAATAGACTTACTAAAACAAGGTACAAAAACTCAATATCATATACAGATGACAGATGCGACATCAAGTGTAATGTTTTACTCTCGAGCATGATGTGATAAGACTCGATCGTGCGTGTATGATGTGGGTGTGGTATCAAATGTGGCCTTATCAGTTTATATCATTTATTGTATCAGAGGACTCCTGACATTTGATATACCTCGGAATTTCCTCTTGAAACCACACCCTTTACATTGAGCATGGAGCGTAAGTAACTAGGTTCAACACAGACATGTAAGTCGTATGTGTTATGGGAGTGGTCATATTTTAGGTAAAAAGAGGCCAAATTTGTTTACCCCACACCTCCTTCGGAGATTCTCATTTTCCTCTTTGTGTAAGTTCTTTTTTTTCTTTTTAAAGTGTGTTTATTAAATAAATACATCAGCTAGCCACTTGATATATATCTCTGAAGTTAAATGAAACAAGGTTTCCCTGTTGAATAAAAGAAACTTATGAAGTGCCACAAATTGTCAATCCTAAGCCATCTATCACTTAACATTGGACATATAAACTTGGTTTGACCTGATTTGTGACCTCGTTTCTCTGACCCAATACGTCTTGGTGTATGTTATTGTGTGGTAAAGGTACCAGGATATGGCCTCGGCTCACCTCCCTAGATCTGTCACTGTCCTGTTGGATTGTTACTTACTAGTAAAACCTCCATACGTATACACATTTTATATAGGCACACATTCTGTATTAGTGCGCTTAAGAGCAAAATGACTTATCAATTTGAGAGCATGTTCTCTCTGTGCTTGTACAAGACCTTATCTAAGACAATTTTGGGTGGGTTTCAATAAAGACTAAAGGCTCTCGTAACCTACAAGTCAGCACCTAGACTACCAAATCAGGTCACTGAATTACTTCATATAGTATACATAAAGATACATGATTAGTATAAGAGCGTTATATTTTTATAACTTTTAACACTTACCCTGACTCCATAGCAGACACCGTTGTCCGGCTGGAGTTGGTCGTCCGGGTGGATCCATCCCCGAGACGGCTTGTTAATAAAACTCCCTGTGTTAGTCCAGTTGGCGCTGTTACTTTCTTGGCTTTTTGATCGATGCATTATGCGGTCAACTATCCCTGCCATTCACTGTACACTGCACTGCAAGGATAATCAAACCGACTATTTAACTTCAGTGTCAAGGACGACGTATTTAGATCATCAACTCAAGCAGTCAAGTAATAGTCCAAGTTCCACACCAACGATGTCCTGGTATTAAATATAGACTTTGCTTAGTGCAAGTACTGTAATTAACCTGTGCTTATAATCTCAAATACCTGATACTGCATTAAAAGCCCTTGCACTTTTACAGGACGTGTCTTTAAGGAGGTTTCTAACGGGTCCAACCCAAGCCCAAAACGAGACGTGTGCTCCTTTGAGATTCCTGGGCTTCAACAAGCAATTACGGCACATGTGTTTTTTTACCAGAAATTTCCATGATTTTTCTCTAAGAGGGAAAATGGGACTGAACTTGCTTCCCGTTAAGTACGAGTTAGAATGTAGCAAAGACAGTTAGCCGGTCATTTTATACCCCAGCTTTGGCTGTTAAAAGGTGTGTTCCATACACGAAGACAGTCCAATGTAGGTAGCTGAGTGGCTGTCACACAACTTCAACTCTTCTATGTTTGAGGTATGACTCATCATCATATACTATACCGCAGGGTGTGTCTAAACTGTTGGTAGTTCAGATTAGTTATGTGTGTCAGTTTGAAAACCATAACTCGGAATTGAGATCAATGCTAGTGTCCTAGATAACATGAGTCACAGAACCTTCCTCGTGATGATTGTCAGACAATGTTAATTCTGCACTTTTTTTTAGATACTTTTTTCTCGTTTGTATTTAAGTCTGCATACTTGTTTTACCCAAAATGCATATCATAATTATGTACAGGCCTATAGTATGAGTTATCAACTTCTAGTTGTCACCTCATTATATATATGACTGTAAAACCATGTATTGTAATCTTCATTCATGTATTGTACATTTATTTCCTATTTTGCCATGGGGCAACATAGTGTTGGTGTCCCTCTGATCCATATGGCACCCTGTGAATTTAACCCTTTAAGGACTGCTCAATGCATTCACCTCATGCCCTTGGTCGCCATGATGCATCCATGCAGCCCTGGCAAGGAATTCGCAAGTGCTGCATTATGGCATCATGCCGAGCCTACGGCGTTGAGACATTCTTGAACAGTCGTCATGATGCATCACATCAATGCAGCAGCGGCGAGTTACGCACAGTTATGCATTGAATAATTTGGTGCATAATGGCGACAAAAGTCACCTTTTATAAGATACAGACTACATCCCATACTCAATAAAGGGTCCAAGGGATCCAGTCTCTCTGCTAGTGTAGGTTTCTCAGGCAAGCAATCTCCCAAGACCACCAGTGTTTCAAGAAGATTGAAAGTATGATTTACATCACAAATGACTCAGGACAGGGTGATTTACCATTTAAGGACAGCATGTCGGTAAAAGATGACGTTTCGGTTTGTCGTTATGACACACCAATGCAGCATTGATGCATCATGCCGAGCCTTCTAGAGTATATCATGCCGACTCTTTAAGAATCCCATTGGGTCGCCGTAATGCTTGAATGCAGTGCTGGTGAGTTACTAGGGCTGAATTCTGCATCATGACGACCAAGGGCATGATTCATTAAGGCATCGTGCCGTCCTTAAAGGGTTAAGTGAATAGATTGATTGAAATCATTTCAAACGTATTTGGTAACTGATCAGTACGGTACCACAATCTGGGTACAGTGAATTCTGTGTCTGAAATTATTTCATAAAGTTCTTCCTCATTGAAAACTACCGGTACTACCAAATGATGCATCACATGTACTTGGACGACTAAACCATAGTCTAGACCCATGTCTACAATGATGGATGCATGTCTACACTCATGGATACATGTCCACACCTATATGGATGCATGTCCACACTCATGAATACGTATCCACATTCATGGGTGTATATCTAGGAGCTCCCTATTTTGTCTCCAGCTGGCCCCCCTGACCCCTCCTCGGCCATTTTATGATTTTGGGAGTTATCTAGCAGCTCCTGCCAGTGCATCCTGGCAGTGTTCCGTGGGACATTCTTTGAATTTCTCATGTGACCCCAAAATCCCTGGAGCAGTGGAGGACTCCTAGCGATTCGGGGCTGATTTTCTCCTCTCGTTTCCCCATCTAGAGCTCCTGGAAGTCATCTGGGAGGTCCCTGGGGACATTCTTGGAGCCTCGCCTGAGGCCCCATATCCTTAACTGGCCCCCTTTTCTTTTCTTTCTATTCCTTATTTTTCGGGGGTAGGGGAGGGCAATTAAGCCTCCCTGGCCTAAATTAACACTTCTACCACTGTAGATCTACCAGCGGTAGAAGACATGGGCCTTTGGTTAACTTTGGGTTTAGATGGAACTGGAACTAGATGTATTGTAGCAGTGTGAAGCCAGTGCGGGGCGGAGTGCCGAGCGATGGTACAGTCCTACACTACGCTAGAGGGCGCTGGCCCTTTTATGGCGAGTGGTGCAGCGGAGCACCAGTTCTCTGTCGCAGCTCCGCGCTGTGATCGATAGACCATTGCTTCTTACCAGAGGCCTTTGGCCTCTGGCGGGTCGCATCCTACCTGACCTGACCTACTTGAGCTGACCTACATAGGCTGGCCGGTGACCCGACCTATATGTCCAAATAAGGCATACAGCTGGTGTCGCAGAATAGTCCTCGTCGTGCGTTTCCCCATGAGTAAGCTACCCGGCAAGGATTCATTGTAACTGTAGTTTAATAATTGATGATCTGTACTCATTCGATCAGTTAATATTCCACTACTCACAATTTCCCCTCTTGTGTTGTTATTTCCTGCCATAGCATCAGTCCAATTCCTTTTACAGTATGGTATTTAGGCTACTCTACCAGTGGCAGTAGGCCTACAGCCACATGTCCCTCATCCAACCTGTTCTACTAGTACAAGACATTCCTCATACACCCCCCGGGCCTGAGCTTGAAGACCATGCTATTAACGTACACAGAGTACGGATGTTCAGGTACCTTGCCTCTGCAAGCGCCTAGACTCTAGGCTAGCCGGGCTAGAGTAGACTGTAGAGGCTACAGAAACTTTCTTATATTAAAAGAAGCCACTCCCCCTTCTTAAGTTCTTACCATTGGCATTGCTCCGGTTTCATGTAGATGGTGTCAGCAGAAATGATGTTATCTGGATAATAAACAACGCATCTCAAGCAGGACTGTTTCTAAGTAACACCATACATTGAGATAGCTGTGAAATATGTATAAAGGCAGTGATATCGATCAGATTTAAGATATTTTATCTGTGAAATCTTTGTAGTTATTTTGAGAACCGGAAGTCACGGAAGACTGATTCAATACACAACGTGGGCACCTCCCACGTTCGTCAAAACGAGCCTGTGGCTAATAATCAGAGCTACTACACTAATGATGCAACAACATAGCATGGAGTAGAGGCTTACCTCTCTGCCCTCATGTGGTAGTTGCAAGCATTGCGATATTAGGTTATTCAGCAGCCTGCACGCTTCTCACGAGAGGAAGCAAAACAAACCTCCCTCCACTGATCTGGGTCAAGATGACAGCCAACGGCGGAGAGTAAAATACGGATTATATCTCAGTCTGCACAAACGAAATCATCCTCTATGATTACCCCGTCTCAAATGCAAAGACAGTATAGATATTTCTAAGCAGCTATAAGCCAAGTAGTATATATAAGCACATGTATTTTTAATAAGCCTTAAATTCAAGATTTACACTTGAAATCCTGAACATGACTTGTGCCTGGACTTTCCACATGGAAATCAATCAAAGTTCATAGTGTAGCTAGGATAAAACGTTATTACAGCTTAGATATGTAATTCATATTTATGATATTTAAATAAGAATGATTCGTTATGACAGAAATCGAGATTGACTCTAATTTAACATCAGCATGCTGTAAATTCATGTCTGATGTATTTCGTTTCATATAGACAGAATTTGTACTTTGAAATCTAGGTATGGATTTTCCTCTCATGAGAAAAAGATCAACTTTTTTAAATACTTATAGTAAATTTGAGAGATAACTTAAGATTTGCGAACCACATTTATCTTTGGTTCATTTTGATATCATTATTTCAGAAAATAACAAACATTGACGGAAGTGAGTTTTGTCACGTGACTTCCAAGACCAATCACGTCATTGCCCTCCAAATTTGAACGCGGGAGCAGGTGGCCGAACTTCGTGGTGCACATTTCTTCGAAAGTCCTCGACAATTATCCGCAAAGATGTCTCACAAACAGATTTACTACTCTGACAAGTATACCGATGATAAATTTGAGTATAGGTGAGTTCTGTGAATGGCTCTTTTCTCTGTTTGATTCAATCGTTTGTCTTGCGTCCAGCTGATTTGGACAGTGACGAGTGCGCGCCACAGTGTGCAACACATTTTCACACCCGTGACAGAAAGTGGTGTGTATAGGGTGCGTAAGTAACCCGATACGACGGAAAAAACGGGTGATTTAATAACCTCGAATCAGGACAGGAAGCGATGTCACGCTATGGGACATTTTGGAAAAAATATTAATCCTCAGCAAATAAATAGAGTGGTTGCTGGTATTTTCGGCAGGTATCTATTTTCGGCAGTTTTGATGAGTTTGTGCATATAGACCAATGAGAATTTATATTTTTATCATATGACATCTACCAAATGTTAGCTGATATCATTATCTTCCAATTTTGGAAAATCCAAAAAGTGACACCATGATGGCAGTATGTATCCAATCTTCCAAAGAAATTGAGGTCAGTCTCAATTGTTTTAAAAATGGCTGTCTTAAAGGAAATGTTAACAATTTGGGTATATTTTAATTTATTAAATAGGCCAAAAAAAGAGAAAATCAGAAGAAATCCTCTTTATTTGCAATTCATGTTGCCTTTCTGCTGAGGGGGATAGCATTTTTTATCACTCTGACCCCTACCCTCCAATCAAAGGAGGTGCCGAAAATACAAGCAATATTCTTTATATTGCTTCTATTTTCGGCAGCCAAGCCAAATTATTGACCCTTAATATTGATTTCATACATTCAATCACTTTTAATGTGGCTCCAATAGTGTTTGCCACTTTTTTTTACTGATTAGAAATAACATTTATGCCATTTGAGGCTAAATAGAGATCAGTAATTAAATTATAAGCTTAGGTATAGGGCATCAGATGTATTAATGATATTTTGATGATATTTTTCATCTATTTTTCGTTTCCTTGCTGGATTGCAGAGGCTGGCACAGATGCCCTTATTAATTTTGATATGGGCCTATCCATATTTTAGGCCTATATGAAAAAAAGGTGGGGAGGGAGAGTTGAAGCATAAGGCCTATGCATATACATATAACATGATTAACACCTCAAAGTTATATTTATGATGAATTCAGCTAAATATTTATCAGAATTTATTTTTTAATTGCATGGGGTGCCGAAAATAGAAACAAACTGCCGAAAATAGAAGCAGAAATACATCCACATAATACCATAACTAGTCCCCAAAAAATGCTCATGTTGTACTACCACTGAATGAGAAATTACAGTATTGAATAGGTCTCTATGTATAATTAACACAAATTATCGTAGGTGTATATAGTGATCTGTGCCTTGAAATTTAGTGATAACCTGCCGAAAATACCAGCAACCACTCTATCTCTACTGGGCATTCTTTCAGATATTTGTGTGTCAGACATGCCTCCTGCTGTACTATAAATTTGAAACTGAAAGGATGCTTCTGGAAGGAGAAATCTTCAAGTTTTCAAAAGGCCCCATACCTAATACGTACCGCGCCGTGGCTTCCTGTCCTGATTCGAGGGTTTTCGTAACCTGCACAACTAAAAGTAAACGGGTAGGCTTTCGCCCCCTATTCCCAAAAAATATCCAAGATTCCGTCCAACTAGCCAACACATTTTAGACAAGAATGATGTTATTGGAGCCCGTATGTTGGATATAGGATATATGTCCAGCTCTTAAAAGCTGAATCTGACTGACACAATCACGGTCTGTCAAACATGACGAAATGGATTGGAGAAGGGGGAAAAAAACGTGATTTTGTTCTGCTTCTGGACCCCTCTTCTAGTCTTTAGCGATGACAGTCCGATGCACGGGTGTTGTGTATTGTATCTGTCAGTGTCACTATGCTTAGCAGGTGTTTGTAAATTTGCCATAGCAAAGGCTCTGTTTGTCAGAATCACAAATGGATGGTATGAAATTAAAGAGGAAAGCCTAATCTATCTATTGGTGGATTAAGTTTTATAGAAATAATTACGTATCAAAAATGTGTGTACAGCTATGGTTTGTTGGGAGAAGTTTCTGCCAGACCACCCTGCATCAATATTTGGTCAAATCAGGGTACTTTTAGCAGAAACCATTGAAATAAAAGGTATTACTGTATGGTTACACATCACAGAAGGTTATCAGTGATATAAGAACATAAAAGGCTACAGTTTAAGACTAATTTGAGAAAAATGTGCCAACATGTAGGGAAAATATGAGTCCAGGAAGACACTGAAGTTTGAGATCATTTTTGGAGAAAAGTATTAAATTTATAAGCTAACCCAAAATAGGGTCTTATTCTACAGTATTTTTGCTTTTAGGAAATGTAATCATTAAACATGTATGTAGCTGCGCTTTTTAAGTGAATGAAAGCACTTTTTGTTAATTTTAAATTATTTTTTTTTGGAAGACTTCACTTTGGAATGAGACTAAAAAATACTTAAAGTTGTAGTTCTGTAGTACCCTTTGAGTATGTTAATCTGCTATTCCTTAGCTTTAATATGGTGTTATTGGTTTGTGAATCAATAAAAAAAACATTAACAGTTGCGTACAATGTGCCAGATTACACTGCGTGCATGGTTAATTGTTGCTCTTTTTAGCAAATATTGTCGTCCAGGGAATGACAGGATGTATATAGCAATATCAAAATATAAAGTGCCATAGAATTGGTTCTAGAAGGAATATCAACTTGATTTAAAGTGCTCTGAAATGCTGTTTTCAAGGCCTTTCGTTTGAGGTACCACTTGTGTAAATCTGTTGAGATGTTAATTCTAGGCTGTCATCGCTACCCTCTTTACTTTAGTTCAGACTTTGTGTGTCATGGAATGTCATGGAAAATGAAAATAATAGAATTAATATTACAAAATCTCTGAGAATGTACCGTTTGCTTTCTAGAATTTTGTTCAGGGGCCAAGCCCCCTAACCCCCCCCCCCCCCGCAAGAATGTAATGAAAGTCATGTAAAGTTGAGATTTATGTCATGAAATGTCATGGAATTTCAAACTGAATTTTTTGTGGGAACCCTGAATTGGGCGATTCTATAGGCATAGCTGTCTGAATTGTGAAAAGTACTCACTACAAGTTCTACATTCTAACATAAATATACATAATACCTCCACTCACCCCTGTTGTTAAAAAAAGATCGCTCTCTTAGACTTAGGGAGGATTCATTATTTATGGCAGGGGTGGGGGTGAGCGTTTGGCAAATCGAATATGACTAAATACGTCAAAAATAATTCCCCCCCCCCCCTTTTCTCTAGAAACACCATACCGGTAGTAGTCTACATCAATTAGGCCTAGGCCAAAAAAATATTTGTTGTGTTCAGGTAACATGGCCCAAAAAAAAAGGGTAGGTAGGTATTTTTTTTACCAAATTTTTTTAAGGATTTTGAGACAAAATTCCTCGCATTTCCCTATAATTTTCGGAAAAAATATATTTCAGGGGAAAAAAGTGTTTTTTGGTGGGAAAAAAACAGAAAAATGCCTTCCAAAAAAAAATTGGGGTATGGCCCAAAAAATAGGGTCGCTAGGGATACCTGAACACAACTTCTTTTTTTTTGGCCCTTTCATACTTACCGTAAATTCCCGCGTACTACCCCGCGGGTTGTACGCGAACCAAACTCAGCTTTCATTTGATACCAGACATGCCTATATAGGGTGCGGGTTATACGAGGGTTTTTATCACTATAGAACAGTACTAAAATTGAAATTTTCAGATCCAAAAACGGGTTATAGGATTCTCCTGAGTTGGGGGTGCGGGTTACACGCGAGATGCTGGTAGTACGCGGGAATTTACGGTAGTTGACCTGAGGGTCAATCTCAGGATTTTTTGTGTGTCATATCCAAAAAAAATCGCAATTGAATAACGAGGTTTTATATACATCTTCACCAGGATAGATCCATCATCCTAAGATTCGTCCAGAATTTTTGACATCTCAAGTTTCCCTACACATGCCTGGCTACATCACTTGCTATGGGTCTAGAATTTTCTAAAACCTTTCCTACAATAAAACATCATTTCAACCCGAATCATGCAGATCTGAGCCTTAACATTAGGCAAAAATGCACCATTTGGTTTCAGTCTAGATCTAGACTTTTCAAATTTTCTTGGTGTGGCGGGGGGGGGGGAGCGCATGCCCCCAAACTCCCTAGCCTTTTGCAAGAAATTTTCAAGTCGGTGTCAGAATTTTCCAAGACTTTTCCTACAAAAGAGAATAAATACCGATCTGAGCCTGCATATATATTGTCTCAAAATGTTTCAGAATGCACACTTTTATATCAAGTCTAGACAGATACATTTTCTTTTGGGTAGGGGGGAGGGGTCTGACCACTGCAGCTTATAGGATGGACATAAACTTGGGTGCGGCTTAACTGTGAGAATTAATGGTAGTTCTCGCACTTGATATACCATATCTGTATGACCCACGCTTTTGGTTAGATTATGGCAACATTACTAGAAAGAAATACATTTCCGGAAATCCTGCTTTATGAAATGAGCCGAGATGTACCTGGGTACTGTAAAACCTCGCGTATACTATTAGCCACACCTCAGACCTCTTAACTTTGGAGAATCCTATAGCCTCAAAGAGCATCACGACCAGTTTAGTATTAGTATACACCTGAAAACTCGCATATAAGCCGCAATCTGACTAGGAAGATCCTATAAGCCACACTGGTCATATGACTTGCTTACCCGCTGTGGCTTGTACGCAAGGTTTGCATTAAGCGCTGTACATGTTTTCACATAGATATTTTAAAAACTCCATAAAGATGTACAGGGCCTATACTTATCCAATAACTCCGCAAATATAAATCTGCACAAAATTGTACTTTTTTACCTATTTTGTACCTATGAAAAGACAGCAGAATCATCACTGGTTCATCCTCAGTGGTCCTACCCATACACAGACAGGCTACACCACACTGATCTAAGTGTCAAGTTTTTCTCAAGTTAACTTGAGAAACCTTGAAGCCCTCTCTCTCCTCTATAGTCCTATGCATTTACACTCTTCACATGAGGCTTAGCCACTGAAACTAAGGTGCTATGCATGGAGAGTGTATGGACAGATTTCTCATTCTCCTCAGCAGGAGATAACGTCCATGATCACATGGACATTACAAATGCTTCTCCTCAGCAGGAGATGACGTCCAGGAGAATATAGACATGACAAATCCTGCTGCACAGCACTAGATATATGTGTCTATAGATGCATAAACATTCATATGCTCTATAATGTAGTTGTGAGGTATGTTATATCTTCAAGTTTTTTTGACATAGTCGACTTTCATCCCTGTTTTTAGCAAAAATCTATACCCCATGTACCATCGAAAATATGTACGTTTACAGTATGTTAAATCTATTTGCATCATTTGATTTAATTCAGGCACGTGATGTTGCCTAAGGAAATCTCCAAACTGGTGCCAAAGGCACACCTGATGTCGGAGACTGAGTGGCGCGGTATTGGAGTGCAGCAGAGCCAAGGCTGGATCCACTACATGATGCACGATCCTGGTAAGTGAGATTAAAGACTCAACAAAACAAGTATTGTAATCAAAACATAGATTAACGCCTTCCCAAGAAAATTTGCTTGAGGTAGCATGGGCAACAGCGTAGGTTCGGTAATTAGTAGTAAGACTCAAAAAAAAAGTCATAACTTTGTTCAAATTATGACAATGATATATTGTATCCGCCTGTTTTAGCGCACATGCACATATTTTTCATCCTCTCTTTTGCCCTGAGCTTATACAGGACATGTGTTTATTTGAGATCCAATTGTCGTCCTTAATATCATTTTGATACACTCTTCATACACATGCGCTAATTTGAGTACCTGCGCGAAAACCAAGTGTATACAGTGTGGAGTCTTTGTCGGTTGCAATGTAGTGCAAGTAATTATTGATTTTCCGCCTTCTCTTGCAGAACCTCACATCCTCCTCTTCCGCCGCCCAGTCCCAGCACAATGATGAGGGTGACAGAATTGATGCTCTTTCTACCAAGGGCAAAGTTGCTCGTCAATTCTGGCTTAAGGCTTTACGGCAACACCGAATGAACACTCACGAGAGACCAATGTTTTGTGTCATTTAGCCGGCAGATGGCTACCTGTACCAGCCTGTAAATTATACCAAGTAGGCACCTGGACAGCCCATCTACCTAGCAGAAACAGTAACAGTTCAACCGCTCAGAATGTATCAAATGTGGCCATTGGGATCATTGGCGCATTCACACTTGACGGAGTTGCTGCAGCTTTAGTCATTTCATCGTAATAAGGACTGGGAATGAATGAAGAACATATGTGAATAATATGAAGGACAAATGTGAATGATACAAGGAATCAGTCGTTGGTTAGCCAATATCTGTGTGTGAATGTAAGATTCAATCATTTCATATGCCTCTGCGATTGGAACCAATGCTTATTTTCTTTCGGATACTATTTGTTTGGTAATTTCGAACCGTTGGTTAACGCAATGTTATCTCATAGACGTTAAGTACAGAATTCTTGTATGATTTGTCTAAAGTAGCATTTCTAGGATAAGATTGGTATCTGGTGCTGTGGTATTGATCGCTGTAAATGTGATGGTTTAATATAATCCAGTCTATGTAGCTTGCATCATATCATTACCATTGCTACTGTGTACATGTACTTTCATATCTCAAGGGTAAACAGAGCCCATCAACATGCTCTCTTGTTACCCCTTTTTCCTACTCTTCTCTTCATAAGAAAATAAGGAAAAGTTGGATATTTCATTTGTGAAATAAATAATGTAAAAAAACTGTTACTGATAGTGTGCTATTTCATACTCTTTATCTGTCTGGAAACTTTGATTTATGATTATCGGTTGGTGCTGACCGATAAACACTTAATCCCGTATGAAAATGAGGCGCCAAAAGTATTAAAATATATATGTAGTTGAAAACGATTTTTAAAAAGACTGACAAAGATATAGAAGCAGGACAGACACAAATGTCAGTTTGGAGAAAAAGAAGTTGAGGAAATTTTCTAGAGCTCATGAAGTTAGTTTTTGGAGGCTAGATCGGCTTATAAATACTAAGGAGTGGGGTTGCCATCTTAAGGGAAAATATCAGGAAAAATGGGAATTTTAGATTTTTTGACAAACTATTGGGGAAAATCTCAGAATTATTTTTTAAAAAACAACGCTTTCTTTGAAAACCCCTGTCACTGTGTTTGACTATTAGATCTAGGTGCGTTTCAGGTCACCAACGACCCTACATTTTTTATGCAATTTTAAAGACCTTTTTATATTTTTACGCTTTTTGCGGGTTAATTTTAAGTTTACAAAAACTTTGGAAAAGTATTCCCATTTTTACACTTTTTTCTTCACTATTAGTGTATCATAAGGGGGTTGTAAAAACTAAATCCGACCCTAGACTTTCTTCCCTTGTTACGTGTTAGATAGACTACACCTGTAGCCTGGTATGCGTCATAACCACTGCCCCACAAGGTCGAGACGAGGTGTTATACACCGAGTCAATGACTAACCTTTTTTCAATTTGGCCTAATGTTTAGGGAGATCAGAAAAAAATCTTAATGGCCACATGCTAAGTATAAGATAAGTTTAAAAGAAATAGACAAATTCCAACGCCCATTGATATCGTCTCTGTGGGGGCTGGGGCATATCCCACTCAGCCTGCGGCTTCGTGGGATATGGCCCCAGCCCCCACTCGTGAAATACATCAGACATGGTATCAATGTACTGTGGTCGTACTTTATTTCGCTGGGTATATATTTTCGCTATATTCACGGAAATTGAAAATCCGCGAAATTCTAGTATGCTTCAGTATGGAATTAATACCCGCGAATTAGTCTTTTGTGCCACATCCGCGAAAATGTATACCCGTGAATATAAGTACTTTCACAGTAGTTGGCATTTGTGTTTATTTTTTATTTGAAGCCATTTAATGAAGAAAAAGAATCTTTTCCTAGCCCATTGAATACGGCCACATTGTGTATTGAATGTGGCCCTTCAGTGCTAAAGCATAGGAAGTCTTGTATTTCAAAAAAATAAGTGCATATTCATAGTTGGAGGGTGTTTAAAAACATTGGGTTCAGGGAAATTGATTTATAAGGCCACTCAAAAAAAAGTGGTTTCTCATCACAAGGGAGGCTTTTTTTTTTTTTTAATCCGCAGGTTAAAATGTATAGGATGAAATACATTTTTTGTGACCGAAATTCACTTGTTAGTAGTAAAGAATTTATTGATCTTTGAAAGTGGGGAAAGTGTAACTGTAAGTTATCTGCTGGCAGTATAAGCTTTAATTTGATGCCAAAATCTGCCATTTCTATCATGTTTTTCATGAAAAAATTAGCAGAAAGGTTTTCTTCAAAACCTGATTTTTATGATGCGAGCAGTGATGAGAAACCATTTTATTTTTTTAAGTGGCCTAAAGTCAGGGAATTTAGAACAACCCTGACAGGGTATTCCCCACAGCATTTTTAACAGCGCGGTACTTTAATCTGCCCCACAAGAGGGGTCGGTACTGTTATTGGTACCCCTATGCACCCCGCTCCCACACATACTTATCTTAAAGGCCCAGTGCCCCTATATATAGAGCTGAGTACCTGTCCCGACTGCACTCTGACTGTTACTGGACGTGCAGTAAGAACTGCGGGTTTAACCTAGTCATCAGACAATCCCCTACCTCGACTCGTTTCCATATCACATACACACAATTTTGAACACCAATAGACGTGCACCTTTTAGCGTGTCCTGTGAGTGGGTGTTGAACGAAGTATGAAAGGTGTTGTAGCCTCCCTCTGATGGGCCCTTCATATTTAAAGCATGTCCCCTGTTCCCTGCTAGCACCACTCGTCTGAATTACATAGTTATTATGTAAAACTGACGTGTTTCTCATCATTTTTATGTAATATTAACGTGAATATGACAAGTGGTGCTAGCTGGGTTAGCACTGTTTTTAAATGGTCTATGGCGGGAGAGGGGGAGTACTTAGTATACATGGCATACACATGTGTCCCGCTGGCAAGAGTACTTCTTCAACAGAATTTCCCTAAGCAAGGGTCCACTTTTAAGTACAATTTCCTGAAGGGAGTGCTCATTTTTAACATATTATAGGGGGAGTGAGATTTTTGAGGGTGCGCGATATCCCCCCTCCCCCCTCGAAATTTTGATGAACATTAAGAGTGAAGAGTGCCGGGGGTCCAGCCGCACACCCGGGCGTCCTATGGCACATGTCGATTTTAAGAAATATGGCCATCTTGTCAAAGCCTACACACAACCAAGGGCGTTGTTTGAGATAACCAGTAAGTATGCTATGCCAATTTGTATAGCCATCCAACTCCTGCACTAACTCGGCTGGCTTCGGGAGTGGTCATCATTTATGAACACAGGGGTGGGGGGGGGGGGGGGGATTCGACCCCTCTAGAGGACGTCCGGGGGGGGGGGGGGGGGGGGTGAAATGCCACCACTTTTCAGGGTAAACGTCACACGTTACTATAGTATAGTCAATAAAGGGAGCGGGCTAAAAAAAATCAACTTGTCTCAACAGGAGAGGGGCAGAAAAATTTAGATGTGCCTCAAGAAGGGAGGCAAATTCACCGACCCCACCCTGTTGTAAAATAATTATACCACTACCTGAGGGAGTGATCATTTTTTAACAACAGGAGGGGGGTGTGGTGGGTTTCCGCGCGGGTTTACACCCCCCCCCCCCCCCCCCCACACCCCACCCCGGTCAAGGGGTCAACATATCCCCCCCCCTTAGGGTCGGAAATCGGCTCGTGCACAGGCCCTTTGAAGCATAGTAGGTATAGTAACGTGCTGGCCGGCTTTTTGGCTCAAAACAGGTTAATTTTTTTTATCCCCCCCCCCCAAGAGGGGACAAATGTTTTTGCCCCCCCCCCCCCGGTCAAGGGGTCCAAATGTTTTTGCCCCCCCCCCCCCCATGTTGTTAAAAAATGATCACTCCCTTAAACCCGCAGGTCTCGGTACCCCTGGACAGCGGCAGTCGGAGTAGAGTCGGGACAGGTACTCAGCGCTATATATAGGGGCACTGGGCCTTTAAACTTTTAACTTAAGACCCTGTGGCGTCTTCTGACGTCTATAATTTTGAAGGCATCTGCTTTCAAAATAATTTCTGGTTAAAAATATACATTCTGATTTTGAAGGGATGTGCCTTCAGTACACGTTTGAAGGTAGATTCAGCGACGTTTTGACGTCAGACGCAAGTAGCGCCGCGTGGGTGTCCATTAATAAGCACATAATATAACCTGCGTACACTCACCTGTCCAGCCTGATGTTCTGATACATGTATACAGTATAGCCGTCAGAGTGTAATGCCCCAGTTCATGCACTTGATTGTAAGAATGGTTATATGGTTGGATGATGTGTGTGCCTCCCGGTCCCTGCACTCTAATGCCTAAACAACACCATCCGTTTTATGGGGTTTGAAATATATCCCCTTATCACTGACGTTTGGGTGTAAAATAGGATAAAAACGCTGACATTTTGGCCCCTAGAAACACACCCTTTTTTCAAAACGCAGACCTTTTCAACCTATAGGCCTAAACACCCCCTTTTTTCTCTTCAAAGAACATCAAGAGGGAATATCCTATTCTTTGATAGAATAATGCAAAGGTCACCGAATTTACCACGGTAATAAATGTAATGAGGCCCCTACACAGACATAAGAGATCAGAATTTTGCCCCTTTTTATTTTTTTCACCTGAGCTGATTCACCCCCCTTTTCTACTTTTCACTGAGATTCGGCTGAAAAACACCCCCTATTTCTAAATTTCACGGACGTGCAGAGAGAGTAAAAAAGTACCCCTTTCTCAGTGTTTTCGTAACACGGATGGTGTGGTATCCAATGCTAAGTGCAGGGACCGGGGTGTGCCTCCGCAATTACACTCCGAACTCCCCCCCCCCCCCTCCACACACACACTGGGGCGTACATCTATATGGAAACCATTCTCCCTGTCGGGCAGACTTGTACTGGTCACGTGACCACGCGCATCGGAATCCACACTCAATGTAAACTGTAACTCAAAAATCACTGCAAATATCATTTTAAGATCGAATTTCTCCGGGAAAATGATAAAATATGTTACAAATATCCCACCCGGATATTTATAAACCAGATATTCCATTGGATTGATGGTATTTACTTAGCTATGATACGATTTCTACCATTATTTACCCTGCGAGAAGCGGCCGCCAACTCTATATAGCTTAAGTACTAGAAATCTTGCTAAAAGTCAGATTTCTCAAAATTTCCAAAAGCTAGGGATCTATGGCTGACATATATGCATGTCCATATAGTGCTTGCCACTCGGTTAAAATATCTAAGCTATGTAGGGGGTATAAGGCCCTAAATCGGGGCCCCAAAGGTTGAATACACAGGCACAGGGTGACAGTTACTATGCTTCAGTATGGAAAAAAAAAGCTCCTGGCTGCTGTATTTGCAGCAAGATCCGGGCCACTCGCGCTCGCGCTAGTGGCGCCCCCTACGTCCGGTCGGCCATTGCTGACAGTAAGAATGCCAAATAAATCACAGCATTTATCTATTAAATGCAGAACATTGATTATAAGAATGGGTTACTATAGCTCTGGGGCGAAGGGTACTTTTCTGTTTACTCGTAGTTGTACCATCTTTTAAGTCGTTTGTATGGCTAGGGTTACTATAATAATAGGTTAGCTGGTTATATTTTGACTACCGTAATCATTTTTGGCCTTTAATACCTCAGGGTAGGGGCCTATCAAACCGTGGGGTAAGGCCTTCTGGGGCTTCGATTTTCAATACACAATGAATTTTGGTCCATTACTTACGGCTTTGATTATTACTCCATCACTACGCCTGATCCTTACACTCTTATTTACCCGATCTGGAATCAGTGTGCGACTGAGGATAGCTTGGTAAGGATAGCAATTCTTGCGCGGGAAGCAGAGGTTCCATGATGACTCGCCAGACGGCGCGCACTGCGTCTACTTCACAGAATTCCCGCCAGGGGACGTTCCTTTCAAACAACACCACGTGTGTTGTGCAAGTGCATTCTCGCTGGGCCTACAGAAACATCATCAAATTAGCAACTAAAAGAACATAACTCGTCCAAAAAAACAGTAATCATGACGGAATTCACAACCAAGGTCAAGAAAAATAAGGTGAGATATCTTATATCATTGGAAAATACCCGATTATTGCTGTCTAAATGTTGGGTGCCACAGGTGGTGAACGATAATCGGCCCATTTCCGCATGGCTACAGCCATGTGTCCGGCTTCGTGTGCAAGGACTTGAAAGTGGGTCATGGTACTTCTCAGTAGTTTTCCATCGGGCGTTGCTGATTTATGTAACGACGTTCTCGGTCTACAGTAGAAAAGGGTCGAATAATAAAGTTGTCCCTGCCACAAACTAAAAAGAAAAGGGTCGGTGGCTGACCAGCTGTTTTCAGTGTTGTCTTGATAGTATGGAAGGCCGGTGCGACATTGTGCCATTTGCTAATTGCCAGTTGCCATTTGCTGGTTGCCAATTGCCATTTGCTGAATGTAGATATTTGCTAATTGCTCTTTGCTGAATGTAGATATTTGCTAATTGCCATTTGCTGAATGTAGATATTTGCTAATTGCCATTTGCTGGTGGCCAATTGCCATTTGCTATTTGCCAGTTGCTATTTGTAAGCTATATAGTCTCAGCTTGCACTTAGGTCTAGGGTCAGACTAGGTCTAGGCCTAAAGTAGGCCTACATATCTAGAAACCTATATCATAATCATCCTTTTGTAAGGGATTTATACAAAATAAAGCCTAGATATCTATTCAATTCAAGCTAGCCTTTCTAGCCAAAAATAAACGATTTAAAGGGTATTTAATCATTAGGTACTAGTCTTAGTGATAGAACCCTAGCCTAGGAACTGGTGACCTCAGAATAGGCAACTGGCAACTGCCCATTCTAGCAAATGGCAAATCTAACCATCATTTGACAAAATACTCATTGGCAAATGGCAAATGAAAAAATGGCAATCAGCAAATGGCAAATGACAAAATGGCAATCAGCAAATGGCAAAATTGATGATTGATGATCATGTTGAACAATTGGCAGCTTTTCTGGCAATTGGCAACCTCAAATGAGCAAATGGCACCCTCAAACCGGCAAATGGCAATTGGCAACCAGCAAATGGCAACTGGCAATTAGCAAATAGCACAATGTCGCACCGGCCTTCCATATTATGATTGGGCTTTTTCACTCGTGGTGTCTTGTGTTGACACTCTTCATGGCCTCGTGGCATGCCACCATTGTTATTGTTTTCAACACTTTGAGGCTTGAGCGCTTGAACCTTATGCCCTAAGGTTGAAGTGCTGAAGCCCCAAAATGGTGGGACTGTTGGTTGGTGTCAACAACACTCAGCTGGCGCATTGACTATATAATGTAGGCCCATTTTAGTTCATTCTTTAATAAGCGCTAGATAAGTAAAATGCCTGTGTATGCAAATATCGAGAGTGGATTCAGCATGGCCATGTCCGGGAGTGGGGAAACTGAATTTGTGAGTCACCGTTTTCAAATAACCGTTTTAAGGTATATCAGTTATGTTCGACATGTTATAGTTCAGATATTTATTATTAATTTAAGAGATAATTTGAGCTACTGATGTCATCCTCTAAAATCATAAATTGACATCGTCATTATGATTATGAATATATGGGGACAAATTTGTCCTGTCAGCTTATTTGTTCTCTACCAGTTCAATGTCCCAATCATGCACGTTTTAACGGTTACCAATACATGAGACATGACAAAGTTGTCAAATAACCAATCCGTAGAAGCAAAAGCAATACCACGCCTTGGGCCTATCCCAAAGGTACTAGTTAAACTTAAAGCCCACATGATTAATCTTGCGTTACCCTTTCAGGACAAGAAGAAGGACAAGAAAGACAAGAAAAGGCCAGCAGAATCATCAGCATCTTCGTCAGATGAAGCACAAGATCCATCCCCAAAGAAGAAGCAAAAGTTGGACTGGTCCGAACAGCCCAATGGAGCTGTTCGTGATGCGGCCAGTGTGATCCCTTCAGCTGCCGAAGACGCAATGTGCCCTGAAGAAAAGGAGGGACAATTCTCCAACTTCAGGATCTCGCCCGGAACCGCTGCTAAACTCAAAGGTATATAGGAGGCTTGCTTTAGTGCTTGCTTATTGGTAATACAATATTCCAAGAAATATCACATGGACTAGGACATGGTCTTAAATTTGTTACAAAACGCGAAAATTCTGTACACTTTTCATGAGGGGGAATTCAGATTTTGTATTATGTATACTTAAAGATGCCATCATAGTACATGTAACTTTGTAAGTCAAAGACGTATATTTCACGCCACACAATGTGATTGCATTTGTACCAATAAGTTATGTATGACTTCAATTTGTGCTAACTGAAACCAGAATTATTTCGACCTAACTAATCTGAGATGTGGGGACAGACCTTTTCTCTCGTCTCCAACAAGATAACTAATCTGAGATTGGATTCATTTCCAGCTGCCGAGGTGAACTATCTGTTCCCAGTGCAATACAAGACATTCAATCACGTATACGATGGCCACGACGTGGTTGCACAAGCACGTGAGTATTCTAATCCCTTATAACGGTGTGAGGTTATTGAACGTAAAAGCATGCACTTTGCTCAAATGATGGGGGGGGGGGGTACCCTAATTTGGAATATAAGTTCTGTATACATTTACTAAGTGATAAAGCAGATTGATCGATATATGTCAATAACCAGTTGCTTAAATTTTCAAAGCATACACGGTTTTTGTTTTGTTTGTTTACGCGTTACATGTCAACGATCGAAAATGACCTGATGAAGGCTAGATAAGCCAAAACGTTGTGATCAATGCATACTACCCGGTACCTGTATTATGGTGAAATTGAACTTCTAAACTTGTGTTTTGTTGTCCTAGTGTCTATTACATAGATATAAGATTGAAAATAATGTTCTTTCTTGCTCAAACCTATACTATATTGTATTTTCGTTTTACTTCAGGAACTGGAACAGGAAAAACAGTAAGTCCCATTATTTATACATGTGCTCTAACTGTATTACAGTCTGACATGACTAACTATCTTCAGTTTGCCAATAACTACCTCAGTACCGTTAATTGCCAGTTTCAACCTGCACCGCGATATACCATCAGAGTTAAGAACAATGTGACAATATAACACGTTGTACCTAGTCCTTACTATAGACACCAACAATGGGCTTAAAGTTATTTGTGTATTTATGTATGTTTTGTGTTTCAGTTTTCCTTCGCCATTCCATTGGTGGAAGTTCTCCAACAGGAAAATCACTCAAAAGTCCGTGGTCGAGCACCAAGGGTAAGTTTTATGTCCTATTTACCATCTTTTTTTTTTCCGAGGTAGATTTACATGGTAAATGCTACTACGAAAATCCATTCTCAGAAATTCAATGTACCGGTACCGGTATACATCAACCAGAGCATCCTACCTGCGTTTAAATATCGATATTAGGCCGCTTAAAATTAATTATCAGCTTTGCGGATACTTTTGGGATAAAAGAGGTGCGGGCGGGAGGCTTTTTATTTTATTTGATATTCCTATTTTAGGCCATGAGGGCGGGACATTTTTATTTTTATTTAGGTTTGAGAAAATTTGGATAGGTTAATTCATATGATAATCCCTAATATAACCATCATAAATGATCCGAATAATAGTCTAAATACATTGACACTGCAATAAGGAGGAAACTGCTTTTTAAATCTAGTTTCTAGACCAATTATTGGTTGGGATATGGTTAGTTTTGTAAATCATGTTTTTCTCTTCATGCATGCGGAATTTTGGCCATATTTTTTATGAAAAAGTGAAATAAAAAGCACCTATGCGGCCCTTTTTAACTGATGCGGGCGGTGTCTGCAAAGCTGATAATCTTTTTTAAGTGGCCTTAGATATGAATATATAGGGCATATATCTGAGCTCATCACATTGATTGATATTGGCTTACAGGTGCTGTGTATGGTACCAACAAGAGAACTCGCAAATCAAGTCGCCGAAAACTTCTCAAAAATCAGTTCTAACCTCGCTGTTCTTGCTGTCTACGGTGGAGTACCGTACTCACAACAAGGTAGGTTTCTAATCTTGATTCACTGATGGTTGAAATTTCCTAATTTTGTGTAGCTTTTGGGTTAGGTAATGTCTTAATAATGCTTATAAGCTTTTGACTCACTACAGGCATGGACTTAACAGGTTGAGGTTATCATAACAAATATAGCTCCACTACATCTTTGAAATAGATAGTCCACATAAAAATGAGATGACTATAACAGGGCTGCCAAGTAGTACGCTTTTGGCGTATTAGTACGCTTTTTGGCCTCATTTTGAGCCAGAATACGCTTTTGCATTTTGAGTACGATTTAGTACGCTTTTGAGGTATGCAGTACGCATTTTGGCTTTTATTGGCTATTATTTCATATATATTGAGTACACATTTAAAGGTTGAGGTACACGGGGCAACTAGTTGCTAGCAACTAATTGCAGGCAACTAGTTGCCCCGTCTAACGCAAAAGTTGCATGCAATAGTTGCTAGCAACTAGTTGCCTGGGATCCATATTTATGGATTTGGGGGCAACTAGTTGCCTCCTATCTTTTGCAGGCTAGCAACTAGTTGCCTCGTATAACTCGACCTTTAATAAGTCTTAGATAATTCTCGTTTCTAGAACCCAGTGGTGAAAGGGAAATCATTGCCCTTGTCATTGTCGAAATTTTTTTGGTCCTTTTTTTTTGGTTCCACCCCCTCCCCCTTCAAGGGGTCCAAATTTGTTTGACCCCCCCCCCCCCCCCCCCCCCACAGGGGTAGATACAAACGCTGGCCCGGGAGCCAATGGCCCATGATTTTGGGTCCGGGCCCGTAGTTTTCTTGAGAATTACCTTCCTATGGGTCCGGGTCGCCCACAGGAAATTTTGCAAGATATTTGATAAGAACATTCCTGATGAATATAGTCATGTAGTATATCGTTGGAAAGAGAAAAATGTGAGCAAATGAGGCGATTTGGTCCCATTTAACATAGATAACCCAGGAATATATTCCCTGGCCCACAGCTAAAGGTCCGGGCCCATAGATATTTGGAGCTACGGGCCTGGGTGGCCCACAGCTAAGAAAGTTACCCCTGCCCCCCCCCCCCCCCCCAAGTCTAATCTGTTGCACTTAGCAAAAGAGTTTGTTTGTCTGTGGATGAAGATTAAATCTTCTTCATAGCCAATCTGTACTTTTGTCAGGTACCCAGTGGGCAAAGAACATTGAATGAACATTGAAAACTGGTTGTCAATGTTGCATCAATGTTGATGCAACATTGATTCCACATTCAACTGAGTTTTGTGCCCACTGGGTACCGGTCTCTGCTTCTGCTATCATGGAACAGACAAATTATGTTTTTATGAATACTATATTAATGCAGGGACCTTAAATCAAAAGTACGCTTTTAGTACGCTTTTGGGGGGAAGGGAGTACGCTAAATACGCTTTTCAGGCAAAAAATGACCCAAAAAATACGATTTTAGAAGTTTTGGGGTTGGCAGCTCTGTACTATAATATTGTATTTCCCTACGCTACACACCTCGGGTGTATGTCATTATGTGTTTACCTACAATTGTAATTGATCACTTTCAGAGCGCGTCCTGTGGGCAGGCGTTGATGTAGTCGTGGGAACTCCCGGCCGTATCAATGACTTTGCTGAGAAAGGAACACTCCAGTTGTCCGGACTCAAGCATGCCGTACTAGATGAAGTAGATCGTATGCTCGACATGGGATTCGCCGATATCGTCGAAGCCATATTAAAGATGGCATATACACGTAGGTGGACATTAACGAAGTTCTTAATTGTTGTACATGCAGAGCTTTATTTACAGTTGAACCTATATAATAAGAGAATGGAGCGTACCATAATACCTGATATTGTGTGATGTTCCTGGCCTCTGTTCTGTTATATACACACTTCTAAATAAATGGATATCTTCCCTACTAGGAATCGACATAACTTCTGAAAATGATTGGATATTTTTAGCATGTTCATTCAATACATTATCTTACTTATTCAAAAACAATCATTTGTCTTTATCAGATGAGAACAAACCACAGACGCTCCTCTTCTCGGCGACACTACCTCAATGGGTCCACAAGACCGCCCAGAACTACATGAAAGATGTACAGAAGGTTGACCTGGTGGGCATCCACAGAGTCAAGACGGCTGCAAATGTACAGGTATGTGTCGATACGATTAACTTGCTTCAAGGTGATAGATGGGATAGGCACTTTGTGTCTTCTCAAATAAAATGGAAACATTTGAGAAAAACTCGAAAGCGGTGCATTATGTATGGTAAGGTTTCCCCTTGGTTTGCCACGATAATCATGCATGTTCTAAAGAAATTAACTATAGCCTATAGGATATGTGATTCCAATTCTAGCCCAGCCATGGAAATTGTGTGATTGGACTATAAGATGTCATGTTGACATGTTGCAGCATCTGGCCATTCGCTGCGGCTACCACGACCGTGCAGCAGCACTCGGTGACGTCATCAAAGTCTACTCGGGGTCTCAGGGCCGCACCATGGTGTTCTGCGAGACGAAGCGTGACGCGGACGAGCTGGCCGTCAGCCCCTTCATCAAGGTAGAGTCACACGTCATGCACGGCGACGTGCCACAAGACAAACGAGAGATGGTACTCAAGGTAAGCAAAGATACATACAAGTGGAAATTTACTTTTAGTTTCTCTTTCTTGCTCAGTTTGAAGCAGCATCTAAATTTTAGAACTTAAATACCTTTGTACATGTATAGACACATCCTACCGCCATATTTGGACAGTTTCCATGATATGTTCAAGGTAACCGTTGATAGATGCCAGTAATTTTGTAAATTCTAACTGGATTAACTAATGGAAACGATGGTATCGTTGGAATACATCAGAGGATTGTTGTGAGATTGTTATTTGACTTGAACTTTATCTCTATAGCCATTTTGCACTTCTTATTTACAGGGATTCCGTGAGGGTCGTTACAAGTGTTTGATAACAACAGATGTCGCCGCCCGCGGTCTCGACATTCCAAGTGTAGATCTGGTTATTCAATGTTCAGCCCCAAAAGTGAGTACAAGTTCAAGATTTTGAGAACTCACAGATCAATTTGAGCCACCGTAATACACAAACCTATAAAATAGTGTATTTCAGATGAATCTAATCAGCAGTAAAATAACCCCGAGATGTATTCTGGTGCCGAATGTTAAATCCGTGTATGCCGCATCTTGTTTTCAGGACACAGACTCATACATTCACCGCTCAGGTCGGACAGGTCGCGCAAATCGTGTTGGTACCTGCGTCTGCTTCTACAAACCCCATGAGGAATACACAATACAGAAGGTGGAGCGGGCAACGGTGAGTACTTCAGTTCATTAGGATTAAAGAGAAATTTTATGCTATATAGTGTGTTGCTTCTTCCCCATTCTTCTCTTTCTTAAAAAGAAAGTTCGTTAATTTGTTACTGGGAATACTCAGGAAAAAGAATATATTCCCTGAAATTTAGAGTCGATGTTTTAGTGTATATGACTATGAGTGATAACTGAACCACCAGTTGTAGAGTAAACTATTCCTACTAGTTTCGGTCTTTTCAGACCTTCGTCAGGGACTGGTAATATGTAATGTAGTTCTCAGTATCTCTTAGTTCTAATAGTTGTGGAGTTGTATCAATCATATAGGCTGAAGTGATATTCGAAAAAAAAGAGGCGAAAAACAAGAATATTACCTCAGCAGAGGTTTCGGCCAAGCTTGATTCATTGGCTTAATTTTTTGATTTTCTTCACTATCAGGGTTTCAAGTTCAAGCTCGTAGGCCCACCTACAACAGCCGATATCATCAAAGCAGCAGGAGAGGATGCGCTCAGAACTCTAGACAAAATCCCCGCAGAAACAATCGCATTTTTCACAGAGTCAGCAGAGACACTCATAAAAGAACGTGGCGCAGTCGCCGCTCTGTCCGCAGCACTTGCCATCATCAGCGGCAGTAGCGAAATCAAGGCACGATCACTCCTTAACTCCAGAGAGGTACGTTGTAACTTTTATGTGTATATGGTGATCGAGATTGGGGGTTTTCTTCATCTGAATTCTAATTCCTAAGATTTGTCTGGAATGTTTCACCAATGTAAACATGACACTAAGTACCTTAGAGGAGCAATTGCATCAACGCCAACGGTGCGTGAGAGCGCGCAGGGGAAAAATGGTTAATTATACTGGAATCCTTTGAGTAATAAAGTAGAAGATCTTTTTACTGACATCATGTACATTTGGAGTCAGTCCTGTTAATCTAACACTTTGTGTATTTCGTTTACAGGGCTTCACAACATACGTCCTGAGAACAAATATAGAAATGCACGGACTAGGTTACGCCTGGCGGGCTCTAGAGCGCTACCTCGATGAAGAACTCCGATCTAAAATCATGGGCATGCGATTCTGTGCTGACAAGAAGGTAATAGATAGTTTGTGTTAATCAAAAATGTTACTTTTCCTGTTTTTGGTTCCTTCTTTATCAGCAATGAAATATTATCAATTTTCTCCAATTGGTTAACCGTCGTATATATGATAAGATTTCCTACATTTTGTCGACCAGAGAGTGGCATCTCTTTGCCATTTAATTCTGCTGGATTTTATCACTAAAACCTGTATTGCCTATTGCAGGGATGTGCCTTCGACGTACCCTCAGAATTCGACACAGTGATTGCCGAACGCTGGGTGGACGGCAAATATGACAGTCTGGAGAAGGCTACTGAGTTGCCCGAGCTGCAAGCACAGGAACAGCGATCCGGTTACGGAGGAGGCGGCCGAGGCCGGGGAGGATTCGGCCGAGGTGGAGGCCGTGGTTTCCAAAACCGTAACGGAGGCGGTGGCCGAGGAGGCGGCGGTGGATACGGTCGGGGCGGTAGTGGAGCCCGGTTTGGTGGTGGTGGTGGAGCCCGGTTTGGTGGCCCCCCACAAAATAAACGGACTACATTCGCATAAGAGAATTTGATGGGGCTGCATGGGAATTGATTGTTGATGAATGTTAATGGCGCTTGAATAATATGTTTTCAGTGAGAACTGAACTGTAACTTATGTTATTGAAACTAAGCAAGCAAGGAGAACGACTTATTTACTATATATATCACGTTGGAAAATACCAATAAAAATTGCACAAAGATAGTTATGTGTTCCCAAGTATTTTGTCATGGATGCCATACTATACCGCCGCGTTTTGATGCCGTTTTGATGAGCGCATGTCATGTGTAAACGTCAGGGGTAAGAGGGGTCCTGAAATCTTTCTTAATTTTAATTAAAGTACCGAAATCGGACATATAAATAACGGCCTGTATTCATGAATCTGAGCTGAAATGATTTAGGGGAGTTTGGGTAGTAAAATAAAAGGTGGACTGATTGGCACACCTGTATTCGCGGTCTTTTCCAACGAAAAGTGGTGCATTCCTCTCTACCCTTCGTTATTGGTACGTTACATTTTGACAGCTCTATTTAAAACTCAGCAGAAATTCCTACTGTTTAAAAGAAGCACAATCGAATTCGTTTGGGGGGAGGGGGGGGGGCACATTCGGAAAATATCAGAAAATTTCACATTTCGTCAGGGAAATACTTGTCCGAGAGATTTGGACCTAGTTCCTAGTACGAGTGTGACCCCCAGGGCTGCATTCACGCACCATATCGCCTAAAGGTTCAATGAACATTCCCTTTTTAATTACTTTTTCCTCAGACCAGTAGTACATTATCTCTGCTTTTTCTAGAAATGTCTTGAAATTCAGGGCTGCACTCACGCGTCATTCATATCGTCCTTGGAAATGAACATTCCCCTATTACCGGTAAAATCAAAATTGTCTTGAATCTCCCCTTGTATTCTGTGGCTCCCACCTCCTATAGATTACATGTTAAAAAATGAGCAAAGGCGAAACAGTTAAGTGTGGCTGCGTCCTCGTAGCGCGCGGAACCTAGCGCGCGGCCCAATGTTGCCCCCTGGTGTCTAAATGCGGAGTTATAATTGCGTTTCAGCCTCCACAGAGAACACACCCTCCGGTCACTTCCGGTTGGTAGTGAAGGTCAGGGCGCAGGTTCGTGTACATATTTTCTTTTTCGTTCTCCTGCGTTATCCCACCCATTATGGTCATGGGAAGTCTCACTAAGATATAAGTGTGGCTTCCAAGAAAAATAAAGTCTCTGGAGGCGACTGGAAAAATGGTGTGAGCAAAAGGACTCGCATCCCTTCTCCGCAGCAGCGGGCCGCCTGCACTGCCTGCCGTCACCGGGCCGCCTCTGCCTCTGCCCCCGCCGCGACCAGAAGAACGATGGAGAGTCGGCCCTCCTCGGCCTCGACAGACGAATCCAGTGAGGCGTCATCATCCACGGGCAAGGAGCAGGTGGGAGAAGGGGCAACTGGAACCGGACCAGATCATAACAACGTGAGCGAAGACCCCAGTCAAAATCGTGAGTGTAGTCCAGCGGCAGGCCCCTCCCCCTCCTCCTCCCAGCCGCCCTCGGTAGCCTCCCATTCTCAGTCGCAGTCCCCGGAATGTGGCAACAGTGTGGCCGGCAACGGGGCACGGGCAAACGACGGCGACAACGGGGCCACTGCAAGACTGCCCATGGACGAGCCTAAGCTGTCAGCTCAGGCCAACAACGGTGCAGGTGTGGCAGACCACAGCCGTTCAGAGGAACTGCAGGTTCTGCCCCATCAGGTTCCATCAGGGCCCTCTCTATCTAGTAACAGCTTCTTTAGTGCCAACCAAGGGGCCTGTCTGGGGGATAGGGTTCACCACCCACACCACCACCACCAGGCCCACCGCGGCAGCCGGGGGATCGGTAACAGGCAGCGAAGGGGGTCGCCATCTCCGGTGTCTCTCCACGCAGAAAGAGAGGCCAGACTGGAAGACTATAACTCTAGGGTATCCAATAGTGCAGATAAGCGACATAGGGGCCACATTTGTAATACCGGTAGCCATAGTAGTAATAGTGTCCAGCTCGCGTCACATTCGACCCATCCACATTCACTATCTCATGGTCTTGGGCACCAGCAAGGTGCACCATACAACTGGCAATCTTCTCGAACCACTGTGAAAGAACGCTTGCAATACATGTTCAACAATGAGGTGATGGCTGATGTGCACTTTAATGTTGGTAAAGGCCCTCAAACACAGCGTATCCCAGCACACCGGTTTGTTCTTGCCATTAGTAGTGCTGTATTCGATGCCATGTTCAATGGTGGTATGGCCAACTCGTCTGAAGAGATAGATATCCCTGATGTAGAGCCTTCTGCCTTCTTAGCCCTTCTGCGTTTCTTGTACACCGATGAGGTACAAATAGGGCCAGAGACAGTCATGACCACATTGTACACCGCCAAGAAATATGCCATCCCTGCCCTGGAGCGGGCCTGTGTTGAGTTTCTCAAACGTAACCTGTGTAGTGAAAATGCCTTTATGCTGCTCACCCAAGCGCGTCTCTTTGACGAACCCCAACTGGCTGCCTTATGCCTAGAAACAATTGACAAGAACACAAGTGAAGCGTTGAATGCAGAGGGGTTTACTGATATAGACTTGGATACACTATGTGTGGTGTTGGAACGTGACACACTGGGCATCCGCGAGTGTAAACTGTTTGGAGCGGTTTGCCGCTGGGCTGGGGCAGAAGCACAACGCCAGAATCTCCCGGTAACTCCAGAAAATCAGCGTGCTGTCCTGGGCCGTGCATTGAGCCTCATCCGCTTTCCCCTGATGACAGTGGAGGAGTTCGCTGTCGGGGCAGCACAATCTGGTATTCTGACAGACCGGGAGGTGGTGGAGCTGTTTCTGCACTTCACGGTTAACCCCAAGCCTAGCGTCAACTTCCCAGACACACCGCGCTGCTGCCTCACGGGCAAAGAGCAAGTCGTCGCCCGCTTCTGTCAGATCGAGAGTCGATGGGGCTACAGCGGTACAAGTGATCGTATCAGGTATAGTTTGGTTCCTCTCTGAGATGCAACATATCTAAAAAATTATGGTGTATGGGAACGTTCAACAATTATGTCACTGTTTTTTCGGGATATTTTCAGGACCCACACACCCCCTTGTCACTGTTTTAAACAGTATTTGTATGCCAGACCAAAAGACCCCCCTGCACCCCCCCCCCCCCCCACCCCAACTCCTAGCAGTGACGCAATTGTTGAACGTTGCCCACATGTCTATGAAACGATTTATGTTTTTTAAAACATAAGGGACCACACCCATTCCAAAATAGGGAGGTGGTGCTTAGTAGTGCTGCATTTTACGCACTTATTTGGTTCTCTTTACCTTTGTGGATGTCTAAAGGGAAATACCAGTTGGTAAGCAATAGAATTAGATTGAACCTTTAAAGAACATGTACCTATATATATATATATTACAAAAATTATATGTCAAAAACGATTGATAAGGCAATCATCAACCCAAGAAGTCAAGATGAGTTCATGAATCATGTTATATATGTTTTGATAATAAACGTTTATAGACTATAGTTAGAAGACAGTTGACTACAGAATCCATATCACAGGTTTTTTCTATGGTTTCCATTTAAGTAATTGAATTAATGGTCTGCCGAGCAGGCAGACCAAAAGGAAGCCCCTTTTCAGTTTGTAGGTTGATGACAGGAAAGGTTAGTTGTGTACCTATCTGTTGGTTTACAACCCTGTGGTGCATGCCTAACAATTAAAATAACGTGATGCAAATCGTAATTTAATAATAGTAATAAAGTATCTGGGGTCTGGTCTTCACTGCTAGGCGCCACACGATGTTTCCATGACCCAAGATCAAAGAGTGCTATTGAATCATTTTTGCATCTGTCTTTCTGTCTGTCTGTCTGCCCCCCCCCCACCCACCCCACCCACCCCACCTCCTCCGAATCTCTCTCATCTTCTCCCGTGCCCACCCTCTCCAGCCTGTTCTACTTTTCCTCCGCAGTTGCTCTCTCTTTTGCTATCTTTGTCCAACAGTTGAACTAAGCCTCCCTCTCAACCCTGCCCTCTTTCTCTATGCTGCGTTCTATGTCGTTCATCTATACCTCCAGCGATCACTGCTTCTTTGTCTACCTCTCCTCCCTCACCTCCGTGCCTTCATGTTCGTCTCTCCTCCCTATCCCTCCTCTCAATCTCCCCGCCCATTTCTGTCCCTTCTCTCCAGCTCTCTCGAGGACATCGCCATCAATATCACCATAGTTGTTGAAAAATTACTCACTATGACTCGTTCACTCCATCTCTGATTCCCCACTCCCCCATTACTTCCCAGTGGTGGATTTAGAGGGTGGGTGGGGGTGCGCGCCCCCTCCTTTCGGCCTGTAGTTTATTTAACATTTATACACCTCAATTTAGCCCCCTCCTTTCCAAAATCGTGGATCCACCACTGCTTCCACCCCTTCCCCTTCCTCCATGCCCTATCCTCCTCCGTTTCTCTCAAGGGTGCTCCGTGTAGGAAAATACAGTCAGAACCGACAGTATAGACATAGTAATAACAGGTGTATTTGTGGACATACGTGATGATGTTTTGGTGGGACCATGTCCAAGAAGTGTGTTTATTTTTCCATGCATGAGTAACGACTTGCAAAACTGACAACAAAATGTTTGAAGTCTGCTATATTAACATGAAGCAATGTTTTGGATGACTATTATATGTAGGTCTACGGGTTTGCTTTATCAATCTTTATTTTTAGACCTGAACTTTTTGGGTTTGCTCCAGCAGCATTTACATGTGCATCTGTTTGAGGAATTGAGCAGCTAACTGTGAATAAGTAACCACGGGTTGTCTACCTGCCTTTACTCTTACATGCCGGTTTTACCCCAGACCAGACCCACCTGTCGCACCCACTCACCCCTCTCTAACAACCCTTCCTCCTCCATACATATACCCCTCCTAAACTGTACAACATACTGTCTTGAGTAATATGTGCGAGCTATGTTATCAATCCGGTATTTTCATCTATTTCTCTACACCTTCAAACCCACACCCCCATCTATCCCTCTCCGCCCGTCCTGCCATTTCTCCCCTCGTCATCCTATCCTTGAAGGATAGGATCTTTTCTACACTTTCCTTCCACCTTCTAACTGGTATTCTCTCTCCACTCCTACCTCCGTCCATCACTCCCCCTTAAACCACAGCGGAGGGCCAAGACAAAGGAATTCACACCTTGGTCATTTCCACTTAGACTCACATAACCTTCTAGCTGTGGTTTAAAATAGTAAGACAATGGTTATGAAAGGGTAGGTAGGATCTATTGCTTACCCTTTCATAACCATAGTCTAACTATTACATATTCTACCCCTCTCCCCCGCCCTCACTCTATCCCTCTCCCTCGTTCTACAAGCCCTTCTCCATCAGCTACCCCTGTGGATTTTTTCCCTCTCCTCCCCTCTGCCCCTTTATTATGGATATTAGTCAATACATTTCTGTCAATCCAAACCAAATCAATATATCGGGATGTTTGATTTATTGTGATCGCTAAAATATCAAAACAAATTACACATAGAACATGAAAAGATCATATATTTAGTTCTATGTGGGGTAGTAACCTTTTTTCACTTTAAATTATAATATTCCTCAAAAACTTTAATAAAGTTCGCAATTAAAGAAAATATCCATCCTATTAAACGAAATTAACATGTACACAATTAGTTACACTGCACTACTGACAACCCTCATGCTGAATTCAGTATACAGTATATATACTGCCATTCCCCAGCCCTCCCTGTAATATGGCTGCCCCACCCCCAACCCGACTCCTACCCTACACATGTTACTCACACCGAGTACTCCACCCTCCCCCCCCCCCCCCCCCACCAGCCCACTCCCCTACCACCAACCCCCCCCCCCCTCCTCTACGCAGCACACCTTGCCGACTCACCTCTCAGCTACACCGAACAGACAACAAAATATACATACACTCATGAGCAACTCACCCCACGGATCAGGGTACACTGATATGGGAAGTCTTTCGCCATGGCATTTCCTACTGCATTTACCTTGTTTTTGTGATGTACTCTATTTTTACAAGCCTATATTTTCAAGTAGTACAGAATGTCGCCCTTTTTAAACAATAATAATAATAATAATTTTTACCTCCCCCCCCCCCCCCACACACACACCTGAACGTTTTTTCCCCATTAAGTTTATGATTTACACACAGATTAACAAAACAAAATTAAATGGTTTGGCACAACGGCTTGTCATAGTATAGAGATGCTCCCTACTCCATGCCCACTTCTCCCCACCACAAGGCTCTGTACACACTACCCTGTGTAGAAACCTGATCACAGCATCACCATGGCAACCGTGATTCAATACATACCCACACTTACTCAGGTATACTTGAAAAACATATGGCCGGTTAAGTCAGGTTGGCTTGTTGTGCCTTGTGAATGGGTGAGTTGAGGTTCTACCCTACACACCACATCTTAAATAGGTCGACTCTAACTCTACACAATATATATTAGATTGTATATCGAGATGTACTTGTGTTCTTGTTATTGGGAATCATCGATGCATATATGATAGTACAACTAGCTAGAAAATAAAGTAAAGAAATATAGGGCCACACCAAAAAAAAGAGTTGGTCTACGGATTTTCTTTTCCAAAAATAGGTGCGGTAGGGCGAATTTTTATTTATTTTTTTTCCAAATTTTTTTTTTGTCAATGGATTTCAACCTTAAAATAGGGGGGCGGGCGAATTTTTTTTTTCTACTGAGGGAAAATCTCTTTAAATTTTACAAATATATTTTCTGGTTAAAGATGACAGAAAAGGCAACCCAAAAAAAAAATGGTGCGGGCGCTGTCCGTAGACTTTTTTTTTCAAAAAAAAAAAAAATTTACATTTTGAAAAATGTGGTGCGGGAAATCCGTAGACCAACCTTTTTTTTTGGTGTGGCCTAGGATAGGCAACAAAATGATTAAAATCAAGTCATTTGAACGACTCATATATATCGAAAGTAATGTTCACGCGCTCTATAATACATGTATATTAGACGTAGTATTTTAATCGTATATACAGTCATTATAGTGGTTGGCACCAACCTAGTGCCCTTTGAGCCCTGGGGCTTTATTCCATATTCCCATCATACACAACATTATAATGATGTGTGGCCTAGACAGTGTGTGTCAGCGGTCTGTATGGTGCCCACATAGTGTATTTTACTAAATGGGGGCACACTACTTATACAGCTAAATGGTGAACTGGTGGAGCTTTATATGGGAAGTGGCACAATGTACTTCCTCCCTCGTACAGATAAATGTGTTTACTTGGATGAATTGTATGTAGGGAAGCCAGAGAATATAACACAGGGGGAATGTTGAGGTAGTAGAGGGAAGACTTGCTAGCAGACAAGCATGAACGGAGGCAGGTTGAGGGTAGATAAGGCAAGACATGCTGGCAGACAGGCATTAACAGAGGCAGGTTGAGGGTAGATAAGGAAAGACTTGCTGGCAGACAGGCATTAACAGAGGCAGGTTGGGGGTAGATAAGGGAAAACTTGCTGGCAGACAGGCATTGACAGAGGCAGGTTGAGGGTAAATAAGGGAAAACTTGCTGGCAGACAGGCATTAACAGAGGCAGGTTGAGGGTAAATAAGGGAAAACTTGCTGGCAGACAGGCATTAACAGAGGCAGGTGGAGGGTAAATAAGGGAAAACTTGCTGGCAGACAGGCATTAACAGAGGCAGGTGGAGGGTAAATAAGGGAAAACTTGCTGGCAGACAGGCATTAACAGAGGCAGGTTGGGGGTAAATAACTTTTTATAAGGGAAAACTTGCTGGCAGACAGGCATTAACAGAGGAAAGTTTGGGGTAGATAAGGGATGACTGGCTGGCAGACAGGCATTAATGAAGTGAAGTTTAAGGTAGTAAAAGGAAGACTGGCTGGCAGATAGCCATTAACCCTTCAAGGATGGCATGTTGCTAAGATATGACATTTGTCGTCATAATGCACCAATGCAGCCCTGGCTAGCAACTCAATTCAATAGTGCTACATTGGTGCATCATGCTGAACCTCCATATATGATTATCAACCCTGTAAGGTCGGCTTGAATGCAGCCCTGGCGAGTTGCTCACCAGGGCTGCATTCGTGCATCATGACGACCATGGAAATGATGCATTAAAGCACTCTGCCGGTTAAGGAGGGAAGATTAAGGTAGTAAAGGGAACACAAGCCGGCAAACAGGCATAAAGGAGGGAAAGTGTTTGCGGTATAGTAAAGGGAGGACTTACTGGCAGACCGACATAGAGGAAAGTTGGGGTAGTAAAGAGAAGACAGGCTGGCAAAGAGGTATTAAGTGAGAGAAGTTGCGGTATTAAAGCTGCCATACTACCTCAGATATATAGATGTTTCCCTTTATAAATGTATGTATTCCTAAATAGTCTCCTTAGTGCAGTGTACTGGTGGGATCTCAATCTATTTCGTGACTGTTAACTCTGCTAAATTCAAAGAAATAGACCAGGAAAAATAAAATGCTTCCAGCGTTCTATCCAGCACTTAATTACATCAACAAAGTAGCACCATCTGTAGTGATACACCAGGTAATAGTAGATTCTGTTGGTAAGATTAGCAATGGAACCCTTTCATGCAGGAGGCTACTCAAGGCTCCCACCTGGCGTCATTTCTCAACACAGTGTTGCCGAAAACTTTTTCGCAACGCAGGCCAAAGTGACCTGCGTCTTGGCATCTTACGCAGGCCATTTCCCTCTCACGCAGGCCATATGAATTTTGATATTTCAAAGTACTTTCATAAACTTCATTATAACTTATAACTACTGCAAACACTTTAAGAAATTGAAAAAAATATTCAATTATACAAAGATGGCTCTATCTTCGCTTCTAATTGGCCGATTTGAAAAATTCTTTCACCATTAGGAAGCTGAGATCATGGCAGGCCATTGTGGCCTGCGTCCTAAGGCCCTACGCCGGCCATTAAGGGCTCTCAACAGGTTGGTCAAAATTAACACACATGCATGGATAATTTGACACAGATATGTTGAGACTATACATATTGTACACCGAATTGATCATATTTAATGTTTCTATCAGATTAGTTCCATTTTGGAAGTTTTCAGAAGCTATGGAATGCAAATGGAACAAAAACGTTCTTTTTTCTTTGAACAGCATTATGGGATGGAAAAAGAACACTTTTATAGGATTTGATGATTGGGGATACATTTTGGTGTCATTCCCTGGGGACCTTTTTTTTCTTTTAGCTATATCTCAATTATCAAGCTCTACAGAGCTGTTCAAAGTTGCATAGTCACTCGAAAATTGGTGAAAATTGGTGAAAACAGGTGAAAATAGGGGAAAATAGGAGATTTTGGCCATTTTTCATGTAAAATCACCAATTTTCAAGTGACTATGCAACTTTGAACAGCTCTGTAGAGCTTAATAATTGAGATATACCGTAAAACCCCGCTTTTAAGACGGATTTATTTTGAGATTTATTTTTCCTACAAGACGGATTTTTTACCCAAAGAAGGGGGTCGTCTTAAAGGCGGGGTTTTGACAATTTTGATTTGGAAAAAAGGGCAGAAAAAAAAGAAAGGACATCTCAACAAAATGGTACAATTTATAAACGTTTCCATTATTATTTTTTTAAGGTAACTTGTATTGTACTGCAGGCTATACTAATTCACGGAAAAAATAATCAAAAACTTGTAATTTGGGTGATTTAGAGGGGGTCTGGGGGTTGGCAGGATCCCAAAAGTCGGGGGTCGTCTTAAAGGCGGGGTTTTCCGAATTGTCATAATTTTTTTGCACAAGACGAATTTTTTTCCAAAGTTGGGGGGTCGTCTTAAAGGCGGGGTCGTCTTAAAGGCGGGGTTTTACGGTAGCTAAAAGAAAAAAAAGGTCCCCAGGGAATGACACCTAGATTTATCTCCAATCATCAGAGCTGAAGAAAATGTTCTTTTTCCATCCTATGATGCTGTTCAAAGAAAAAAGAACGTTTTTGTTCCATTTGCATTCCATGGCTTCTGAAAATTTCCAAAATGGAATTAATGTGATAGAAACATTGAATATGACCAATTTGGTGTATAATATGCTTAGTCTCAACATATCTGCTTCAAATAATGCATGCATATATGTTGATTTTGGCCAACCTGTTGAGAGCCCTTAAGATCCTACGCCGGCAAAAGCCGGCGTGCCGGCGTTATTTCGGCAACACTGCAACACTAACTTATGAAACTCCACCAGAATATAAATAATACCGGTAATTGGAATTGAGTCTTGTATTGCATATATTAAGAATCTCTTTCCAAATAAATTGAAGATTATAATAGGGAACATGTTATACAATCATCTGAGATACAAAGGAAGAAAACATAGGTTTTAGTATGCCAGCTTGTGTAGCAGCTTTAAAGACCCGATTGTAGTGAACACGAAAAGGACGAAATACAAAACAATGAAGGAACAGATGAATAAAATCTTTGGGGGGGGGGGGGGGGGGTATGCCCGGGAGTGTGACATACTTTTATTATAGAAATTAGAGAACGAACAAATTACTAGCTTTTAAATCATCTGGATTTCTAATTATACACTATTATATATATATTTGTATTTAAAATCGACATCCAATTCTTCTTCCAGATTCATGGTGAATCGTAGGATTTTCGTTGTTGGTTTCGGGCTGTACGGGTCCATTCATGGACCTAGTGAGTACGCTGTCAACATTCAGGTGAGTAGCAATTCTTCAAAAATGGTGACTCCTGGCAGCAACTTGTTAAAGTAGTGACTCCTGGCAGCAAATGATTGGGGGAGGTAGAATCAGCCATTTAAGACTTGGCGACAACAATAGCAAATGCATACAGGAACGCAGCAATAAAATCCCTTTTGGTATGGCTTTAATGCATGTGTAGACCATGTATTGACGTAAGATGGCATTTCTGTTGTCTTGATGATTAATCTCATGGAATACACGTTGTGTTTTGTTTGTAGATAATTCACACTGACACTGGTAAGGTGTGTGGTCAGAACGACACAAGCTTCCAGTGTGACGGTACTACGGCCACCTTCCGGGTCATGTTTAAGGAGCCCGTAGAGATCCAACCCAACACCAACTACACCGCCTGCGCTACACTCAAGGTGAGATTCCTAGCATACGAAATCATGTCTACCGCAAAGCCCTGGGTATACCAATACCTCGTGTTCAACCTTCATCTAGACATTGAGGAAATCCTATAACCCGCACCTGTCCCAGGGTCTGATTTTAGCCCCTTTCTATAATAGAGGCGGGTCCCCCGGCCTATCTGACCATGAATTTCTCTATTTTTTATGGATTTATATGTATCAGAATGATTTAAAAAGCTACACACATGTTTACATGGACATTATGAACAAAAATACGTTGAAAAGCTGAAAACCCAAAATAAACCCCGAATTAGCTTCTAACCCATCTTTAAGAAAACCTTGCGTATAACCTACACCATTAGTGTGCCTCTACATGGGTAAAAATCGACACGGGCGACACGGCGACACGGCCCTTCTTGGCCCTTTTAAAAATCGACGGACACAGGAAAATCGGGGACAAAAATCGACCCACTGGAGGTTTTCTCTTTGTTCTTATATAGCTAAAAATCGACACAATGCCACTGCCCTACTGCTAAAATTCGACCCGGCGACACGGTCAAAATTGCGGGTACCCATGTAGAGGCACATTAGTTTGGGCAACTCCTATGATCCGCAATAGAGTTTTTATTCATGTATATCCTGCGGGTTGTACATGAGTTTTTACAGTAGGACCCACTGTCTATTCGTATCTATTAAACATTTAATGTCCATTGTTAAGCTAAACTTTCAGGTTCAAGTTGGTTAAGTCTAGACTGGGGTGGGGTGGGGTGGGGTGGGGTGTCATTTGTAGACTGTGTTGCAAATCATTTTTCCTGACGTTTTATTCTACAGTATAAACCTGAAACCTGATTGGAAGGGGAGGGGGTTATTATGGAGTTAATATTTTTTCCCACGCCAGCCCAGTCGCTGTGACACGGGGAGAGAAAAAATGAAAAATTAATTTTTGAACAAATTTTTTTTTTTTTAAAGAGTCTTTCCCTATAGTTAGACAGGGTACTTGCATACAAGTCAGGTCAGGAACCCCCCCCCCCCCCTTGATATGGAAAGTGGGCCTGGCCTCTATTTTTTTTTTTTTGAGTTTTAGAAATAAAAGGTGTCCCGACCTATTAAAAGTGCAATGCGCCTTCCTAAAAACACGTGTTATATCTATGCCAAAATGTCTCGGCCATCGCAGTACATAGTGACTCAATAGATATCCGCACATCCAACAACAGACCGCTTTTGTGGTAGAGAAGCTGCACTGCTCACAGTGCAAGAACTAAGGCAGCCCATTGATTATACATGTACAACAGTCAACCTTCTGCCTCCCACAGGGCCCCGACTCGTACTATGGTACCAAAGGTCTCCGTAAGGTGACGCACGAGTCACTCACCTCGGGGAAGGTCACCTACCAGTTCACCTACGCCGCTGGTAACAACAACGGCACATCAGTGGAAGACGGTCAACTCCCGGAGATCATATTCTATACATAGACACAGGAGACTATATTAAATTTACAGAACAAACATCGCCAAGGGCAGGGGAAATTTGGTATCCCAAGGTGTTTCGAGAGTGCATCACTTACCGATGAATGCATGTTTAATAGAGATATTTTTCTTTAATATTTAGATATTTTCGGTTTCCCCTTTGTGCCTTTCCCCCTCTATAACATGGTCTATTACTGAGCGATTTGAAAACCGCTCCAACTTCATTTGGACTTTTATATGATAATAGTCATGGCGCGTTCAGCTAGGAATCATTATTACTAAACTAGCGAACAATTTGAATTTGATAGCGAATTAAAAACCAAAAAGGGCCGTAGAAGAAGTCGCTATACATGTATTTGTCAGCCCAACGCCAGTGTTAAGAGTGATATTAGATTATGACATTATAGTGGATCTTTGTGATACCGCCTGGTTCTATATTATTTCACCCACCTACCTAATGTTTAATATCTGCATAAATGATGGATCGACATTATATATAAATTGCCATTTCTGCAACATTTGATTCAAAGATTTTGGTTTACCGCACAAATTATCATTGTATATTTGATACAAATCATAACAAATGTATTACTCTTTAATACTGTTTACTATATAATGAAGATCCCTAACGATCGGATAGAGAGAGCCACTATATTCTCTGTTCAAGACTACCTGAAAGATGTTTGACTATTAATCATTACTATAATTAGTATCATTGGTACCGTAATCATGATAGTGGAAAGCGATATGCAAGTACATCTAAATCAATATAACAAGCATGGGACATTCTCAAAGTTGCAGTAATGTAACCGTTTTGTTTCCCAGAGTTAAAGGTGTGCACTCAGTGTAGAAATGATACAAAAATAGTTCTGGATTATCCCACCAGGTGGCAACTGCGAGGTGCAATCTCATGCCAATCTCATCTCTTTATAGAGTTCATGATGGACTCATGTTAGTGCATGTAGCGTCCGCCAGATGTTTTTAAATCGGAGAGAGATGGTTTACTGTAATGAACTATACTATATGCGTTTAGCTTAAGTAAGTGACACTAAAATGGCTTCGTCTGCAAATGTATATGTGACAAAACATGGGAAAATGTGACATTAGGGGAAAACACCTTTATTTAAGTTTCTGTCTTCAGCTACAATTTGATGCTTCAAGCATCAAAATATTTGAAATAGTTGCTGAGAAATGACATCTCAAACATGGGATGGTAGGAACATTTAGGAACTCAGAATAGACTGAAATGCGATCACATATCAATCTATTTTCAAATAATCCATATAAATCATAATTATTAGAAATTAAACCAATAATTGCATATTATTGTACATAGATTTGGATCTGGTAGGAATATTGGCATTCTGTTTTCAGTTCTGTAATCCTCATGGATGGGGCAATTGGATAGGGATAATTCTTATTCCAAAAGAATGAGTTGATGGTTGCCATGGCAACCAAATGTCAACAAATGGGCTAAAAATGGCTAAAACATTCTTTTTACATTCCAAATAAGACCAATTTAGAATGAAAATAGAATTTTGATAATAGCCTCAAAAGATTCCTTGGGAAAAGTTAGTCCAAGGTCATTTTCTCTTAAGTATTCACATTTTCAGCTGTATCTCCTGAAATATCATGTTTAGAGCATTTATGGCTATTCCCCCTAATGTTACGATTTCCCAGGTTTCGTCACATATGATTATGTTGTATGTTTATTACGAATTTACTGATGAAATTGGTTGTGAAATTAACCATTACCTATTATTTAGATAACTGAAACATGGATTGGGTACCGGACGGAGTTATCTGTACTATTGAAATATGATTATATGATTATGGAACTCGTGAATACAAGTTAAAAGGCTGTTTTCATTAACAAAGAGGGCATGTATAATTCCTTTTGAATCGCACCGCGTTATCTATAACAAGACGATAGAGAAAATACAATTGATTCCCAGCATGTATTCATATACATGTATGTGTTTCCTCTTGACGCTTTACTATAAACACTCTACTGCTATTGTTTATGTTGCAATGTTGATTAATTTTATATCATTTGTTAAACCGGTGAGGTTTTCATTTACACTATAATGCGTTTGTGTTTGAATGTGTTTTCCTAATGTATTACATAGAACGACTTCTCTGTTCTTTAAAGCACCACATCGCCGCTTTCTTCTTAGTCAACACCTCTCAACTATGTCCCCTTATCTAACAAAATGTGGACTCATTCCTATTACAGAAACCTAACGATCTGTGGGGGGAAATCAGTCATCTTGTTTATCAAAATTGTTAACGTTTATGGATGGCAATATGTTGTATCATAAGATAATTGACGGATAGTGCTGTATTCTTGTCAATATACGTAATGGTATGTCCCCAAGTTACTGACCTGATGTCGATCTCACTAACGTCTATGATATTATCATGTATATATGGAGCGTCTAGTCTGTGTCATCACCCTGTGTTTCGGTGTGTGTCATCATGATGTTTCAATTGTCATTTACTTCTGGGGGTGATACATGTATGTACATGTAACATTTTAATGTACCAAAGTGACCATATCTCATGTAGGGTGTATAGAGCATTGCCCGGGACATTGCCTGAATAAATCATTATTTCTAGAGTTGGTCATAGTGTAACATGATACTCCAACTATGAGACTTCAGCAGGAAGAAATAATGACTGACCTTGGTTTTGTTTGCATATGAATAAAGACTATAGAGTGTGTGATGGGTTGTCAAGAGCCGTTCAAATGGTATGCAATATATAAACTATATAGACGATTCATACTCCTATTAATTCGTTTTATGCTTTACACATTTGATAGCATAATCAAGAATCAACTCATATAGCTGTTATTCACATAGATGTCATTTTGTTCTACCATTTCCCCCCTCAGAATTAGTCACTGAGTCCCAATGCATGTTGACACCGACACCTACCACATCTCCCTACCCCAAAAAGAATGCTAGAGAACAGATAACCCCAAATTTTGCAAAGGATATATAGGAGTACAAATTTTTTAAGTAAATGTTTAATGCACTGGATATATAGAAGTTTGCGGGCAACTCTCCGTATTTGGTCTCATTCTAGGTGGCGTTGCAGTTCGTTTATATTACTATACAGGAATACATAGACATCGATACCTCCGTATCAGGGTATTTATCAACCATGTACCTCGGCTGCCTACGTAGGGTGTAGAATTAAACGCCTCGAAAACACCAGCCTACCTCCAATAATATGGCCGAAGGAAATCATGTGATGACAGAAAGTATAGTCTATTATGTGTATTTGGGAGTAATGAAATTAATACACTACACGTTACCTCGATGTTGCCATAAATGTTCAGTACTATATTGTAACTGTATGAGGAGAATCACGAAGGTGGCGTTACAGGGGCGGACCCAGGAATTTGAAAAGGGGGGGGTCCACCAAACACCAAAGTACCAAAAAGTGACGCGCCGCGACTCGTGGCGGATCAAATTATCATTAAAAAAATTTAATTTTTTTTCCAAGGGGGGGGGGGGGCGGGGTCCTGACCCCCAGAACCGCCCCCCCCCCCTCTGGATCCGCCCCTGCCGTTATGTTATAACGGCCAGCAGACTAAGAAAGCGAGCAATGCCAAATGCCCGATTTCCGCCCTATATTATTAGCACACAAGCTAACTATATATATATATATAAACATATGCAAAGGGCACCCCATGGGTTGCACTGCAAATATAGGTAATTGTGTAAATACAATACTGTTGTATTCTGCATGCAAAATCATACTAAATTGAAGAATAAGATGTTGCAAAAATAGAAGTGAGACATATTGCCACTTTAATAGTATCCTAAATAAAATATTTTCCTTGCCACGATGGTCGAAGATTTCATCGACGCTTTACAGTTTGATTGGCGGTGTATGATGTATATTGTATGAATTATATCATTGATTGTACGTTTTGTCTTGTGTTCGTTAAGGCTACATGTTTGCATCAAATAAACGCAGAATGTGTATATAAAACTCCGAATTGTTTGTATTCTAAATAACCTAGGCCTATATCATGTTATAATCTCTTATAACGGTAGTTCATATACCGGTAATAATTATTTGCAACGTTTTTTGGATTGGGGAAGTAACTTGAGATCTTCAGCCTAATCTGACTACTGGATTAATATACACATGGACTCCTCATAAGGGGGTTCGCTGTGTCTAATTATTCTAACCATGTGGCCGCGTACTTGGATAGTTACTGGGTGCCTCCAATGTATTTGGAATATGTATTTCAAGTATCTGAGCAATAGCCCCAATATGTCTCATGGTAACACAACAACGGTTTGGAAAATAGACCCAATACATATAGATATACAAAGGGTGAAAATAGGAGGGAATGGGAAACCTCAGTCTCGGGCCCTGACTGTACGTTTACAGTCTGGGAGATTACTTAGATCTTTGTACCTACACTGGCCTCATACCCTGCTATACTGTATAGGTCTACTAGTAGCAGCAACCATGGGGGTGTGGGTTCGAACCCCACTCTGGCTTAATTTTTAAAAGTTTTGATATCTGCATATTGCACCTAAATTGAAATAATGTACCTAGTCACATATGTAATAGCTAATTTAACTATGTCAATTAAGGTGGATTTATGCTTTAAATGGGCTAAATAAATAATGTAAAAAAACGAACCTACATTTTGCCTAGGGTGGGATTCGAACCCATGAGGCCATACACAACTCCTACATGATCATGTGATCATAGCTGACCAATCAGTGAGCTACCTATCTCATTAAGAAATGATCCAGGATCCTGGATCATTTTTGTAAGTAGGTTACAGCTATTAGATACAAAATTGTCCAGGCCCATTACAGCCTGACGGCTGCAATGGGCCTGGAGTGCTCGAGGCTGGGGAAACCTACGCTCGGCTCATGCACTCATTTCCCACAAGGGGGAACCCCAGTGTCACCCGCACTCCCGTAGGCCCTACTTCAAAAAAGACGCCTTGTTCCATAGATTTTAGGGTAAAACCCAACCACTTTCTTCTGTGGGTAAAATTCACAGTCCTCTTTTCTTGAAGCAATTGAAAGCACAAAACCACTCTATTTTTGCGGGTTAGGGAACGCATGAGGGGGCATCATTGCTATGTATTAATTGAGGGGTTGTCTACACAGTCATACAATGTATCATACTTTTAAATATTAAATACGTATATAATGGAGAGATTGGACACAACTTTTGAGAGGATGTGAGGGCCCTGATAAGGACCTTTATATTGGTATATAAAATACCAGAATACCAGGAGTCTATACAGTGCTGCATAACGCAGACCACTGGTAGACTGCAGCTGCTGGTGGTGATAGACTTCACTTGTACAGGTGGCACACCTGATCCCAGTCGATGTCGAACTGCTGGAGGAGTCTGTCCTGGAGCTCATCCAGACAGTCGGCCACCTTGTCCATGTAGTGCCAGTAGGCGTGCCTCACGTTCTGCAGGGTCACCAGTCGGAGCCGCAGGGGTGCCCTGAAGGCCGGGCTGTGCCGAGCAGCTCGGTCGTAGCGGGCCTGGCACGCCGCCAGGTGGCAGTCCAGCAGGACGAGCTGCTCACACACTAAGCGGAACTTGCGGTCTGAGAGCTGCGTCTGTCTCAGCAGCTCCTCTGATGTACCTGCCATCTTGGGGTTCTTCAATGTAGATCTGGTGATGGGGGTAGGAGCAGTAGCCATGGTTGGTGTTTTTTGTAAGTCGGGTTTTACTTGTAGGTGAAACTGTTGCTGGCTGAGGGTAGTCAGTGAATATGCCCTATCCACCGGTCATCCATCATTATATAGGCACCCACTCTTGCTGACCGCGAAATTCCCGAGTGTCTCAGTTCACTCACTGAGAGTGTTGCCATGCCCTGACGCGTGGCATGAGAAAGCCTGCCATGCCCCTGGGAAGGTGTGAAGAGCTAACTCTGGCAGGGATGGGCCGGAGTAGCGCAAGGTGTCATACTGCGCGACACCTTACCATGGAGGCGCGGCGCTTCTACATGGTGAGTGAGTGTAGAAAGGGGGGTGCAGAGGGGTCCCCCCCTGAGGTCGGAAAGTCGCCGAAATTAAGGGATCCAGGTCACAAAGTCGCTTTTTTTGGACCCCCTTAAGTATTGTAAATTTTGTCTAAAAGTCGCCAGGTCACTTTTATTGTTGCATTAGGTCGAAAGTCGCCTCCAAAACGGCCCAGGTCGCCAGGTCGCTTTTGACCCCTCTGGAGCCACAGAAAGGTGTGGATGGTATGACGAGTGGAAGTGGTCATGGAGGTGTCTATTCACGCCAAGCCCCCGTGACAGCTAGAAAACCCTATGTCAACAGTTAATATGGGGAATATAACTGTGTCTATTTCATGATGGAACCTACTTTAATTTTATATTGTGCGTTTGCACCATTAACTATAATACGCAATTGCTCATTCTTAATGGTAACATGAGATATGCTGAAAATAGGTTTAATGAGGAATACTGTCATGTGGAAAAAAACATATACACAATAAATGTCCAGAGCTTGAAGAACATTACATGTACATTAGTGCGAAGAGAAACAAATACATTACAATTGAAATCATAGGCCTACCTCAAGCATGTTGGTTTGACAATCAGCATAATTATGCCTACAAAGACCATAGTCCCATTTACTTTCTGATATACAAACCTTACATATTGAATACTCATCAAACTTTTTTTTTCAATAGGGCCCAAAACAGTTTAGGATAGGGCCAAAATACATTGTAATTGCGTAGGTCGGGTTACGTGAATACAACTTCCCTTGGGCCTAAATAGAGAAGTATACCACGAATAAACAAGACAACAAGTATCTTTTAGTTAGCTGTAGAAACACAAGGGGGCGTCTCGCTGTAACCAACACACCATCCGCCTCTCAGCCCCATGCAGAAAGAAATGCAACAGTTTATAATTATGTATAGTATATGACACTTGTACGATGGTCATATGAGGCAGACTTTTGGCTGTTTTCGGAATGATTTGTTCTTTCACACACATTCATTTCGTCGTATCGTACAGAATCATAAAAAAAATCCATGAGACCTTTTCCCAAATCAGGAGTTAAAGCTGGGCCGTCAGGGAATAAGTTCAGCATTTTATATACATGGGCTAAATTAACAGTTCCACCAGAGGGCAGCAATATTTGGCCAGGGGACCATGAACATTGTCCAGCTACAACATATTCACCCTACCTTGTGCCTGTAAGAACTGAGCACCCAGCGCTTAAGAGCCCTCTTGTGAATCAAAACTGAACTATATCCGAAAGTGCTTTTGGCCTCACTTCAACCATGACGGTCAAGCTTTAATGCATAGGCAGTGCCTCAAGTATTATGGTTTTCTGTACCTACAAAAGCTGAGACGTATCCAAAATATGCATTGGACATGAGGTGCACTACGTTGTTATCTCATACCTACAGAAATAAGTTTCCTTAGTATGTATTGCCTCTATAAAATTTACTTTGAACATTCGTGATTTCCCTGGCAACAGCTAGAGGTTCCGCTGCCTGGAGTATAAGATCCATATACATGTACCTGAATGACTGCATATATGCTAGAAATGTGTTAAAGTTTTAATAAACCACATAGAGCTGTGTGTTCTATACACATATAATGTAGTTACGAAACCTGTGATCTGAGATGACCTGGCCAACCAGTCATTGCTTTCTCCTGATGGTTTATTTCTTTTCCAACTTTTTCTGCCCTCCATTCCCCCTCTACATTTACACATGTTGCGGTGAGGAATGTGGCGTGGGGCTCAACTTTCAAGTTGTATGTATGGTTTGTAGACCCCTGCAGTAAAGACAGGTTTTCCCCCATGGAGATGATCCCTCCAGTGGGATGAGACCATGCAGGGTGAAGCCGCGTGCTCTTCGGGCCTGAGTAGGGGCTGGTGAGAGGGCCGACCAGGGAGAGCCAAACGTCCAGTGTCATAGGGCCCTTCAAGGTTATTGCCTACATTATGTTGACAGAGTGACAGACTATATCGGTATTCTAACTGCGAGATAGGGGTCATAATATAGTACAGATGTTGTCATTCAAAGGTAACCGAAGAAAAATAAACTTTGAAAATTCCACCCGGAACAGCAATTAAACAGGGGTGAATGTCAAAATTTATAGATAAATCGGTTTGTTATATGTTGATCTGCGTCCTACTTAACAGCTGAGGTAATTTCAAAGGCGGTGATGGAGATCGAGTCTATGAAGTGCATATAAAGGTGGAAAGCATATCCATACAGGTACTTACAGAGTATATCATATTTAAAAAAATTATAATTTCATTAAGTAGGAACGAAACGAAGACGAAGGCAGTTGGGAAAACTGTATTTGTAGACTCTTATTACACTGCCGGCCTATTTAGTACACGTGGAATGATATGTTGCTCTTTAAAAGTCTATTAGGGCTAAGCCTGCTGAACCTAGGTAGGCATCAATGACCTCTCCCCTTGACATCCAATGACCTTTATCAATATGTTCTTACCTGACCTTGAGGTGAAGGACGCAGCAATCAATCATCCTTGACCTTGTCCTCTTTTTCAGAATGTGGCTCTTTGGTCTGCACGTACACATGTATCACCCAACATGTGTATGGGAATTATTTAAACCAGGTAGGATATTAGACCCCCCCCCCCCAAAAAAAAAAAAGAGAGATAAAACAACAACAATAAAACACACACACATACACATAAACAAAAATAAAAGACATGCAAAAAACACAATCGGTATGGCATACCTCATTATGATAATATACCTCATAAAGATGTGTCTTAATCAAAAGTGCCATGTATGGGCACCCCTAATTATGCATCAATTTGGAGATTTCGTACAAACTTGCATGGAACTACACAAACATTCTGTATAAGCTGTGTAACGTTTCCTCTTTACATTTACCTATACTTGTCTATACACTACGTTGACTTTTCACTACTTTTGTAGTCTGTACCAAAAATGAAAGACAGCAACTGGCCTGGTCCAATTTATGATAGCAAGATGTATCTGCCATACTGATTGAGGGAACTTGACATGACCAGTCCTATAATGGTCAGTCTAGTTTTGCAAAACATAGTTTTTAATACACCCCTTGGATGACCTGTCCTATAATGGTCATTCTAATCTTGCGAGACAAGTCATATATCTTTTGGGTGATACATAATGTACATGATTGCCACATATTTAGGTTGAGGTTTGATACTTTTTTAAAAGACATTATACATTTCGCAAAGTAGATTTAAGTGTTTCAAATAAAGCCAATTTTGCTTTAGAAAAAAGTATTTGGACATACGATGAATATACAGTCAACCACACAAGAATGAAAAAAACGGACAGATACGATCAAGCAGCGAAAATACGTGTAATATTGGGACGTGTATGAGTTTAATTTTTGTAATTTGTATTGTCATGCATCCATACATGTTCCGCCGTTTGCCCACAACCAAGTAAACAAAAATAGATCATCAGTGTGACAATTCAATTCCATCTTTGTGATAATGATAAATCAGTCACCGGCAACTTTTATAATCAGTTACACAAAAAATCCAAGAGACTTTAACATTGCACAAGGATTACCCAACGGAATCAGGCTGAAAATGAGATGGACCAATTTCGTGGAGGGTGGACGTGGGTTCAGCAGAACTTATACACATTAAGCTGAGGTTGTCACATCCCTACGCCAGGTCCACCCTATACTAAATCCGCGCCTGTAGTCAAGGCTCATATCAGATGTGCACGGTATGAAAATCAAGAATAAGAGTGAGGGGAGGGGTGTTGCCGCACTGTCGGTGCATCTTGACCCAGGGATGTCCACAGGAGTGACATTCAACAGAGGTGTTTAGTACATGTTTTAACTTATTTACTCAGGACTGGTGCATCATCGGAAAGGCCAATAACATTCCAGAGATTTGTGGCGCGATCTACGAAAGGGGACTTCAGTGCAACCCATGTCATTTTAATTTTCATATTTATCTGACAACGTATAAACTCCTAAATAAAAAGTAATCAAAAAATTCAGAAAACCAGTATCTCTCTAAATGTGTTTTCCTGGCTGGACATTGTCTAGGTGTGGGTTGGGCAAGACTGATACATTCTATGTTTAATCCTTTACATTTCAATGTTGCTCTAGATCCTGGAGGTCACCCATAAAGAACGCACACCAGATATATCAGTTGAATCTCATTGGAGCAATCATGCAAAAAAAAAAAAATTCTCGTAGCCATGAGGGGAAAATATTGTCGCAAATTAGTAGCATTTGAGGGAAATATCAGTGGAGTTATAGAGAATGATTACATGGTTAGAGGGTGGTGGGGAGGTGGGTTGTTCTGGATTTCTGGTGTTACCTATCCCCACATCTCACCCTCCGTTGTTAAAAGATAACCACTCCCTTGGCACAGAGAATTCTACAACTCTAGGTGGTGTGAGTATTGCATTACACCTTTATCAGTTGGTATCATCTTGTATAGGTATCACCATAACCAGCTGTACCCAGGTGCATCCCCATGTAGCCCACACCTTTAAGGTGGCCGTTACAGCCCAGGTAATACCTCCTCCTGTACCTGTAGGGGCTGGGTGTCAGCTCCCATGGTTCAGGTGGGAAATCAATCAAACATGTCTACACACTACATGGCAGCCCTCTCTGCTGGGGGTCAACATGTGACTTGGGCCGGCAATGACCCCTGCTCGACCCCTGGTCGTCCATCAGAAGGACCAAAGGACCTCTAGATGCCCTCTTCCCCATCTAAGGCCCTTCAGATGCCCCCATCCCCTATCTGCCCACTCTGGTGGAGGAGAGATGTCTTGTCTGTACGTGTAGGGTTGCATGGGGGTTTACTAGCAGTTTGGTAAATGGTAATGGTAAATGGAAATGATGGTAATGGGTATCTTCCTGTTCACAGTTGCAATGCCATCCGAGGACGTTGCAGGGATATTATAATGCTACTGGGACTGGTAGGTGAGAGAGGGGGTGGTATGTGAGGAAGGTAGATGTAAGGTGTGTGTGTGTGGGGGGGGGGGGGGGGGTATGTGACAAGGGGTATCTAAAAGGAACGTGGATGGTGTACAGGTAAAGACGTTGGGGGCGGGGGGGGGGGGGTGGTGGAGGTATAGGAGTCTCGGGGGGGGGGGGGCACCATGTACTTTTGACCCAGTTGCTTAGTGAGCTTGGCCGTCTAGAAGGAGAAGGAGAAGAAGAGGAAGAACGTGTAGGGATGTGGTGAACCGGTCTCTTCAACCCCCATCCACACCCCTACCCACCTTATGTCCCCCCTCCACCCCCCCCCCCCCTTCATCCATCCCATGCAACGTCCCGTGGCTTTTGAAATTAACCTCCAGACGAATAGATATACAGAAGGGGGTGTTTTCACCTTGCGGTGACATTCGGCCCATCCCCAAAAGCCATGCCTGGCCCCATAAAGCATGGGATCTGCTGAAATTGAGGTCCCTGGCCGGCAGCAAGTAGGGCAGGTATATACTCACACCAGGGTAGTCTGCATTCCCTACCTGTGTCAGGTATAGAAGGGAGGTACACCTGTATACTTATCAAATCATAAGCATGTTTGCCTGCATTAAGATGTGTCTGCCAAAACGCTGCATAACCTGTCATATATAAAAAGAATGACCTGCCATCTAGACTCACTGGAAAAACAAGTATCGTTCTTCTATGGGTGTGTTATCTTTATAGATGGAGGATGCTGCAATGCGCTCTACACCTTAACCATTGATTGATGAACCTTTCATGTAGGGCAACTTTTTTTGGGAGGGGGGGGGGGCGACCTATCAGTGTTAATTCACTGGAAAACATGAATATACATTTTCCCTTCAACTTCATGGATGGATGCGGAAGATGGAAAAACACAACTTGGATCACGACAGCTTGGTCTGATTGCCGATTAAAATGATGAAGTGAGCAATAAACTATGTGATACCCTTAACTGTGGTACATGTATCAGCTTCCCTAGCTTTATACATGACAGTTAATGTGACAAGCAGTGTCTTCATGAAGGATATAATGTGTGATACAAATCTAATATCAATGCAATTTAAGGCAGTTGCAGATACTACTTGAAGGAACTACTACTGATACCTCTCGTACTAATCAACATTCTCATTCTTGCTGCTTTCTATCAAGTATGATTCAATAAAAGCAACAATTATTATTTCAATTTTACCTAGTCAGGATTTGTGTTAAATAGTTTTTTTTTGTACATTTGAAGGACAATTCAGGTACATATGTATATATACTAATATGTAATGCTATACATGATTTAATCGGCAATTTCCTAAAGTGAGAACCATATTTCTGTTACAACGTCCACTGTTCACACTTAGACAGTTATGAGCTCTGAATTGTGGTAATTTAACCTAAGTCACATTTTCGCCAAATTATGCAAGAGCATTTTCATGTGGGCTAGGCAGAATGCTCCAAGCATACTGCAACGGAAATCTGTGCCATACCTGCATAACGGAAAATGATATATTGGATCAGCGTGTAGGCCTATGTCATAGTATATGTCGGCCTGTAATAAAGCTAGTTTTCTCTAACGTATATTTGAGGCCAGTGTGTCTACAAGGGTGGCTTAGGGTGACAGTCTGGTGTAGGGAGGCCTTACAGCCAGGGGGCTCAGCACAGGTCACAGGAGGGAGGGGGTGTGTGGTGTGTGAAGAACAGGGATGGGGGGGGGGGATCTGTGTCAGGATCCAACTGAAGTTGATCTCCACCCCCCAAAACCTCCAACCGGTTATGCAAATGAGCATGAAACCGTCTGGCATGCACGCATGGCTGAGACATCCCCACGATATATACCCTATAACATTTAGACATGAGGTGAGATCTATAAGTATACAGCTGTGGTGGAATCCACAGTTTAATTCCCCTAATCTTTCCCTCTTTGTGCATCCCAAGTCAAATTTCATGAGATTTATTGCAGTTGAGTAAATGTTTATAAAGGGAGTGGGCATGAGGATTACCTGGGGGCTCCTGTATTACACCTGTATATATACCTGTAAGATGGTAGATCACCAGCCCGCAGGACAGGACGTCCACGGGTGGGCTTCACATAGATTAGGTTTCATGGTCGGCTGTCTTTGTGCTATTTACCCTGCATAGGATCGGGGCTTTTTACCCCATCCTTTCCCAGCATGAGGAGCATGTAGCAGAAGGTAAAACTCCAATGATCGGGTCAGGTGACCGTGCACAGGCAGGGTTGGGAGGAAGCCCTAACGGGTATGCCCATGGGAGCTTTGGGAAAAGCCCCGCTGTTGGCTTTTAATGGCCTGGTGGGCTGCAGAGACGTGCTATTAGTCCAAACCCATGGAGGACATGGGTGGGCAGGGGAGGGGACACAGAGAACTGCTAACGTATACCCTCATGGTTGAACACAGCATGGAACATCCACCTCTGAATATGTGACCATTTGACCACTCACCCCCATGGTCACCAGGCCCCTGACCGGCCATGACCTGTGCCTTGACTGCTGGCCTACCAGCACCTGGAGGACCTCTGTTCAAGGCACACCTCCCAGGCCTGCCACACCTGTGTGGAGGGATGGAGCGTGTTCACTTAAGACGAGGAGACAGGGGAGATGACCCACACCAATGTCAGACAGTTAGAGGCCTATAGGGGGCAGTTTTCAGAAGTTCACCACTATGCAGAGACCCACACGGGAGACAGGAGAGCTATTCATGAAGGCCACCACTTCAGTCCAGTAAGGAGTTCACTGTTCATTCCAATTCATCTCAAGCCCCGGATCATCAGGAATCGTTAACTGCATGGTAAATTAATTCAATCAATGTTTGAATAATACAATCGTAGCAGGTACAGATTTAATCTTTTTCTCGATGGTTAGTTGATACCTACATTGGAGATCCAAGGAAAGTGATTGGCTTATTGTATTATTATGTAAGAACAGTTCATTCGGTGTGTACTTTACAGAACACAATATGAGGGTAAAACGCGGTATTCCTTCCGTACAGTGTATCAGAAAAAAAGTCTGTGTATTCTCACTAGCATTTGGATAATGATCCCCACATGCATGTTCATTGGCTATATTGGTCAACTACTTGTATCAAGGTAAGATATGCAGTACATTATCATATGTGCCTAAGACCTAGGTTATCTAGGAGATCTACTGACATGTCACCACAATAGAACCAATGAGAAAAAATAACTTGACATTGGCGGATAACCTCCATATCAAAAGTTCACATGCACTTAATTGGCCATATCTACACACACCCTTTACATGTACTGCTCTTGACAGCCACAGAATTCCCTCCAAATGGCAGAACAGGCCAAAAGGGCATGCCATGGGTGACATTATCACTGCACCTAAGCTGGGCTCTCCACAAATAGTATCGCTTGAGAGGTCTTAGGCCTGGAGGGCCCTAGATGTCCTCTGCGCATGCTCCAAAGGTTCCCAAAGTGTCATGTGCTATAGTGAAGCCCCCTAGTGGCCACCATTGACGATCCACGGTCACGGGGTTAGAGGCCAGGGGTCGGGGGCTGGGCAGAGGGCATGTAGGGGATGTGGAGAGCCCAGGTATAAACGTCCTATAGCTTATCCATTTACAGGAGGTGTGGTTGGGATCTATAGTGGGGACCCTCATAATGATACCTTGGACCAACAGCAAAATTAGCCGTGTTTCAGCTTCAGCACACTATAGATACATATATCGGAAAACCCATGCTACAATACCTGCATTGCATCTTTTTCCCTTGTGCATTACACCATCAACATGAATTGCCCTCTATCGATGTTGATTATCTCAAAACATATTTTATCTATTTTCTCCCCCAATGTGAGCCTGAAACAAATGTGAGGCTATCCTGGTGGATGTACTGAATATTGATGGTCATGCACCTACTCCAGGTGCTCCAGTGACCATGGAGGCGGTCTACTAGGTTCTACATAGGGGGGGGGGGGGGGCAGGGAGGGTCAGGGAGGGTCAGGACAACCTCTACTTTATTCTACAACCATTCACCGGGTCCTTTTAAAGCACGGGGTCAATCTGTGTACCAATATGTGGACAGTTATCTGCATTTCTAACAGTCATGTGGTCCGCATAACGATCACAGTATTTAAAATGAATGATATCTGCGGCCTCCTCCATGTAGATCTACTATGAATACACAAACATGAAAGAGAGTCAACGTCGCCCAAATTACTCACTTTATTCTCTGTATGTAGCTACGTGTGCTACTAAAACGTTTTATTTGCCCTCTTTTGGTTGAACGAGTTTGAGATTTTATATTTTTATTGGCCAAAAGATTAACTACAACATAAAACCAAAGTATAACACCATCACCAAACATAATGTGAAAATGCAGCTGTGCACCTCAATGCAGACTATTCTAGTACAGTCAACTCTCTCAATTGTGGTCACCCTTGGGACTTTGCTAAAGTGACCACATTCGCGAGGTGACCACATTGAAGACAGTATAGAAATGCATGCATGTCTCCGAGGTTTTCAATTATCATTTGTATGGAAATTAAAAGGTGTGCATATTGAGTGAAAATGAAGGTCATTAATCAAACTACATGTCTACCTTTATTTATTTGGCTTCAGACATTTCTAAAGGCATAACATCTACTAGAAAACACACTCTGCAGACAATGAACACACTTATATAATTGTTTTTGTAGGCAAAACATAATGTGTTGACCACATTAGAGAGAGTTATATGGACCTTGGTACTGGGGAATCAGTGACCACAGTGTGAGGTGACCACATTAGAGAGGTGACCATATTGGAGAGATTTTTCTATATCAAATTATAGAGAAAACTTGACGGTTCTTTCCAGAAATGACCACATTGGCGAGGTGACCACTATAGAGCGGTGACAATTAGGTGAGAGTTGACTGTATTACTTCCCCAATGAAAACGTCGTGCATTTGTATTGAATTTAGAAATATAGTCTACTGAGAGTGATCAATAATTATGAATTATAATTCCACACATTTAAAACCAAAACATGTCGGTTGCCTCACAGTCAACCAATTATGAAAAGAAACCGTCAATTAATATTATCTAGTGTTAATTGTGTCCAGCATTAACAATGAAACAACCATTCAATATGGAGCCCAAGTGTTCAAGACGACGTCCACGTTCACACGTCTATTTAACACAACATTAACTTGATGTATGGCAATTCCGTTAATACCCCACATATGACTTCATTAACCTGAACCTCAATTCAACATTGTTTTGTTAATGTGATACTACATTTCAATACTTTTTAACATCAATCTAACATTAAACCAACGTCAATGTGTTATCTGTGAAACCACCATCTAATTAGGGAGTCGCTCTATGTGATAGAATATTGAGGGTGGGCCAATAGCTGATTCAATTGCTAGTACTTTCGTGTCTTTCTTTTATATCAGATTCATCTATGCCAAAGCTATAAACAAGTCGACAAGCACTTGATATTATTGACTCAGGGTATTAACCCTGAGTAATATACACCTACTAATTTTGCGTTTTAAGACAATTTTGTGACATAGGAGAATCTTTATATTTTGGTTATCGTCCGACATAGACAAAAGTCGACAAAAACATGAGACAGGCAAGGTCGGGGGACAGGATCTAGCGCAAAATTTTTTCTAAAAATCTAAATTTTTCTTGACTAAATTGAACTGCGATCTTTACGAATTTATTTCTCTCTTTCGCTATTATGTAAATGTATGAAAACAAAGCTACCGCCGCCATGGGCCTCCATAGGCTGCAAGGCATTAAGTTTTTGGGTGAAAGATAGAAATGACATTTTGAGCGAATTTGCCCGTATTTCTCTCTTTCTACCCCCAAAGCGGGCAAAATCTGGGCACATTCTACCGCCAGGACCTATGCAACAAGTCACATCCACTCTATATCTATGTGTTAAGACAAGGGATGCACGGCAAAGGCATGGACGCGTAACACACGCCGCCCTGTAGCCGACCGACACAGCGAAACGGAAACGGCGATGGTGTCGCTGCTGATGCTCCGATCAACTCGCTTTACGGCCGAGATGTAAAACAGCGGTTACGCGCTGCTGGGCGCTGACGCCGACAGCCACCTGCTCGCCCCCAGCCACCTGCTTTCCCACAGCCACCTGCTCACCTACAGCCACCACCTGGAATTTGATTATATATGACTTCCAATATATGAAATTAGGGTAGCTTTTTCTGGCGATTACGATTCTGCCGTCAGAAATGAGAAATAATGTATTGTGCTCAAATTAGATCACTCATTCGAATTCATTTCTGATGCCAGAATTGACAGATTACCCTGAGTCATCTGTGAGGACACTCACACACTCCATTTTATTCCCTATGAAAGCGGTTTGAGTTACAAAGGATGTTTTCATGTATGCCAAATGGGCAGTAATTCTCAATCCATGCAATCAAGCAAGGTGGGCAACGGCTCGCAAGCACAAGAGCACATAGAAAATCAATCATTTGAGAGTACATCGTGAAATATAAGTAAATGTAATGAGTACACCGGTGTCAGGTTAATCAAATGTATGACCTTGTACAATAATTATAGGTTTCTCCTAATAAAAAGTCTACACTAATGGCAGTTGCTTAGCTTCTTTTTTTCTAAATCAAGTATAACGCATACTGCATCTTTCCATTCCCCAATCGGCCAGTCTTAGCATGTTGAGGCATAGTACAACGTTGACGACTCAGGACATGTATTCAAGCCTAGATAGGTTACATGGTGTTATCCCACTGGCCTGTATGGTCCTGTATCCACTGGTCAGTACTGGTGAGCGGTATAGAAAGGTGTGTGGGAATGAGATATTATGTGGTGGACATGAGACATAAATAACAACCAGGTGTGTCTGATGTGGTACCTCTCCACCCTCATCCTACACAGCCATGTGTCAGGTACCCCATAACCCCTCTCCCATCCTCCACAACTCTGCCTCCCACCATACCCACCACACCACCCCGGTTCTACCCTTCTCCTCAACGTCCCCCAACCCTATTGACCCAGGTCATGCGCCTTGGTCACATGACTCGACACTACAATGGCCTACCTGGTTGTATTTTGTTAACATTATCAACGTCGGCATCACACGTCGCTTTGAAGTGTATTCATAACGATTCCCTCATTAATTTCAATTAATTTGACAGAGCCCATTGAGGATGCGACATAAGAGGGCAGTGCTGGGGAGTGGTTCATGAAACCTATACTCCAGATTGGCCTTTAAGGGTTGCCTTTACAGGTAGTGTCGAAGGTGAGAGTTTGTCTTTGCAGGTCTTTGCAATCTCAGCAGGGGCCCCACTGAAAGCAGAGAACAACTGCATAATGCCATTTTCTCTGTATTGAAAGGGGAGGTAGATTTAGTGCACCTGGAAGAGGAAAATTATCAACACCAGACATGCTTTATGGCACCCGTGTATTTAATTGAGTGTTGGTAATATGGCCATTCTTTAGGCCCCTAACCCTAACACTTTACTACGGCCATCTCCCTTCCCTCTCCTCATTGGTAATTCCTAAATGGCCCGACCCTCAATTCTGCTGTCATTTCATGTCTGATATATTTTGCGACTCATGATGGCATGGACTCTGTTGGGGTTACTTTTAGTAAAACATGCACAAGAGGTGGCATTTTCTTATACTCGGATGGTCAGAATGCATTCAACTCCCCCTATTTTCGCTCAACACGCACGTCAGTTAGGGTCATTACGTCTTCTTGCATGTTGCATAAATGTAGAACCATGTCCGATGTGACCCTCCCCTCCCCCTTCCCTCCCCTTCTTTAACCATTCAAGAGCCGCATATATAGTGCTTTAATGCATTATCCCTCTGTCAGCATGATGCATAAATGCAGCCCAGTCGAGTTTATTTCCCAGTCATGTATCATGCCGATCTTTGGAGAATGTACATGTATTAACCAAGTGAAGTCGGCATGATACTTGAATGCAGTCCTGGTGAGTTACTCGTCAGGACTGCAATAATGCATTATAATGATAAAGGGCACAATACATTAACAAACGATGCGGCCCTTAAAGGGTGAAGTATACATGCCCTGACGTCACCGCAACAAAAGGGCTCTTTGATAGCATATCGTGCTTCACCTGCGTCTCCCTAGATGGCGTACTTCCGCACGTCCATATATATATATATAAGTGCCTTCTCTCCTCCTCATGAGGAGTTTCAATAGTGGCATATGCATTGTGGTCCAACATTCCGATCGTATACATGCATGAAGCCTTTCTATATGATACATGAGTGAAGCTATCCTACCTGACTAGTATAGTGTAGTATTATATCATAGATTATATTAATGAAAAGTACAATGTAGATGTAGTTCTCAAGAATTTAGCTTTACATCTGTTTTTTAAGGTGTGCCAATACGATATACAGTAAGACATCCCTCTGGCTCTGAAAAATATGTTCCCTTCTATCTTACTGACAGTGAAAGGGACACACTCAGCGCTTGGCAAGCAATTCCCTTCCCCACAGGGGAGTCCTACATATGTTTGTGAACACTTTTCCAAGTCAAAGAGTGAATGAGCCTAAGCCTTTCATAAGTTCACTAGCCTGTGCCACCTGCATAGCCACTTCAAGTAGAATCATATGAGACACTTTAAAGGAAAGCCAAACTCCATTCAACTCTCTGAAGGCCTCCAATATCCGGGGTGACAGGTGACAGGGGGCCATCATAGTGCATAGGATGGTCTGTTCTGAGCCCTCCAGGTCCCAGAAGTTCCAGCCTGAGGGAAAAGTCTGATTGCTTCTTTTGCATTATCCCTGACCCCAACAATCGCCTCGGTATCTCCGGGTGCATGTTACCATTGTTGGAGGCAGCAACCCTTTTACCTGCTCAAATTAACCTGTGGCGAGTAGACCCCTTACTGAGGGTATCCTAGGGGTAGGGGGGTTGTGGATGACCACAGCAGCAGGTTGTAGGGGGGAGGTTGGTGACCCTGGGGGGTCGGTGGTCAGGTAAACCACAGGTGGACAACAACAGAGACCACCATGACTCCCTCCATCACACCTTCACCACTACCACGTCCCCTACCCGCATCTCTCCATCACAGACCACAGCACAACGATTGGGGCGTGGAACATGAACGCCTCACCAGCTCCTCTCAGAAACAAAATAGCAATCTTCCACTATGGATTAATAACAAACTGGTCGGACGTGAGTTAATATTGTACTGAATGGACTTCAAATGCAGGTATATTGGCTGTATCCAGTGCCGGTGCATGCACCCGTGGGACCATACAGGCTTTAGCAGCTGCTCGAATATCTGGCATCTGATGTGATGGACTCTACAGGCACTATGGAGAGGTCCACCATAAGTAGACATCAATGCCTTTGTATTGGGTCAGCCTCTGCAGCATGCAGAGGCGTTATTGCGTGTATCAATACATGTTGCAGCAATCCGTTTTTGTGAGTATGATACCTAATAGCTCATAATGTATCCCCCATCCATATTAAACTTCTAATCCAAATCTAACATTTGAATTTATACATGTTTGAGTTCCCACTTCCTTTCGTTAAATGGTCAGAATTCAATGGGAATGGTATAATGTTGCTATTTGGTCTTGTTTTATTCTAATAGATGACATAGGTCATATACAAAGTAGAAGTATACACATATGTAACCCCCATCATAAGGCAGACCATTTTTTCCCAAATGACTTGCAGAAACTGGGACTATATGGGAAATGGAGCATGTCAGCCACGTAATATTCAAATTTACACATCGTGAGTATTGGAATTCCGATGACTTGTTTCATTTTACGAACTGCCTAAAGCCACAACGCCAACCTTATACAATGTACAGCGTGGCTCACCGAGAGAGACACAAAAAGAAAATGAAATAAAGCCTAAGGGATTTACCGTATACCATGGCCAACCAGGAAAGAACCGTTGGACTTCATCCAGGGCAATCGGCTAATCTGAATAAGATACTTAATACCCAGTGAGGAAATGGATGAATTACATCATCTGACGCTACTTTTACCAACAATGATAACTCACCCCCCACTACCTGTCCAACTGCAGATCGTCAATCAGGCTGCCCTAGTCTCCCCACCATCTCCCCAGGCGCCAGATCCAGGTAGATACACTCTCAGCCATAAAAACGGCAGGGGCTGCTATATATCCATCTAGCCACCTAAAAACCAGCACACATACATCTACCTAAAAACTGCCACCTATTGAAACGCAGCAGTGGTCGCTTTTAAGGCGAACAATCCAAGCTGATCGAAGTGGGACAGGAGAGGATAAATCAAAGTACACTGGAGATAAGACTTAGAGGGGGTGAGATGGTGAAGTGTGTGTGTGTGGGGGGGGGGGGGGGGGGGGGGGTAAGAGGGGAGGGGCAGGTTGGTCTTTTGCTAGTCGACGTGGCAAGGGAGGGTTTACGATCCGGCTGAGCCGTGTGTAAGGTAGCGGCTGAGCCCGGCTCGTCTCGGTCTGACGACGAGCGGAAGACGCTTTAGCCTGACCCCCAGCGTCAGTTGACTCAAAGCCTGACAACGCTACCAGAATACAGATCAGCAGCCCCCCCCCCCCCCCCCACCCCCACCCCAACCTCCCTTATCCCCTCTCTCCTCCATGACCAGATCTATATCTCCTTTCATCCATCCTTCCTTGCAGCGCGCACACTCACACGTCTTCCATTCCATTTTACTTCATTTCAGTTATTCACTATGCCAGGAATTCTATAGCAAATGTATTAGTATTGCTACTATAGAAAACCAAAACAACATGCTTGAAACAGGGAATATGGTTGTTTAAAAGTTGCCTACTGCATACCTCTGGTTATAGTCCAATGATGTTCAGCATGCCACCTGAGATGTAGGGAAACAGGGCCATTCAGTCTGAGCCGTATGTTTGCATAAGTGTGAGGAGTCTTCATTGCAGCTGGGTTTGCGCAAAGATTCACAATTTCCCGCCAACTCCAATCTAAGGAGCAGGCCTGCATGGCTGAGGACATGACCAACCCATGCCCCCCCCCCCCCCAACACACACACACACACACCTTCCACTTCACTCAGGGCCCAGACGACCCCAGTGCTAACCAAATATTAAACTATAGCCATGTCTACAGCATCTATACACAGGGAGGCAGAGCAGCATGTACCATGGCCAGGTTTCTGACTGTCAATATGACAATGTACTGTGTGTCCTGACCCCATTGGTATTCTTCAGTAGACTCGGAGGAGCAGGTGTGTGTGTGTGTGGGGGGGGGGGGGGGGGTTGCAGGTAGGTAAGATGTCTAGGGCCTGTCGCAATATTATAGGCATTCCCTGTTCTCAATGGCCTCTGAATCGTTTGACCTGGTTTCCGTAGACATGCATTGATAGTGGCTTCAGACTCTTTATCTCTGAGAAAAAAGGGTAAATATCATAATTTTTAGTATCTTTTTGCGATTTTAACTAATATTCATCAGCCCTTAATACGAAATGCAGAATTCGATCGAGTAAGCAGGAGGACACTAGATTGAACATCAGTATTATATATTATATATATAGTATATGTCAGGTAAACATAGGGATACAACATTGGTTTCATGGACATTGGGTGAATAGCAATGCTAATGCTATAGTCACAGAGCAGCAGACGACAGACCAACGCTTACCTCAGCACTGTCTGGGTGCTACCCATTTACATTCAGGTGATGCAGCAGACGACCTACTGCCACGTGTATCCTGATCAGGGGGTGTTTGCCATGTCCCCTGTAGGCCTATCCCTGGCCCACGGACACAGGTATTCACATGACACACACCCTAGTCTAAGGTGGGCAATCAGTGCCCCCCTCGTTTAGGTTACTCCAAAGAATAAAAGGGTTGCTCATCACCAAGAACTGAAAATATGATGAGGGAGCTTTTTTCCCTCTTTTCACTTGGGGCTAGAATGTAAACCAAATTATAGGCCTTTCTTGATCAAAAACCACTTTTTCGTAGTTAAGAGTTTATTGATCTGCAAAAGTTGGGATATTTTAAGTTTGTTTCTAACCGAATGCATTACTGATAGTAATAAGCTTTAATTTGATATCAAATATGCCAATTAGGCCTATATTTGTCCATACCACCAGTGTTTCTTACACCAGAAGCATACACTGATGATAATGGACGTAGCAAACACGTAAGTTAGTAACATAGTTAACCTATGGTTGAGCATTAACTCAGCCGATTTGGGCTATAATAGTCAAATTGCAATGAAATAATGCTTTCATGCTCTATAGTAGTGGCTATGATTAATAGATATAGTCTAGAAGCCGACAGCACTGTCAGGACCCAACCTTGTTTCGTCTGTTAACGTTTTCTTCTCTGCTGATTATGCATCTATAGGGTCTAGGTGAAAATATCCAGGTGGATGTGGAGCTCTCACCCTTAAGCAATTTGAGAAATCCAAGATATGGCCACCCGAACATTGCTGAAAACCGGAAAAGTGTCTTATCTTTGCTTCTGATCAACTTAGAGACTAAAAAAAAAAGGTCGAAAATTACATTTATGAGGCCAAGGAATCCAGTTCAGCTATTTTCAAAAAGCTATGTGGCAGCCATTTGTAATTTTTAATGAAATTATCAATCCAAAGTAGCGAAATCGGAGCTGAAAGTGGGTCTATCAGTATTTAATCAAGATAAATCCACAATATCAAATTCAGAAAGGATACTCCTGTGGCTAGGGACTCACTAGGGCTAGGGATTCACTCCGGCTTCCAGACTAATAAAGTCAATCATAAGAAGGCAGAACAATAAGGGAGATTTACGTACTGAAGACATGTCAAGGTTCAGTAAAGCAGAGACCTGTAGAGTAGAGCAGGACTAAGCAAGGCAGAATAAGGCAGAGCACATGAATGTAGAGTAAACCAAGGCAGAGTAAGACAGTCAGAGTAGTGTAAATTGAAGTAGAGTAGACCAAGGCAGAGCAAGACAGAGCAGAACATATAGATTATAGCATAGTAGATCAATGCAGAACAAGGCAGAGCACAGTAATGTAGAGTAGAGCAAACAGAGCAAGACAGGGTAAAATAGAGCAGAGTAGGGCAAAACAAGGTAGTGCAGTGTACTGTAGAGCAGGGCAGAGTAAAAGAGAGAGAGAGAGAGAGCAATGTAGAATAGGGCTCATAGAAAACTGCATCCCTTTCTTTAATATAGATAAGAAAGCGTTTGCTGAAGGAGTAAATTAAAGCAACTCATATGCAATATATAAAAGAAACATACTCATGACAAAATCGTGAACATCGTGGGCATCAATAAAAGTATACCTAAATCCTAAAGTTCTGCACAAATATGACATCTACAATTGCATGTCTTTGTGCAATGCCTATTGGCTGGGACACATACCATATGAGAGGGTTTAAACCACATGTCCTACTCCTCTGTTAATTGCAGCGTAAGTAAGTCAGAGCTCACCAACCGTGACCACAGGGAACATGTGACTGTCCTCTCATACTTTTCCAAAGGGACGTCGCGTGACAAAGTCACATTCGGGGCCATGCCAAAATGTCTTCTGCTTACCTGGAGGGCCTCGTTTCCGACTTTCCCGCCACTAGCCGGCAGCCTTTGGTAGTGACTGAGAGCTACGTGGCACTCCTGGCTTCCTACACGGCAGACTCGCTCCCCACGTTGACCCAGCCTCGAGCTCTCCAGGCCCATTACAGCCGTCAGGCTGTAATGGGCCTGGACAAATTTGTATCTATTAAGTGTGACCTACTTAGAAAATGATCCAGGATCCTGGATCATTTCTTAATGAGATAGCTCAACAACTGATTGGTTAACCATGGTCACATGACCATGAATGAAGTTGTGTATGGCCTCATTGGTTCGAATCCCACCTTGGGAAAACATAGGTTAGTTTTTTTTACATTATTCATTTGGTCTTTTTGAAGCATGAATACCCCAATGCTCGGATAGTAATTACATATATTACATATTTGGGTAGGGACAGAAGTGTAATAGAGGGCCATTGTACAGATATCTAAATTACTACCCATTGTGCCAAAGGTGGGACTCGAACCCATGACGTCCAGATTGGTGATATCAATTAGAACCCACTACATAAGCATTCTCCCAGACTGTAAACGTACAGTCGGGGTCCGAGACTGACGTTGACCGGGAAACAGATATTCTTTAATATTTTCGGCTCTACTCTCAGATCGAGGACCAAGGGGCTGCGATTTGGCCTATGGCGCTAGTGATCCAAAAACAATCAAGTGCACTTTAAGTTGTGTCTAGACCAATCAATTCAGCGTCTTCCATCGATGAGTTGGCCCACTCAACTGGACAGGTGCCAGGGGTATGAGGCCAATCAAGTGGGTAACACATGACATTTGTTTGCTAAAGCATAGACAAACCAAACAACACGGGGCAGTATTCATCCACTGAACTGTTACTTGGGAAACCATAATGATATCGTTATAAATGCCACGTCTATTCTGGTCAGCATAGGCAATTGCCCCCACAGACACATGCTCCCAGGCAGCTTATGAGGATCAAACAATACACTGGGTAGTTTTAGTATATAGACCACACACCCTTGGGGATCATACAAACCAACAGTTTTGCCTGGGTGATCTTGGAGTAAGGGGATAGTATAGGTCGAGTTACATATACTGATTGTTTCTATTTATATGGGAGCTACGGTGGGCAAACAAACCACTGGACTGTACAATATAGGTAGATGTACCATGAATCAGTCTGTTACAACTCATATAAATAGCCAGGTGTGTCCTAAAATGGGAAATATAGGCACATACACGTAAGATAGGCCTATATCTTGTATGGTGATAGTTATTGGTCATAGTAAGACAGGGGCAATTAAAAAGTGAAGTTTAGAATATTATTCCTGGTGTCTGGCTATCATGGTAATGTTACCTAAGCAGCACATGTTGGCTTTGTTTGCCCTCACTGTGACGTAGCAGAACCGTATATGTAATTCGACCGATAGGCCCTTACTGGTTGGTTCTACCTGAATCTACCTGTCTATGCTTTATTTAATCCCATTGGCCCTCAGCACATGGACCAAATACCCGTAAAAAGACATACTGGTAAATACTATTGCAGAATTCAGCTGGTTCCCGTGACTTCCAACACACGTTGACCTCATCCATGATTCGCCAAGCCACGAAGCTGGGCAGTGTACCGGACAGTTCCGCCAGTATTTTTATCCCTATACATTGTTGCAGCACATCGTGATCATTACGGCTGTATGATATCACTGACAATTAAAGTGGCATTCTCACCGAGCGTTTCCCACTCACAATTCTAGTACTGTTCTAGTCTGCTATGTGGTAAGTGTGAGTGGTGAGAATGCCACTTTAACTCTTTGCATAATGGGTAGGATTCTGAAAATATTGTCTTGGATTGTGCAAGTCAATTAGATAGGAGGAGGTAGTGATTATTGGACAGCAGGCATTCCCTGCAATGGACCTGCAATCCCAGTAGCCTTCAGTTTCAGAGCAGGCAATAATAAGCTAAGGAATGAGGTGGAGTGGAATGGCTATTCACAACCTGTAAACATGTGGCTGTTATTTAGGATAGCATAAGTTTGAGGGTAAGTTTGGGAAAGGGCGTTAGCCCAAGGATCTGTACATCATCATTAACCAGTATTTAACAGTTAGCTAACCAGGATGTACTGAGTGAAGTATCAGTGCTTTGGACCCACATGCACTGATGTTTCAGTACTCTCGTTCTCAGATCCTCCCACATGAAGGCTCTGGTAACTACCACTATGACCCTGAACTTGAATTACCAGGTATGTTGGTTCTGGGCAATTCCTGCCGTAGTAGCCATCTGCATCTCAATACACCTCGATAATCTGCCATGCCATGTTTCTGACCAAAATGTACCAGCTACATTATCGGAAACAGATTGTGCACAAATAAATAATCAATATAAGCTAAAAGCTAACTTTTCCTGTTATCAGCCATTAGCCTACTTGGTGGAACTTGAGTCAGCCAGATTATAAAGTAGGTACAATTCAATATAATCTACAGTCAACCCTTACGCAACCTCTTTTTAGATACACCAATAAAACCAATTATTGACTGAAATTGTTGAAAGGTTTGAACCTCTGATTCCATGACAAGTACTCTAATCAGAGAGACCACAGAGGCAGACCTGAGAGAAGCACAACAATGCATCTACTGGTTGGCATCATTAACCAACTTTCTTTTTTTTATGATTATTCCCTGGTTCTAGATATATATTAGATGAATATCAGATGAATAGTTGTAAAATTAATTCTGTATGGAACGTATTTGGCCTTGAACTCGTGACTTCTTGGTCCATAGGCCTGTGACATAACCACTAGACCACCGAGCTATATATAACGAAGGAGGATCATGAGTATGTTTTATACAAATGGATGTAAACTATACAATCAAAAAGTTGTGTCCATGCAACAGGACAATGTGGTTCCAAGCAATATATAGATCTCACACTGCTATACATGTATTATAAAATACATCATAGTAAAAATACAATGGTGTACCAATATTCTTATAACTTGAACTCACTACCCCCTGGTCTATAGCCCTGCAGAAAACTATAAGAAGGATTATTCAGAATATTCATACATTTGGGAGATAATTACCGTATCAAAATTGTGTGTCCACGTGCATGTATAAATCGTGGCTTTAATTAACGGGTACCATCAATGGGTTGCTGTGTGCTTGACTGCATATAACCTTTGGGTACCCTGTACAAATCATTCCCCTTTAGGCTACCATCCCTCGTCCTACATACGGAGAGAGTGACGACACGATTGGCTGGCAGGCAGTGGTTGATTAGGGACGTTAGGGTAAGGCCCCCACCACGTGGTTAAATAGGTTGGATATAGGTGAAGGTGGGTAGGGGGGGAAACAGGGACATATTGAAACAAGCATTTACCACAGAGCTCTGACCTCTGAGAACAGGTATACATTAGGTATGTATAACTCTTGTGGTGAGGATCCTTAGCATATAATAGGGCTCTGTCTGGTGGAAACTAGGACGTCAGTGATCACGTGTAAAATGCAGCAGATCCCAAGATAATATCCTTTTCTATTATGAAGAATTATGTACTTACTTGATGTACGCATACAATGCGATTTTATCTCGAGGTATTAGACACGAGAGGTACTAGAGACTGATTTGGCTTAGTTTCATTTGGACATTTGGCATTTGGACAGATATAGTGGATATTTATGTCATTCTTTCACCTTTTTATAAAGACTAGGTATACTTGAAAAAACAAAGGATGATTTGTAAATTGCAGGAAATGAGGTGATCATCTCGATGAAGAACATGACATGCAAGGCTGGCTTCCAATAGATTCAGGCCATAGATATAAGGTAAGTGGTTTTTTTTCTTGTGGTGTGTACCTGTGGTGAAGAAATGATTCCCTGAAATGCCAATAAACCTTAGATATGGGTGGGTGGATATTCTGTCTGTGTGAGTACAAAATGATAATAATAGTTCTATACCTGGGTACATGATACAGCCATGCTATACGCATGAGTGTCTGCATTAATGCATCTTCATGACTGGGGGTACCTGGAGGCCTAGGCATTACCTGTGTAAGTGTACCCCAGTTGGCAGGTGAGTCTGAATCCAGACCCAGGTAGGTAGGCGAGAAAGGAGGTGGGTGGCTAGGTAGAGTTAGGTGGGTATTGGTGGTTAGCCCACCAGTCGGCCTCCTCACATGGTCTCAGGTGTGTGACATGCAATTTTCAAACTCCCTGTAACCACCCCCCCCCCCTCACCCCACTCTCCCTCTCCCTCTCTCTCCTGTAACCCTCCGACATGCCCGTGCTAGGTTCAAGCAGGGTTGGGGAAGCGGTCCGTTTGAACCACCCTCAATCCATTACCCCTTCCCCTCTCTGCCTACCCACTTCTTCTTCCCGGGGTGTGGGGGCCGAAGGTGAGTTGGGCGGTCAAAAGACGAAGTAACCCAATCCGGACCCCCCCCCACCAGCCCCCCCCCCCCACATACACACACATAACCGACCACGTCCAAACACACTCTTACAGCCCTGGAGACACTCAGAAGCTCAGGTGTGGCTGAGCTTTATGTGTACAGGTGTCTTAGCACCCTGGAGGCGACCCATCGTCCACCTTCAACGGTATACAGATCTGGTACAGGTCTTAGCCTATAAGGCCCTCCCCAGGGATCTTGGCTTGGGAAGGTGAACTACAAGGAAATGTAGCAGGTAGCCCCTAGGTATCCAAAAAAGGAGGTCTTTGGAGGAGCAGGTGGGGGATGGGTGTGTGTGTGGGGGGGGGGGGGGGGATTTCTTGTACACCTGTCCTCACCCGTCTCTATACAGCACCTCAGTAGAGTAATGTCTCGTAACAGGTCATTCATACAGGTGAGATAGGGGGGAGGGGAAGGTGGGTAGGAGGAATGGGGATGGGGGGGGGGTGCTGGAGGTCGCATGATGGTGCCCCAAGCGCCTGTTAATATAACGGCATTTCTAAGTGACAAATGCTAAAGGACATTGATTGAGCGCCAAAGGAATTAGAAAAAGGGGATGTCCTACATCAGTTGAGAAGAAGAATATTAGGGAGCTTGTGAGTGGGGTGGGGTTTGGAGAAAGGACGAGGGCTTTGATATATGCAGGTTAATTCGGCCCATTCGCTCCTGGATGGACGCACCCAGAGCCAATATAATATAGGCCATTCCTTGAATCTGTACGGGCAGGTGTTACCTTTGTGAGTAAGGTCTCTCTCTCATTCACTTTTTGTGTTCAGTGGAAATCCTTCCTTTATTCTTATTGTATAGATAAAAACTGACAGAAATGCGCAAACATTTGCATCCAAAATAAAGTAGGCCAACGGTGGGAATGACGTGGGAAGAAGACTCCCTTGGTGTAACGACCTGAGCAGAGTGACATTCTTCAGATGCTAGGCTTTGGTAGTTTTTATGTTGTTTGTTCTGCTGATGAATTCATCCTTCAGAGTGGTGTGATAAACAACGTAAGAAGTCAGAGTCTCTCTATACATGTAGCATAATAAGGATTCACCTGAATCTCAAACCGTAGATCCTCAGCATACAATACAGATATTTCTGTTTAAAGTTTACAAGTTTAGAGAAAGTAGGAATTCTGTATGCATCCGAATAAAAACCATTGTATATACCGGTACGTAGATGGCAAGTTTATTTTCATTATGGGACCCATCACCAAATCTGTTTCAATTCTGGGTTTTATCAATTATACATTTATTGTTCAAAGCTTTTAATTATAGGGTCACTCTCGGTTTCTGCCATGCACCTTTATTGAATACCTGAATGGCCTGCCACGTGGCGTGATGTGGACACATGCTTGTAAGGGGCATTTGACACCCCACCCGCCACATAACAGCAAAGTGACCAGTGGTCAGCAATATAAATACCTGGTGGTCAAGTCGGGTGAACTATGGGACATGACATGGAGAGGGGGCAGGGGGTGGGAAGGTGACTGCCCCCCGTCTGGCGGTCAGCTGGTCCACACGTGTCCGGTGCCGTAATCTATTGACTCCCTCGGCGATTACATTAGTACAAACCCGCCGTGATTGCACACATACCCCTCCTCCTCCTCCTCCTCAGCCACCCCACCCCCTCTCTCACCTACCTACCTGCCTATCTACTCCCCCATCCCCCCTTCACACAGCAGCCCATCATCAGACATTCCCACCCTCCCCCTTTTGTCCTCTGCTCCTTTGAAGGACAGCAGCGGAAGACGCTGGCTCCCAGCACGGGGGCCCTTCCCAACGCCCTTTGTCAGGCCCGGCTCCAAGATTAGTGGGGGCCTCCATGAAAGGCCCTCGCCGCCGGGCACCTCCGGGGACATCAGCCAATGCCCCCTCCCTCCTCCTCTCACCCCCTCCCCCCACCCCTACACTCCACCCTCTCCTACCTTCACCGCCCCTCCATGGCCTCGCTCGACCTGCCTCGACCTCCGCGGACCAATTTTGTTTGTTAGCGAGGCGTGGCGGGACTTACAAACCCGGCCGACATAACTCCCCGTAACCGACACTGGCATCCAGGACGGCCATATACTGGGTCCCAAGTGGTACCGGCCTCTGCATGGTAGTGTATAGCATTTTATTATTATATTTGATATACAGTATGTGTTTGCTAGCCTCTTCATCCTTCATATAAATGCACCTCCCCTTTTGGACGCGTCCCCTTGTGCCCTACATGGCGTGCGATTCAGTCTCTGAATTGTTGGCCGTTGGTTCTACCTGAAATCTTCCATACAGGTGGTTCTGGCGACAGGGTATGCCATGCAAGGAAAGGGAATGGCGGGCTGGAAAAACAAATGCTACATGGGTGTGTAATACTATGAGCCAGGACACGTTGGAAGGTGATATGTGTATCTATACATTAGGTATATACCTGCAGCCATGGGGATAATGTATGTGGCATGCATCCCACTTTTATTTGATTCAGTCCTTTTCCTTTTGATTGTGCTCACACTGGGGTGATTCATTCATGTATGCATCAACACGACACACTCGTGAGCTGGCGTCCTGGGAGAGACTCTGTGGTCACGGTGCCATACCTGTTCTATTATAATAACTCCTTATACTTCTGTTGATTCACACAAGGCATTTGATAGAACTCTACTTTGCAGGATAGTGTGGAGTAGACCTTAAGAATCAACATCTCAACCAAAGCGCTCTTCCTGTATACCTCCTCGTTGATCCTATGACATTCTGAATCTATAAACACATTTTATGTATATCTGTGTTTGGCAGCAGAACATATAAACTGGCCTGCCTGTGTCTATTAATTGAACTCCTCCGGCTTCAGGTTGCAGAATATAATATGTAGATGTACATGGACATATATATCCCAAGACGAGCAGCCCATGTGGGCCCAGGCTGGAGCCCGATAACGAAACCGATGGGCTCAAATTGAGTTAATTCTAGTCAGTTTACCCGATTAGGCACTGAAAGGGCCTTGGACGGATCTAGGCCATTTGTCTTCTGCACTTCTTCCCAAAAAAACGCCATGCGGGCTTACTACTAGCGATGATAAACTAATAATGCCCAGTATACCGGTGGTCCTTATTTGCACCACCATGCAGCCTCTATAAACGTATCACCTACAATATCAACATATTGAAAGCATGAACTGTTTGGATATCACATGTAGATTGGCCAATGCTTGCTAGTCAGTTCTATAGTTTACGCTGATGTTCATTAATAATCCACCATTTTATAATGTTACCCTATATATGTAGGCAATTGTGGTAATGAGCTAGTAAGAGCTATAAAGTATTCTGTTCTGCTCGAAATTGGATAAGTACGTAGCTTTTTAATTGGCAAGTATGTTTTAAGTTAAAGAATTTAACCAAATCTAAAGGCAAGTTTAACACCGGTTTAACACTTTTGCCATTAAACCGATGAGGCAGGGACCCAGGCAAAGATACCAACATAAAGAATTACATAAATAGTCATGTTGGGTAAGGTGCTTGGTAAGATGATGATTATAGACGAATTGGTACCCCAAATGTGCAAGATGTTACTATCGTTCATCTTGTTTTATGTCTTTATCTAATGAGATGTGCCAGTTGATGGGGTCTCTTGAAGAGAAGTGGGGGATCTGAGTGTTGGCTGCATGGTGGTGGACATTATTGACACCAGATGGCACCACTCTGTCCTTCTTTCATTTCCTACATACCATTTGGATAGTTGAAAATCTGGAACGCGAAAAATATTTTAGACACATATCATGAAGTCATTCTCCTTTTCATTTCGGCACCTTTCACCTCCACTACGACTATTATATATATAGGCCATGACCCTTTATATATATAGTCATGTAGCCAGCGTGACTTGGGCAGGATACCGGTTCGCACGAGGGCACGGCATTCATATATGTGAATTTATAACTTGGTTGGCTTGGTACTGTTCGGAGGTAGACACCAACTTTGACTCATTCCAGTAGCATGCATGACTGCCAGTAGAGCATAGCTACTTTTGCCTGTGACTTGCCATATATCCTACATGTCATTCCAGTTGGTAGGTCAAGCCTAGCTGGGCGCCTTTCAGGTTTATATCAGTTCCCTACACTTTGTGAATTCAACATAAAGGTCCATTTCACCCGTTGACCTCCTTTCCTGTTTTGTAACTCATTGCATAGCTCGGTTACTTAATTGTATGCATTTGCAATAGTTTAGTTTTTTTTTACAGAAAGAATGGATGCGGAAAATGCTGGTTCTTTAGAGTTGTAGAAAAACATTATAGGTCGGCTGATATCCGTTACCATACCAACGTTTGGTTAATGTACCTATCCCAACCACGAATGTATAAAAAGCCATCAATGCAGAAACTAATGGTTATTTTAATATCAAAAGTCTCAATTTCTATATATACCTTCACTGAACCCCTGCTTTTCAAAGTGACTCCGAAGGAGCATGGCATAGGGTGACATAAATCGCCAAGATAAGATAACAATCTAAAGAGACGTACATTTCTGGATTTCAATGACGATAAATATGTTGCTGTCAGAAGTGAAGCTGCATCTAAGTAGACACATTTGACAGTTATGGTACTTAGGAGCCAGGGAAGATGGCTGGTCCAGGGCACGGTGAATAATGCTCTATTTAGAAGTCAGCATGACCTTTATGACTGTAGTATATATAGGAGATAGATGGGTCTGATCTCTACCCCCTCTCCCCTATCTCCACCTAATACTGCTATAGAAATATAATAAAATGGATGTCATGTTGAGTCCTATATATAAGTGTACCACACCTACAGTATTCCAGGTAAATGTGTGTAAGGAAGGGGCAGGAAGGGGGGGGGGGTAACTTATAGAAATGTGTATGAGAAGAGGAGGGGAGTGTGCAGAGGTGCCCTTATTGCAAGTGGGAAGTCAACCATAGCCAGCTAGGCTGGAGGTGGGGAGGGTGTGTGTCTATGTCAGTGGTAGATATATAGTAGTGGGAAGGGGACCAACAGGAGGAGACGACTCCAGGAGGGTGGGGGTAGCAGGTAGGTTGTCAGGATGGAATAGTAGTACTATACCACCGCTGCTACTGCTCCCACTAGGGGCAACTTGAGGAAGGGGGGAGCAGGGCCAAGAGACTTTACTGCAACACCCCCCCCCCACCTCTCACACACACACCACCCCCACCCCCTGCCCCACCACCTCCCCCCTCCACCATCCACAGCCTGCAAGACGCCTCCGCCTCCTCACTTGGGGACAGACGGCCACCAGCGCCTCATATGGAGGATCACCAGTCGCACATTAATGTTCATCCTGCTGGCCTCATTGACTTCTGTACGTTACAAGTCCCATTCTGGACCTTCTACAGGACAGGTGTATACAAGCAAACCTACAGTCGCCACATACAGGAGTAGTTTCTGCTGTTATTTAGTGATGTATGCAGTCAACTTTAGCACCATGCACGAGATTATTTATTTCCTCCTGAACTCAGAGGGAAGTATATAGTACAAAATGCAATGCAGTTTATGCAAGAGAATGCTAGGGTGCCTAGTCTGAGATACGGATAATATGTTTGGATGTATACTGCACACTGATCCGGGGACGAGGACGTATATGGGCAGGTTCATGGGACGGAGTTGTCCACACGAACGGAGCTCTCACCCATGGGACCTTCAAATGACTACCCTTGCACTTCCAGAGGTAAATTTATGACTTTAACATTTTAACATCCCCTTTCTATATTTGGTGAGATGGCGGTATAGACCTGTTGATCGTGTATGTACTGGATGGCGCCCCTTGGGCCTGTTCCACCCCCCCCCCCCTCCACCAGGGCGACAGGTAACTGGAGAAGGCTGCCCGGTCATGCATGCACATACCTCCAAATCTCAAGTCGTTTTCACCGGCACCTTTTCTCCCACCCTTTCTCGAACATTCGCAAACAAATATAATCAAGCGTCGCATCCATTCAAAATGTATTCTTGTGGCTTCCACGCAATATTCAGACATACGTTTAGTACATGAACACTTTCACCCCACCCCCCTTCTCAAAAAGAGTAGGGGATGGGGTCCTGAAAGTAAAAAAACATATTTGGTACGATGTATACGTCCCTGCCGTAGTTGTGTCGACGCTATAGGACTTGTCGTTAACTTACATTTCTTCAATTGTAATCGTTGAAAGACGCAACTTGGAGTCGTGACTTCCTCTTTCCTCTTAAATAGCAAGGGTGGGAAAAAACACAGTTTTCTGTTTCGGGTATACATTTGTATCTCGTATGATAGCCCTATAGTAGTTAGAAATCGGGCCAATGGTATAGAGGAAGCTATACACACAATTATACTAGGCATACATGTACTTTGAAGCATTATACACTATACCAACTGTTCTAGATTCGGAAGCATTTGACTGGTGTAGGTCATTGGGACACACAGGTGGGAGTTGTCTTAACGGGTTGCCGCTAGTTGGCCGCCATCGGGCAAAACCAGGGGTCTCCGTCATTCAATTCACTTGCCGTCCCCTGGAGCAAGGGGCAGCTCCTGAATTTTAAACAATCCCGTTGGCGCCAATAGGAAGGCGTCGTATTTAGCGCGCGGTTCACGCTGGTCGCGTCCCCGGGGCCCTGGCACAGGACAGTTTCCAGTTCCGCCGGCTGGTGAGTTGCTGTGGGAGGGAGGAGGATGAGGGGGGAGGCACATGGGGTGGTGATAGGGGCAGCTGATTAGCTCTACAATGGGCACGAGACTGACCAGCAGGGCTCCGGGGAGGGGCACCTCATGGTACCCCCTGCCCATGTCCCGTTACCCCGGTCAAACAGCCCCGGGCAGGAGGCGCCCACATAGGGGCATCGTGAGTGGGGGTGGGGTGGGGGGGATATAGGGGAAGAGTGGGAGTAAGGGGGTTGGAGAGGTTGATGAAGGGAAACAGGAGGCTTGGAGGCTGCAGCCGGACAATGTCCACCCCTCAGGGCCTTTGGTTATTGCTGACCACAGTTATTGCAGGGGTGGTGCATGTGGCTACAGGTATCGCACTGCGCTACAGGTATTTGGGGCTGGGGGCTGGTGGCTGAGGTAGGAGGGAGAGGGGGAGGGGGCTGGTGAAAGGCCCGCCTTTTAAGGTAAGATAACCATCAGCCGAGAGGGTCACGGGAGAAAACGGCGTGACATGGAGGGTGAATGGGCGGTCCGGCAGAAGCCAACTGGCCTGTGTCAATGCCTGATGGCACTATTCATTGCCTGATGGCATTCATTGCCTTGTGGCATTCATGGCCTGCTGCGTCTCGGTGACCACTGACCGACCGATAAGCCCCTTGTATGGTCACCACTCTGTGGTCAGTCAACATGTTACTATTATACAGTGTCTGCTTAGCTAACTGTAGCGTGTGGCGTATGACAATAATCACGCACACGACGCCATATTGAACGCCAAGCGTGATTTGTGCTATTATCATAGTATATTTGTACGTGTTTTTATGGCATTTGAATGGCGTTATTAAGATGAACCAAATTACCCATTACCTGCGAAATATGTGACGACATAATAAGTGTTCTTCCCGTAACTAACTCAGTCATTGGAAGATTTTGATAATTAGGCAATGTAAGGGAGCAACAGGAGAGGTTGGTGTATTTCTTTACCCCGACCCCACACTGTAGAGGGGTACAAATTGTTGACCAGCCCCAACCGGTTTACCGGCACTCCCTAAAAATAATGACAACTCCATAAAATCCTGTACGAAAACATCCATATTTAGGCGTTTTGGATGGGAAAGTATGCATACGGGAATGAAGTGATGATTATCAATAGTTGGAGGAGCTATTGATTCGTGGATTTCCTGGTTCAGATAACTTCAAATATAGTCTCTAAGTAAGTTCTATTAACTGTCAAGTTTGAGTTATATTCATGCGTATCTATTTCCATCCCCCGGTGGGACCTTTAAGTTTCAATTTCCAGGCTGTCTAACAATAGGAAGGCGTCCTGTATGAATCAGATTAAAATTAGAAGGAAATGACAGCCAAGGCCACAGAAAAAGTGCTAGTCAGGGATTGGGTGAGAGCTCTAGACGCTCTCTCCTGATGGTGTTGCTACCTGTTACTGTGAGTGACGCTCCATGCCCCCCTTCCCCTGTCTGACCCAGATTACCTGCAGGCTGAGGGGGCGTGGGGAGGGGGGGGGGAGAGGGGGCTTGCACCCTGGAGTAATAACGAGCCGGGGGTACCTGGCCAAGGGTGAGAACACAGATGCATGCATGACACCTTAATGGGGTGCATGGACTATATATCTCTTTCTCCATCTCCAAAATGGGCACAGGTATAAAGATGCATGTTATGTGCGGACCAAACACAGCAATTCCCTTTTTTTAACTGTCATTTCTCCCCAGACTGGTAACCATCTATTCTATAGTCTCGCATAGCTAACTGATAAAATTCTGTGTAAATAGTAACTCGTCTGCAAAAAAACATTAACTTTCTATCAAGGAAAACTAGGGTTAACGTGTAATTCCCCTACTAAGTAGTATATAAAATGGGGGTATTCGGATATCGATAGGGGTACCATCCAGGGGTCAACACATCATACAGACATGAATAATTGCCCGTATTTCACCTACAATGTGCATCTAACAATCAGTCTGGGTTGCTAATGATCCCATCTACTAAGGAAATTTATTAAATGTATCATTTACACAAAGACAAAATACAATTACACAGATCTACAGAAAATAATATTTTTCATCACTTACATTATTGCATTTGGAGTGCCTTCGTGTAGATGATCTATATTTCGTGTTTTATGGGGTTTCTGAGAAACCATTCCCGGATTATGACTTTCTGCATAATGACTCATTCTAAAATGTGTGCTTGTAACACAATATATCAGTTAACACGAAAACACCTCTCACCAAGTAGCCACGCTGGGCTGTCTTCATAACCTGATTTCTAAATGCACACTACATGCATTCATTCAGTATACTTTCACCAAGTGCATAAAATACCGTTGATGTCAGCCTCTCATTGTGAAGCAACAAAATAGAATTGGTTTACTCTATAGGCACACTATCAACAACCATATTGTACCGAGGCTTCGATCACCACCACATTTGAGGTTCTCAATGACTGAGAGGAGTTTGATATCTAATTCATTGGAAATAGTTTGTGAGCTGGTTGCAGTTTTTCCAATTTGCACGCAGCACTTAGTCACCCCTGTTTAATCTGGCAAAGGGAACGTGGGGCTCCAGTGCACGTCCAGCAACCATGACAAAAGTACTTGTCCAACTCAATACCTCCAGGGTGCTGGGCAAAAAAAGTACAGTCAGTTGTAGACACAGAGTAGTGCCGCCAGCCCAGGAACCAATACCAATTATGATGGGGCGAATCAGGAAACAACTACGGGAGGGTATCATTATTATTACTATTGGGTTGCCTAATTACTGCATTGGAATGCAGAAGGGACCTGTTGTATCTGAGGCCAGGCACCTCCCAGTAGGGGGATGCATGTGATGTGGTCATGCAGATCATTAGTAACAACCCCCCCCCCCTCCTCCGTCACACCCCCTATCTTCACCCCCTCTGTATAGGTACTGGGCTTTGGGTGATGGGCCGTTGGCCTGAGAGATTCAGCTGAATGCTCCCATCTGCATGCATATCACGTGACACGTCGGCCAGCCCCTGCATGCTGCCAGGGGAGAGGGTGGGAGGGGGTTGGTGCAGGCCCCTAGATCCCCCTTAACAGGTGCCAGACTTTTGGATCCCATGGCCAACCCCCTCAGCCCTCCTACCCCACCCTCGGACAACCCACTCAGCCGGCCTCCCACCACTGCTGCAACCCAGGAGCATCCAGCCCTGCAACCCTAAAGCCTATCGACCCCTATGCTTCCAGCCTGTTTGCTGCAGAAAACACTAGAGCACTCATCCCCCTACTCCAATTGCTCACTGTTTAATTTTACCCAACGTCAGCTATTTCCATCCCCTCACACCCCCCGGTGCCTCCTCCCCTAGCTACCCCCCCCCCCCACACACACACACATACCCTCCCTCCTCGCGTCCACTATTACGGCCATCAGTTAATATGCCCAACTGTTGACGCCACAAACAACTAGGCAGGGGCGTGGGGTAAGCTCACCCCCTCCCATCACACACACACACACACATCCGCCCAACCTAATACCCTCTTCTCGTGTGATAGCCTGGATCCCCTATTTGCAGGCTGGTTGGATCATGCATTCATAAATAGACATCAACATATGTATGAGTACAACTTCCATATATAAGTCTGGTGTGTAGTAATATGCTCAAATGCCATTCATGACAAGGATTAGGTGCAACCCCCTGAGCCCCCCCCCCCCCGCATGTACACACACAACCTTCTGCTCATGCAACCGTGTGGTTCTTAAAACGTGTACTCCAGTAGCAATGCAGCCCCACCCTCCTCCAGTGACTATTGGGTGCATGTGTATAGGTAACAACTAAAGCTAACAATGCCTGGTAAAATTGTTCGAGCCCCTGGCGACACCCCTCCCCTCCTCCTGTGATTGGGTACACATAGTTCTGCAGACCTACTACTACCCATTTACCCCCACCCCAAGCACCCCAACCAGCACACACACACACACAGGCTTCCTCCTGTTCCCGCCCCCAGACGGACGTGCATTGGGAGAGGGATCCCCTTCCGTCCACCCACCAGGGGGACGTGCAAGGCGCGTGCACAACGCGTGCCTGCACGACACGATTCCCGGGGCTCCTCCAGTAGCAGAAAGCACCACCCCCGGCCCCCAGACCCTCCCTCCCAGGCCCCTGCACGACGGACGGCTCCTGACGGTGGATGGGGAGGTGCAGGGTGGGTTGGCATCGGACAGGAGGGAGGGGGTGGGTAGTTGGGTAGGAATTGGGACTGTGGGGTAGAATATGCCTGGTGAGTACTGTAAATCGAAGTGGCGGACCCCTACCCCTGTACGTCGCCACCTGCTGATGGTCGGTAGTCAGTATGTTATTGTTCAACCTTCCCGCAGCTGCAATTGCCTTCTGCAGCTGCAATTGCCTTCTGCAGCTGCAATTGCCTGTTGCAATTGCAATTGCCTCATCCAGCTGCAATTGCCTATTGCAGATACAATTGTCTGACACAATTGCCTGTTGTAATTGCTGCTGTACTTGGCAGTCGTAATTGCTGCTGTTATTGCCTGATGCAATTGATGCAATTGCCTGATGAAATTGTCTGCTGCAATTGTCTGCTGCAATTGCCTCCTGCTGCAATTGCCTGGTGCGATTGCATTCTTCAATTGCCTCCTTCTATTGCCTGTTGCAATAGCTTGCTGCAATTGCCTCCGTCCATTGCCTGCTGCAATTGATTGCTGCAATTGCTTTTTCTCTAGCCCACTCCCTCTATGCATATTGCCCACTCCCTATATGTATAGTACATATTACTCACTGAGGCAGATGGTGTGTGTGGCTTCTGCCAGTCAGCATTGCTGGGAGGCGGTGGTGCAGCAGCAGCATGACTGGTAAAGCCATAGCCCTCCTGCTCACCCACCACCCACGCACCCACAGGCCTCCTTCTGGGCATGCGTCAGATTGAGTTTGGCGCGAAACGCCGGCTGCGCGCTGAAGCCATTGCGCAGGCCTTGCGTACGCACGGCGGCAATTGACCCGAGGCCTCGTGTGACGTAACCGGCACTGCTGCTGCTGCTACTTCTGCTGCTTCTGCTGCTGCTGCTGCCAGCCTGCTGCCTACTTCCGACGTGCGTGTCTGTGCCGGGCTGTAGCGCCACCACTACCACTAGCGCCAAGAGCAGCAGGAGTAGGCTGGAGGCGCAGGAGGAGGAACCTGGACAAAAACTTCAGCACCAGAGGACTTTCTCTACCCCCGTCACCAGAAAACTCAGGGGAAAACGACTCTGTGTGTACGTGTGACCGATGACGATAGCAGCAGTGGCATATTACAGGTAGGGTGGCAGAGACGCTCATTGTGGCTTGACTCGTGGCTATTTTCCCTTCTCTCCCCAACCCTCCTCCCACCCCGACCCAACCTTTTCCGCACACCCCGCCGGACGCTCGGGTCGGTAGCGCGGGTCGGCAGGAGCAGTGGCGGCGCGGCACGGTTGAGAGATAACCCCCCTCCCCCCTGAATACCCCCCCCCCCCCTGCCTCCCTCCAGCTCCCGCTCCTCCTCTTCCGCCGGGTTAGCGCTTCCTCCGTTGGCCTGGTGCCGCACAAACACTGGAGGCCGGCCGGACAGACGGCCACACAGGAGGAGTACATGGAACATGGAATTCTGTTGTCCCATTCATACCCGTATTTATGTGGGGTCCCTACATAGGACGTGACAATGTCAACGCCAAAATAAGAAGCCCTTCCTCATCTCTTCTTGGTCCTGGGTTCCAACCTCCTACATGGGTGGTTAAACCTGAGGTTTAATATCGGGACAGCCATGGTCAGTGGTATGCGGTATACCACACGTATCATGGAGGAGCTAGGACGGCAGTACTTAGTCGGCGCTAGTTGTGGGATATGGCAGGACGCGTCCACAAGGAACCAGAGACCGCAGCAGCCAGCAGTGGTATCGGGGAGGTCGGCGCCGTGCGGACCCTCACCCGGCACGAGGACAAGTCGGGGACTAGTAGACCTGAAGACCATCATATACTACTACTGAGTGACAGCTCCCCTCCTCCCCAAAGTGGACATGGTGTACCCTCTCACAGTCGGGAAATTCACCTGCAACAAGAGACGACTGCTCAATAAGGTATTAACATCAAGATCCTTTAAAGTCTCTCATGTACAGTTGTGTTGTAATGTAAGGCAATGCATGCATGCAGACTGGCTTCCTCGTGTGGTGTATAGTGACATACTGCATGTTACACAAGTTCTATACTATATTCATGTATGTATCCTGACAAATATACATGCACACCTGGTTTGTTGCAATCATTTACCGTTAGCCTGGATCTTGGACATGGCCATATGCTTGGAGTCAATGTCATGTAATTGTGTGGATTGTACTCTAACCTTAACATGCTTATCTATATTGGCGTATTATTATCAATTGATAGTCCCTTCTTTATTTTGGGATATACCGATGTTTATACACCCAGCTCGTTCATACGGTATACCATAAAATCATGTAAGTACACTCCCCCGACACTCCCTGTCACATCCTGGTTTCTGCCTCTCCAGGGGCCAACTTTCTCTTTTCAATCATGTTTCGAAACCAAGTCACCCTCTCTCGACAGCGAGGCACATGAATGGGTGAAAAAGTCGGTCGAGGTCGTTGGGGTTCAGACGCGAGGGGTACACCAGAGGGTGGGATGGGGGGGGGGGGGGGGGGGGGGTTGGAGGAGAGGGTGGATGCAGGGTCCTTCCACATGCAGACCATGAAGGCAGGGTATACAGCAAGGTACATGTGACAGGGGGGCTCGGGTCATGCCCCCAGCTCCGACATGATACCTGCAAACACTACACAAACAAAGCTGCACCTCTACCCTCCACCACAGCACCCTGACCTTCAGGCCCTGCCAAGCAGTACACATCAAATACTAAAGTCCTGTGGTTTGCTGCATACTGAAGAACCCTCTGCAGCATTGTGGTAGCTTTATACATAGAGAGAGGGGGGCCCTCACAGGACTGCTGACTTTTCTGTATCTACTGTTTACTTTGTCGTACAATGCTCCTCTGGTCCCCAGGAATTAGTGACAGAATTGAAAGAAGACACAACAACACCTCGCCCTGACTCATCGTCAAATTACCTCATCCACAGAACCACTGCGTGAGTGTAACACTTGATGAAAGGTCGTCGAAGACATTCAGTGCTGATGTTGTCACCATGTATTGGGCATTATTCAAGAGATTAAGAACAAGAATAAAATATGAGTCATACTATACTAGTATCAATTATATCAATACATTTTTTCTCTAAAGGAATACTGGTCAGCTGCTGGATAGGGTGGTTTGGCATGGATAACCATGACACATCGTTGCTTGGTTTCTGTAAGGTCTTGGAGACTATATTTATTTGTTTTTTATAAACTATACACTTAGACAGTTCCACATATTCACCCAGGCGCCTATATAACTCCATATTGAGTTAGACTAGGCCCACAGTCTGCACCACTTAGTGGACGAGCGTGACTGGATTATGACACAGATCTGTCGCTGAATGCAATTTTATTTCCACCTAGCAGTAAAAAGCAACAAATGAGAAATAAAGTGCAAATACATGTGGAATAGAGCACACTGTCATTGTGCGACGACAGAGTACAAAGTCACAAGTCACTGCTCTACGCTGCTATATTAGCTGTATTATATATAAGATGTATTCCAGAAGGCATGTACAGGGGTGTGTGTTGGACTGGGCAGTAGTCGGATAGTATTGCAGCTCCACCCCTCCAGTGCATGGAAGCCAAAGACACACTAGCAGTGCTAACTTTTTTTTACTCCCATCAACTCGATCTAGCTGCGTGCAGTGTGCTTATCCACGTTAGAGCAGTGACGCAATAGCCATATTTTCCTGGTAAGGGGTGGTACGTGGGGGTGGGGGGTGCTGAGGGGGTGGGAGGAGAGAGGGGAAGGGGGACTGCAAGCCTGGTAGGGTGACTGGGCGGTAGGGGGTGGGTGGGAGGGAGGGTGACTGGGGGTCTTGGTGGGTGGGGGTGGGTGGAACCCTCCTCCCTAATACCCCCTCCTCCCCCTCTGCTTGTGTGCGGACCGTTGCTGGGTCGATATTCGCCCACATTGAAATTCAAATCTGAAGAAGCAATGACTAAGCTGAGTCGACTGCTGCCATTTTTCTTTCTACCCTCATACTTCAAATTCTTCAATGGGTAATGCGATACCGTTTGTATGATTGTTTTACGTACATTGAATATACATCAAGTGTAAACCCCTAGCTGTATTCCAAAACTGAGTTGACTTGAACATTGCATCTGTTATTGAGGGCATGGGTTTTATTTGCTTTGCATGACCTCTTTATTTTTATTATCCAGATCCTGATCGTATCTGCTGCAATCACAGATACACTATTAGCCTGATTTGGGCCGAAGGGTATTTAGTAACATTATAGGTCACCATGATTAGCATTGATTATGGTGTTATCTTAGTCATAGAGCTGGTCTATGTCACAGTTATCTATACAGATATAGCTCACAATGCAACCCTAGTCCGGCCTTTCAACAAGGGTTTTGTGCATATAGACTATCAGCTTGCTGATCTACCAGAGGTTAAAGATACAAACTCATTTTGTATTTTCCTGGTGCTTGCAGTGGGCGCCAGTGCAACGGAAACTTAGAAATTAGCCACGAGTGAATGCGTTTCGACAGTAGATACCCAATATGGGAGTGTGTGTGTGTGTTTGGGGTGGGGGGGGGGGGTAGTGGCCCACAACCAGGTCAGCCATAGCCCTTCCCTGCTATTATGTCAGTTTAAAAAACACTATTAACCCCCCACAAAACCCCTGTTGTGCATGCAAAAGCATAGTGCTAATGAGAGGTTCTTTTGTTAGGAAGCTGAAACTCCTATTTGCAAAAAAGTGTTCCCTTTCCTTTTCAAAGCATTGTCATGCTAATTATTAATAGTTTATCCTCAGGGTAAAGTGTCTGTCATACACACACATTCCCACCTGTTTGGTATATTTGCGGTTTTATACATACGTTTCTAGCCAGTATTTCAACAATCTCGACATGATATTCCAAAATGACCATGTTTGAAACAGGTGTCTCGCCAAACGAGAGTTTACAATCGGGTCACATAATTTTTACAAACACATTTTTTTTTGTCTTTCCATTTTTTTCAAAATGTTCAAACAATTTTCAAAAGCAGTTCATGGAAAGCAGACTTACATAACTCTGACCTTATACAGATGTATAGCTGTTGTCATTTATGTCACTATAAAACAAACATTGCACGCAATTTTATATGTACATGTATGTTTTAAAGCTTTCTAATGTCTTTCATAAGTGCTAACATGGTACCCTACATACGTGCTCCTGCTCACCCACGGGCATTGTGAGAATAATGTATACAAGTAGGCCTATAGTTGTTCAAAGCCCTCCTTCCCTAGCTATCTTGACTGAGTATCTTAGCCCCAGACTTGAAATTTACACATGCATCTTGACCCATTCCTATAGGAATCTGAATTTATAAAGTGTCGTAAATATAACCTTTATAATGTCTATCCAATATTGCAATTTTAGTATACAATAAACTTGTTCATGGAAATACACACTGTAAAAAGTTGGTAGGTGTAAGTACATTCTGCTGTAGGCTGTGTGTACAGTTCATTGTAGGTACACAGTAGAATCTACTATAAATCTACAGTATGTTCTACCGTAAATCCATTGTAATATTGATTCTACTGTATGTCTGCAGTAGATTCTGCTGTGTACCTACAATAACTATTTACAGTGCATGGCTATACTGAGGCCTCTGGTGCAATATGCAATATGTTAAAGACTAAGGCAATCATTTAAAAGTCTGTATACCCCTAATACGGTATTAAGTTGCCCGCCCCCTCCCCCGGCCACCTCTTCCATAAAACCCTAAATCCATGGGGTCTGAGATAAAAACCTATACAGATCATGTACAGCACCATCCCACTCATTTCCTTCATTTCCTCCCCCTAGTCATCGCCGCCCCATTCATGCACCCATGAGCGAACTAGTGGATCCTTCATGAGCATTTTAATCTGCTCCATTCATAATGTCGCCAGTCGCCAGGCGAGGCCTGATTACGTTTGACAGTGGCATGGCGGGGCCCTTAATACGAGGCCGCGTCAGTGTGGATCCTCGACTGACATGTGGCCCTGATTCCCGTCTACATATGTAGGCCATGTGTATTATAGGAGTGGGGCACGGGTATATGGGGCGTCTGTCCATGTACTTCTCCATGTGGCCCTGTCTAACCAGACGTGTTCCCCTTGTCTGTTTGCAGGGGCCTGACTGAGGGCGGTAGCAGCACGTATTGGAGGAGGAGAAAGGGGAGTGACGAGGCAGAACTACGACCTGCCGCAGCGTCCGCCGTCATAGTGCGTAGTAATACCGGCCCCGGCACCAGCCGAGCAGGACAGGCGGAGGAGGACGACACGCATGGAGGGTGGGGGAGGAGGAGGAGGCCAGAAGCAGCAACTCACCGAGGGAAGAGGCCGTGCCCCCGGCCGGCAGGGCACCGTGTCCCCGACCCCCGGGCAGCTGGACAGGCCGCTACCTCCGGCAGCAGCAGTGGTAGCCAGTGGTCAGCGCGGCCGGCGTGTAAGTAGTACATTGACATGGGCGTTTGTACCGACCAGCGCCCAGCCCCAGTGTGGGACTCCCCTCACCGTCCCGCCCCGTGTACTACAGCTTATAAGGTGTGTGCTGTCAGCATGGAGGCTGGGGACAAGAACGCAGGAGGAGAGACTATGTCCTTTACTGCCAACACGACTGGGTAGTTCACAAAGGAGATATGGGGCCGACAACTCAACCTGTGCGGATATCACCATAGCCGTACGGTGTAGCCTGCCATGGACCTTGGCTGCATGGTCCACAGTCAACGCCAAGACTCCTTTAGTACCACCGCACCCACGGTATAGTAAACAACGTACATCACCCTCGGGAGAAGACGGCGTGTAGTGTATACCACCCCTCGCCATGGTACCATGCCGACTCTCCAAAAAAAAGGAGGAGCCTACCAGCCGCGGATTTACCGCCACTCCGGGTTACAGCTGGGTGTCACGGAGGCCGCCACGTAGCCTACACGTGGTTCCCGCCATTCACAGTTGTCAGAAAATGTCGTCTGTCACCTCCCAGTGACGTCAGTGGCATGTGATTCTTAATCATTACGGACACAAATGAACTGTTTATACAAAATACACTGTATGTTCATATGTATACTTCCCGAACGCACACGAACCCCTATAACAGTGGGACATTGTATATCTAAAGCCCTTTGTCTGTATACCATTTTGAATTATTATCTTGAAATATGTATACATTGTTGATCTCACACAGGGATGTATGTAAGGTATCCTATGTTGATGTTGTGGATATTCAAACCTCAGGTAAGTAACTTACATTTTCTATCAGTCACTTGTAGTTTTAGACATGGTTACTCACACTATTGCTTTATCTAACTAGTTACTAGTAGCAATTCATTACTTTCCAATGTTTCTGAATGCATGGGGATTTCTAAGGTTTATAGTAATTGCTACAATGTATATATAACTATTCCCTTTTTTCTAGCTTAAATCTTTTAGGGTAGATGTTGTGACAAGTCATTATACCTCCCCCTCCTAAACATTCAAACTTGATTAGAATGAGAAAATGCATTATAAACTAAGATACTTTACAACAAAAGAACCTAATTACACTACAAAACGTAGATTTAGATTCAGTATTTCAGAAACATACTTGGATGTATAGATGATAGCTTCTACAAAGAATGTAGCAGAATTAGAATAAGATACCAGTGTATCATGATAAGACACAGGGTAGGTAGATTAGTGTTGATATTGCATAATTTCCATAAATATGCCATAATATTTCCCAGATGTCAGGAAATTATGGAGAAAAATAATACATAGACAAATGCCAATGCCCATTGATACCGTCTCTGTTGTATTTCACGAGTGGGGGCTGGGGCAGTATCCCATGAAGCCGCAGGCTGAGTGGGATGCGCCCCAGCCCCCACGAGTGAAATACATCAGAGCGGTATCAATGTAGTTGGCATTTGTGTGTTTTTTTTTATTTGAAGCCATTTAATGAATGAAAACCAACTTTTTCTTAGCCCATTGAATACGGCCATGTTGTATTCAATGGGGGCATTGAATACGGCTCTTCAGTGTTAAAGCATAGGACATCTTGTATTTCAAAAAAATAAAAGATAGATGTGCACGTTTCTGAGATAATTACTTAAATTTCATCCGAATTGACAAAGCTATTGCTAGTTAATGATCATTTCTAATAATGGGTCGTCTTCAATATGATATTATCTGTATGCATAAATAACGGCCCCTCCGTTTCGTAATACAGAACTAAGAATAGCTGACCTAAAAGTGAGTTAACAGAAATAGAAAGATGTGTAGAGGAAAAAAGTTAAAAAGCCACAGTGAGATGCGACCATGTGAACGGTTCAATGTGGAATCCTGTAACCCTCTTTTGTATTCACACGAAGACGTTGTGCCCCGACGTTGCATAAAAAGACAGGGATATAATACGTATAAATATCTCAACAGACACTCACACTCAGACAGACAGAACTTCTTATTACACCAGGGAATGTACAGTTTATTTTTTAGAAACTTAATCAACTAATAAGTACTGATACAAATGTAGCTATTTTAACTCGAACATTTATCACATCTTTTTGGGTACCTTCTATTTTCGGCACAGGGTTAGCACCTTTCCCCAAAAACCATCGTCTATAAAGATACCCACGATTCCAAGTTTAACCACTTTGATTTGGTAAACAGGACTCACGATCCTAATTATAATTGCACCGCAGTGCCTTTCATCTTCTCCTTTGATGGAACATTTAACCCAAGAGTCTTCTTCATACTCACACTCACAGTCTCAAAGCAGACGACATTTTTTTGTGGCTATATCTATGGAGCTCAAAATACATTCTGTATCAGAAAATACCCATGTAGTGTATCCTGTGAGATATGGAGATGGGTGGGTATTAAAAGAGCACCGATCTCCCTCTGTTTGTCTTTCTGTGTTTCATTGAAAGGGAAGCAGGGGGACCTTTGGGAATTAAGTAGGCCTGTTATGACGTCACACGGTGGGAGGGGGCCGGATCCTGTTGTTTGAGTAATGAGGGTAATACGGTGGTGAGCCATTCCACGGGGGATGTGCAGAGGGCGGGAGGGGGGTAGAATTAACTCCTGGGTGGAAGAGTTGGGTGAGGGTTTTTGGGATCAAGAGGTTAACCAGAGCAAATTTACCCGTCGACGTAAGGTATGAATTTCGCTATATGGAAACTGGTCGTATAACCCTATACTAAACTTATCGGTTGAAACCCGTTAAAACCCGAGATACGCCAATTTAACATAAACCCACATCAAATTTGCCCAGACCACAGCCGTATTACAGACCCCTATACCACAAGAATTACCAAACCACAGAAACCCCAAAACCACACATGGACCACACCAACCAAACACCTGCATACACATACTCACACACGTCTCTGGGACCCCACCACCACCACAGACATCAAAACCACATACTCCATTCATACCACAATTATTAAGCGCCTTGATGGGCAGGAGGAGAAGGAGGAGCCCTGAGTTGCACTACTCCAGTGGCTGTCTACCCACCCCCTGTACGCTGACTGCCCGGCAACGGTGGTGACCGCCGCCCCACCCGCGGTCCGGCCGCGCCCGTCCGCCCCCGCGCGGTAGCCGCTGGCCGCGCGCCGCGGGAGGCGGCGGCACACTGTAGCCGGTCGGTCGCTAACTGCGAACTTCATCATAAAAGGCCATGTGTATATATGCGCGGATAACTCGCCCTCTTTTTTCAATGAAATTATCTAAGTGGCATACAAATGTATGAGAACGCGTCATGGGAGTTTATAAAGTAGAAGCAAGTTTTGATACTTTGAAGCATGATATTTATTTTACATACAAACCGGGTTCGATTTTCTTTTAAGAAGTGATGGATAGATATCATCTTGGACCAGACTAGAAATAGTTCCGCAATTGCAACAATTATATCTGGAGTATCTTAGCTTCATTTAACTTTTCGCCAGACTTTAAAGAGCTAACCCAAACACGTGTTTGACCAAGTCTATATAGCCAGCAGTGTTAAGGTATACAAAGTAAACGGCTAGATCTAGTCTAGTTGCTTTCGATTCCAGTCTACCATCTTAAAACCCCTAAACAGGGGTTGTAAAAGATACTCACAAATATGAGATGCATCGAGACATAGGATCTAAGCGAACACAGTTAGCGGTGTTAGCGGAGGGCTAGGGGAGGGTGGTCGGCGGCCGATAAGGAAGTAACCAAGGTGGTTAGGGGGTAGAGGTGGCGTCACTGCTATAATAAAGTGACGCGCCCATGTCCGTGCTATCTCCGGCCTCTGGTCGGCCACCACGGCGGCACCCCACCCCCACCGCCGCGGCCACTGTATACACGGCCGTCGGCCCCGCCCGACCCCGAGCCCGACCCCACCCAGACTTGTTTTGCGCCGACTCCGATTTTTTCTTTGGTTATCTAGCTGTATGAGTGCACATGATTACGTCATAAAGCTAGGTTACCAAAGCTAAAACAGGAGTCCACGACTGCCGCAGGGAATCCTCTCCAAGGTACGCCGCATGTCTTCATTCCTTCTGCATGTACTTCTTCTATATACATACGTGTCTTCTTATCATGATTATTATAGCGGAATTAGAGTTTTATTTGGTTGTTTTCATTACTTCAGTTATTCCTGTGTTGCTGAGTAGATTGTATATGTGTAGAAAGAAGTATGTTTTCAGTTCAGGGATCATAGACTCATGTATATAGATGATTGGATGCATAGCTTTATCCTATATCGTTGGTTCTGACTATTACAGTGTCTATACCTCTATTACTATTTGTTCCCTTAAGGACAACATTGATATATCTCGTCAGTAAGTAAATATAGCCTAGGCGAAATAATATAGCGTAACAAATTATTTATGTTTCCCAGCACAAAGAAAATGTAAAACAGAAACAGTTTACCTGAGTCAGAGATGGGAGTGACAAATTAATGAATCATATAGCCGGGTGTGACGTAACTGGTGGGTCTCACCCTATGTGTCACTAACAGTAGAACCCCTTCTCATCCCAAGCACACCCTCTCCTCCAGCACATAAATAACATATATTACCTCCTCCAGTAAGTCAAGGGGGTAATTCCATTAAGCTGGCAACAACCCATAGGTCTAAAACGACTTCTCTATCTTTAACCTTAATCATTTTGACTTATCCTAAATTGTATTTTATCGTTTTCCTATTTCCTTATGTATCTAATGTTCAAAATGTCTGCCCTGATCTATAGGTGGCTATGTCCCCCAAGTGTCTATTATCGCTTTAATACACTGACCTTGTCTGATTGCCTATAAACGTTGCCATGAGAAAACTAGCATTTCCGTATACTACTCACAACCCGTATTTCTGTTCCAGGCGTATATATATCTTCTGTTTGTTTGTTGTTGTACTGTTCTTCTTGTTCATGGCGTGAATGGGGTCTACGCCCTCTAACAAGTAAAAGTGAAAACTGACACCATATATAAGATTGACAAACCCTCACCAACATATTATACGACGTTTAAATGCCCGCAAAATCATGAGTTATTGACGTTTGTAGAATTGTAGAACATGTTCTTTTGTGGATTGAGTTCATTTGTATAGGAGACACACATCGGATTTTTGATCTGTAGATAGTGCCTTTTCGTGAAGATGACACTATGTGCCACTTGTCGAAAAGTATGTATAATATGTGTCATATATATCATATAAGTGTATAAACTACTGATGTCAGCAATTTATCAGCGCAGTCATAGTTAGGTAATCAGACATTCGTATGTTAGACATCTTGGAACTGTAATGAAAGTGATGTAAAGGGGTGTATTTGGGACAATTATAATGTTCTATTTGTGCCAGTCGGGTGTCTGTTATATTGCTAATACGTCATATCTGATTAAATGATTATGGCGTGTTACTGGAATCAATACGCGAATGTCCTATTCTGTTCATTTATATATATATATATATATATATATATATATATATATATATATATATATTGTAAAGATATTTGTGGGCATATGATGAACGACACGACAGCCAGCCTTGCGGTTTACCAGGAGATCCTTTATTAACAAGTACTCAACAACAACTGACCAACTGGCCTCAAACGATCCCTTATATACCCCTCCCGCGTCCCTTCCCCGAGCTGCGTCCCGGCCGACTCCCGCTCCGGCCGACTCCCGTTCCGGCCGACTCCAGTTCGGCCGACCCGGTTCCGGACGGGAGTCCTCCCGGCCGAGAGTGTAGTTGCAGGGGCGCCCGTCCGGCCGACCCCCTCCTCCGCCCGCTACACTCTCCCCACCCTATCCAAACCCCTACCCAAACTTTATATTAACAGAGTAGGTACCCATGTAGTGATGTCCAACGTAACTTATTTTTATCTATCTGAACAGTACTTAACTACTACTGGGCCGAGGCCGAACCGTCTCCCTTCCCCCTTAAGCGTTCCCTCCCCGCTCCCCCGAATCATATCACCACCCCTACTAGTAACGCTACGGCCCGCGGCCGACTCTATCTTATAGTAACATGATAAGTAGGATCCGACGTGGAGGGGGCTCCGCTGCCCTCCGTGGTATAGTAATACGTGGCATGAGGCCGACTACAGACTATTTAACACATAACAATCGGCGTGGAGGGGGCTCCGCTACCCTCCGTTTCTTCCCGTAGTGTCCTTCCGGGCATGAGGCCGAACTATATAAATATAATAACACATGACTATCGCGGCCGACTATAATACTTATTTAACCAGCTGCCTTAACAATCGGCGTAGTGTCTTTACCGGCATGAGGCCGAACTATAAATAAGGTAAGACGTGAATATCCGCCGGCGTGGAGGGGGCTCCGCTGCCCTCCGTTTCTTTCGCCGTGGAGGGGGCTCCGCTGCCCTCCGTATCCCGGTGCCGTCCGCACCACCTTCGTTCCCGTCCGCCGGACCCCTCGAGGAACGGGCCCCGGCTATGCGTCCGTCTTCGGCCCCGTAGCTGACGGGTCGGACTCACTGAAGGTATATGTTCTCCGCTCCTCCACGATCCACTCTCCGTGGCCCCGGGCTTCCACGACGGAGGTGGTGCGGCCGCCCACCAGGGCTAACGGTCGGTCGTCCCGGCCGCCGGTGGTGGAGAGGTGTCGCCGGAGTGTTTCTTCTGGGTCGGCCGGTACCGCTCCCACCCATGGCAGGGCCACCCCACCCGGGCAGCGGGCGGGTGGCTGTGTGGCAGGGTCCCATGGCGCATTCGTGGCCTCCCTCCGCCTCTTGTCGGCCTCCTCCGTCTTCCTCTTTTCCTCTTTCCTTCTCTCGGTTTCCCGTCCCTCGGCCGCCTTTCGCTCTTCCTCCACTTTCTCGGCCGCCACCCGCTGTAGCCGGTCGGATTCCGCCTTCTCCCGGGCCGCTTTCTCCTTTTCGTCCGCCTGTTTCCGGTCTCTGTCGGCCTGCTCTTTCTCTCTTGCGGCCTTCTCTTCCGCCTCTTTCTTGTCTTTATCGGCCTGCTCTTTTTCTCTTGCGGCCTTTTCGTCCGCCTCTCTCTGGTCTCTGTCGGCCTGCTCCTTTTCTCTCGCGGCCTTCTCTTCCGCCTCTTTCTTGTCTTTATCGGCCCGTTCCTTTTCTCTCGCGGCCTTCTCCTCCGCCTCTTTCTCGTCTCTGTCGGCCTGCTCCTTTTCTTTCTCGGCCTTCTCTTGCTGCTCCCTGGTTTTCCGGGCCGCCTCGGCCTTTTTCTGGCTTTTGGTTTTCTTTCCTTTAGAGTCTTTGACCGGGTCCGGCTCCGGCTCTGCCTCCTGTTCCGGCACTAACGGCGTGGGGGGGGTGATAGGGGAGAACTGGCCATAGAGGTTGCGTACCACAGTCCTCTGGGGGGGTGGGCTCTCCGGTGGTGGCGGCCCGCTCCCTACCTCCACTTCGGTGACCGTCTCGGACGTGAGGGTTATTGTGCCGCCCGGTGTTGCCCCCACCTCCGTCGTCTTCCCCGAGCCTATCAGGGCGGCGAACACCGCAGGTGGCAGCCTTTGGAGCGTCTCCACCGCCTCTACTTGTCCCCCGTCTCGGAGGGCCCTCTGTATATCCGCCATCCTTTCCTCCAATACTTGTGCTGTTACCCCCTCCCGCTGCTCGTCCGGCACCGGTGCATCCTTCTGCGGGGTGGGGTCGGTGGGAGACGGGGACTTCGTCCCGTCTAATTCGTCCGAGGTGCCGGGCTCTGGCGACTGGTCCCGGTTACCCCGGCCCCGGACGTTACGGACGTCCACCGTTGATTCTGTCGAGGAGTCCCGCGACGACACGCCCCGTTTCCTGGCGGACTTCTTACCGCCCTTCGTTCCTCCGGCCGGGGCCCGCCCCCGCTTCTCAATATACGTTGCATCAGGTATATTGTTGGCGTCCTCCCACTCGTGTGGTATGGGGCCGGCCCGACCCCCGACCCTGTGCAAGCCCATGTGGGTGGCGAGCTCGCCCTTCCTACGGTCCGTCTTTTGGAGCTTGCATGGGTGGCCCTCCTTGTCGACTCCGGGGCAGTTCCAGCCCAGAATTAATATGGGGTGGTTGGCCAGGTGCCGATCGTATTCCTCGGCCGTCCCCTTCCAACTCCGGCCCTTCTGGTGGCAATCCCCACAGGAGAATGTATTCGAAGCCATTTCGTCCGTCTCTGTCTCTCCTTCGGCTTCTCCGCTCTTATATAGCACCCCCGCACGTGGGGCCGACCCCACCCCCTCTCCTGATTGGCTGATTTCCTTTTCGGCCGGCGTGCCTGGCGCTACCCGCGCTGTGATTGGCCCGTTTCGTTTCGAACCGGGCGTGGGAGAGCGGGGCCGGGGCCTCGACCGGGCGTGGGAGCATGTCCCATCCACGAACCCCGCCCGCTCCGTGGGAACCTGGTTCGTTCCAAACCCGGCCGGTGGCGTGGGATCCTTCCCCTCCTTGCGGGACGGCGTGGGTAGTTTGGGGGGTTCCCCTTTTCCCCTGCTCTCCGCCGTGCGGCCTTCCCCCCTACCGTGTCCCCGGCGGCCGTCGCCCTCCTCCCGTCGGTCCGCGTGGGGCGCCCGGTGCCCCTCCCGGGAGCGGCCTCGCCCCCCCCTTTCCTTCCCCGATGGTTCCCGCCTGCCGGCCTCCTCCTTTTTCCTCTCTTCCCCGGCCGGTTTATGGGGCGACCGGGAGTGTCGGCTCCTGGAAGAGGAGTCCCGGCTGCCGCTTTTCTCTCGGCCCGTTCGCTTCCCGTCTTTTACTGTCGGCCTTCCCATTGTCACCGTCCTTATCTCTCGTACCGGCGAGTCCGGCGGGGTGGGTCGGGCGGCGGGCTCTATCGGCACCCTTATATGGTCTGATTTTCGTCTCCGGGCCCCGGACCCTATCCTTTTCTCCCCGAGTGACCACGTCACCGCTAGGGATTCGGTGTCGTCGTCCTCGTCCGAGGAGAGGCCGTTTATTAGCTGGAACTCGACCCTCTTCTCGTGGGCCTCCTTCCACCTATGGTACGCCGCTGGTGGCTGCTCCTGCGCTCCTCCCTCCACCCGTCCGACCCACCTCCTCACCTCCGGCACCTCCTTCCTCACCTGTCGTCCCCACTGCGAGGGAGAGTCCTCCCGGGCTTGCCGTCTCTGCTCTTCGTACAGCTCCGCCGTGGTGCGGGACTCGTCCGAATCCCCCTCGCTCGCCCACTGGCCAAAACCGGATAGGATAGCCGGGTAATACTCTTCTCGGGGGTGTAGCGCCATGACTGACTCCCTCATCCCAGCGGGTCTGGTTATATACCCCTCCTCCTGGGCGTCCTCGCCATGGTTACCGCCGCCCCCCCCTTTTCCCCCAATCACGGGCCGGGTCGGAGATTCCGTCCCGCCCCCTCCCAGGCCCGGGGGGCCTGGAGGCTCCTCCCGGGGCGCCCCCACCCGGCGACCGCCCGCTCTTGCCGCCCTCGTCCCCATGGATACTGCCGCGTCCCCCTTCCCGGGGACGCCGTCCCCATCCTCCGCCGGTCCCACCTCGGCTACGGCCGCCTCCCCCTGTTCCGGGGCGCCAGGTACCACCTTCAAGTTGTCGTAGTGTTCCACCCGTCGCTTCCTCCCCATGGTGATTTCGTACACTGGCCCGCCTATATTCCTTGCCACCTTCCACGGCCCCGTCCAATAACTCTGCAGCTTAGGGCTGCGGCCGATTTTCTTTATGGGGTGGTAAAAATATACCTCCGCCCCGTCCGGGATGACGTGCAGTTCCGCCCTCTGATCGTAGTTCCGTTTCTGCCTTTGCACCGCCCGGCCGAGTTGCTCCCGGGCCAGGTCGTGTGCCTCTGCCATAACCGACTGCAGTTCGGCCACATAACCCTCCCCCGGGGGCTGGTCCTTCAGTGCCTCCACTGGGTAAATGAGGCTGAGGGGGGCGGCAGTTTCCCTTCCCAGCATCATGGCGTTCGGCGACACCCCGGTGGAGGCGTGTTCCGTGGCCCTGTAGGCCGCCATGACGAAGGGGAGTTGTCGGTCCCAGTCCCGTTGGTCCTCCTGAATGACCGTGGCCAGCAGCGCCTCTATCGTCCGGTTGCACCGTTCCACCATTCCGTCCGACTTCGGGTTGAAGGGGCACGTCCGGGACTGTCTTATCCCCAGCAGCTTCACTACCTCCCGGAAGGTGGAGGACTGGAACTCCCGTCCCTGATCCGTGTGTAGTGTCACCGGGGTCCCGAATCGACATACAAAATTTTCCACTATGGCCCTGGCCACCGTCGGCGCCTTGTGGTCCGGAAGGGCGTACGCCTCGGCCCATTTGGTAAAGTATTCCACCAGCACCAGTATGTATTGGTTCCCTCCGGCCGAGGGGTGGAGCGGCCCCATGATGTCTGCCCCCACCCTTTCCATAGGCATTCCCACCGTGACATGGCCCATGGGGTGCCGGTGCGGCGCCACGGCCGGCTTGCGCCGATTGCACTGCACACATCTGGCGCACCACGCCGTCAGATCCCTTCTGAAATTGGGCCAGTAGAAAAAGTCCTGGCACCTCCTTATCACCCGCCGTCTACCCAGGTGTCCGGCCAGCCCTTCCCCGTGCAGTCCATTCATCACCTCTGACTGCATTCCGGCCGGGACCAAAATCTGTAGGCGGTCGGCCCCGCCCGGGGTGTACCACTTCCGCGACAGGACCCCCCCGGGCCCCTCCACCAGACGTGTCGTCTGTCTCGCGTACGTCCGGTGGTCGTAGGACTCCGTTTGTTCGTCCGACCCCGCCCCGGGGTCTCCGCTCTGCAGCCACTCCCGTACCCGGGATAGAACCGGGTCCTTTTGCTGGGCCGCCACCCACTCCCCGGGGCTACCCAGGCGGGTTACTGTGTCCGCCTCCCCGTCCGACTCGTCCGACTCGCCCTCCGCTGGAGCCGTTGCGGCTCGGGTCACGGCGTAGCATGTGGCCGGGCCCGGGCCGCCCCGTCCGCACTGCCTGCAGGGCCGCCTGGAGAGGGCGTCCGCGTTGTTGTGGTCCTTTCCCGGCCGGTGTTGGATGGTGAAATCATGGGTCCCCAAAACTTGTAACCACCGGGCCACCTGGCCCTCCGGTTCCTTAAAGTCCGTTACCCACCTCAAGGCCGCATGGTCCGTGCGGATAAGGACGGGCCGACCCACCAGGTAGTGGCGGAACTTCTTCAGCCCGAACATCACCGCCAGCAGCTCCTTGCGGGTGACACAATAGTTCCCCTCCGGCCGGGAAAGGGTGCGGCTGGCGTATGCCAGGACCTTCTCTTGCCCCCCTTGCTCTTGGGACAATACCGCCCCCAGTCCGTAATTACTGGCGTCGGTGTCCAGGATGAGGGCCCCCTCCGGCTCCGGGTAGCTGAGGATAGGAGCGGAAGTGAGCAGCCCTTTCAGCTGGCCGAAGGCCGTTTCGCACGCCCCCGACCACTCGAACCTGCGGTCCTTCTCCGCCACGGCCGACAAGGGCTTGGCGATGGCCGCAAAGTCCCGGACGAACCCCCGGTAATACCCCGCCAGCCCCAGGAAACTCCTTACTTCTGCCACCGACTGCGGCCGGGGCCACTCCCTCACCGCCCTCACTTTTTCCGGGTCCGTCGCCACCCCGTTCCGGCTGACTATGTGGCCGAGGAAACTCACCTCCCTTCGGGCCAGCTGGCACTTTCTTGGCTTCACCTTCAGCCCCGCCTGCATCAACCTCTGCAGTACTTCTTGTACTCTTTCCAAGTGCGTTTTTAGGTCGGCCGAGAACACTATAATATCGTCCAGATATACGAGGCAGCTCTTCCAATGTAGTCCCCTTAGGGTCACTTCCATTAGTCTCTCGAACGTGGACGGGGCGTTACACAGGCCGAAGGGCATAACCTTGTATTGATATAGCCCGCTGTGAGAAGTAAAGGCCGTCTTCTCGCGATCCTCCTCCTTCATTGCCACCTGCCAATACCCGTTGGTAAGGTCCATGGTACTGAACCACGTTGACCCCCCCAGGGTATCCAGGGAGTCATCTATCCTTGGTATAGGATAGGCGTCCTTCTTCGTTACGGCATTCAGTTTTCGGTAGTCTATGCAGAATCTCGGCCGCCCGTCTTTCTTCCTTGCCAGCACCAGGGGGGAGGCCCACGGGCTGGTGGACGGTTCTATTATACCTAACTCCAACATTTCCCCTATTTTCTTCTCGGCCTCGGCCCGTTTGTGTGGGGCGAGTCGGCGGGGTCGCTGCTTCACCGGCTGGGCATCCCCGGTCTGTATGCCATGTCGGACGACACTGGTCTCCCCCATGTCGTCTTCCCAGTGGGAGAACGCTTCTATGTTCGCCCTGATCATGGCCTCCACCTGCGGGCGTGCCCCCTCATCCACCCCCCGCAGGAGGGTGTCCACTACCCCTTCCGCCCCTTCGGCCGACTCCCCCCCCGTGGCCGCACACATCTGGGGGTCGTTGTCCTCGTCCTCCACCTCCTGCAGGGAGGCTATTCTGCCCAGTCGGGTGCTCTGGCGTAGCCACAGCGGCGTCGTCCCCACGTTTAGTAATATGACCGGGGTCCGGCCCCATCTGTTTGGTGACACTATCCCCCGGCCGACTCGGAAGCCTTCCTTCTCCTCGTTCTCTGGGAACCCCTCTATGACGCAGTGTAGTCCCTCGTCCGGATCCCATCCCGACAACTGGGCCGTCACCACCGCCTGTTGCCCGGCCGGAATGTAGCAGTCTTCCCACAGTACCGCTGCCCCCTGCGCGGGCCGTGCCTTTTTCTCCGCCGGCGGTCCCCCCCCGCCTTCCTCCCACAGTAGCCGTTCCCCATTCATATCCACCAGGATGCCGTTCCCCCGCAGCAGGTCGGCCCCGAGGATCCCTTCCGGGGATATGTCGGCCACCAGAAATGCCCCCTTCATCCTTTCTCCCGCTATCTCCAAAACGGCCTCCGTTCTACCCTTTACCGTCATAGGGCGGCCGTCGGCGCAAACCACCGTCCGGTCGTGTACCTGCAGCTCCCTGTCCGGGGTACGCCGCTCCCACCATCTGCTGGAGATCATGCTGATTGAGGCCCCCGTGTCCACCAGCATGTTAATTTCATGGCCCAGGACCCGGCCCTCCACTATCAGGCCGGTCCCTTTCTTCTCCCTCCCGCGTACGGTAGTGACCGACAGCTCCGGTCCTCTCCTCCCGGCCCCAGGACGCTCTATGCCTGGGGCCGGGTCCCGTTTCCCGACGCCGTCTTGTTCTCGGCCGACTGCTCCGGTTCGGCCTTCGGCCGGGACTCTCCCCTCTCCGGGCACTCCCGCCGGAAATGTCCCTCTTGGCCGCACTTGAAACAGTTCCGATTCTGCGGCCTCGCCCCCCCGCCGGGCGCATTAGCAGCCGCCGACTGCGCCGCCAGGTCCTTCCGGATGTTTGCCAGTTCTCTCATAAACTCGGACCGCATGGGGGCCAGCTCCCGGGAAAACTCCTTCCTCAACGACTCCAGTTCTTCCGCCATGGTGGCGTCCGTGGCGAAGACCCGATCGCTCTTCCGCCCTGCTTGTCGGTCCTTGTTGAGGTGAGCCTCCGCCCTCACCCCTACCGTGGCCGCATCTTCCAACGTCCTTGGTTGGGAGTAGAGAATGAAGTATCTCAACTGGCTGTCTTTTAGCCCGTCCAGGAAGCGGTCCTTCGCCAGGCTGCAGATGGTGCCCGCGTCCGCGTCCGGGTATCCCAACCGGGCCAGTCGTTCCAAGCTTTCCGAGTACGAGACCAGGTCCTCGTCCTGCCGTCGGTCCCGGTTCCGGAATAGCGCCTTATGGGACTCGGCCTGGTTTCGGGGCTGGAATCTCTGCTCCAATGCGTGTACTAGTTGGGCGTAACCTAGTTCCCCCCCCGGGGCTACTCTAGATAGTAGTCGTCTGGCGCTGCCTCGTAAGCTGATACCCAGGAACATCCCTGCGGTGCGCTCGTCCCATTTATTCGCTTGTACGCACAGCCTGAAGTGGGCCATGAACTCGTCCAGGTCCGACGTCCCGTCGAACGGGGAGGGCATGACAACCGGCCGGGCCCCGTCCCCCGCCGGCGTGTTTGGGATCGTCACGTTTAATCCGCCCGTCCGTTCCTGTCGTTCCACCACGCGTTCCCGCCCTGCTGGGGCCGTGTTGGGGAGCTGCTCCGTCCCCCGTCCCTCCGTCCTTCTCTCCTTTCTTCTGGCGCCCATACCTGACCGCGGGAGATCCCCGCCTGCCCCAGCCGTCTCCGCCGACCACGGTGCCCGGCCCGACATCCTGTGACGCCCGTCCGTCCTCCATTCCAGTGAGCTCCGGCCCCCTGCCGCCGATCCAGGCCGCGACGACCCCCACATCTCCGGCGTCCGATCCCCGCTCCGATCCCTTCTGAGGAATATATCTTCGTCCGCACACTCCACCAGGTTCCCTCCGATCCTGCCTTCCATCTCGCCTCCCCGTGCCTCGGAGGTGGAGTCCCTGAAGATAGCCGTCCTCCTGCTCTCCGGATGCTCGTCTCCCGTCCGCAGCTCTCCGCCTGCCCCGCTGTCCGCTGCCGAATCTTCACCCCGTAACATCTCGTTATGTCCGTGGGTCCGTATGCCGTATAGTCACCGCTGTCACCAATGTAAAGATATTTGTGGGCATATGATGAACGACACGACAGCCAGCCTTGCGGTTTACCAGGAGATCCTTTATTAACAAGTACTCAACAACAACTGACCAACTGGCCTCAAACGATCCCTTATATACCCCTCCCGCGTCCCTTCCCCGAGCTGCGTCCCGGCCGACTCCCGCTCCGGCCGACTCCCGTTCCGGCCGACTCCAGTTCGGCCGACCCGGTTCCGGACGGGAGTCCTCCCGGCCGAGAGTGTAGTTGCAGGGGCGCCCGTCCGGCCGACCCCCTCCTCCGCCCGCTACAATATATATATATATATATATATATATATATATATATGTTTGTATACTGCTTAGGCATATGGACTGTTCTGATTAATAAACCACATGTGTGATAGAGAAGTAATTAATTAACAGCTACAAAAGTATTGATAAATCGATTATTAAGGTAACTGGGAATAAAATTCATCTGTTTATTGATAAATTATCAATTTCAAGTGTCCCAAATAATTGTCATGCAAAGAAGACTCGGAAGAAAATCAACAATAAAAACATCGAAACAATTGCTAAACTCCACAGAATATTATGTATTTGTCTCTATGTTTGTTTAAGTTATTAGTACGTGTTATACTATAGCTATATCAAGGCCTAGTCTACTGTTATTTATTACCATATAAGATGTTAACCTTCCCCCTTCTCCTCATTTCTTTCCTGCCTGCCTGCCTGCCTCCCTCTCTCTCTCCTCCCCTCTCTCTCTCTACTGGCTTTGCTACTTACCCTCATCGGGCCTGTCTAAACTTCCCAGATCCCGTCCTATCCACATCTCTCTGTCCTTTCTTTATCACCATAGGAGTATAGGGTCTACCCCCTCCCCCCACCACCACCACCCCACCACCACGTACACAGGAACATTTATAGACGTATAGAATATGGCCTGCTGTCGGCGTCAAGTGTACAGCTTCGCTGGCCGATGATGTAATATTGATTTGCCTTCAAACCGAAATCAACGCCAACAGTTGGCGGGTACCCAAGTCCAGCACACACTGATACCCCTGTATGCACCTAGCTGCTGCTGCCTACAAGGCATAGGGTGGTGGGTAGCTGTAGTTATAGGTGATGGGCAATGGGTGGTGGGCAGCTGCAGCTGTAGTTATAGGTGATGGGCAATGGGTGGTTGGCAGCTGCACCTGTAGTTATAGGTGATGGGCAATGGGTGGTGGACAGCTGCAGCTGTAGTTACAGGTGATGGGCAATGGGTGGTGGGCAGCTGCAGCTGTAGTTATAGGTGATGGGCAATGGGTGGTGGGCAGCTGCAGCTGTAGTTATAGGTGATGGGCAATGGGTGGTGGGCAGCTGCAGCTGTAGTTATAGGTGATGGGCAATGGGTGGTTGGCAGCTGCACCTGTAGTTATAGGTGGTGGGCAATGGGTGGTGGGCAGCTGCACCTGTAGTTATAGGTGATGGGCAATGGGTGGTGGGCAGCTGTAGCTGTAGTTATAGGTGGTGGGCAATGGGTGGTTGGCAGCTGCAGCAGCTTTAGCTTTAGGTGATGAGAATTATGGTGGTATATAGCTGTATCCATAAGTGACGTGCAATGGGTGGTGTATAGCTGTAGCTAAACAGGGGTTGGCCACCAGTATGGAGTTCATTTTGCCTAAAGTCAGCACGAGCACGTGCACAGCAGGTTCCAATACAAATGTGTACCCTGTGCATGGTGTTCCAATACAAATGTGCACCTTGTGCATGGTGTTCCAATACAAATGTGCACCATGCGCATGCTGTTCCATTACGAATGTGCACCTGTGCATACGCTGTTCTGATACGAATTTTTGGAATCTACTGTGCACTTGCTTGTGCTAACGTTTAAGCAAATTGACCTCCATACAACAAGGGCAGTAGCACAAGAAAGTCGCGGGCCCGCAGCTAGACCCATGGGCCCAGGATCAAAATTATGCTTTATTTAAAGAGAGAAAGATATATATTTCTGGTTGACCGATGATAATTTAAAGCCAATATAACTAATTCGCGCACATTTTCCTCTTTCCAATGATATATTACATGATTATAGGGGTCATAAAAATGTTTTGATATCTTGCAAACATTGCTGTAGGCCCCTAGGCTCAGGTTATTCTGCAGAAAACTAAGGGCCGGTAATGAGATGTGGCCTGTTGCATGGGCAGTAGGAAGTGGGTGGTGAGCTGTGGGATATGGCCTGTATCATTGGTGTAGGAGGTGGGTGATGAGAGGTGGGATATGGCCTGTATCATTGGTGTAGGAGGTGGGTGATGAGAGGTGGGATATGGCCTGTGTCATTCGTGTAGGAGGTGGGTGATGAGAGGTGGGATATGGCCTATATAATTAGTGTAGGAGGTGGGTGATGAGATGTGGGATATGGCCTGTGTCATGAGTGGCTGATGAGCTATGGGATAAAGGGAGACCTGCAGTGAATGACCAACCTCCGATAATTGCATACACTACACTTGCATAGTCAGCAAGAACTCCACATGTATACAGTAAGCTAGAACTCTGGCTTTCAACCTGTGTAACTTTCTTGGTATTTATCTGGGGAGCATACGCTGTGTGCAAATGTTGTTTTTGCCTCTGCAATGTTTACCAAGGGTAGATACAGCTACACGATTCTAGTTGTTATCAAATGGCCAGTCCCACAGTGGAAAATAGCTTTTTGAGGCACATATCAAGAAGCATCGTCACTTGAATAGGACTCTAGAATGTGAGTGTCAATATTGAATCATGTATAAACTGCAAAGAATAAATTTGTTCATATAACTCAGGATTATGTGTTTGGTTTTCTATTTGTTGGATTCTAAGTGTAACGTTCACCAATCACTTCACTTTCTGAAGGTTTGAGTTTGATCTTTTTTTATTTGGCAAAGTAGAGGCTTCCAACAGGTGCCAAAGAAAAATATTGGAAACTTTACAGTTCCATACAAAATTGAAGAAATAGACTGTCTCAGACAGTAAAGTAGGCAGCATATAGCGTCCAAACGACCAGGTGCATGTTTATATTAGCTACATAAGTTACATGAAAGGAATGATACATGTACTATTTCCCCAACTAGGCCATTGTATGAAATGTTGATACCATATACGCATGAATAAATATAGAACAATTATCTAACTGTACGCTACAGTACCAAAAAGTATAATTTTCCATTGGATTTGACTAAATTATTTCAAAGTATATACAAGTGAGTATAAATGCAGGGGGGGGGGAGTCCTGTGGGTCCAGACCCCTCCCCCCCCCCTTTTGGGAAAAAATTTAGATTTCTTTATTGATAATTTGATACGCTGCGAGTCTCGGCGCTTCACTTTTCGGTACTTTGGTGTAAGTTGGAGCCCCCCCCCCCTTTTCAAATTTCTGGGTCCGCCCCTGAAATGGTACAAGAACACACTAAACGACCAGTTCACTACTGGTATTGTAACACAGGGAGTGAAAGGGGCTTGCGTATACCGTCTACACCAATATTTCAACAGTGGATGTCCATAGTCCATGTACACCCTCAGAAAAGTGAGCGTCACTGTCGCCGAAAGCACTCTCACACTGCCAGACTTTCAGGTGATGGTGCTTTTGGCGACAGTGACACTCACTTTTCTGAGGGTGTAGTATGGACTCACTCAGCTTTTGCTACCATGTCTGAACACAAAGACCTACTGTCTGGGAATGCTCTTGGATGATATTTTCAATTAACTTTTGTCAATATTAAAGATTATTACGGACTTGAATGCACATTCATGACTGCCGTTTTTATTGATCACCCTTGAAACGCGTATGTATTTCTTAGGCTCTCTTAATAAAGGTGGTTCCTTACTCAATTCCCCTTGATAAGGGAGCTTAATTTGTGATGATGTTTACAGATAGTTACTCTACCCGAGGGTAATATGCCTACTCAAATATCACTGAAATGGATATAAAGCATATTCTTGGTAAAGCAATTTAAGAGATATACTTGACGTTGAATGGAAGTTCATCATGCTTATTTAAGAGAAGGCTGGATCGAAGTCCACTCTTTCTCTGACCTATAGTTCTGAGCTACATAAGAAAGGGAGGGCATGGATGTTTTTCTGATTAAGTCGTAAAGACGCAACATGATTGTTTCTCTAACTGTTGTATAATATGTACGAAGATTGGACACAAAAAACAAATAAGTGTATTTTAGGTTACATGGTCAGGAAATCTAAGCTATAGGTAGGTTGGCGCTTTTCTTACTGATACTGATTAAAAATTAATTACATATACGCTAGAAATTGAACCATAGATTATTGTATTAACTTGTGGGCCATAAACATCAACTTGCATATGTTTCTTTTACTGTGCGTGAATATTATACTCAATATTAAACTTTCTTTGAGAATCAGAACTGCAGATATAAAGATTACTTACAAAGTATACTGTCACCGGGACAGTTATAACTATACAGATACATGCATCCTGTTATCTGGATATACGTAGGTAATCTTTCATCTACACAGTGATACGAATAACCTTACACCTAATGGCCACCGTCCACTAGGGAACTACGGCCGATTAAGCCCATACACTTCCTATATAAATTCGGCCGATTAGACAGGCAGTTATACTGTAACCTATCATCTGGACAGTTATGTGGATATTCTATCATATGGATGAAATATCTGGACAGCCTTACAGGTAACCTGTCATCTTGGCAGTACCATAGATAACCTGTCATCTGGGCAGCACTATAGATGACATAGATAACCTGTCATCTGGACAGCTTTAAATGAGCCTGTCATCTGAGCAGTCATACAGGTAACCTGTCATCTGGGCAGTCAAACAGGTTAATTGTCACCTGGGCAGCCTTATATGTAACCTGCCATCTGGACAGTTACATAATGTAACTTGTACAGTCATGCTTGCATAGATCTATGATACTGGTAACCTGATGACTGTACAGTTGATTCTGGCTTTAAATCCGCACAATTATCTGATATTCTGGTCTTCTATATGCTCATGCGGGATTCAGATTGCTGAAATGTAACATGTATATACATTCTCGGTCATGGAGTGTAATGTTAATACAAGGAAAGTAGCATGCAGAGAAAGGAGAATTTAAGACTATCAATAGCAGGACGAGCATTACATAATAAGGTAAGAATAAAATGGGTATGATCCCCGGGAAGGTTTGACATTGTCTTTACACTAATGAAGATGCTCACAATATTACAATATATATGCTGCCTACTGCGGAGATATTCGGATAATATGCATTTTAATTTATTGAAATGCTTTCTTTACGTCCCAACAACTACGTCTTGAACACTTAAAAGCGATCATTCCACTCATAGAAGCCATGGATGTGAAGACACATACGTTCCTGAAATACTGAAGCACTAAGAGAAAATTGATATAGGGAAGCTGTAAGACTATGACATACACAGCTGTTTTCTGTAAACGTCATATATGCGACACTATAACTTTATTTTGGAGTACCTATATGTGCTTGCCGGGTTGTTTTGTCAAATGTGTCTATTTTTACAGCAGTTATTCTACATGTTGACACCAGGAATACGTTTTTGCATCTGCTTCAGAGCGTAGTTTCACCAAACTGCTCCTAAAGTGTTGTTTTCCAGGTTATGTGCTTATGGATTTAATCCCAGGAGAAAACGGTTTGTCGCTGCAGATATTTCAAAATGCAATCATCCTATTTTTTTTAAATCAATAATAGTTAATTGGTATTTTAGAAGAAATCAAATTTGATATTGACAGAATCGAATGAACTTATGGTACGAAATAAGAAGCGATTGAAAACATTATCTGACCTACCTTAACTATATTTTCATACCATGAAAGCCAAGTAAAATAGCGCCATATGTATATAGTTGATCAACTCACGCCGGTCGAGTTACTCCCTTTTCTCATGTATGTCTTTGTAGACCACTCATGAGACGTATACCCGTGCGGTGGGCACAGGTCGTAAAATCAGCATTAACAAATGGTTGAACAATGTCCATCAACCGGTTTTCAATGGTATTAAGCAGAAATGGACGTTGTAGGAGTAGTGTAGGAAATTGCGCAGTAGATGCAGTATAAGTGCGCCTTTTTATGTCCTATTGCAATTTTATCATAAGCATGATATTTAATGTACAGGTTTTTCACAAAGTTGATGAGTGTCTGTTGGTGACAGGGACACGTCATATGAGGAATTAAAATAAGGAATCGAGATTGCGATTCTCCTTAAAGCTGTGACGCATGTTTCTTAAAAATATCCTTCACATAGACTTCATTTTCATCACTCTCTCTTGACAGCTCGCTTTAACATGACTTCTGTAGTGTGTTCTTGTGGGTTTTTTTTCAAAGATCACAAGCACTGCAAACTATCTTGTCAATTTTCTCATGTTAAGGATAAATTACACATTGTGTTAAGGATTTTCATTTCTCAAATACTCCACAGCAACCCCACCCCCAATGCTAAGAACTTAATCACACCTCGTTGTTTGGAGATACATTTGTGATGGTGTCGACCCTACTACATGTATGCTATCTTCAATAATGGGAAACGTTTTGTGTTTGTGTCACATAGAAACAGTGTCTTTGGAACTTAGAAAAAAAAGAATGACAATATAGGGGTCCAGTGTAGGGTACCATTCTCCTGGTGTGTCCAACGCAATCTGCAAGTGTTTGAGTGGTGTCCAGTGTCAGGCGAGGGGTTGTAGTGCGGCAATGTAGCAAGCTTCCTGGGTTCAAGTCCTCATACCATTAGTTCTAATGACACTTTTCAGTAACCACTACAAATGTATTAAGCAGAAATGGACGTTGTAGCAGCAGTGTAAGAAATTGCGCAGTACATGCAGTATAAGTGTGTCTTTTTATATCCTATTGCAATCGTATCATAAACAGGATATTTAATGTTCAGTTTTTTTTCACAAAGTTGATGATCAGTGACTCTGTTGGTGACAAAGACATCTGACATATGAGAAATTGACATAAGGAATCAAGATTGCGATTCTCGTTAAAGGCATGACCTACGTTTCTTAAAACATCCTTCATGTAGACAACATTATTTCATCACTCTCTCTTGACAGCTCGCTTTAACATGGCTTCTGTAGCTTTTTTTTTTCAAAGATCACAAGCACTGCAAACTGTCTTCACAATGTTCTGATGTTAAAGGTTAAATACATATTAAGTTAAAGATTTTCATCTCTTAAATACTCCACAATAACCCCCACCCCCAATAGCTATCTACAGATGAACTACTCTCTGCACCTTGATTGGCCTCTAGTAGAAACAGGCCCCAGGTACATGTATTATACTATGATATATCCCATCCTCGGTATGGAAAGTGTGGGCCTGGTGCTACACTTGCATTTGCAAGTCTGGCTAAGTGTCTATATACACAACACTAAGTGGAAATTAAATCCCTCACACCTGGACAGCAGACAGAATGTCTTCCAGGTGGGTTCACCCTGAGGTTTACATACCTGTTACTGTGTGGTCAGTGTGTTTCAATAATGGGCGATAATAACAGATAATGGCCCATAATGGGGGAGGCTGCTCGTGCGCCTGAAACCGACCCCCCTGCAAGGGCATCAATGTCGACAATATGTCATTGACCACACTGCCCACACGGTACCCCACCCCGCCCCTTCACCCCCAATGGGGTCCACTCGACTCCTCCCCCATGACCGACCCTTGGGGAACCCCACCTCACGACTTAGCCTCATCCCACGGTCGGTGGGTTCCGTGTAGGGACAGAAAGGGGATTTGTTTCAGGTAAAATGGGAAATCCTGTCGGTGCGGGGCATATAAGCCCGCTTCTTATATAAGATAGGATGGCGTTAACATTAAGAAGCACACTATCGTCTTTAGTGGCCTGAGCCTACTGCGTGTACCGAGGTTTACCATATACATGTATACACGCCTCTTCATTTTTTCTTCTCTCTTCCCCATCACATTTCATGTCTCAGGCGCGTCTCCCCCTCAGCGTAAAGGTAAGTCGGGCGTGGGACTCAGCCCTCCCTCCTCACCCTAACCTAGTCTACACTCCTTACACTGTCTCACCCCTGACTACCCCACCACCACCCCTCTACCTGAAACCCCAGCCTCCCTGTCCCATACCTCAACTACCCCCCCCCCGACCCCCAGCTCCACACACTCATGCAACCTACCCCAGCACACACAATTCCCGCCATGCACATGCAAAGGTGACAAGTGGCGCACCTGTCCGCCTCCATTCTCCCAGGTGAGGTGATGTTACCTCAGCCCTTGACCCTGTCCCACCCCACCCCTGACCCCTCAGGTAGTACCCCCTCCTCTTCCCCGTCACTCAGCTCACCACCTGAGAACTACCTTCCAGCAGCAGCAACAGCACCGACAGCACCAGCAAACTCACAACAGCACATCCACATCCCCAGAACACCGACATACTTGAGGCATGGCTTTAGCGCTCTTGTGTTCAACCAGAGAATTTTAAGCCTAACCACACAGCTTAAGAGAAGTGTCAAAAAAAAGGAGGAGGAGAAAAAAGTAGTTCCCACCACACACTGTGGGTAGCAACATGCATGTGTGAAGCTGAATGAATAGTTAACACCAGTAGATGCTTTTGTGCCTGGGGGCTCGGCTCACCGGTGTAAGGCCTGACTCAGCCATGTATAGGAGGTGGCAGGTGGTGTGACCAGCATCTTTACTTCTCTTCAAACACCAGACAGCCACCTTAACTTTCAAATGTATTACCACAACCTTAACAGTAAACACATTCGGACATCTTGTTACAAAGCTGTTACTTTTGTGAAGCGTCAAGTATATTTATTTGAAGTAGCAATCCAAATTTGCATTTTATTTTGGGGCGGGTTGTTTCCAAAGTGTGTAGCCTTCTGGTACATTGTTCGCCATGGACGTAATTATCGGGTTGATTATGTATAGTTTGGGCGATTCAGTTCATTTTGGCACAATGGACTTAAAACTAGGCCACACATGCAATTTACCAATTTAGAGGAAACCCTTTCATGCATAACACAGTACATGTAGGAGAGAGCAAACTGGTGGCAGATATTACTATCAAATGATGCGGGTATCCAATACACAAGAAAGTACTTTAATTCGCAATACGGTGCTTCCATTTTAAATGAAAGATGAAAAAACATGTCGAGTACATCTTGTGCACACTCTTTGCCTCTCTGCCGTCTCCGTCCAGGACAGATCTGTTCATAATTGCTTCGCCCAATCGCACTGTTTTCCTCATCAGTTTTATATATTTATTTAGGAACATTATCTTGTCATATCAAAAGAATCGAGGATCAGCCTTCAAGAGTGTTGTTTTGGAGACATTTTAAGGGTCAAGCTAGGGGGGGGGGGTGAGGGGTACATGAATTCACCTTTTCTCATCGAAAAAGTAAGGAGTGCACGCGAACGACTTCCGACCCGTCAGGAGAGTGGACTCGTGGGGGGGGGGGCAACATTTTTTTAGATCCTTCTAGGGGGTGAGGTGAATATAGCGGTCTCGCGCGAAATCCCCTATCCCCAATACTTCCTAAATGAATACGTGGCAGCCTTCCCTTCTCATGACTACTAAAACTTCCGCGGTGAAGTATACTATAGATGTACACATATGTTTTATCTAAATATGCTATACATAAATAGTGAAAACAAAATACGTCCTTTTATAGTGTACATATTCCACTTCCCATGTAAAATAATAGGGTTAGCGACAATGACGCTGACTTTTCTGAGTGTGTACTCTATGCTCAGCTACATTAACTTCTATAGCCGTGTACCGACCACCCAATAATTCCACACTGTATAATACCTACATACAACAAGTCCAGGTGCCAGTCACACCGGCTATAGGGTGCATAATGTATTCTCACTACCTGGCTGTCCATTTTTGGATCCTACAGTTGGATCTGAGATCAAAGGCTTTGACACCCAATACACGGTAGCTGGGACACATATACATAGATCAGCTTCCTGAATAGTCGTGAAACTGTTTCAAGTAGGGGGAGGGGTGTCCAGGTACCTCAAAGCTATGATATCGGTATAATTATTATATCAAGGGCAGCACACCCTTGGCCTACAAAATATGTATGCCGCGATACAGTTGGGAGAGTGTGCTCATAAATTTATATGTTAATGTACTCTGTGATAAAACGGTGGGGTCTTTTTGGTAGATCCTGCATGCAGCATGCCTTAGAACCACCCTGCTGCCATAAAATGATCTACACCGTTTTCATTATTGACTTATTGGATTTCCATCGCCATGCCAAGCTGCCGGCAGCGGCTTCCAGGCACCTCCAGTGCCCACTACACCCACCCTGTATAGTGTTGATTATCATAGCTTTGCCTATGATCAGGACTTAATGTTAATACCCAGGCAAGTCTTTCATTGCCTCTCCCTCGACGATTGGTCACACTCCCTCGGAACATCCAGGATATCGATTTGTCATTGATTTTAGCATGCAACACGTGTCTAATCATAAACCAGGAACTTAGTAAAGCTTACTTGATCGCCACCCGTTAATAACGCACCCATCACTTTATCCTTAATTCACATATACTTTATACTTAGTACACTGGAGGGGATGCCATGGAGGTGGGTATCCCACGATGCTGTCCCAATACCTGGAGGCCTTGCATGTTTTGTGTAATATCGAGGGTCCCAGCCAGCTTTTCATAATTAGGTCCTTGACCTGGGGTTTTCATTGAATTCCTCTTTCAATTCAACCTTGGTAAAATCTCGCATTGGATAATAAACACTGATCATTTACATTGTTTACCATATTGGGTATCAACATTTGACATTAAATGGCAGAAGTACTGATTGTCTGTCAATCCAAAATGGTCATTACAATTTCTGTCCCGGGATTAAATTGGAATAAATGGGATCTGGATATCTATAAGCATACCCTATAGAAACCTAGGTACCGTGCTTCTGACCATAACACACTCGTAAAGTACAGACTGAAATTTTATCCCTATCAATACTTTCTGCTTTAAAGATATTTTAATGATGATGATTATGTGTCGTTGCTTTACCCCAATTTACACATGAGTCGGTCTGTGTTCTCATCCCAGTTCTTCCTGAACAGTGTTGCAAATCAAGCTGTAACGGTTTGCCTTATCACAAACTCGTGAAGCGATCTTATAAGTAACAACAACAACATTTCAGTCTGTACCGACATCACTGATACCTAGCCACAATAGTATAACTGCAGTAGGTTAGTAGGGGTGACCCATGGTGACCTTACCCTATATACCTGACCGTCCCACGCCCCCGGCCCGTGCGGCGTGTGGAAGGTACAAGGTTATATCATGACAGGTCATTACCTGTCCTTGTGAACACACTGACCGGTGGGCAGGCTGGTGGGGAGGCACTGGTCACTCAGGTTAACGGTAGAGTAGCCATGTAGGGGGTCTGCATGGGTCTGCGGGGGTGAGGCCCGCGCGCGACCTGACACTGACCCATACACATGAGATGAATGACCTGTCCATCTTGTGGAGAATGACCTGTCCATCTTGACCGGCCAACGGGACCTGTTAAGGGGCACTTAGGGGTAGAGGGGATAACGGCTTATATTCAGGTGGGAAGCTTTAAGAAGGGATGGTTATTTAGTAATAAAACGACTGTAAAATGAAGGTCACCGTAACCTAACTGCCTTCAAGTTGACCCTGCTGACTCCCAAGTTCACATAAAGATATTTCAGTTCCCTTTATATGAAATTATCATGCCAACATAATTATGTGGGTAACAGTTTGAGTTTTTATTGCATAACCTGTTAGGGAGTATTAATAGTTATACAAATATTGTATGTCAGATTGAAAATAAAGTTTGTAATACATCGATTATACAATAAGTAAGCAATTGGTGAGAGGCAATAATGGCAGCTGACCTCAGTACATTTTACATGAGTGACTTCACTCAAGATCCTCAACTTGGGTCGATTGACTCGCTCGTTGAAAGAGAAAGAAAATAAAAATGATTATGATATGATATATTATCATGATATAACCGCATGAGCGTATTTATTTGCATGTGTGCACTTTGGTCTCATGACCTTAAGGATAATGGCGGATTGATACAGCACGGACTAGAATTCGGATATGAACAATACATTTAAGACCCTGTCATGCAATGATATATGTGATGCAGGATACTTGTATGGAACAATTAGTTCATTAAACAATGAACTTATTAAATAATGGGTTCTCCACACTGGAGTGTATAGTTATGTCTATAGCTGTGGGGGCATTCTATGTATTGTGTCTCTATCATGGCCTAATCTTCATAACTGTAGGATCATTCACCGCAATAAATTCCATCAATAATATTGAGTTGGGATTTTAGTTGTGTCATAATCATCTTAACACATCCAAAAACGAGATATAACTTTTTAAACGAGGAAGTAAAATTGCATTTTGAACTAACGTTTGAGGATTCATGAGGAAGTTATTACTCTGAAATAACAGAAAATTTACATTAAATTGACGGAGACCGCAAATCTTGCATTGACTGATCGTTATCTCTTCAAGGTAGCATCAGTCAATATAAGTACTGGGATATATCTAGAGGGGTCTCTTGAAACTGTTCTTAATCACCAAAGTAGTAACCTCGGTTGGACTGTCGTATATATCTCAGGTATTTATGTGACTCTTTCCTCATATACGTATATGTGATCTCTATAGCGTTTAAGTTGTGATCTCTTATAGAGTTTAAGGAAATCTCGCACCCTCAGAGAAGTGATAGTCATTGTCGATAAAACTACCCTCACATGAGAGTCAGGCAGTGACTGACTCTCAGGTGAGGTAGTTTTAGCGACAATGACTCACTTTTCTGTGTGTGTGAGCTTAAAAAGTTCAAATATGTTGCAGTATATGGGATAGTATCATGTATGGTGGTGAGGCTACTCGGAGAATTTCAGCAAAAATGTAGACACATCTGTTGAATATTGACACATGTGTTGGTGTTCCTAAGAACACAAGTGTCCGAAAAGGGGGAAGGAGGTAAGGATTGACATGAAGAGTTACGGGTCCTTAGGGGTCTCGACCTGGTCCGTTGGGGCTGGAAAGGGAGACGATGGGGAAGGGGGTGGTGTGTGGGGATGGTATAGAGTGCACTGTAAAAAATAGATGTACTTTCTACAAGGATCCAATGTAAAACGCTACGGTGATTCACCGTTATCCTGAAAACATTGAAGCATTGTAAATAGCAAATAGTTTACGGTGAATCAGTGTAATGTGGCTACATCTTGTATAGGAGATTCAAATAACTGGGATTCAACGTAGTTTGCGTTTTTTGCGTATACCATCAGGTGGAGCCACATAAGTTATATTCTGCCACAGATTTTGATTTGGGAATCCCCTACACAGGAAGTGATGTCATCAACTTAGGGAATCCTCTCAGGCAGCAATGGACATGGGCTATTAAAATAAAGCAGGTAAGTAAATCTGCATGCATCCATGAATGTATGGCTTATTTTGAACCAGAAATATTCTGCAATGGAAGTTAGGTTCTTGAAGATTATGCTGAGTGAAGAATTATGTAGAATCTGCCTAACAGGAGACCATTGGAGGGCAAATTATATTTGGGTTTCCCTGAGTATAGGTCCCCCACTGAACAGTGCACAGGTGTAAGGGTGGGAGGAGGGAGGTAGCATTTGTACTAAACCTGGAGATCTCAATGTACAGCCAGAGCAGTACATGTACATGTCTAATGTATACAACCCCCTCTCCCAATGGGGGGAATATAGGGAAGTGGGAATATATTTCTGAAAAAAAAAAAATTCGGAGAAAAAAGTTTGAAATTGCAAAAAAGTGAAATTTCCCTAAAAACCCCCTATTTGGCGAGAAAAAAGTTCGAAATCGCAAAAAAGTGAAATTTCCCCATAAACCCCCTATTTGACGAGAAAAAAGTTCAAAATCGCAAAAAAGTGAAATTTCCCTAAAAAAACCCTATTTGCCGAGAAAAAAGAAATCGCAAAAAAGTGAAATTTCCCTTAAAAAACCCTATTTGGCGAGAAAAAAGTTAGAAATCGCAAAAAAGTTAAATTTCCCTAAAAAAACCCTACTTGGCGAGAAAAAAGTTAGAAATCGCAAAAAAGTGAAATTTCCTTAAAAAACCCCTATTTGACGAGAAAATAGTTAGAAATCGCAAAAAAGTGAAATTTCCCCATAAACCCCCTAATTGACGAGAAAAAAGTTCGAAATCGCAAAAAAGTGAAATTTCCCTTAAAACCTCCTATTTGGCGAGAAAAAAGTTCGAAATCGCAAAAAAGTGAAATTTCCCTCAAAATGGGTAGTTTGGCGAGAAAAATTCAAAAACGGTAAAAAGGGAAATTTCCTTAGAAAAGGCTAGTTTGGCGAGAAAAGAGTTTGAAAACGTGAGAAAGTGAAATTTCCCTAAGAATGGCTGGTTTGGCGAGAAAAATGTTCGAAGACCTGAAAACTGTGAAATTTCCCTAAAAAGTGGAGGGGTGGGGGTTATCTAGGGTGTAGAAGTGCATTAGGTACTCATAGTATAGTGTAGGAGACATGGCTATAGGAGTGTATCAGGTTAGTGGTACATAGATAGAATATACCAGTTAAAGTGGCTATATCAGACTTTTTTTTCTGAATTCCAAATCTTACTTATAATGTGTTGCAAGTCATGTATCATGGTCCCCCATGCACTTCCCATTTAAACAGTGGACCAACAGCCACTGTCAATATAATGTTGCCCTATTATTGGCTTCATGCTGGGCAAACTCCAGGTATATGAGGTGATAATAATGATTATGATCATAATGGATAAGTCTATTCTGTTGCAGGAGAGGTCTTGACTGCAAGTCAGTTCATGGCGGCCACCGATGCAGTGGTCACCATGCAGGTGGCCACTTTCAAACAGCATTGGGGATGCTCTGTGCACTGCTCTACGATCTAAACATCCATTACTCAGAGAATGTGGCTGTCACACTTGAATTCATCCAAAGGTATTAGTTAAAAGATGCTTTGACATAAGAAACTTTACTAATAGTTTAATTAGATAAAGAGAAACATCATATAAATGACTGTGTGCTGACCATTTCTTTATCTTTAACTATCTTTATGCATGACTTTTTTGCTCCATTAATGGTATATCATAATTGTCATAACATATCAATATCAATATATAAAATAGAACATTACCAAAAGCTCTAAGATCAAACTCTATATCAACAGTAAATGCAGTTCAATATGTGAAAAGAATATACATAGATTGCAAACATATATCTCAATATTCTTATAGTCCATTTTAAGTAAATTAGCAATGCGAAAGTTACAAATAATCAAATTAATTGATAATGGCATGCTTCTTCAGTGGACTGCTTGGTTCGTAAATTATAACTAATGTTCTGTCCATGATCCAAGCTCAATGAATCATACCTCACACTCATTTCATTTTCAGATGTTTCCTGAGAATTAGCCTGACGGGTGGATCAAAATCTGCCAAGAAGAAGGCAGTGGCAGGGTCTCACCATCGGATTCTAACTTTAATAACAATGTTTAATAACCGTAAAGATTTGGACTAAGTAAAGGGTTATTCAGTCCACATCTTTCTTAAAGGGTCCCGGTAGAATCAAAGAGACACTTTAGGCTCAGTCTCACGACCTTGGGCCAATGTTTTCGTCTCTGACCGGGTGCCAGCTCTGACTGGGTGCCAGCTCTGACCGAAAACATTGGCCCAAGGTCGTGAGACTGAGCCTTTCACATCTATAGTGCAGAAGATATGTATTAAGTATGTACATATTATACATCTGCTCAAGGCCACTCAAAAAAATGTTTAAATTCATTACCGTGCACATCATAAAAATTGTGATTTGGGGAAAACTTGTTTTTTTACAATTTTGATAAAAAATATGCTAAAATTGACGAAATATTGGCAAGTTTGGTAGCAATAAAAGCTTATGCTGTCTGTATTATAACAACCTTTGGGGATCTATAAACACTAAATTACTAAAATATAAAAATTTATCATGAAAAGTCTTAATTTTCCTATATATCTAGGCCCCAAGCAAAAATATTAAGCACATTATGAGTGGATTATTAGATTTAGTATTGAATTGATATCAAATCATTGCTTTGATAAAATCAGACATATTAGGCATCATTGGATCAGAATAATTTTATTCAACAGGTTTATTGATACAATAGTCTAGCTGTAGTATTATGGAATGCAAATATCATGAGAATAGTACAAGAACATTCTTTTTAAGGTTTTCGAATTATAGACAGACAATTTTCATATAAAGGGTACATACCGTAAAACCTCGCGTATAAGCCTAACTCGCGTATAAGCCGCAACCCCAGTTTGGCCCGATCCTATAAGCCGCACTGGCATTCTGAATGACAGTGGTAAAAACTCGCGGATAAGCCGCACCCCTTACTTTAGCCTAAGGCTATAAATCACACATGCGGTGAGAGTCCTCCTGCTGGCCCTGTGTGGGCCTCCTGGCGGCCCATGACTTGGACACCCACGCTTCTTGCAGATATAGCGTAGGTATCATATAATTCCGACCTTGAAACAGCAAAGTTGGATGTGTATTTCGGAATACACAAGGCAGCGGCATGATTTTAATCCTATAATTGGTGTAATTAGTGAATGTGTATTGGGCTGGCCCTGCACTTATCAGTCTAAATAGCTAGCCAATCAGAAATGGATCCGCTTTCGCTCCATGACCTCACTAACACTATCTGTATGAGGCTAACGCCAATCTCGCTCCAAGTCTAGGCGTTAGTACTGTAAGGTCCACTGAATCAGGTGGCCCGTATCGCCTCCCCGTGGCCCGTGGGGCCTCTATGAGCCCCCCTCCCCACCTAATGTACAGTGTATGTACATTTAACACACATATAACCGGCATGTAACTGTAGTACAGTTATGTGGCGGTCACCCCCCCCCCCTCTCCCATTGGCGCATTGTTACTGTTACTAGTGTTAGGATGCTAGCAGGGATTAGCGGTGGGCTGCATTGTCTTAGGGCTGAGGTGTGAGTGGGCTTCATTGTCTTAGGGCTGAGGTGCGAATATGAGGCATTGACAACCCCCCCCCCCACCCCATTGCAGGCTATGTGACTCTTGCAGCTGTATTAAAGCCATTTTATTGTCATTTTGAAAATCACAATTTTGAAAAACTTGCGTATAAGCCGCACCCCGAGTTTGGGCCGATCCTATAAGCCGCACCAGCGATCTGATTCGCATACTAGCCGCGGCTTCTACGCGAGGTTTTACGGTAATATGTTTTTTTAAATTCCCACTTAATATTTATGTCAATACCTTATTGGATTTCATCATATATGGAGGCAATAAGGTAGCCATATGTCAGTCAAAATCCTTAAAAAAATGTTTTTGATCTATTTTCACTTCATTCCATTACACCAATATCAAAAGATCCTACCCAGAAATCTGTTTAATGAAAAGAATCCAAACTAATTATGTCTTATATGTGAAAATCTCTTAAGGCAATGATTGAATACTAAATAAATACCAAAATTGATTGTTATTTACCCTAAAACCTTACCTTAAAAAGGGCCCCAAATATCTGTTGGTTCCCCCCCCCCTCAAATCCGCCAATTACCCCCAACCCTGTTGTTGAAAAAATAAGCACTCCCATAGTGCCACCCCAAAAATATTTGTCAAACAAATGGATTACTGGGATATACGAGAGAGCACCAGCCAATCTATCTATTATTACATATATGCGTGTGTGCTAAAATTGGAATAAACTGTTGCATAAGTTATACACTGTGTTCTTTTTTGGTGAATTCTTTTCTATATATCTTCACCTGAAGAAGGCCCATCCGGCCGGAACTGTAGTGACGGTTTATCTGAATAAAATGTTTACTTCTGTCATCCTGAAAACTACTTTTCCTGTTTATTGATCAATTCATCATTGGTATAATAAATTTATCTCTCTATATTTTCTATATAGCCTTTTCACACTTTGAATACTAATTAATCATCTGCCAGAATATGAATAATTCAGCAATATATGTGACATGCTCCAGGAAAAAGGAAACTTAATGAACCCTGTAATAAGGCCCCGTTTCACATAACATCCCACATATGGCTAGCAAGGAAAGTGGATAATTGTCTGGTAAACAACAAGGAAAAATCATACAAATAACGGTGAATCTGTGCCAAAAGAACCGGGACCTCGTTGAACAGACATGGATTTACCGTAAAATCATGTTAAATATTAGTCACATCATGTGGAAACAAAACGCTGATTCATTGTAGTTTTTCGATAAAACAGTGAATAACCGTATATTAAAACATTAAGTTACCGTAATACCACTGCTAAATAAACACAGAATCTCTGTAAATTGAGAACGCTGAATCTCCGTCAAATTAACGGTGACAGTTCCCCGTAAAAAAAACGCTGAAAGCGATGTCCCGAAAGTTGCCGGTGATTCACCGTCATTTTGACGACATTTTTTTTACAGTGTGAGAGAAGCAGGATGGTTGGAGATAGCCTTCTTCTGTCTGGACTACCTGTCTAGGAAGCTGGCCAGGTGACCCTCAGCTCGCCCCCTGGGCCGCACATAGGCCCGGTGAGTATTTAGCCGACCAACAATGGCTTGCTGGACTTTCGACCCCGTGTCTTGACAGGGTGGATCTTTATGTCCAGGGCCGGACAGTGACGGGGTGACGGACGGTAGGGTAAGAGATCGGCAGAGGTCACCTCCAGCCCCCTCCCCCTCCTGTTAGACCTCACCTGTAGGCACAGGCTGCGGCTATACACCTGTTTTATGTTCACCCACCTGGGCCTGACCTTGCCTCCAGGACCGATCAATCCCCGGCCGAGACGCCCTGCTTCACCGAAGCCTGCCCGCCCCCTAGACGACCCCACAGTGTATACCCCCCCTTCCCCCACACACACCCCTTCAACCTCCTTTAGACCCTGGCCATCTCCAACCCTTACCGTCTTCCAGTATAACAGGGCTCCCTCCATGCACCCTACCCGCCTGTATTATACCCCATAGCACCCCTAGTATCCAGGCAGGGTCGGGGCCGTGTGAAACCAACGCCACTTTTTCATGTCCTGCCGGTTCAGCATAAAGCGGCTTTGTGCACGATCTGATCCAATAAAAATTCCAATGAAATTGGGCTGTTGCCATATACTACACACCTGCACCCCCTTCCACCCCCTCTCCTCCTGGTGCCCTAGATGCCTTCTGAAGCCTTAAACCCAACCCAGCAGACATGCCCATGTCCATGCATACTTATGCACCCACCTTAAGGAGGGATGCCTTATTATTCCAGACTACACCTACCGAATGCCATTTGCTGGCTTCTTCAGCCCTCACAGAGTATATAACATATCCATGTATATAGCATCATTGCATGCACACTTTGAGTGGCCGATATGCAAAGCATTGAAGTGTTACATATATAAACACTCAGGAATACCCAGTGCACGCACTGGAGGAAGCGTACAGGTAGACTAGATCTTTTCTGACGTCATCACCAACATGCACTGAGCATTATGCAATGTGGAGAATACGGTATTGACCATCCATGGTGTAGATAGGCACATGCCAGCCTGGAAATCAGCACCCACAGCCCTGGAGCACATTTTACACGCACTCTGTATCTATAGGATCTGGAGATGGATCAGGAGATACATGGCAAGTCTGGTTATAAATAGGGGATATCTCTGCTCTGAGATATCTTGATTTTCCTTCATAGATCGCTTACGTCAAAGACCTTTTTCTCAAATTGTAGCGAGACATTTGTGCAAATATATAGCATTCGGTTTACACGACGATAAATTCCAAATTGATTGATCCTATTTTAAGGGAACCCAGATTGAGACTGCACAATATATAGCTATGTCTACCCTATTATAGAGGTTGTACCATATCTGCTTCTTTTTCTTAAAAATAAAAGATGTGATTTTTTGGGCAAATTCTTCCAATGGTGATAACAAGGATTCCGCGCATCGTTTTGCTGCTACCAATTTCCCAATTTTCAGAAATGTTGGCCTTGGCTTGTGATGTTTTCACTTTCAAATGTGCAAATGTTTCAGTATTATAGTATAAATGTATGCATACATCATATTTTCTACATGAAAATACATTTAGAAGAAGTCGTGAGATTTCCTTGAGGGACTCCTGAAAATTGTCAGAAATTCGGTATCCACCCACCGCGGGGAACAATGATATAACCACAAATTATATTCCAAGTTGACTGGTACTGGTGCCTTGTGGTTTGTTCTTTGTTAACCCCAGCTGGTAAGGGTATACATACATACGAGACGTGGATGAGGTGAGGTGGGGGTAGTGGCTGTAGCTGGAGGGGATGGCTGATGGGGTTATGTCAAAGCATTCAACTAGAAAAATGCACGTCCGTGAACCTTGCTTATAGCGGTTAATTCTAGCCCAAGGCAGTAGTAGCCGCCGGTGTCCACCCGAAACCGCACTAAGGGAGTAGGGGGTGGGGGGAGTCGAGGTCCCTTTTTGGATGTTTAGGATCTGGACAAAGATGACAAGTATGTGCCTCTACATGGGTAAAAATCGACACGGGCGACACGGTGACACGGCCGTTTTAGGCCTTTTTTAAAATCGACGGACACAGGAATATTAGGGGTAAAAATCGACCCACAGGAAATTTTCTCTATGTTCTTATATACCTAAAAATCGACACAATGGCATGGTTCTTCCGCTAAAAATCGACACAGCGACACGGTCAAAATCGTAGGTACCCATGAAGAGGCACAAGTATGAGAACCGATGCCATAATATTATATAAAATTTGTCACTAAATATCTCAAGTGCGGTATTGGTAAGTGTTACTTTGTATAAAATTACCTTTCTGTGAGCCCCGGTTCTCTCTCTGTAAAAGTGGTACTTCTTATGGATTTCCATTGAGTTTTTGACTCTGTTCAGATTCGGCCGTTGCTTCAATATTTGGGGAGTCGGGCATTGCTGTTTTCGTGTTGGGGGCTTTGCACAAAACATTCTTATGTTCATGATAAATTATAATATTTTGAGCAGCCTTGAATACGCTTATATAATAGGATGTGATTATTTCTATGGACAATTTAATTAAGATACCATTTCGACGAGCCCATTTACAAAAATGAACGTTATCTTAAAGTAAGCGAGGGAGGGAAAGGTAAACAATCTGCAATTTAAGAAAAAAGGCTCTTGGGATAATATAACGGAATTAAGGAATGTGAACTTGTCTTTAGTATTACATGTGGTAGCCAAATGTAAGGACTGCTTGTTGAATTGCACTTAGAAATTGAATAGCCATTTTGCCTTTATTTGGTTGTGTTTTCTCAACTTTTGCTTGTGCACTCTCCTTGATGGTTTGTTTTTTCCCTTAGACTATTTCTCTGATGATTCACCCAGAGAACAACAGTTGGTGTCTATTTATAGGTAAACGTGTGCAATTCAATTATCCCATGCATCCACATCTACTTAGAAAAACCACAACCACCTCCAAACCCGTGATTCTCTCCATTGCCGTCCCAATGGCAATGGGCATTTTGGTCGCAATTGCCTGAACCACTATATAACAAATTGGCGAGCATGGAAATTCCTCGTCGGTGGATATTTTCATCCTCCATTCCGTGCTGTTTAATATGCACGCAGTCTGCTTTCTGACGTGAACGGGAGTGAATACTATGAGGAATACGAATCCATTTACATTACCCTATTGCTGACAACTTGTCGGCACGTTGGTGCTACAAGCAGTAGATCTATACGGTGCTGGTCCGATAACCGAGGGGGGGGGGCATCATCATATCTATATCCATGGGTGTTGAGAAGCAAAATTGTAGTGCATGCCCCTACCCACACCATGTACATGTATCTAATATTTGAAACTGTGTCAGTTGATAACATAGAGAAGAGTAGGTATTTAGCGGCATCAGTATATTTTTCTGCTCAGCTGCGAGGCCCCCGGACGGGTTTGACTCAAGCTCCGCCGGCAAAAGCTTCCCTTCCTCCCATCTCATACCTAACACTGTAGATAGTGAACCCAAGAAATGCGCCCTCTTGTACTGTAAACCAAAAGTAGATTCTACTACCCATGTAACGTAGTATATACTATAAAACTACAGTAGATTATACTATTATTAAGATTGACATTTACTTCTTAAAGTGTAGGGACACAAAAGCCCACGTGAGACCCTTTTTACCATTAAAATGAACATGATGCGACATTAATGCCCCTTTGTGCTAACAAGTTGCTTTTGAACACCCTCTCTTATCATTTTCTATTGATTCCACTGTAAGTTAGCTTCTATTATAAGATGCTATTTAGTTCCAAATTCTTATAAGGCCCATGATGCTAGCGATGCCAAATACTACATCTATAAATACCGTTTAAAAAAATACAGACCTTTTGATATGTGCTCATAAACGATTTCTATTGAATTTAATGTCATTTTCCCGTCGTTTATGACGTTCACAGTAGATGCGAATTATTTGAACCGTCACGAGATGCCCCTATAAAATGGGACCGAACTTTTCCTTTGTTAATGTTCCTGGACTGTATTCGATTACACTGTTAACATGCATCGTCTGATATAGGTATATTAACATGCCATATTAATTATGAAAGAAAATACAAACATGTATTTTCCCATAACACACATAATGTATCAGAAAGATGTACAAACATGTATGTTTACGGATTGAATGAGGAATGTATGTTTTCCTCTATAATATAAAGCTTTGTCGTTACTTCCATAATTTGACCAAATATATAATGTTGTTGATTGTTTTATTCCCAGCAATGCTGATTATTGTATAGACAGTGTCATATCCCCTCACAAACATTAGATATGGCCATGAGGTAATTTGATCATTGTTCCAATATAGGGTCATTCTATGAATACTTAAATCTTACAAATTAATGTCCATGGATGTAACAGTTACTTACAGAGTTGTCACCAACTTAGTACGGCAGGTATGGAATGAAATAACTACATGCACAAGGTTCAATTGGAAGAATACTTAATTCATAGTTCTCTATAAATGCATTGAGTTGTATCCCGCTTAGGTAAGCACTGCGTTGTGGATTATTAAATTAGTAAGACCCCACACCCAGCAGCAGTGGATACATGCTGTCACTCATGTCGCCCAGTGCAGACCTAAATTCATTACCACTAATAGCAACAGTATTGGTGACCAACCCTTTTCCACCTAATTTATCTTATGTGTCATCTGTGGATATTAATTACAGATTCTCAGCACATCACATTGGCAGGATCAAGTCATCCATTTGAGAAAATCTTTGTCATTTGCGGGGGTGGTGTGTGTCAGAGTCTGTTGTGTGTGTGTGCGCGCTGGGGGGTTAGGGTCAGGGTATCCTTATCTATCTACATATTACTGAAGGTCATTATTATGTTGCTTATGGATTGACAGACCCCTCCACACCCATCACCCCCCTCCAACACACACCATTCACCTCACCCCCTCAGAATCGTGTGACAGTATGATTCACAGTTGGCAGTATTTATGGTGGCAGTACACTGGAGGAATAGATAGCCTAGACGTCAGCCTGGTAAGTCTACATAATTGGTGAGTTTATTCAGTTTCATTGGTTGCTACTAAATGCCTTTGTTGCTCCTGATAATGCAGCCGATTTAGCCGTGGAGGAGGCTTCAGCATGGCCCCAGACCCAGCTGACAGATACTGGGACTGGCCCCACAGAGGCGATGGGCACCGTCCGACCAGCCTTGGAGTGAAGGGGGTGGGCATTAATGGGGTTGGGGGAGGGGGGAGGCTGGCACGTGTGGCCCACGGTTGTGAGGCATTATGAGTGTTGAGAGCCTGTGTTTGATTGGCCCATCTGTTAACACGTCACAGCGTCCATCCATCAGGGCCACAATCACACAGCCCACCCCGTTCCCACACCCCCAGAAAGCCTCTCCTTGACGACGGTTGCTGTAGGAAGGCCGACCCCTGCCCTGTTGTAGGCCTCCTAACATGACACCCAGCCCCACCCTCCACCCACCCAACTGCCCAATATATACCCTATATATCTGCAGCAACTCTTATACTAAGTAATAGCATTCACTTGATTTAGTCCAACTGCATTTTCCATGTACATTATACTTCAGGTGTACATGCAGTTTAATGGTTGAGGTTTACTATTGTAAGTAGTATATGAATATGTAGATAACTGTAAGGACAAAAGAGCACACACAAAGTCATATACCAGTGAACTTGTGAGAACTAAATTGTGTCATTGGAGGGGGGGGGGGGCATTTCCCTATGTGACCCCGGGGCCTATTTTCTCGGATGGGTGGGATATATTCATTATTTTAACTTTAATGAAGAAAATCTTCTTCAAGAATCGTATGAATAACGGAAGCAGAATAATTTCTACAGGACCATTGGGCTGACCATTATATTGCTCATTATACTGTAAGATTGTCTACGTAAATGTGTACGGTGGACAAAACGGATATATTCTACAGAATAATCATAATGAATTCAATAAAGGCATATGACCTAAAGTACTCAAGTCCAAGTACCGTTATATATGTTTGTCATGCTATATTAAAGATGGGAAAATCATGATATTTTGTAAACTGTATGTCGTAGTCTCTTTCAGTGACTGAGCAACAAATAATAAAATAATACCCAGATACCCTGATATTTGTGAAATTGGTACCGGTAATGGCAATGAAAATCGCTACATTGAGTACAGAGCCATTAAAAGTGTCACATTTCAGAACATGGGGTTGAGCAATGCATAGTTTCAAACCCCAAATCAAGTTCTAGGTTGGGTATCAAATTCCTCCACCGGGTGAGATGGCTCTCCATAGTTATTGAATCCACCAACAGCATGGAAACCACTGTGTGGGCGTAGCTGGAGGCTGTTTGTATGAAGCAATGTTGTTTAGCTGGATTTGATCAACAAAAATACGAAATTGCCCAGAATACATGCAGTCTCAAGATTCCATATTATCTATCTGGTGTAATATCATCCTTCCACCGGTGTAAGACTACGTGGTTCAAGAAGTTGCTAATAGTAGTATACAATATCTAACTAAATTCATCATATTATGTTTTGTGTTTTTGCTGAAATGCCTACGTGTATCAATACATACAATTGATAGCAATTGTAATATACACTAGCTATACCGGTGGCAAAATACACCAAAGGTCTGAGGTATATCTTCTTATCAATGTCCAATTCATTGAGTACACGGATATATGTATATAACCATGGGTTCTAGCAGGCCAATACCAATGCACATTAAACCGGACCTTACAATAATTATTAAATACAGCAGCGTTCCAAAACTGCAGGTAAGCGACAAGCTAAATAACGACGTTGTCAATACTAATGGGTAATATGCATTAAAACACGACGGTGGACACATGGCTTCCGGTGCCTATTAAAGTTTTATCATTCTAATTGAAAGCTATGTGCACGAGTCCGGTAGCACAATGTGCCACTATGAGTGTGGTACTATGAATGTGCTAGTCCACTCGTGTGAGCTGCAGGCCATGTGATCATCACACTGTCAGAAGTTAGTGTAGCTTCACAGTGAGTTATACTGTTGATTTACAGTATAAAAGACATAATTCTGGGGTATATTGTAGATTTACAGTTTAAAGGGACGTATTTTTTATTTGGAAACCCCAAAAAAGGTCATTTTATACTGTAAATCTACAGTTTAACTCACTGTGCATCTACACTTACTTCTGACAGTGCAGCTTCTTCACAGAATACCAGAATGAGGACACATCCAGATGAAATGGCCATCCGCATGTTTCACGGGCATCAATCCAGGTTCGCATTTCAAGTTAATATTGCCACTAAAAATACAAAGAGAAGTAGCAAACGTTTGACGCTAATGACTTTGCCCTACCTTGGGCCAAAATATCTCTTTCGGTCATTTCTGAAAAAGAGGTTGCTCGCTGAAAATGGAAAAAAGAACCGGTAAATGTCTAGCAGACGACAACTGTTCAACTGGACGTACAATGAGTGTCTGACACGCATGCGTGAGCGGTAGACTTTGGGATGGCGCCGACCGAGCAGCGCCTGCGGTTTTAGGCGTTGCGTAAAATGTGCATAGAGCAAGCTCACTGATGAAACACCACAGAGCTTATTGATATAGATGGTATGCAGACAAACCACAGCCTATTATGTTGAAGTCATGTGTGGTTTACATGAAATTAATTGACAAGGGAGTGGTGATTTCTTAACAACTGGTGGGTCTACCTCTCATTGGGGATTGGGGAAAACAAATGCCACCATCCCCTCTGCTGTAAAATTATGACCACTCCTTTAACGTGTGCAATAGCTTAAGTATGAACCGAGGACTATACTTAGTTGTTCTATTTCACATTACGGTGTAGCAACATTTTTTTGGTATACATGTTTCCCTAATTAGGAGGGGAAATCCCGAAGTAATTAACACATTCTTTTTTTCATTGAAGGCATAGTACGTATATTATATATGTTAGATGCCTTCTCATTATCCCTCATTATTGAGGTTATACTTTACCGTGGTACTATAAGCAACCGATTGCAAAGCTCCAAACAGATCCGAATCGTATCCACTTAATGTTAATTTAATGTTGACTCCCTTAAATCTCCAAAGGGTCCTCTCTGTATTTGAAGCTAGCTATAGGAAGTGTGATATTTAAAGAAATCATTAAAGCTCGGTGAATTCCACCTTACATTCCTATTTGGCCATATGTTACCACATATAGCTGGAGGGTGGAAAACACAACCAATTCAATCCTGTTCTATCCTAATTATATTTCACTTTTCAACAGCCACATTCTGATGTTCATCCTGAAGGAAAACGGTTCTTTCGTCACTTTTCAACTCCACCCTTTGGCCCTTTCATAATGAGACGACAAAGTCAGAGAAGACACCTTCCCAATCAGAGCATGGTGACGGTAGGGGATGAGCGGGGGGGGGGGGGGTTGAGGGGGGGGGGGTTGGAGATAGGATAGAGGTTGGTTGGTGAGGGATGCACCTGAAGATGGCAGTAATGGGGTATAGGTGGTAAGGGATGCATGGTTGAGAACATGAGAGGGTGGGTGGGAGGGGGATGCAGGGGAGTGGGGGCGAGCCCGTGGATGAGGGAATATATAAAGGGGGAGGGGAAGATGAAAGGGGGGTTGACTGGTAGGCTTGACAGGTATATACACGTTTTTCCTTAACCGTCAACCGTCACCAGGCCCACCCCTACATCACCCTTCTTCCAACATCACCCCCATGCACCTATATACCCAGACGAGAGCAGAAAGTGCAGCATTCATAGATCCTGCTGTGCACATCAGTCGTTTTCCCCCCTTCTTTTAATCATATATTGGAATGTATCTATGAATCGGTTATAGCTTATTTCCCAGTACAGTAGGTGTATACATACATCTATAAGTGATTGCTAAGATACAGTATACAACGTCATGTATATAATTATTTATATGATTAAAGCCTTATTATATCTACACCAGCCATGCCATGTCCTTTCAAAACAAAGCATTTAGAAATACAAGTAATTCCATATACAGGCCCCCAGTTAACACAGTGAAAACCAATTCATGATTATTTACATTATAACGTCGCTGTAAATTTGATCTTGATAAAACCTGGTCGACCCATGGTGAAGAGAAATAGGGGGCTGTTTCAAGTCTCCCAAGGGTCCGCCCCTACAAGCAGGTGCGCCTGTCTGGTGATGTGGCCTAATTACAATAACGATGTAATTGATCATTTCATGTGGAACATCCAAAATGCTACACTTAAATGTGATAATTAACGAGCACAAAGATTCAAGTGTTTTCCGCTACTAGTATCTGAAATAAGCCTTGCAATAATACAATTCCAAACTGACAAGACCGAGTGAATCTCTGGCAGTGGCATTGACTTGGTTTATCCTAAAGAGTGATGCTCATTTTGTTTACAGACTCATTAAACCCCCCAAAGAGGACCACCAGAGATGACACAGTAGATAAGGGAGCCGGCCTTGTTCAGCCCTATCGGCACACAATATTCAGGGTAGAGTTTAGTTTGCATGTCAGGTAGACAATAGGTACCCCCTGCAGCCCATGGAAGGAGGTGTGTGTGTAGGGGGGGGGTAGGTGTTCTACCCACAAACCAGACCCCCCCCCCCCCCCCAACAACTACCACCACACCCCAGGCAAATCCCAGATCATGCTTTTAGTTCTCATTAAGACCACTAGGAGGCGTGGCAGTGCAGGTGCAACTGAATGGGATATGGGATATAAGATAGTACAAGATAGTACTACAGCCATTATTAGTGGATGGATATTGAAATGTTTGGTATATTTAACGTTCTGCTGCTAACACCAGTGAGCTTCCATTGGTCACCTAATATATTTTACACATACCAATATTGGCGTGTGTATACTTGCACCATAGAATATAGACATAATTATGCCGCCAACGCAATCGATGTCTCTCGTACAACTGAACACCTTTACGAGTATTCACTATTCATAAAAGATTTACGATGCTTCATTGTCTTCGGGATAACGATGAAACATCATTGAGTTTTACAGAGTTTTAAACACGTACAAACTGCATCAAATGTTTTACAGTGTAGATGTCAATATGGCCCCAAATCATGATACATCCCCCCTGTTGTAATTACATCGGTTGCAATTTGGAGCAAGCTCATGAAAGCTGATAAAGCGAATCTATTCTATATATTTTGGAGAGAATAAATACAATCACCTTGACTAAGGGACCAGCTTGATCCTCAGGTGGGAGGTGTTCCAGGAGGTGACCAGGTGTGCGAAGGTCATAGGTAGGGGTGATACTCATCCACGGTCCCATTGCCGTTCAAGCAGAGCTATAGGGTGTCTATAAACCATGCCCACCAGGGAAAGTCTACTCCAGATGATAGGGGTAACATACTGTAACCTATGTTGATCTGGATGGCTAATATCAAAACCATATTCAACTGACAACATTCATGACGAATTGGTGTGAATACAACAATTTTTATGGTTTATTGTATCACAATCTGCCCATAAATCTAAGCTTTGGTTATTACCATGTCTATTCTGAAGACGTACCCCTGGGGCCTCATCCATGTCTGTTACCAGACTATACGGCCCAAAGTGTTTAAGATAATTGACCCCAGAAATTCATTAATTGCATGTTTGAAATAATTATCACATTACAAGGAGGGATGGAGTGTGTAGTCCTGACTGAGGGTGTGGCGGTTTACCACAAAATTATACATGCACTCTATGTACTTTGTTCAACAAGTCTGGTTTGGTACAATGGCCTTTATTTGACCTTTTATTCAACCTGTCTACAGCAATGTGTAGGACGAAATATGACATATTATGCGAAATCAAAGGACAGGTTCTTCTCTGGAATTGCCGTTTGGTGGCTTCCCCCTATTGCCAAACCGATTCACTTCCGATTGAATTGCTAACATTGCATGGCTTCTTTAAAACAATAGTTTCTTTCACCTACTCTTCATAATACATTATGGTGCATGCTTTTAATATGCAGTAATATTAGCTGATTCCTAAGCATTTGCTTCTAACTGCTAGTGGTTGTTGTGGAGTTGGAGATTTAGTAGTGATAGGGCATTACAACTAATAGAACTATCGTTTCCGTATCTCTAACTATTTCCCTGTCGGTCTGTCTGTCTGTCTGTCTCTCTGTCTGTTTGTTTCTGTAGCATTTGTGAATATGATTGTTTAATGGGAAGTATCTAGTTTCTTTGTGATAGAATAGAACCTGCTCTTATTATTTTTGGAAAAAAGACACGACGAAGTGTATGATGGAAGACGTTGAGACTTTAATTATGGAAGACAAGAATCTTCATGAAATCACAGCATATTTCAGTAGTAATTGGAAATGACCTGTCATTAATATGTGTCATAGGGAACTAGGGCGCTTCGTTTTTAATTCCCAATGAACGCACGCAATTAGGATAATCAGTTTATGCGCATGAAGCACGTAAATTGGACTCCCTAAATCTGAACTTATTATAAGTGCCCAATTATGTATAATTTATTATGCATCGGATAATCTAATACAGACCTGTGGTAAATTAGAAAGAAATTAGAATGAGATTTATAATTGATATAATGTTAATTACACATAATATATTACCTTAGGAGTATTTGAAGAAGCCGTTAGTAAAAAGAAAACGAGTCTTTCAGGTTACCCGAATCTGCATAGCAAAACAGCGCCGACCATACAAATATTATCCAACTTTGATCCCCCCTCCCTGATATTTTAGGCCATTTTTTAAAATCTATTTTAGAATCAATTTAGGGGTCCACAAGTCGAGGCCATGAGTCGGTGTTGCATTTTGCAAGTCAATCTTGTGGTACCTTCGGGGCCTACGTTTTAAAAGAATAAAAAGGGGAAATCCAACCTACCTACTCTAGATCTTTGAACCATCTAACCTGGAACAGCTTTGGCCTTAGTATAAAGGTGTGTATGTATGTACTGGTTGTTACTTCTCTGCTGATATACACAGCATAATTGTACATGACCACTACATCCCATGATGTATATAATGCATCATCTGATGTAATGGTCATAAGAATACCTGTTGAATTACATTTTAATTGGCCGGTATCGAACTGCTTCTCACACATATCAGATATCATCAAATGCGCCTGTGCGCATCCTAGATAAAGGAGTCGTATCAAATACCCGTTTAATAATACAATCGGTGGCTAGAAATCTTCATAAATAAGACATTTGGGACGTTTAGGTAAATCTAAACGTTATTAAACGAGTTTCGAAGTTCAATTAAGGCGGAAAGATATAGTGTTGAGCGGTTGTCCTTCCTCCTGGCCATCGCCCCGTCCACCCTGGCTCCATACAAAAGGTAGGAGAATTGCCCCCATCACAACAATGCTTTTATTGTCAAGCCCTGTACCAATTCATAACCGGCTACATGGAGTTGGACTTTGATGTCCGTCCTGGAGTCTGCAGTCTAAGGCCACACTGCCTCCCCCCACCACTGGCTGCAGGCCCTGGCTGTAGCAGGCCAATAAAGGAAAACGGAATCTGAGCAGTTGTGTGCTGTTTAACCCATCCATTGTCTGTCACCTTTTATAAAGTCTGACAAAAGTGGCCCTTCCTTCCCCGACGTAACGCCACGTAAGGGGCCATCAGACATTGTTCGAGGCCATAAAACCTCGGTAACGTCCTCAAAGAAGAGATACTGCGGTGTGCAGGTCCTTTTCTTAACGACTCACCCAAGTGTGAAGCTGAGCATGAAAAGAAAAGTTCCCTTTTTTACAGAAGCCTTCATCGTCTTACAGTACAACTATATTTCACATATCCCCATCAACCTCACCCCCTCCTCCTCAACCACCACCTCCATCAGCATAGGGCTAACTGCACTGCCCCCCCCCCCACTCCCTTCCCTCCCCCTTCCCACCATTGCAAGAAGTTCCTTCTTGAAATTTAAAGACGCTGCAGCTTGGCTTCTCTCTATTCAGAGTCTCTGTCCCTCAATGTCGGGCATTAAAGTTATGGGTCACGTGACAATAGTGGGGACACATCGATCATGTGACCTTGACTGAAGACGTTGCTTCAAGCGTGTCGTGGCTGTGGCTATCAGGTAGGTGGGTGTAGAGGGACGAGTGGGGATGTACCGGTAGTTTTAGACCTCAGACATCAATCAGATACACACAGACAGTGGAGTATGCAGCTAAATTACACGCTGTCCAAAAGGGATGCAGGCCGGAATACAGATGAGCCTATAGTGTACAGCCTGCAATTTTGAAGATAGCGAATTAAAGACATCGTACAATGGTTCGATATGCCCCTCATATATATGGGAGACGAGTCATTTGTTATTAGCTTGGGGGCAATCGTTTTCGCGACACCCCGGCCCTAGTGATGGGCTATAATTTGGCCCATCGCAATAAGTACTGATCTTGGAAAACAATCATAAGTATACACAGTGGAATAATGTGTGACCACAAGGGATGGAGTTCGCCATGAGTGGCCATGGGTGGCCCTTCCCCTATATCCACCAAGTCCCCACCTCATCAATAGCTCACAATAAATGACTTGGCCTTTATAGCTTACAGGTGATATATTTTATTAATTAAGACAGGCCTAAGTTATAGTGTCACTACAGTGGGAGAAGGAGGACTGAGAATATCATGTGTTAGGACATTGTACGAGAATTGCCTGCAGAACTGAACATACGCCAATTGCAAGGCCTTTTTCATATCTAATTCTCACGTATCCATGTACAACAATAATAGAAGGTATCCGATTAATCCACATCTATATGGTGCTGGAATCCCATTTTGATATCACATAAAGATCATCAACATAACATTGCCGTGAATGGTCCAACCTTCACACTGTAGGTTACACCTGTCGCTCATCTACACCTCCCTTCTAATGCCATCCTTCTCATCCTTACACCAACCCTATTTCTCTCTCCCCCCTCTCTCTTTCTCTCTCTCTCTCTCTCTCTCTCTCTCTCTCTCTCTCTCTCTCTCTCTCTCTTTCTCTCTCACCTGTCCCTTCTCCACATCTATGGGATCTCATTCTATCCGCCTCTGTCCGCCTGCCTATCTGCCTGCCTGTCTGTCTGTATACTTCTCTGTATTTCTGTTGTTAACCCTAACTACACTGTAAAAAAGCCTTATCCTCCACACCATTCGATATTTGGGCTGCATGTACTGCATATAGATCTATAAACTATGGGTTTTGAGTGCAGGCCATGGTGAAGTACGTGGGTTATACCATGGCTTCTCTATAGTATTATAGTGATGGCATTGAATTAAATAAAACAACATAACTTATGTAGATATGATGGGATCTGCATCCAATGAAAATAACATCGCAATATTGGGGTTATATTTTTTTTAAGAATCCCAACCACTACACACGCAATGATATTTATGAAGCGAAGCTACTTCAAATGATACGTTCGTATACATGCTAGTCTATATCATATTCATGCTAGTCTATATCATATATATGCTACTCTATATCATAGACAGGTTGGCTTACAGGTAAGGCCACTCCAAATAATATCCTTGTTTCTCATCACCATGGCCATCACCAAAATCGTTTGCTGAGAGCCTAGATTCCCCTACCTTTTTGGTCTGCAGCAAAAACCTCATATTTCTCATGGCATAGTGATGAGAATCACGTATTATTCAGAGTGGCCCAAGTGAGAGCACCCCGGTCCCGTCATCCATTTACAGCTGGTCGCCTTGCTGGTATGTGGTTCCCCCTGTCGGACAATTCTAGAAGACCTCAATGGTGCTGCCACCTGTATTCCTGCCACACCAAATCTAACCGGGCTTGGTCCCACTGGCCATATGGCATATCAAAGATGCCAAGTGGCATCACCCGTTTTTGGGTGGATGATGCCAATTGGCATCACCCGTTGTTAATTAGTTAAATTTGTCTTTATTATGATGCTATGTGAATTGAATTCCATTACCATAGCCTTCACTATGATCAATTTCAGCAGGATGAAGAGTTTGTACATTTTTATAAATTTAGCCTACGCCTGAATTTTGGAAGTCTTTTAACTCCTACTGTACACTCTTGGGAAACCCAATCAATCATTTTACTTTACAATTTAACAGGGGCGTGGCAACCGGGGGGGACGGGGGGGACATGTCCCCCCCACTTTTGACCAACCCCAAAAAAGGTCAAGCCAAAAAGGTCAAGTAAAAAGGGGACAAAAAGGGTCATAATACCCCTATGTCCCCCCTACTTGAAAACTGCTTGCCACGCCCCTGAATTTAGTTTATGCTATATCTTTATACATATCTTTTCCTTACCCTTTGTATTCAATTAGGGTACGTGTACATGGTGACCCATGGACATGTATGGAATTAAGATAGATATGATAGATAACTCCCTTATTGCATATAATACCAAGTAGGTGCCATGAGCGTAAACATGTAAAACATGTTACCCGCTAACACGTTTAAAATGGCAGGGAGATTAATTGTAACTTGACAATATAAATACATTGTACCTATCAGTTCAGCATCATTGACATTCCCGGGTTCACCACAACACCCTACTATCTAATGTCAGCAAGATGCCTTATACATGTATAAGCAGAGGCTGAATCACATCGAAAACTTTAGGATTTCCCATAAAGGGATTTCCTTGAGCCATGCTCCAATAAATCTATATCCTTTTTGGAATTCCCGACCAGGCTGCGAGGTGTGACCAACATATAATCAGGTTACCTGCAAACAGCTATATACATGTATACGCATCTATGATTCTTGTTATTTGATAACTAAGTAAGCATCTACTGCACAGGTGTGTTGGTGTATACACCATAACACTACCTATATGTAATCAGGACAGGAAGAACAGGAAGACACGGCCTGAAGTCTCTCTCTCAACATGGACCTAAGAGATGAGGTCGTTTGGTCAGCAGAGGCTTATAGCCTGGCAGAACTAAAACACAGTCGTTTTCAGTACCCACTTCTGGTGAAGGCAGACTATGGCTTGTATCGGAGTCTAGATGATGAGTCCATCTCAGTGGATCAGGTGGGTCATGTTGCACATCTATAATAATGATTTTAACTATCATTAAATAATAACTAATCATGTTATCACAAATAAAATGTTCGATTTTGGACAGGAAATATTGTAGCATAAGCCACTTGTTTCACCCTAGTGATATATTTATTAATTTTCCTCCAACAGTATAATTTTGTTATTGCAATTTATTCATTGTATATCCCATCCTGGCGTGCTGCTCCAAACGGAGGCAATATTGCTGTGGGGCAAAATGTCTATAGCCTATAGGTCATGGATGCAAAAAAAACTCTGCCAAATATGAACACGACCTATAGGTGTAACAATGTTATTTTATCTCTTCTGCTTCAGTTGCTGTTGTTGCACAAATGGGAGGAAAGTGAACGTGTTCTAGCAAAGAATAAGAAAGGGCTCGACATCACAATTCCAATAGACCACAAACACAAATTGGAGGTCTATGAGACAAATAGAACTCCATCAAAAGTTGGTAAGCCATACATGATCATAGAAAGGGCAAGGAGGTTTCTATGCCAAGGAAGATCATGCCCTGACACATGTGAATTATACATCCTGGTCCATATTGTTTCCACTCGTGATGTTGTTTCTTAACTTACAATAGTGGGTGGGTGAGTATATACTCGAGGAAAGAAGAGTTTCACAATTCTATAGGATGGCTATAGGAGAGTAGAGAAGTAGTACCCCTTTCCTCCCTTGTTCCACAGGAGAGTTCCTGAAGTCCGGGCCTTTTGGCAGAGTTTTATTTGAGACTGTGCTGGGAGAGTGGGTCTGGGCAACCCCTGATGGTAGCCTGAAACCAGTGGACAGGAATCAGAATGTATGATGGTAGTTTTTACCATCAGACTTTCTTGTTCCATTTCCTGTTCCTGTTCGCTGGTTCCAGGCTACCATCAGGGGTTGCCCAGACCCACCAACATTCCAAGTTTAATGTCATTTGGCTGTTACCAGAGCCTTCCTTCGGAAGGATTTGGGAACGTGAGTAACCAAAGGCTTGCTAGTAGACTGAGTGTGCTAACAGCCTTCAGACATACACTGTAAAAAGTGTTTCTAATTTAAACACATAAATTTACCCAAACACATTAAAGTTTAACACTTTCACCAAATCTCAGCATCTAAGCACTTTCTTCTGTCAGGAGGTACAGGGATATTTGAAGGGTCACTTGGATTGGTGTATATCAATGGATAGCTTGATAGCAGTATACCAGTTACTGCCCGCCAGACTGCTACGGTACATGACATAAATGTATCCAAACACGCTGCAAACTAAATGTTTCCGCTAATAATCTTATTGGTCACCATTTTCAATATGACCTACGTGTACATGATTGTATACTTGCCGTCAGGCCTTAACACAATGTATGTGTTTCTATGGCCTTCATAGGCCTGTTTTCACTTCAGAACATTGTCCGGTGCTTCAAGCCACCAGTTTTGGCTAGATTTGATCCGAACAAGATCGCTGAGTTCTACTTACATGATAAACTGTACAGCTCACAGGAATTTGGTGTTTTTGATTTGAATGCTGTACATTACCTGAACTATGTCAAGGCAAGTGCCATTGATGATGAAGGTGATTATGAGCTTAGCTAAGTCTCATATCTTACTTTTACTACTAGAATCAGTCAGTATGTCACTCAAAAAGTAGAAATGTGAACACTCAATATTGCTTTCAGTTATTATAAAAGCATACTACATGTAATACTGTAAACGTATGTATTTTTGCGCATTAATATTTTTGCGATTTGCCTAGAAATTACATGTTCACGTGTACTTGAATTCGCGGATTCTGGCATATGTTAGTTATAGGACTACATTGGATAAATTTTTGCGCTGTACATATTTTCGCGATTTTGAAAATCGCGAAAATCGCGAAAATAAGTACAGCGCGAAATAACATACGTTTACAGTAAGCATGATTGTGACAAATGGCTAATTCCTACAAATTCATCATTCATGTATTTATCCATGGCTACTTACCTGTTCAAGGAAATATCAACAAGGAATATGTTAGCATCATCCCAATGCATCTCAACATTGAATTCTTTGTTGGAAAGGGCATGAGACATTTTTCTAAAGATCACTACCAGGAGATGTTATTGTATATGTCTCGCCGCACTGAACGGTTGGTCTCTGAGGCCACTCACATTTACACACGTAGGTACCACAGAGCCAATTTGATTCAGAATTAGTTATAATCAAGTTCAAACTCTTATAACACTGACTACCTGCCATTTGCGAGAAGAAGAAGAAGAAGAGGATCATTGCATTATACATTATGACATTTAGGTTAATGACCCCCCACAGGGGGTATGCATGAAATTAATTGGTAATTCAGTATTAGAAATCATTTAAAAGTATCAGAATTAGACGTTGTCTTATCTAATTTCTATGGTTTATGTTACAGTCTCAGGGATTATGGAGTATGAAGATGTAATGGAGAAGGACTATATTGATATTCCTGGGTACCCAACATGGGGTCGCAATAAGGATAGAACACTCAAGCTACCTTTACCTCAGATTCCAACAGACCCACCACGATTCACCAATAGGACTGTGTGTATAGTGAAGCCAGAATTCCGTTTGAAACTTCCTTGGGGAACTGCAACAAGAAAACAGACACTGCCAACCACCAAGCAGCCCATCCCACATCAAAAGTCTGATAGCAACTCTCGTACCAGCTCATCCTATGAAACTATGACTGACCCAAATCTTAGAAATAAAGAGCGGCAGAGTTATTTGCTCCCCAGCTCGTCAGCTTATTACAATCTTCCTGATTCGGCACATGGGAGCCTTGTTCCCATCGGACGAGGTGACCAAAGTCAATCAGAATATTACAACGTTCCCATAACGACTGGCCAGAGAGAGCAGACAGCAGATGGAATGTACTACAACACCGGACAAGATTTAGATCTTCCAAATGTGTTACAAGAATCCAAATATGACAACGCTGTCCCTGATAGAAGTGACAAAAGTCACACAGAATATTATAATACTGCCCAGACACCAGAGAACACTCAGTTTAAAGACTACCCTTTTAGTGACCAGCATGGCTCTGGGTTGCTTGATTCAATGGCAACTTTTGACTACCGCAATCTTTGGCATGGACAACAGATGATAACCCCCATCATTCCTGACACTAACAGCAGTGACAGCAGTAGTGACTACGATGACACAGCACTCTGCAGGGATGACATCGGCCCAATGCCTGATCCATTGAATAGTGGGCCGAATGCAGAGACACAGAATGTGCTTCATACTTTGTTGCCACCAAGGAGATCATCTAAGAGCACACTACCTCCAAAGGGAATTAATCGACCATTTCAAGTAGCAGAAGATCTGAACGCTTCACCTCTTAACAGCGAACACATACAAAGGGCTCCAACTGGATCAGCTAGTGGGACAAGTAGAGAGACTCAGAATGTTATTCCACCATCGTTGCCACCAAGGATGACACTTAAAAGCACCCCTACCTCAAAAGCCGTTGACCCTGCAGCATCTCTATTACCAGAACCCATAAGTCAGGATACTCTACTTCAAAGCCAAAAGTGCCAAATGGCCATGGGTTCCTCATCAAACAAGGTTTCCGGTGAATTTAATCCTGTTCATGGGTTTAACAGCACAAACACATACAAGACACAAATTCTTCACTCCCCTGCTCAAATACCAGAAGACATCTCAAATATGGGAATAATGGAGATAGGTGATTGTCTCCATCATCTGAGGTTGGGAAGGTGCAGAGATAAATTCAGAGAATTCAAGATGGATGGGAAGCTGTTGCAGCAGTTCAATGAGGAGGAGCTGATGGAACAGTTTGGGGAGTTTGGAATGGGAAGTGAAGCTGCAACAACGGTTGTGCTGTTTGCTAAAGGAGCCATGAGGCCATAGGTTCATTACCTTGAAATGATGAGACATATATAGGGGTACATAACATATTTTGTTGTATACGCCCTACCTTAGTCATTGCGCTCTGATACTCTCTGGTTCAGGATGAAATTACTTGTCAATAAACAACTTCTAATATGCATCTGAAACTGAAGAACTATCTCCTTACAACCCTGAGAATCGATATTTGATATGGAAAGTAATATTCATCTTCCACAACCCTGGTTTCATTCCATTTACTACACATAGATTGTGATCCCTTGTATACGAATGCCAGTGTTGATCAAACAGTTATTGAAATATCCATTTGAAAAAGTGAGGTTTGCTCAACTAGATTTGCTACTTTGGCTCAACTACCCTGTACTATGACTCAACCATTTAGATCTCACCAACCCACCGAATGTAGAGAATAGCCATGTATATAAACAATATTGTTGTTTTTCAAACGGATATTTCAATACAAATAAAATGAAAAGGCAAATAAAAAGGCACACTGATAAATAAAGACAACCATGTTTAAATTAATGTATGATATTTCCTTATTGTAAAGTTTAACGCCTATGACAGTAAATATGTATATAGCCTATGTACATGTATGTATTTTCTCCCTGTGATAGGCCTTACTTAACATCTGATAACTTGAGCGAATTGTGATTTTCTATTGTTTTCCATGTTCAACTACTTGACTACATTATGAAGAGCATCTATGTAATGATTTATAGTCAATAAAAATCAAACTTCAAAACTTTTGTATTGCCTATAATTATTCCTTCTAGTTTTTGAGAAGGACTATATGAACATTTCTGGGTATTCAACATGGGGTCGGAATAAGTACAAAACAATTAAATTACCATTACCCCAGAATCCAAGGGACCCCCCAAGATTTACAAATAGGACTGTGTGTATTGTGAACCCAGAAGTACATTTGGAACTCCCCTAGGTAGCTGACTCCACTAAAGAGCCGGAAAAGATAATCGATCAGTCTTACCTGCAAGTATATTCTGGGACTTTTGTACTAGCTCCTCTTATGAAATTATGACTGACCCAAACCATGAAACAATACAGAAGAACATGCAGTTACATCAATTTCGAACAATACATGCAGTGAATATGCTAATGCGATACAAGTACACGGGTCTCAGAGTGATGTCCCTAATATAAGAGATGACCAAACAGAATATTACAATTATCCAATGAAAGTTACACATCCCCCCTCAGGGAGAATCACTTTGCCCACCTTACGGTACCTGTGGACCCTCCTCTTGCAGCTGGGTCAAGTAATACAATGTCCACAGCAGCCTCTGACTATAGCCATCTTTAGTATGGCACAGCACTCAAAAGGGAAGCCATAGGCTTAATATGTAAAACATCAAGAATTCTCCCAATTATACAAAACTTTGGATACGATTCCTCCTTTGATGCCACCTCAGAAGAGCTCTTCCAAAAAGACCATAACTTCAACAGGCATTCAGCCCCTAGATTAAGTGCCAGAGGATCAACATATTTGACACCATCGCCGAGACCTCTATGGACATGGCTTCCACATCCAAAGGTGCTGGTTCAGGGCCATTGTAATTATGTTGAAGAATCATCTCATCAGCCGGTCACAAAACATCCACCTGTTAAACATGGGGAGACCACTAAGAAGCAGTTACTACACACTCCCTCCAAGATACCAGAAGACACCTTATCTGTGGGTAAATTGTCAAGATAGGTGATTGTGTCCATCATCTCAAGTTAGGAAGGTTCATAGATAAATTTAGAGAATTTAAGATAGATGGGAAGCTGTTGCATCAGTTCAATGCAGAGGAGCTGATGGAACAGTTTGGCGAGTTTGGAATGGGAATTAGTGTACACTAGGCATGTATTCATGAACCATGACGACAGGAAAGCATTACATGTAGTTAGCATGTAGTTAGCAAGATAACTATTACACGATCCAACGACAAGAATGAAACTTGTACTTGTTCTTAAGGCTTTCATGCAACTTTTCATGCAACTTTTCATATACATGTACTTAAATATAGAAACTGCAATATCACATAATTATAGAATAGATTTCAAAAGTTAATGCTTAACAAAGTTATGTGGACCTTAAATTTCAATTTCTACCCAGTCCTCTTCCTCGTGTAAAGTGCACTGCACAGAATAGAAAATGATATTCTGTCACAGTTTGAATAGTTTATTGTGGGATACTTTTCAGTTAACAAAATTAATATTGGGCATGCAACTCAGAGACTGCACCATCGGGAATATAGCTTGTGCATGGTGTATACATTTAATGTAGATGTGCATAATTATTATGCACTTAGGTTTAAGTCCAGCTCAACATATAATTTGTATTACATTCTTTGCACGTTCTGTTTGTCAGGTGATATTCGTATAGGTAGCCTAGTTTCATGTAAATGAACAATGTCTCTAAAATAATACCATGAATAAAAATAAATCATACATATTATGTAAAACTGAACAATGACACGAAGATCTTATGTTTCTTCCCACGACATATATCTCTGTTTATTCCCATGCTCTACTGGCTTAATGTTCTAGTTCCCACCCAAATTACAAAGTGTTTCAGCCAGTCACTGCAAGAGATATCCATAATCATTATTCAGGCAATTTCCTTAAGCCTATGAGGATACAGTTCCCTGGCAATAGATAACTTTTCTAAACAGTAGGATATGAACCTAGCGGATGAGGTGGTTTGGTCAGCAGAGACTTACAGTCTTGCGGAACTAAAACACAGTCGGTTTCAGTACCCACTTCTGGTGAAGGCAGACTATGGCCTGTATCAGAGTCGGGAGGAGGAATCCATCTCACTTGATCAGGTGAATCATGCAGCTCTTATATTACATTTCTAATGTAAAGCATTAAATACTCAGAGAAGTAAATCTATCACAAGTCTGTAGAGACAAAAGATGATTACATTGTATTACTAATAATGGACTATATTTTCTCTCTGATGGTTATAAACAAGCGTGCCTTTGGGGAGGCAAACAGTCATTTTATTTTGTCTTAATTTTGTCAAACCCAAGATGGGGTAGATCTAGCTTGTACATGACCTAAATCACGCCCGGGGACCATTAGATAAGCAGCATTATGGATCAAAGGGTCACACATCATTTGAAAACAACAACAGGCAAAATGACCTGTGACAAGGGAAACATATTATCATCTTCATCTGCTATGGTTTTCAAAACAACATCACACTGTATGTTCATCACGACAGTAAGATTTTAGCAAATAACTTAAACATAGAAATGATATATCTGATTCAATTGCCCTAGTTAATGCTGCTGCACAAATGGGAAGACAGTGAGCGTGTTATTGCAATAAATAAGGAAGGACTCCAAATCACCATTCCAATAGACCACAAGCACAAATTTGAAGTCTATCAAACAACAAGGACTCCATCAAAAGTCGGTAAGCTTAGACTTTTTTTTGATACTATTGGGCTACGTCATATTCTGTACATATTATATATATTGTACACGAGCATTTAGACACATTTGAAACCATGCTTTGTACTATTATAACACTGTATAATAATTTTAAACATTTACATGTACAATGTCAACATACCCAGTATTCTTTTTAAATTTTGAAAGATTATAATAGTGCATCTAGTTAAAAAACTGTGAGATCTGGTGATATTGCATCAGCAGATATTGCGACGGCAGACATATAGTGCCATAATAGATAATTAGCCGACAAAACACGATTTGCAGCCACACCTTTTAAGTTCATTCCAAATAGAGTTAAATATATATCCTGACCTTAACTCCCTAGACTATTTTGGGCATTTTACTCCTAGTACAGTATATTTTATTTGGCCTGTATAGGCCAGTTCTCACTTCAGAACATTGTCCGGTGCTTCAAGCCACCTGTTTTGGCAAGATTTGATCCACAGAGGACTGCTGAGTTTTACATACATGATAGGTTGTACAGCTCACAGAAATTTGGTGTCTTTGACTTGAATGCTGTACATTACCTGAACTATGTCAAGGCAAGTGCCATTGATGATGAAGGTGATTATAATCTTAATTGCTGGTGTTTTGCCTTTTGTATGTCAACTAAACATTTCAACTAATAAACAAAAAGTTAACAACTTCTGGGCAAAATTATGAAGAACATAAATATCCCCCAAAACGGGTGCGGGCTCCAACACACCACTGAGATGTTATTTGTAATTGATTGTGTATTAAGTGTTTGCTCAGTCTTGGCTACTTTCCCATTTAAGGAAAAGTCAACACGGAGTATGTCAGCATCATCCCAATGCATCTTACACTGCAATTCTTTGTTGGAAAGGGGATGAAACGTTTTGCCAAAGATTTCTACGGGGATATGTTGAAGCAAATGTCTGTATGCACTAAAAGGTTGGTCTCTGAGGCCACGCACATTTACACATGTAAGTATAACTCTTGACATGTCTAAACATTTTTGATCACTATTAATTGAATTTCACCCAAAACTAACAAACAAACATTTGTGACATTCGTTGTCTTGGAGTCATTGGCATAAATGAAACCATTTTGCAGAATTTCTAGATCAGGCCTTAGAAAAAAAAGATGTGTTTCAGGCAATATGACCCGGAAATTAGGGTATATTATTTCGGTTTCTCTCCCACCTTTTTTCTTTTAAGTATTGAAATCACCGTCGGGAACTGCCACATGGACTCAAGGCCCATCGGAATGAATCACTCATTCCTGCAGTCACTAGAAATATCCAGAAATATCAAGAAGGTGTTGGATATTGAAATTCCTCTTAAAAAGTCATTTCCTGGAGTCAGGACATTATTCAAGGTACTGTCATTAGTGGGAGCGTGGAACTCCTGACCAAAGAATTGCTAACAAATTTGAAAAAAAAAGAATGTAACAAGCAAATATAAAACAATGTCAAGAATTTAGAAAAAATACTAGGGTCGGTTCTATTTTGAACTTAGGGTCTGGTTGCCTGAAACACTCCTTCTGTTTTTGGCCTCACTTATTATTCTATCGTTGCCTGAAACACTCCTTCTGTCAACTAAAATATAATTTGACTTGGCATCTATAATTATTTCCTTAATTTAAGTCTCTGGGATTATGGAGTATGAAGATGACATGGAAATGGACTATGATGATATTCCTGGGTATCCAACATGGGGTCGGCAGAAGGACAGAATGTTGACACTACCTTTACCCCAGATTCCCACAGATCCACCAAGATTTACCAACAGGACTATCTGTATTGTGAAGCCAGCGTTTCATCTGGAACTTCCATGGGAGACTGCAGCAAGAAGTCAGACTGCAGCAGGAAGCCAGCCAATGATTGAGCAATCATACCTGCAAATATATGCAAGAAGCCAGACTCTGCCAACGATTGAGCAATCATACCTGCAAATTTATTCTCATCAAAACCCATGTGCTAGCTCCTCCGCTGCAACTGTGAGTGGTACAAATCATACAAATATAGAGCAACACGGCTATGTGAACTCTGCGTTGTACCATAATTGTCCGGCTGAAGGTAAGATACCTGGACTGCATAGTATATTGCAAAATAGAGAAACTGGCCAAAATCAAACAAATTATTACAATGATCCAGTGAAGGTTCCCCCTCAGATCCAGAGCTGCCAGAAGAAGTGCGGAGACTACTACAATACTTTTCAAACACATGTTGTAGACAATCCTGAGCTGCAAGAATCTACACGTGACAGTGCCGTCTCCAATAGACAATGTGACCACAGTCAATCAGACTATTACAATGATCCTATGAGGAGTACACCTATGGCTAGGAGCAAAGAGACAGTATATGGAGACTACTACAATACTGAGGGCTCACCACCACCTGTTCAGCCCTATGAAATTATGAGTTACCCAACTCATACAGATAACGAACAATACAGTTATGTGAACTCCCCATTGTACCAAAATCTTCCAAATGTGGTCCAGGAAAGCCAGAAGAACAGAGAAAGTGGCCAACGTCAAACAGATGATTCCAAAGATCCAATGAGATCTCAAACTCACAGAAAGCTGGCAAAGTGTGGAGAATATCAAAATGCTGTCCAATCACCAGAGAATAATCTGTTTGTAGATCGTCCTCTTAATGACCAATTTGACATAGCATCCTGTGATTACAGGTATTTGTGGTATGGACATCAAATGCCCGCCCTTACCATTGGCAGTGACAGCAGTGACAGCAGTAGTGACTATGATGACACAGCACTCAGCAGGGATGACATCAACTCAACCCGTAATACATTGCCTTGTGGGCCAAATACAGAAATTAATACTTTGCTGCCACCAAGGAAATCATCTGAGAGAACACAACCTCCAAGGGGCCTTCACCAACCATTTCAAATGGCAGAGGATCTAAATGTTTCACCTCCAAACAACCAACACATCCAAGGGCCAATGACGGGACCAGCTAGTGGGGCAAATAGAGGAACTCAGAATGTGATTCCTCCATCGTTGCCACCAGAGATAACATTAAAAATCATCCCCAAGTCAGGAGCCATTAATCCTGCATCTTCCCTTTTACCAGATCACACAATCCACAACCAAAGACAAAACTGCCCAATGACCTATAAGACACACATTCTTCACTCTCTCTCCCAAATACCGACATTGGATGACATCGGCCCAATGCCTGATCCATTGAAAAGTGGGCCGAATGCAGAGACACAGAATGTGCTTCACACTTTGTTGCCACCAAGGAGACCATCCAAGAGCACACTTCCTCCAAAGGGAATTAACCAACCATTTCAAGTGGCAGAGGATCTGAACGCTTCACCTCTTAACAGTGAACACATACAAAGGGCTCCAACTGGATCAGCTAGTGGGACAAGTAGAGAAAGTCAGAATATTCTACATCAAAGCCAAAAGTGCCAAATGGCCATGGGTTCCTCATCAAACAAGGTTTCCGGTGAATTTAATCCTGTTCATGGGTTTAACAGCACAAACAACTACAAGACACAAGTTCTTCACTCCCCTGCTCAAATACCAGAAGACATCTCAAATATGGGAATAATGGAGATATGTGATTGTCTTCATCATCTGAGGTTGGGAAGGTTCATAGAGAAGTTCAGAGAATTCAAGATGGATGGGAAGCTGTTGCAGCAGTTCAATGAGGAGGAGCTGATGGAACAGTTTGGGGAGTTTGAAATGGGAAGTGAAGCTGCAACAACGGTTGTGCTGTTTGCTAAACGACCCATGATACAAGGGGATATTTGATCGGGACTATCAAAATTGGCCCTTATACCAAGAAGTTCCTTATACATGTATCAACTAGTCCTCATTATAACGATATTTCATTGTATACACCACTACTACACATTGCACCCATATTTCTCTTCTGTTAAAACAGTCAGAAGTACCCGTGTTTTACCTGTTTTGACAAACAGTGCATATAGTCTTTTGTAGTTATTAGTTGTCCCTTTGATACATTCGACTTTATACTAGTAAGTTCTGTGCCTTCAATCGTCCCCCAATGGACTGTGGCCATGAGTGGCTAACTGAGCATACCATAAAACTGAGTCATACTATAAAATGTAAGAAGAATTGCAGTTTGTGATTCTCACAGTACAACAAATTCATTCATTACGTGCTGGGAAACATATCATGCATGTTAAAATATAAATCAGCACACTAAGCATGGTGAAACAAATATCATAAAGAAAATCTTACCTTTCTAATTACATGGCCATCCAATAGATGGTTCTGGACCTGAAAGAAATAAGGATATATAAGAGTGGGAATTTCCTCCGGCAATCCACTCATTTATCGTTTTATTGGCAGTGCTTTCATTCCATTTAGTTTCGCTACCCTAGCTAAAGCCTGTGTTCGTCATGCCTGAGCGATGACCCCATAACGTCTGTGTACACCTACGGCATTCTGTACCACTAGGGAAGTAAACGTGACCCAGGTGAGGTTATAATGGTGTGACTGGTCTACACTTAGCCGCTGCAGCTTGGCCTGTTACCAATCCTTACCGCATTATAATATGGTACACCTTGGGACAGAGAGAGTTTCAGGAGTTGACGGTTAGACAGGCTGCAGTCATGGACCTTAGTACTGAGGTGAGGTGGTCAGATGGGAGCTACACCCTGGAGGAACTGAGGACAGGGGGTACAGAGTGTCCCCTCCTGCTGAAGGTGGAACGGGGCCTGTATGGTTCCACAGAGAATGGCACCATACCTGCAGACCAGGTAAGGGGTAGTATTTACATTATGAAGTAGGTTACACATGTGTTCATTATACCTATGTCCATACCGAGCAGGGACACTATATAATTATATTATGGAGTAATCCACCAAGGGGAAGACGAAGGAATGACTGAGAATACTACGGGCATGTACAGCAACTCTTGATTTAATCGTCAACAATATAGGGCTATACATGTAAGATATATATGTCAGCCTATACAAACATTGACAACCCTATCCAAAACTCCCGGATTGTCATTTTGTGGGATTAATTCAATATGCAGAGGGGAGGAGATTAAATTAACATTGTCAAAGGTTTACGTGAAGATCGTTCTTGACACAAAGAAGAAATAGTTATAAGGGAGTGCTCATTTTTTAACAACAGGGGGGGGGGCGGTGAGATTTCGCGCGGAGCGCGCGAAATTTTTTCACCCCCCCCCCGCTAGAGGGGTCGAAATTTTTTACCCCCCCCCCCCCGGCAGGCCGAAAATCGCGCGCGTTCGCGCCCCTTTGTAGCATAGTAACGCGCGGGCTTTTTCCCTCAAAACAGGTTGAATTTTTTTCACCCCCCCCCCCAAGAGGGGTCTAAATTTTTTACCCCCCCCCGGTCAAGGGGTCCAAATTTTTTACCCCCCCCCCCAAATCCACCACCCCCCCCCCCCCCCTGTTGTTAAAAAATGAGCACTCCCTAATGTTAATGATTAACACATGAATAGAATAGCACTTTTACTAGCAGTACCTGTGCATGTTACACCGTAAAAAATATCCCGTAAAAATTACGGTGAATCACTGAATGCCGACCGTTTCCCGTTTTTTTTACGGTCACCGTATTTTGCTTTCCCCCGTAAATTTTACAGGGCCTTTCCCGTTGTATTTTTACGGTGATTCACCATTATTTTACAATGACTCTCTGCTATTCAATGATGATTATAATTGTTTCTTGATTCATTGTTGTATATTTCATAATATCATCTTAATTCCAGGCCTGTATATAATATATATTGGGCCCGAGAAGCATAATTGAATGCCTCATAGCAATATACAATTACAATCCATGAGCAAAAGGTACTCTAGGATTGTTACAAAGAAACTCTGACAACAGTCTCAATATGTATAATTCTAATTACCACAACATGGGTGTTTATACTATTCGTACTAGTGTCCAGGGTCTCAAAAAAGGAAATTATATATTTTTTCATCTTTAATATGCCAAAGGCTTCAATTTTGATTGTGTAATCAATGAGATAGTTGGGTATCTTTATAAATCTAACACAATTATGTATGTTTTTAGTTGATAGCTTCCACTAAAGTCTCTCTATCAAACCAAGCTGCCACCTGGTGAGCAAACTTCTAACGTGAGATTCACCGTAAATGAAAAAACATTGTATCACTGTACTGGTTTACGGATGTTCAATGTAAAAGTAATAAGTTTTACAGTGTCTCACCGTAAATCACAATCACTGTGATACACCGTCAAATTTAGCATTGATTCTCCGTAATTTCAACGGAGATTTTTTACAGTGTACATTTAACTTATAGGGCATGTATACATGTATCTACTGTCATCATTTACTTAGAATGGAAATGTTCAGTGTGTGCCAACTCCATTCTGACCCTGAACAAACTCTGTTCTACAAAAGCTGTAACACACCTGCATGGTTAGCCAAGGATAGGGAGATTATGGAAGGGGTCGGGGTTCATATGGAGAGGTAACGAGAGCCATGTACACTTTCTTTACATGATAAGGGTGACAACCAAATATTTGAATAGCATGTCGACTCTGGTACACGCTCTTTGGCCGCTCTAGATGTGATAAATACATTAATTTATAATGAATTGTGGCATTACTATTGGTTTAAACAAGAAACCTCATATTTGCCTCCCCATTGAATAAGCCACACCAATATTCCACAGTTTTTTGTTGTGTTATTTTTCTCAAACAAAAAGGTATAAAAACACAACAGAGTACTCATTTGGTCTGTTAACTGGTTGACAGACCAAGAACTTGTAGACCTTTGTCTATACAATTTATCTCTCCCTTTAGACCAGAAATAAATAAAAGGTGTGCTTTGACAGGTTACATGGTCTAAAATCTAGGTAGGGTAAGTCGGATTTCTTTCTTTTCTTTTTAATTAAAAACATCTAAAGCCTGAAAAGCACACACAAATTGATTCGCAAACTTCAGTGCTGATTCGCTGAGAACAGCGTCAACTCATGGACTATCTGATTGATTCTGAAATAGCGCCAAAATTACTTGAAGTAGGTAAATATTTTTTCAAAATTGGATGAATATTTGTAGGGTCAGCCCTGTTTTACTAGGTAGGGTCGGGTCACCTGAACACACTTTTTTATATGGCCTTATTGGTGTACAACAAACATGTACTTTCTGCCTGTAGATGGTGTTGCTGCACAAATGGGAAGTGAGTGAACGTGTGGTGGCCGTGAATCGTGAGGGACTTTGGCTCACCATACCCATTGACCACAAACACAAGTTAGAGGTGATAAATAAGAAAAATTCGTTTGAAAGACTAGGTAAGGTTTGGTTCTTTCCGAAAATTGAAATACATGTAGACCGTAATTATAAGGGTTAGGATACTCAACGAGTCACGACACATTAATAAGTTATACTTATGTTAATTAGAACTTTTATTAATGTACTTTGATTTTTAAGTATACAATGCTAGATAAATTGAAAATCGGTCTATTGAACCCAGCAACCTATTTAGTACATACCATCGCAGATATGGCGCGCTGCAATAAAGTTATGGGTAGGGTTATATTAAAGCATATTCTTATCATTTGACTTTGGAAGATCCACATTACTTGTTTATTCATATAACTATTTCATTTTGTAGGACCATATGATATACAGGAAGTCATAAAACGCTTCAAGCCGCCAGTAAAAGCTCGCTTTGACCGGACAAAAAATGTGGAATTCTACATCCAGAACAAGTTACACAACTCACGGGGCTTTGGCTTCTTTGAACTCACATCTGTACATTACATGGACTATGCCAAGGGTAGTGTCATAAGTGCCGATGGTAGGTGTGATTCTTGTACGTTAAGGTTGGACATAGTATGTCAGGAGTCTTTATGGAGTAGTTATGATTCAATAATATACCATAACCAAGGTGGGGTGGATTCTTCGCCCGAGCACGCAGAAATCACTCTGGCCCCCGCCAGTGATTTAAACACAAATCACGGCCTTTGATCGCTCTGTGTATGAGTGATTCAGGCCTATGTAAGTCTACGTTGGGGAGAGACTAGGTCACACACACGCAGTGTTTTCATAAAAACCATCTCTACATATTAATCGTCTCGTATTCTAACATAAGCAAGAAACACAGCTTCTTCTTTCTAATCTGGCTATATAGTTGGTATAGGAACAAAATATTGTTCTAAAAGTTTGAAGTAATGTAGCAGACAGGTTATACTTATACTCAAATAATTGAATTGTGATGTCACTCTCTTCCATCAGGCAAAATCAACAGGCACACCATCAGTATTTTGCCGATGAATGTAGGCGTTGAGTTCTACCTTGGTATCAGCATGCGCAATTACTCAGATGACTACTTCTCCAATTTGCTACACGAGGTCTCAAAGAGCAGTGGGCCCCTCGTCCACGACAACAGCAACGTCTATGGATGTATGTCCAATCCTACAAAATTACACTGACAATGGTTTACTCAATTTGAGTGTTCCTTTGTATTCATTAATGTTCTCCACATACTGCACAGGGAGGGAGGGAGGGTCAGCTTTCCTTGGTTAAAGCAAAGGGGCTGCCGCATTTATGAAATGAAATATTATATTATTATATTATTATATTATATATTAACGCTTAGCATTATGAACTTAATCTCAGAGGATATGATGTAGTTTACTGGACTTATAGACAAGGTTGCATCTTATGGGGCTTTGTTGGAGACCAATTACAAAATGATGGAGTAAATAGTCAAAAATATCTTTCGTTGTTCTTTTATCTAACGCCTATATTGCCTGCATTATTGATATCACCCACATCCATCTTTCAGTTTCTGGCATCACCGAATGTGACGACGGGGTTAAGACTCTGAGTAGACCCACAACGAAGACCCGTCCTGATAGCATTACGTGGGGGCGTCGAGCAGGAAGCAAGCTCTACACATCAGTGACAGACCTCTCCAGTGACGACCCAACAGCAACTGGAGGACGCCGCCACACCCTACCAGACATCCAGGAGCCTACCCAACCCAACAAGGGGGCTGCTGATCATCAGGCCATGGCCATCTATGCCAATCATGACGTATCAACCACGCGAAACACGAGGCAATCACATCACAGTGACACGGCACGAGGCAATCATGAACAGGTTCCCATATATGAGAATATGGAAGGGCTAAGACGCGCACAGGAGGAAGCTGATGGTATACGGCACAATGGTAAGGCAGCTGGTGCTTCTTTTAATGACCAGGGAAGTGATGATGATACGGCAGAGTTCTCTTGTCAAGTGGATTCAGAAGATATTGAATCAGCAGTTGGTTCAGTTAACAGTTTAAGCAGTGTTGCCGGAATTCGGAAGGGAGGTAAGTCCCAACCCATCCTCCCTCCAAAAGACTATACCTCTAAAGGGAAGGACACTATCCCTAAAACAAGGAAGCCTGATGTATCTAGTGCAGACGTTTCGCAACGTTCAACACCAGAAGCAATCAAAAAGGGAAGTGATTCCCACCCCTCCCTTCCCCCAAAAGACTATACCTCTAAAGGGAAGGATAGCATCCCTCCTGCAAGGAAATCTGATGTAAGATCAACACCAGAGTCAATTCAGAAGGGAGGTGATTCCCAACCCTTCCTACCTCCAAAGGACTATACTTCTAAAGGGAAGGACAGTATACCTCCAGCAAAGAAGTCTGATGTGGGTAGTTCACCAGTATGGCCTGGCAATAAGGCAGCTGATGTCCGCAAATTGCAAGATGATTCTCCCGATGAGATTTACCAGAACCAGGCTGCAGTTTCTTTAACTCGGAGCAGGGAACCTTCTGGAATAGAAAGGAAGGAGAAGAATGATGCCTCCAACAGTGATCACCAACTTGAATCTCCTGATGCCATATACGAAAACCAGATCACAGCTTCCTCACTCCAGCAGGCACTAAATGCTCGAAAAATGCAACAAAGGGACACTGATACCAAGGTGAGTGACGATCCTGATTCTGCTGATACAATTTACCAGAACCAATTCCAATCTATGGGCAGGTCATCTGGCATACAGCAACAGCAAAATGGTCAAGCATGGAAAGGCAATCAGAAAGGTTCTACATCGTCTCTCAACAAAAAACCAGTACCACTTCCTAAAACACGTAAGGCCCAATTGGGAGGCCGAGCTATACCTGAGGATCAACCCGAGTCGCTCTACCAGAACCAAGGACATATCTCTGCCTCGTCCCCTGATATCAGTGGCATAGCTCCTCCAGCACATAGATCACAAGACGACACTCAGGACATTGATACCCCAAGCGGCTCCTTGCGCTCACTCAACTCGACATCGAGTCTCTCACGTTACAGACCCTCAGAGCTGTTAAAGGGTTCCTTCACCGCACGTGGAACTAAGCGCGAGCCGGATACAGAATCCATAACGTCCAATAGGTCGGCAGATTACTCCAGTTACTGGCACACGGATGATGCCCTGGAGGACACTTCCAAACAGGACATGGATTCAAATTCTGAAAAGCTTGAAAGCCGAGGTGTAACACACGCCGCTGTTAATCAGTCATCTGTCACATCTTCAGGTGCCGGCAGCGACAATAGTGATAGTGGTGATATATTACCTGAGGGGATATCTAGACGACCAAGGAGTACACATACCAATGTGGTCATCAATGAAGGGCATGTACGTTTGGCTGCAGGGACTGACAATGATGATTATGAGGAGACATCTAGCACAACGAGCTCAAATAGGAGTGCCCCGACTGAGAGAGATGACTCCCAACCCATCCTCCCTCCAAAGGATTATTCTTCTAAAGGGAAGGATAGTATCCCTCAAGCAGCAGCAAGGGGGTCTGCTACAACTAGTTCACAAGTATTGCCTGATAATAAGATATCAACTGAGTTGGTACCCCCAATACCCCCGAGGGACCCTATCCCTGCAGCTAGAAAGAAGTAACCAAGTGTAAATGTGGCGGATGGCACCTAGCTCACGCAAGTGCATGGACAAACGTGTACAGTGATTCTCAACCCAGTCTTACAAAAGTCTTACAACCTGATCTTAAAGTCCTAATAATAGGCTCCACTGTTACTAAAGAAGGGGAAAAAAGAAACGAATAAAGAACCAGAGTAAGACTGCATATATAAGATCAAGTTGTAAGACATTTGCAAGACTGGGTTAAGCTCTAGACTTACTGTAAACGTTTGTCTGTGCACTCACGTGAGCTAGGTCGGTCGTATGTGAATGGGAGTATTTTTGACATGAGTGCGTATTCAAGGGTAGTTTACCGCAAACGTGGATAATACGGGATATATTAATGAAAATATCTATGCACCGATATGCTATAAGCGCATGGTAAATATGTAGTCTCTTAATCCGGATAGACTTACGTGTAGAGGCCAAAGCTATATATCATTACAGTAACCCTTGTAATTAATGACTGGTGTAACCCGGAGATCATGTTTACTGTATGCCATACTCAATGACTCGTCCAGTGGTGGATGATTGAGAAAATGTATTATAAGACAACGCATACTAAACCAGACCTTTATGCACTGGAAGCGAAAATCAAATAAAATCATGAACTATTATCTATTATAATTATGGAATGTCTTGATTTATTCTTTTTTAGATATTGTACTACTAGTACTATGTTGTACACATAGTTATCTATGCATTGCTGTTATTTACAGCGGCATAATCACCAAGCGTATCCCACTCACAATCCTAATACGGTTCTAGTCTAGTATGTGCTTAAGTGCGAGAGGTGAGAATGCCCCTTTAAAGGTAGATGGTAACATATTGGGCAGATGGAACGGTTTAGTTATCATAGTTACTCCTAGTCGGCAGCATTGGAGAACCACCACCGCCGGATAACATGGAGTGAACCGGAAGGAGATGCAGGGCGGGTCATGGCATGGAGAAATGGGTAACTGGGTCAGTACCAAAGGTCTCTCATCTGTTTGTTGTGTACCTGGAGCCCTGCACACACCTAGACACACACCCTCCCACACGGTAAGAGTGACACTAGACCTTTATGTGTAGAGGTGTGGGAAGATGCCTATGGTAACCGAGGAGGTGCATTCCTGTGGTGTCATAGACCCCTCTATTGTAGCAGTTATATGGCTGTCAGTACATGTTACAATACATGTAGTAGTTATAATGCTCACATGTGGCCACCTGCATATAAGGGAGCGTTCATTATTTATGGCAGGGGGGGGGGGCGGGCGTTTGGCAAAACGAATACGTAAAAAAAAAAAGACCCCCCCCCCTCCGAATGGGTCAAAAAAAAAAGACCCCCCCCCTCCGAATGGGTCAAAAAAAAAAGACCCCCCCCCCCTCCGAATAGGTTGAAAAAAAATGACCCCCCCCCCCTCACCATAGACGTTTATAAATACTTAATAATGGCATCAACGACATACAAAGTCTACATAGTCCTATTCTATAACCTATTATAGCATGTTTTTAACCATTATTTGAGGGAGTAGTTATAGGGCATCACAATATGGTAAAGTTTTTTGCATCTCCCACACGTGGAGAGCGCACATTTTTCTGGTTCCCACCAACAAGTCCTGCTAATACTGTTTGGTAGAAGTACAATGAAGTGGCTCAGCTCAGGGGTGGCGGAAGGCGGATAAAGTTGGGGGGGCAGCTCCCAAGGCCAGCTGATGAGGGTTGGTTGGAGGGAGAAACAGATGGTTGCTTTGGGGCCGCAGGCCCCAGGAAAATTTAGGAATTTGACATTTAAATTAGTCTATTCCGAGTGGTCTGAAGTCTATTATATGATCCATGGACAATTTTGTAATTTTACATTGAAATTTATGATGTGTTCTGTGGGACTTTGAGCTTGTCATTCAAGAACATTTTAGGAATTTTACCTTGAGATTGGTGTATTCTTGCGTACTAGAATGTTCATGTTTACCAAAAAAGTTGGCTCCCCAACTTTACTAGGCCCCCCAGCCCCCCTGTTCTGCTGCCACTGCAGCTTAAAACAAAAATTGATGTTTGATGAAGGGATGCTCTGTATATTATAATAGTGACAAACCTGAGGAAAAATTTGAAAATCTAGAGGTCAATCGGCCTATTTTAATGTATCCTGGTATTATAACTTGCAGCTAAATGAACTAGATCACTATTTAAACGTAGTTTGGTTTTCCAAAGGCTAGGATCAGTAAGAAATAGGGAGCTGAGGGTGAGAATTTGAAGTTGAACAAAGAGTCACAGGGGAATGTGTCTTTGATATATAATAGCACAGATCAATTACAATCTCTTAAGCCATCAATGGTATGCATGGATGTTACGTGTACCATAGTTGATAACTTTCATTTGAGGAAATGCCATAAGGCACCTGCCTTCAAAGTTCTAGGGTAAGGACCCTCCCCTCTGTGTGGGCAGTAGCGCTTGTCTTTCTTTGTGGTAGAAGACCATGTCAAGTGTTGACTTATCAGTAAAAGAAGGATTATAGGATGCATTTAAGCTGGATCCCTAACTTGATGAATTACTCACTGATAACCCTGCAGAACGTCGGCACAACTTGACCAGTACCAAATATAGAGCTGTAAAAATTCTGATGAGGCCAAGGAGCAATGAGTAGCAATGATAATTCAGTACCTGATTTATGTTAAAGCCAAAGATGAACTGAGAGGGAGATTTAGAAATTGATGATCCGCAGCAGAAAATTCTGTGGATCTTGTGGCTATTTGCTACATTTCAAGGCATTCGGTACACCAATTTATAGTGGGATGATCATGTTTACTCTATGACTATGAGTCTACTGATTTAATAATCCCTAGAATCTGTGAGAAGCAGGCAGCTATGGATTATGGACGATTCGCACTACTGTCAGTTCGCCCTAGATGATTCGCACTACACCTCCTGGATGATTCGCACTATCTGCTGGACCATTCGCACTACCCCAGGGCAGGAGTATGGAATTGGATGATTCGCCCTAATGCTCCCCGGGGGTGTGGGCCTCTACTCCCCGGGGGTGTGGGCCTCTACTCCCCGGGGGTGTGGGCCTCTATTTCCCGGGAGTAGGGGTCTTCCTACTCTGCTGCCACTGTTCACAAAGAATATATTATAATTCTGCCGCTAGTGCCAGTATTCATTTCACTAAAATTCTTTATTTATTATATTTGGTCTACCGTATATTGTAATATCAGGGGCTTTGCCCCCGAACCCCTTTTTTTGAAGGATAACCTTGTTAATGTTGTCCTTTTTCCCTTTGTTTCTACTCTTCCTACATTGAAATAGCCTATGTTAAGTTAAGACTGGCACTAGTGCGAATCATCCAGAAAGTAGTGCGAATCGACTAGGGCGAATCATCTAGTAGTGCGAATAGACAGTAGTGCGAACAGACAGTAGTGCGAATCGTCCATTTTCGTATCAATATATGAGGTAGATCTGCAGCTTGCATACCGCGCATGTGCTCCTCTTTTAGGAAGAAAGGCAGGGTCTAGACATTTATAGGCAAGTTCACCCTTGCATATGGACGCCAAAACGTGATAGGGCAAGGCTAAAATCCAATTAACCCAAACTATTTCAGATACCCGGTACTGTACTGTCATATTTCGGCGCCACAATAGCATTCATCTAGCTGCACACTGATAGCTTTGCTGTTTAGACCCCCTAAATTCTGTACTCCTATTTTTTGTGTTGAATAATTAATGTTCTTTCTCCAGCTATTGTTGTTTTAGGAAAAGAAAAGTAGTGAATCATTCAAAGCGTCAATTGGTGAGCAAGAAATTTAGCAAAGTTCTGCTGTCTTTGTGACCCCAATTCGCGATATGTGTCGTGAAATTCGCGTCATGTTGTGTCAAAAATTACCCCCTCCCAAATAAATACCCCTAAAAAAAATGACCCCCCCCCCCTCAGAATAGGTTGGAAAAAAAAGACCCCCCCCCCTAAGAATAGGTTGAAAAAAAAAGACCCCCCCCCTCCGAATACCCCTAAAAAAAATGACCCCCCCCCCCCCTGATATGCACACCCCCCCCCCTGGCATAAATAATGAACGCTCCCTAACATACCATACAAGGCCAAAAATGTGTTTTTAATAGGCAACCCATCTCTAGATTCAAAATACATTTTCTCCCAACATTTTATTATTATTACCGGTATCTCTCTTTTTGAATATTTATATTTTGGCCAGTAAGAACAAGCTCAGGCATCTCGTGTAATATGATAGGCATACATTCATTCCTATTCTTCTTTTACCCCCCCCCCCCCCTTTATCAAGTGTGTATACTATGTAATACATAGTATACACGAGTTCCTGAGCTGATACAATGCTTATAGGTGTGGACGTCAGATCATGATCATAAAGACTCAAACACATCAAGGTGGTGAATAATTCGGCATAAAAATAGACAGGAACAAGCTTGCAACCTTTCTCTATTTAACCAGAGACTTGTGTACTGCCTATTTATAGCACAGCAGGCTATACCTGCCGCCATACCTGCCTGGCTACCTAGTTCGATGTAGTCCCACCTGAAGGTGGTGCCACCTGTTGAACAAAACATTGAGTTGGACTTGAACGTCTTTTTTGTGGGGTCATTAGCCTGATTTTGTATTTAGGTACTGAAGCTTTACTAATATTCTGCCAAACATAAAGGTTGTATCACAGAAACCATGCATGTATTATTGTTATTTAATTCTAAATATCAAAGAAAGATAATGGTATACCCTGTATTTACATTTACATTGGTGAACATACATGGTGATTTGCAATTGGAAAGTATTACTTAGTATTAACTGAGACTTTAATCAATGAAGTCATCAATCTAAATGGTGCTTGCTTAGCGCTATGATATCTATTGAAATGGTTATAGTAGTATTCATGTAAAGTATACCAACCCCCAGGACCTGGTTTAGGAATGGGCATCCCCACCTCAATTCAATTTGAATTCAATTTAAAATAATTATTATACTGAGCATACTTAACATAGGAATCACTTGGATTGCTCAGTTAGGAGCAAGATGGCTTTGTAATCTTCCTTATTACTAACATTTGCAATGACAACCATATAAAACCTTCTCTTCGCTTTGGTACATTTTGAAGGATTAAACATTTTTTAGATGATATTACTTGAGTGGGAGTACCCTAGTAGTAAACACACTGTGGCCCCGGATGGGGCCAGACTGTGTTTGCAAATGTGGCCCAGAGTGGGCTAACCAACGGGCTCCCGTCAGTTTAGGGCACTGGGCTTTGGTCTGGCCCCGTGTGGGCTGCCCATGTTGGGCACAGATTGGGAGTTGGACGGGCTGCCCACTTTGGGCTCAGATCAGTTGTTGAACGGGCTGAAAGCGAGCTCAGATAGATTTTTGGACAGGCTGAAAGCGGGCTCAGATCGGTTTTTGGAGGGGTTGAAAGCGGGCTCGGATCAGTTTTTGGACAGGCCAGCTAATTTGGTGCCACAGCGCCACCTGATAATTATGGGTTTTTAGAATTTATTCAATTATTCCCAAATGATTTCTTGTATTTGTTGAGCTAGATATCCTAGGTCCTGCTTATCAACCAAAGGCATAATCATACTCTTTCTACCCAATAATGAAAGTTTCAAGAAGGCCTATTATCATCAGGTTTGAGCCACATGCAGCATAGACATTAGCCTTCAAATCCATAGTTCATACCCATATGGAGCCTATGAGACTATGTTAAGCAAATTGTAATATCACAGAAATAGTGTCTACACTGGATAGCTGCTTGGAGAACCTTCTTTTCATCATTCAAATATATAGTCTACCTTATTTCCAAACTGTGAGAACATCTGTTTATTGTTTCCTATTCTACAGCACTTTAACCTTTTCTTGTATTATTGTATGAAATCAATTTCATCATGTTGGAAAATTCTATATATTGCATAGTAGTGACATCTTGTGTAACTGATCAGAACCACTAGACCAGTTTGCCCTGTCCAAACCCAACCTCAGTCCACATCAGACCACCCGCTTTGGAACTTATCTGAGCCTGAAATTGGGAGCCCGATCGGGCCACACTTAAACCCAGCCATCTGTCCGGGCCCGTCACTGCCCAACATGAAACCAAAACGGGCGGCCTGCTTTGAAACTGATCTGAGCCCAAATCAGGCAGCCCACTTTGAAACTGATCTGAGCCCAAAACAGGAAGCCTGATTGGGGCCACACTTCAGCCCAGGCATCTGCCCAACATGAAACCAAAGCAGGCAGCCCGCTTTGAAACCGATCTGAGCCCAAATGGGGCAACCCACTTTTGAAACTAATCTGAGCCCAAAGCGGGCAGCCTGGTCAGGGCCACACCTCAGCCCAGCCATTTGCCCAACACGAAACCCAGCTGAGTTTTGCCCAAATTCAAACAGCCAATCCGAGCTAAAACCAAATTGGCCCAGTGTGGGCTCACTACTAGGGTAGGGACAGGGGATGGGGAAAGAATGAAGCGATGAGGTATAACATATCGAATACGCAGGCTTAACCCTTTCCCTGCTGGCCTTGAAAAATGTCATTTGGGACTTAACCACCGGCCCTATGCCATGGGAATATGCAATTTTGCAAGTATGTGCTCCATGAGACATTGGCTAAGGAGTAAAATAAGTTGTATTGGAGATGGAATTTACACCTTTTTGATAAGGGGACGTAGTAATTATGTTAAATATTTTTGGATTCTTTCAAAAATTTGTATTCTTTGTTTCATAGCAGGAGCTGTAATTTAGTGGTACTGCTGCCCTAGGGTAGCAATTTTGCTGCCCTATGGCAGCAGCGGTTTTTCAAGGGTATTTTAGATGCTGCCCAGTGGCAGCAGCGGCCCTTAAAGGGTTAATAATGTAACATTTAAAAGCACAAATTATTTTCTAAGGACTACTTTTTATACATTAATGTCCTTTCTAGTTTCATAAATCTTTAAATAACAACACTATATGGCTCGATAAATATACAGATAAAATACAACTGACAGGATTGGAACTGTTATATTACGGGAACCATACCTGTTACCCATATTAATCAAAATGAATCAAATATGTGTCTGTTTCTATGTTATCTTGAAAAGATTCAGGCTGTGTCTCACGACCTTGAGCCAATGTTTTTGTCTCTGACCGGGTGCCAGCTCTGACCGGGTGCCAGCTCTGACCGGGTGCCAGCTCTGACTGGCCTGTATAATAACGGGTTATTTAGGGCAGATGATGATATAAATGGGCAAATAATTACTAGTTTAGAGAATTATAACATCCATTTACCTTTTCAGCCAAATTCTATCATCATCTGCCCTAAATAACCCGTTTTTATTCAGGCCGGTCAGAGCTGGCACCCGGTCAGAGCTGGCACCCGGTCAGAGCTGGCACCCGGTCAGAGATGAAAACATTGGCCCAAGGTCGTGACACACAGCCTTCAGCTGTAAGAAAAAAAGTTGTAACATTTCATTTTTCGAGGACTAGCTTAAAGCAATTCTATAGGCAATTCTATAAATAATTATGAACCCACCTAGTTATGTTACTAAGGCTAGGCTCACATTGATTCCCACTAATATCTCACCTGATGACTTAGAACAAACAACAAACCAATAATTGATTAACTTCAGGGAGCTGGCCAAGCAAATAGATAATAATTATTGGGAAAACTACTCATAATTACAATATCTATACCAAAGCATTATTAGTAAACTGTGTATTATGACTCCACCTTATTTTTCATAAATGAAGCCCTGGTGAATTACTATTCAGCAGCTAGGCTATGGGAAAATTATTGTGAGGCTTCATTCGGAAATGCATGTGGGGCTTGCCATGGGGTTGATACACTTCCGTATGATCAGCATGATGCACAAAATGCATCATGATGAAAATATGATGCATGATGCAATGAACACCAACAATTCATTGAACACACATAGAGGGTCATTGAGGTCTTAGCGGAAGTAGGGCAATGCGTCCGTTCTGGGTTTAGATGCATTTAAATTATTTCAATGTACATGTACACGTTTTTTAAAGAAACGTCAAGGTAGGAGTTGAAACTGTGACATTGCATCAATGGGAAAAGGCATAATTAATCAACGGCCACACTCGCAGCAGGAACCATCAAATAATTTCGTTATTAAATTTTCGAACAATATCAATTGTTGCTCTTATTAAGGCCATTGATTGTGTGCAATGTTAGCCTATATCTTGGACTATAATCATATAAGCCATGCCCAATTCTAAACTACACCTGAAATATAAATAGGTCATACCCTGCACAGTGCATATGTGCTGTCTAGTCTATGGCCAGTGTACAGAACCTCATATCTATATCAGTATATGTTATCACAATAATCCTATGAGATAAGATGAGGTCCTGGTACTGGTAGACACTATCTACCAATCTCCCAACAGATTCTCTCATCTGTTCCTGCCGGCACTATTTCCTTCTCTGCAAAAACGTGGCGGATTACCACGAAAACTTGCCTACACCATGCTTTTGATATATACATTTATACAACTATGATTCGATTAAAATATGTCAAGGGATAAGTGGAGAGCAGATATTTAAAATTTCAAAAGTATTGCTCATCTTTTGATGGTCCAAATTTGACATATTCCTGAGATATATTTTGGTGTAATGAAATGGCAGTGTAAGATGGCTATAGGAGAGTAGACAAGTACCCTAGTAGCAAACACAGTGTGGCCCTAAATGGGGCCATGTCATGTTTGCAAGTGTGGCCTGGAGTGGGCTAACCGACGAGCACCCTTAGGTTTAGGGCACTGGGCTTGTGTGTGGCCCCAAGCGGGCTGCCCACTTTGGGCTCAGATCAGATTTTGGACAGGCTGCCTACTTTGGGCTCAGATTGGGTTTTGGACATGCTGGCCAAATTGGTGCCACAGCACCACCTGATAATTATTATAATTTTTTCAGAATCTATTCAATCTTTCCCCAATATTTTCTTGTATTTTTTTAATAAGATATCCTAGATCCTGTTAATCAACCTTAAGGCATAATCATACTCTTCCTACCCAGTTATGGAAGTATGAAACAGGCCTATTATCATCAGTTTAACCCATATGCAGCATAGGCAAGAGTCTGTGGTGTACATTGGCCTCCATACCTACATGGAGCTATGAGTCTGGTGTTGTAATGCCACAGAAATGGTGTCTACACTAGATAGCTGCTTAGAGATCCTCCTTTTCATCATTCAAATATATTATAGTTCTTATTCCCAAACCGTGAAAACATCTATTTATTGTTAAATACATCTTCTTATATCGTCTCGGTGGGACACATGACCCAAATTGTATGGTCGGTGGCACACAGACAGAAACTATACCATGTGCCCTTCATCAGCCACACACCGCACGTCCGTTCATGACCCAGTGTGCCTTATTTGGGCATGGGGCTGGGCTATGGTCAGTCACACATGAGGGTGAGACATGAGGGTGCGACTCGCCTCTGGTTTCCTATTCTATGTCACTTTAACATTTTCTTATTATCATTGTATAATGGCAATTTATTCTGGCTTTGTTGGAAAATTCTATATATTATATAGAAATGCCATCTGGTGTCAATCATCAGAACTACTAGACCAGTTGCCCTGTCCAAACCCAACCTCAGCCCACATCGAGCAGCCTGCTTTGAAACTGATCTGACCCCAAAACGGGGAGCCCGATCGGGCCACACTTCAGCCAGCCATTTGCCCAACATAAACCCAAAACGGGCAGCCTGCTTTGAAACTGATCTGAGCCCAAATCAGGCAGCCTGCCTTGAAACTAATCTGAGCCCAAATTGGGCAGCCTGGTCACGGCCACACTTCAGCCCAGTCACCTGCCCAACATGAAACCAAGCTCAGTTTTGCCCAACTTCAAACAGCCAATCCAAGCTAAAACCAAATTGGCCCCATCTGGGATTGCTACTAGGGTAGTACTGTTTCCAAACCTTTTTCTACAGAAGAGTTCCGAGAGCCCGGGCCTTTTGTCAGAGTCTTATTTTAGTCTGTGCTGGGAGAGTGACTATCTACATCTCTAAGTTGAGGACCTGGTACGTTTTTGCGTATATAGACCTTGTAAAAGGCAATAGTTCTCACTCCATCACATCCTTTCACCGACATCAGATATAGCAGATTGAACACACAACTACCACCATGGCAGATACCAACCTGACGGCTATCCTCTACAAGACGGATGATCTCCGTATGGTAAGTACTATATCATCAACATTGTGTATTGTCATGAAATCCCACAATAAATATTGGTATATATTATGTGGTGATTGCTATGATGTTATTCAGCAGTAATTATAGGGAATGTCCTATATATATATATATATATATATATATATATATATATATATATATATATATATATATATATATATATATATATATATATATATATATATATCAGCATTTAATCAGGGGCGGCGGAAGGTGGACAAAGTTAGAGGCTCAGCTTCTAAAAAAACAATTGAGGGGTGATAATTACAGGAGTTACAAGGCTACAATGTTATTGCTTCCCTAGATCTGGGCAAGCATACTGCCCCCAACTTTAAAGTTGGGGTGAGAGGGAGGGCTCTGCTCCACCGCCACTGATTTAAGATAAAGCACTGACCATGTGCTTTGAATTACAACGGACATGGATTGTGTTGAATGAATAGTATTTGGATTTTTTATTGATACACTTTCCAAAGACCATAGCCAAAGGTTATCTTGAAGATATCAGTGGGAGATGAAATTCACTCAAATGTCTTATTATTCAGGAGGAGATGCCCATTCCTGAACCAGGTCCTGGAGGTTAGTATACTTTACATGCATAGTAACCATTCGAATATATGTCACAGTATTGAGCATTATTAACTTGATTACAGTCTTATTCAATACTGAATAAAGCCACTTTTTGCCATTGCAAGTCGCCATGTATGGTCACTAATGCAAATGAAAATACTGGGTATACCAATATCTTCTGCTGACAATACTACTTGAAGTATGGGCCTCTAAGCTAAGTAATATATATATAATGCATAACAATGACAAAATTAAAAACTCCTATGATAAATATGTGTATAATTATAGTAATATGATATACGATAAATATCATAAGAAATATACTTAATTCTGTATGTGGGTGTATGGTATGTCCCATACATTCTCTCCTTATTCAGAGGTACAGGTAATGATGAAGTCGGTGGGAATCTGCGGCTCTGACGTCAGTTACTGGAAGAAAGGTGCTATTGGGGACTTCATCGTTAAGGAGCCAATGGTCCTTGGCCATGAGTCAGCAGGTGTGGTGGTCAAACTGGGAGAGGGAGTAAAACACCTAGCCGTGGGTGAGTTACCTTTGGAATACCATCCCTTTCTGTGATATATAAAACGATTATAGCTTGCGTTATTTCTTCACTGGTAGTCTGTTTTTAAGTTTTCATATTTCATGAACCCACACATAGAAAGCCGCCTGCACTGATGATGGATCAATAGAAAAATAATTTTATAATAGAAATTATGACTCAAGTTTTTCATATAAATCGGACCTGATTCTGAGATGATGTGGTAATTGATACCCACATAATGACATTTTATATAGATTTTTCCAATTAAAAATTGCCTGCCAGTAATTTCCAGTGAAGCTATTCCTGAATTACCACCATAATTATCTGGCCTATAGCCTCTTATGCAACCACTGGTGTCCTCCTCAGGTGACCGCGTAGCCCTGGAGCCTGGAGTGACCTGCAGGGCGTGTGACTACTGTAAGGGGGGTAGGTATAACCTGTGCCCTGATGTCCAGTTCCTAGCCACTCCTCCAGTACATGGGAACCTAACCCGTCTCCACGTCCACGCCGCCGACTTCTGTTTCAAGTGAGTGATACCTCAGGCTGGAGTGTATGCTTACGCTGACGTGAGTGGTTATTAATAAAGGTGTTGGGGTGTTGACTTCTTCCTGACTGTAGAATGACTTCTTTAAATAATGACATTAGCTGTCAGCCACTACTTAATCACCCCGTTGTGCCCCTTAAATGCCTTTGTGTGTGATACATATAGGCAGCGGATGCAACAAGATTGTTATAATCTATAATTGTATTTTTCTAAATTCAAAATACCAAATAATTTAAGCATCAATCTTTAATTTATAGTTTATAATTAATAGTCCATGCACAAGTGTTTGTACTCTTGCATACTGACCCATCTAATGATAAGATTGCAATACCAGGGAGCGGCACGGCCCCCAGGTATTGCGCAATATTAGCTCACTAATATTTATATCTATCTACCTATCTATCTATCTATTTTTATATAGTTAAATATATCTATCTATCGTTTCATATATATATATATATATATATATATATATATATATATATATATATATATATATATATATATATATTATATATATATATATATATATATATATATATATATATATATATATATATATTTATGTATACAATATCATAGTTATACATATATTACGGAGACAGAGACTCCCATATTATAGAAATCCTTTATAACCAGACAGTTTCCTATATTTTAAAATTACAATGACCTCCAAGTGAGACTACTTTTTCAGACTACCCGACCATGTGAGTTTTGATGAGGGTGCCCTGCTGGAGCCGCTGTCAGTGGGTGTCCATGCCTGTAAGAGGGCAGGTGTCGGTCTGGGACAGAAGCTGCTCATCTGTGGGGCAGGACCGATAGGACTCGTCAGTCTGCTCACTGCTAAAGCCATGGGCGCTGCTCAGGTCGTCATGACTGGTAGGTGTATACACGACCATATATACATGTGTTCCAAAGATCTACATGTTGTGATGCATACTTTATGTGTAGGTGTGATATGTGACTGCAGAGGGGTTTTCGGCGACCTGGCGACCTGGGCCGTTTTTGGCCGTTTTCCAGGCGACTTTTCGACCTGGGGCAATAATTTAAGCGACCTGGCGACTTTTGCACAAAATTGATTATAGGATAAAGGGTCTAAAAAAACGACCTTGCGATCTGAGGGGGGGGGGGGACCCCTCTGCACCCCCTGATATGGGTGGAACATCGTCAAACCTAAACACAGATCATCAACACTGGTGTTGTGTGAAGATACAGTCATATCCTACTGAAATACCAATCAATTGCGAGAGAATGCTTGGTTTAACTTACAAAAACAGAACCCATACTTGACAACTGTAAGTTATGCTAGGATAGTCCTTATGCATGTGTGAAACATGGCGGAATAGCAAGGTGCCAACAGTAGGCATAATATCATTGTATACTTCTGTAGATATATCTGAACACCGACTGAAGGTTGGTAAGGAGATGGGAGCTGACTTCACCGTCCTTGTGGACAGTAAGGACACCAAAGTCATGCAAGAAGGTTGAGGCCGCACTGGGAGCCATGCCCGATGTTACCATCGAGTGCAGTGGAGCAGAATCAAGTATTCAAACTGGAATTTATGTAAGTGTCCAAAGGTGACTTTGCATTTACCATCATGTAGTCATAATTACATTTGGAATGGAGTTATGAAATGTACCTATGCTCCAAAGCAGTACTCTGTTGCTATTCAGAAAAAAAAACACGAGTCTAAGTACATAGGCAACGTACTAGGAAGAGTCAAGTTATTTGTTGTTTTCTCTTCAAATAATGGAATAAGAATACATTGCATCTCATTATTTCCAAAGCATATTATAAATACCTTTCAGATTTTGCATTTTGTTGCAGATTTAAAAACAGATTTTAACATATATTGCCTAGATTAAGTAACACTTTCACAGTGCTCTTCTCAGCTGTGACCTTCTCAGGTGTGAGATAAGGATACACCGGTCTGTGTGACGTCACCATTGCTCCCAAGAATAGTCAATGCTGCAGTCCATGGTGTAACCTTGTGTTGACCTAATTCGCAGTAGATATGATGCAAGTGAGTAGCTGTATACGTGTTATAAGCCAAGGCCAGGGTAATTGCCTAAGGCACCAGCCGCGGATAATTACCATTGCCCAAGTCATTTAACACTAATGCAGCTTCTCATGTGTATCCATTATATATCTAGTGATTTATTTGTGATTGGTTTGTACGTATATATGGGGTGATCCATTTAGTATGTCACGCCCGAGGGGGTGGGGGGGTCTTTTTTTTGTGTGACAAAGTGTGACGACGGGGTGGGGGGGTGTATAGGATTATGTGACGTCACACTTTCAGATTTAAAAAAAAACATATATCAAATAAATGCTGTATAATTGGTGATATCTCCAGGCTAAAAACATGCTGGTGGTTGTAGTAGACCTACAACTACCAGCCCCATTAACTATAGACAGGTCAGCCTTCATCATCCTTCATCTGCTTAACTGACCTCCGTTCCATGCAATCACTGTAGAGGGTAACACAAGATCCCGTATACATGGATGTGCGACTGGCAAGGTTATATTTTGAGCAAGATGCCCCTTGCCATGGGTCTGCTTTTCCCAAGAAATCCCCCTCACAAGGGCTATTTTTCACCAAAACCATCCTCACCAAGATTCTCTTTTCTGAAATTTCAACAAAATCTGTAAAAACAAGGGTCACTTTTCTGAGATCTCAGCAACAAAGGTCACTTTTTACTAAAAAATCCCTTTTACCAAGGGTCACTCCTCAGAGCATTTGCTTAAACCTAGACACTAAAATCTCCCCCATTAGGGGTCACTTTTCACATCACCCAAGGAAAGGGTTGCTGAGGAGCCAGCCACATACCTGTGTTGAAATAAAATTGAGTGCCCCCCCCTCCCCCAGGTAGCAGTACCATGCAGCACATCTTTAATAGGGCACCTAAGTTTCCCTATAAAATGTTGTCGTAATTTTATCGCCGTTTCTAACAAAAGAAATGCCCAGATCTAAGTTGGCCTAAAGAGGTCCTAGATCCAATATTTTATAGCCCAAATCTCGATATTAGTGGAGATATATGAAGACAAAAAATGTCACCCATCCTTCAAGCCTGCAGGTGATAATATGGGAAGCCCAGAAGCGCCCGGAAATTGGCCATCATGTGACCAGACGCAGGTGCCCTATTCCTGTGACCACTTGCAAGAATCCATGGATCAAGGCCACAAAAATCTATAGGGTGCCACCAATATTCATATAATTTTGTTATTGCCTCGTTAAACAGTTGTAATCTGAAAAGGTTCTAATCGATAAGGTACATCATGCCTAATAACATCACAATTTGTAAGGGGGGGGGGGTTGTGAGCAGATTTGTGACATACTTTTCTGGGGGGTGTTTGGAGAAGTGTGACAAAGTGTGACATGGGGGTGGGGGGGGTGTTCAAAATGGCCCAAAAAAGCGTGACATACTTAATGGATCACCCCTATGCAGTTTCTTTCTTCTCCCAGCCAACTGAGTATAACTCTTCTTGTTCCAGGCTACACGGTCAGGTGGTGTGTTGGTACTGGTAGGTCTGGGCCCTGACAAGGTCACTGTACCCATAGTCAATGCTGCAGTCAGGGAGGTGGACATCAGGGGCATCTTTAGATACGTTAACACGTGAGTATACTTATACTCACTCCACTCGAGTAATTGCCACATCTTCGATGTACGTAGTATATGGAGAATGGGATTATTTATTGGGTATCGATTTGACTTGGATTCCTTGGTAAATGCCACATTGGATGTAAGTAGTATATGTGAACTAGAATTATTTTGACTTGGATTCCCAAGTAACTGCCAGATCTTTGATGAAAGCAGTATATAGAAAGTGGGATTATTCACGGAGTATCTATTTGACTTGGATTACTTAGATAATGCTACATTTTGGATGTAAGTAGTATATGTAAAGTGGGATTAATTACTGGGTATGGATTGGACTTGGATTCCCAAGTAAACGCCAGATCTTGGATGTATGCATTATCTATGGGTGGTGATATGACTTGGATTACCTACTTTGTACTACATCTTGGATGTAAGTAGTACATTGTATATGGAAAGCGGAATTATATACTGAGAATCGATTTCACTTGGATTCCCTAGTATGCAAGTAGTATATGGAAGTGAGATTATATACTAGTACCGAGTATCAATTTGACTCAGATTGCGTAGTAAAGATAATGATATTTTAAATTGTAAATGTGACTTTAAAATGAGTATGAATTTCTGTACGCCATCGTATGTACCAGATGGACTTAGGTGATGTAGCTAATATGCTGTTATCCTCACTTTCACAGATACCCAACCGCACTGGCCATGATAGCCAGCGGTCAGATAAATGCCAAGCCGCTCATCACCCACCACTATAAGCTGGAGCAGGCCCTGGAGGCATTCGAGACGGCTAGGACCGGGGCTGGAGGAGCCATCAAGGTCATCATCAACTGTGGCAAGGACGAATAGGATACCACAAAGACTATTATATATACTATAGTATATAATTATGCAGCTCCCTTAAACCCGCAGTTCTTACTGCACGTCCAGTAACAGTCAGAGTGCAGTCGGGACAGGTACTCAGCTCTATATATAGGGGCGCTGGGCCTTTAACTGCTAGTGCTACTGGTCAGGGTGAAGGATAATGTATTATGGGCGATCTAAAAGCTTCCAAGTGTATATCAATCGTTACATGTAGTATTGATCTTAGTCATACAATTGATTGGGACCATGCAAACTACTTTCTTCAAATTCCTGCAGGGGATAAGTGTCTAATATGTGTGTAATCATATGTAACCAATAATGGTATATACTTTATGTAACCAAATATCAGCTGGTGGAGGATGGACTATAGTTCTAGTTCCTCCCACACCTCCGTACCAACCCCCCTGTTTGTGGTAACCAGTCAGTCCCTTCCATTGTGCCTCAACAGGGGTTGGATATTGTTGCTCTGTTGGTGAATTGTATAACGGTACCTGTTATGACGGTGCTATGGCGCGCAATGATAAATGTTCAAATATATAATCATTATAACTCAAGGGAGATTGTTGTCTACTCGTTGTTTTTTGCTATATATACTGGAAAATACTATGTCAGATACATGTATGTATGTATGTATATGTATCCGTGAGATGTATGTCAGTTTGAATAAATCTTGAATAATCAAAAGAGAAAGATGTGTATGTACAATGTAATCTTTATTCTTCTGTTTGTAAATTGTCTACAATATCTCACAGGAATGATTGAAATGATACAGGTATTAACACAATGAAAAGCACTCCAATGTATAGATTGACCGATACAAAGTTGCTTGATTTGCATTCCAGTGTAGAATAGTCTACACCGTTTACCGAAGCTAGTGACCTATAATGCCTACGTTTCCGGAAAAGATGTTACATAATGTTTCCACGACAATTATAGGCGACGAAAATAGGCACAGTAATTGTATTTAGAAGTAATGCTGTTGCTTTCACTCAAAAACAAATGAAAGCAGAATGTAAAAGATTGATTGTGGCCTCATCTATAGAGTTGGCAGATTGTAAGTAAATGTATACAACCAGCCAATATTTAATTATATTTTGGCTATTGAGACGACCTCTGTATAAAATGATTGATATATGCAATTGGCAAAGAAATAATTATATGCATTAGATATAAAATGATTGGTGATTGTCAATGCACCACTTTAAATCCTACTTGTATCACTATGCTCATTCATTTAAGAAAATGAAAGTAAGGTTCACAAACTAATACTGCTATTATTTACAACCAACTATGTGCCTATTCCTATATTTCGTGGTAATGTATAGTAAACAGGGTTTAAGATTCGTGATACAATAGCATCATGGGATTAATCCACAAATAACACATGAACTATTCCTCCACAAAACCTTAAAACACATACCTTCATCCATTCACTCTGTGGGCATTGAACTAAGATATTGGACACGACACAATGGAAGCTAGAGATGGTAAATTTAAACGGTGACAAATGCATGCCCTATACAGTTCCCTTTGTGTAGATGGTCTATGAGAGTGTATGGCTGAGGCACCTCTCGGTCTGCTGTTTTATCTGGGACCAGTTTGGTTTGGACCAGCCTGTCTGTGTCCTGGGTAGTTAGGACTAACACGCGGCTTGTTCTTGCTGCTGACCCATTTGCTGTTCTTGCTGCTGGCCCGATTGGGCCAAACCGGCATTTTCCGTCAAACCGGCATTTTGTCGCATAATGTCCACAGCATGGACAGCCTTCATAACAGCCTGGAGTAATATAGAGGCACAAACAGGTTTAGGAACTAGGTCTTCAAGAAGCATTCTGTTACAGTATATTGTTAATAATGGTCTGGCCACCGTTAATTTTTCAGTGTTATGTTAGCAACCTAGCTTCAGCTCTCAGCATTATTACAATAAGCATTGACTACCAAAAAGCTTCCTATCCTTATTATAGAGTTGAATGCATGGTATGCATATTACTTTAAGCTTGGCTCTCTAGGATAACCGACTATTGAGCGGGAAACAATCTTTAAACTTCTCAACTAACAGATAGTACATATTATAAAGACAGACAATCAGATCTATAAGTTTCTTCCTATGACTAGAAAAGATACCTGTTTTGGCAACTCTGATAAAGGAGTTAGTTCACCTACTAAATCAACTATGTATAGGGGCTACTCTAATTGGGAATATCTGAGACCACCATGGGGTTAGCAGTGCAAGTTATTATTGAAGTATATAACAGCAGATCAACACAAGAAATGACTACAAGGCCACGCATGCATTTTAGTTCTTAAGTCTCATTTTTGGTCTTCCTCTAATTTTCCTTTATATATATATATGGGAAAACAGTTCATGCATTTTCTTATACATATATCTATATAATATAACACACATCTTTAGGGGACGGGGCACAAGTTTGAAAGAACTTTAACCATTTCAAACTTGCGAGTCAACTACATTAACTATAAATAACTAATAATGTATAAATAACTTATCATCTAAGTCGGATAATCTGTAAAGGAGAAATCTGATAAGTTATTAGAGCTTAAATGAGTTGGCCAGTTCCAGAAAGACTTAAGTATACGAGTGCTGCTAAACAAATCAAGCATGCGTAAGTTAGTTGTGCATCCTAGAGGCCCCATATATGTTTAAGATTTGTCTATGTTGTTTTTCAAAATTCACGTATTTCCATTTTCTTTCCAAATGTTGAACTAGAAACCCATAAAGTTGTGCAATGAATAGTGCAGATATATATCCGTAGATAGACACCAATCCAGTATGATATTTTAACAAAGAATAATCACATGTAGCAAGAAAGTAGTGTTAATAGTAGAATATGATAATTACTGCCGTACAAAGATGATATATAGTATCTTGATATAAGTTGATGATGTAGCTATAAACTATACTCCTGACAACCATGGGAATTTTCGGAGTGTCTCCAAGTTGCCCTGCATGGCTAAGAGTATAGTTACTAGTATTTAACAAAGGTTTTAACTATAATCCGGTTTATCACAATATGCTACCAGAAAGGAACTACTTTCACCCTAGAGGAAAGCAAACACAATCGTGAGTCTGAATCAAGTGGAAAACTAAAAACCGCAGGATGAAAAACAACAATTTGGGAGGGAAGTCCACAGGGGTTACGAAACAGAAACACAAAAAAAGCGAAGAGGCAAAATGGTATAACTTGACAAAAATAGATATACTGTATTTATATATGTATGTTATGAGTACACATATATGGAGCCTCTGGGCTAGCTGTGATGTTTGATCACGACGTGTCGCTCGCTTTCGTCTGTGCGGAATTGCCTGCGTAGGATTGGAACACGCTACAAGCCATCACAGCGGTGGTCATGATCTGAAAAGTGAGGGGCAACTCTTTTGCAAACAGTGTGAAGCAGGCAATTTATAATGAAAAATGTAAAGGGAAAGCAAAAAGGTTCCTCATCCCACTGGGAATTATCACTAGTGATATTAGAAAAATTCCAAAAAGTCTTTCTTCAAAAGCCATTTTGGCGGTTTTAGTTTAGGATGAAGTAAGGGGCCTACTAAGATGTACAGAATGTACAGTTTAATGTTAAAAGAGTATAAAACAGGATATATACAAAGGTACTTAATATTTAGAATATTTACAGATTCTACAGGTTATTTGGGTTAAATTGATGAGGGTCAAAATCAAAATCGAAAAGCAAATTACAGGAAGATGCATGCATCTATCCAGCAACTTTGTTCACAAAGAGAAATATTCACAGCATGTTCATAGCATAGGCAACTAGAATTTCTTTTTTATGGCATACGAGTTCATATTTGTGTGCATAGTCAAAACAATAGAAAGGTTCATAGTTTGCATATGCCATGCTGTCCTATGCATTAGACGCTTTTATCATACAGCATTATCTTACTTTTGATTTGCTGAATTCTACTTTTCAGAATAGATTTTGTGTGAGAAATACTCAAAATTAACATGCTTATAAACTCTATTGTCATAAACCCAAGTCAAACCTAATCCGACTGAGTGATTAGAAAGAACACTTACATGTGTACATCACACAAATCCTTGGGCCCATAAGGGACACAATGGTGTTTTTTAAACTTGAAAGGAAATTTGTTGACAACAGGAGAGGTCGACATTGTCTGCCATTCTTACTCTCCTGTTGTGAAAAAACAACCAAACCTAAGAGTGAGGGAAAATGATATACCATGACTGGGAACATGCGTCTTATATTCAGTTAAAAATAAGACCCATAATCACAGTCAGTGTCACAATTATGCTAAAAAGAGAAGGTCCCTTTTGGGCTTCTGTACACACGCTCAAATCCTCATATCTATTAACATGAGACCCACCTTCATCTTTCTGTTGTTGTTGAGGATCTTGAGTTTGTTCTGTGCCACCTCCATGTGGGTGACGTTGGCGGCCTGCTTCTTCACCCAGGGGTGACACAGCGCCTGCTGCGCCGTCATCCGCTTCTCAGGCTTCAGCTGCATCAACTGTCTCACAAAGTCCTATCAGCAGAAAAAAAACAAGCTTTTAGCTCTATCTTTTTTTTTCTCTTTTTTTTTATGAAAATAATTAAGATAAAAATTAAAAATAATATTTCTATCATCGGTTTATTTTTGGTGATTATGATAGCTTATATCATGCACGAGCTCTTTGTAATGGTCATAGTCGTTCATGATAATTTAGAAATTCGTCAACCTAATACAGGAACCACTTTCTCTTTACAATATACCAAATGTTACAGTTCCCATAGATGTAAAGCAAGTATTTTCCCGTTTAAGTTTACTTACCTTGGCGTTCTCACTAACTTCGTCCCAGTAGGGTGCATCAAATTCGTATTCGCCCTTGATGATCTTCTTAAACATCATAGAATCCGTCTCGGCGTAGAAGGGCTCGTAGCCACAGAGTCTGAAGTAGCAGTTTCAAAAATCAGTTTACACCAATCGTATATTTACTCTTTGTTAACTGTCAGGTAATAACTATTATTACCACAAGGACGATAATCTCTGGCAAATCGACGCCGTGCCTGGAAAATATTCATCTGATGTCTGATGTATTCCCTCTTTTATTCCCTGATGATGGAAGGTTCATGAAATCGACATGTAAATCGACCCCCCTATACCCTACCATTTTCAACTGTCGGGAATATGATCAGAAAATTCAAAAACGACAGCTCATTGCCCCTGTTCTGCTCCATCTGACCAGTATGTATATTAATCTTTTAAATGCCGCCTATGTATTGCGTTAATGCATTATGTCATTTATAGTCATGCTACATGCATCATGCTGAGCCTACGGAGTTGATACACTCCCTTTGGCATGATACGTGGATTCAGCTGTGTTGTCTAGAATTTCCAGGGCTGCATTCATGCATCATTAGAACAAAGGGCATAACACTTCGATAAAAACACAGTGGAAGTTAAAGTGCTCAGCTACACTTTTGCGAATTCATCAAAAGTGGGGAAACTTACAGAATATACGTGATGACTCCCACGCTCCACATGTCTACTGTGTTGTTGTACTTGATTCCCTTCAGGATCTCAGGAGCTGCCAAGAGAAATCCAAGTCACACGTCAGGCAGCGCAGACAGAATATCATGTTGTGAAACTTATAGTATTTAAAAAGAGTAGTTCTCCTTTCAGAATAAACATATACATAAACATATACATATACACATACACATACACATACACATACACATACACATACACATACACATACACATACACATATACATATACATATATATATATACAAGTATAGATGGCATAATCATAAGGTGTATATATTATAAGGTTTTACTGACCACAGTAGCCTGGTGTTCCACACACGCTCATCATCATGAGCTGGTCGTTGATGATTCGGGACAGACCAAAGTCAGCTGTGGAGCAAGGATAGGAACAATCATTCAATTTATTTTAATTTTTCGACACGTAATGAAATCAGAAGTTATGATAGTTTAGTAACATGGAACACGCATGTCATTCCACATACATATTCAATTCCAAGAAAGCATAACATTTTAAGCACCAGTCTAGTGTCTTACAGATTGAGAGTAGATAAATTTTATCCTCTTGTAAACTGATCAAATAGTGGCCGCCGGCCGAGGATCGCCGGTCCCTCGTCGGCCTGACACCACTGGAATACTTTTATCTGGGTGGTTTCCGTACAATTCCAGGATACTATTTGTATTCATTTATGCGCGTTGTATTAATGGTGTAATAGAGTGTAGCATACAACAAATTGTCAAAATTGAACTATACCCTAACCATTTCATCTCTAGTGATTTCGTTCAATACTAGAGACCGATGGTTAGGTTAATTTTCTAATCATTATCCGTTTCTCCCTATTAACACTTTTGTATAATGGAAAAAAATAGTTACCCAGTTTCAATTTGGCGTCATCTGTGTTGTCTTTGTATAAGAGGTTTTCTGGCTGAAATGGCATACGTGACAAACTGCACTACCACCATCAGACAAGACATACACATTTACACGATCCATATCGGGTTAAATTGTAGCAATGTTGAATTCATTTCTTCTTTTTTTGCGATTCAAGAAACATTAGAGAAATGTCTTCCGATAAGTCATCTTTATATTTTCGTGGTTGTCTTTGTACAAACTTCAGAACAACAAAGGAATAGTATCAACCATCAATATCATTAGTCGATTACATGTAGCACGGGTTATGTTCAGAGGAAAATGTACATAACAGCTGTTTTGCGATATAAATCAAGAAGCTTAACTCCAATGTTAACATCCCCAAATGTGCACAATATAAATATGCTGACCTTTTCGTTTTATCTTAAGATACACAAACTTGGCTCGGTTCCCTTTATAGACCCACCTGTCTCAGGTGCTATACAGTGCCATCCCCCCAGGAGATCATACCCTCCCCTCCTTTTCTTTCTCCTCCACCCCTCCCTCCCCAGGCGTTCTGCTGCTCCGGCCAAGGCCGCGTCCACAAATGATACATCTCCAGAGCTAACCACGCCATCAAAGACCGGCCGCCCGAAATAAAGCCCCCACCTGAGCGTTCCAACCCTGCAACCTCATACCCCAGCCCCCACCCCTCCACTACAGCCACTCACCCACCAACCACCCCTCACTGCCTCAGAAGTCTACATCATAGTTTATACCAATACTGATTATAGTTGACCTTCTCCTGGTTGCCAGGGGGGTATTTCCGCATTTCTAATATTACCGTACATTATCCTACTATAAGGGAGACACCGACACGTTTTAGAACTATATAACCCAATAGCACTTTACGTAAAACTCCGCCAAGTTAATTAGTAATATTACATTGTTAAATACTGGTCATACATTGTACAATGGTTGGTTTTCCTACCTTGAGATCTCTGTGACAAACGTCGTTTTCGTGTAAGTGCTGGGGAGAATAGAGCGAAAGGTCGGGATGAAAACAAGTGTTTAATATTTCTGTGTAAACAGATCAATAATCATCGCCTGATGCATGTATGGAAATATCATTATCTAATATAGTCTTTCTTTATTAATACACGTACTATCGATGTAATTCCATTCACAATATGGCCTCTCTACATATAGATTGTATTTACAGTTATTATAGACTGATTCATTGAAACGTATGCATGGAAATAGCCACAGGACTGTCAGAACCCCTACTTTTAAAGCAAATAATATCTAAGGAGGTTAGCGCTGTAAATATATATTCATGGGGATTTAAGGGAGAGTAGACATACCTTGATTGCTTCTAGCATGTCTTTTACACATCTAGCCGCGTCCTTCTCACTATAAAATCCTTGGGTGACGATCCTGTAAAGTAGGATTCGATATTACAAGTATGTGTAATTTGTCTACAGCTGTTATTGTCTTAACTTAATATGCATGTAACCGTCGGTATGATAAAATGACAGCATTTTAGATATCAAAAGTCATGATTATTTTAGTGCCACGCCTGATATAATTGGTACAGCGTGCTCACTATTGAACCAGGAATAGTGCAATCATCAACATATTTTTTAATTTGTGTAAATGGATGTAAATTAAATGTAATAACTGTGTTCCAATATTCAGAATTATAAGAAACAAAAACTCTCCACATGATTTTATGAACGCATTATAATGTAGATGGCATAAGAGCAAACTTGGCATGATTACAGTAATTATAGTATGCAGTTGACAGGTGTAGGCTTGTTAACATTACCTGTCATTATTAAGAGCATATAACTTTTCATCCTCCAGGCACTTAAGGGGTGTCATATATGGACATGATACCCTGGAGGGACAGAATGCTATAATTGCTTATGTCCTCAGCTGGTCCTCACCTATCAAAGAGCTCTCCTCCTGTGACCAGTTCCAGAATTAAACATACACGTGTCGCCGTCTCATAGATCTCTTTTAGACGAATCTAAATGAAAAAGAAGGAACAAATCATCATTAAAAACCAATGGTTACATCATGTATTCAACCTTGATTTTATTGAGTTTTGTCTTGGAATAGAACGTTATCCTTTATATGATGTTGGACACAACACATTCCCTCTATACGAAGGGAGACAGAAAAGGGTAAATACAAGAAAATAATGGCGTTCATGTTTAAATAGCAGTACCAAACGAAAGAAGTAGAAAGAAAACACATGATCATAGTATGTGGTATTAAATATAGATGTTATTTTTCATTTGGAGATGACCTTTCCTCTTCAATTAAGGTCTGGTGAGAAGAAAACAGCCACAGCGGCCTTGGGTGTGACCTTTTTATATCTGTGGTGAAACCCTTCAATGAAGACTTTTAAAACAAACTTAAATCACTGGTGTAAAAAAGGTTATGGGTGTCAGCAAATGTCATCAAAAGAACGGAAATACACCAAGTGGGATCAAATCGACAACTAAAATTGAGGTAACTCGCATGGTCCTTAAACCATAAGCAAACGTTCAACAGTTTAATAGGAAGAGTAGAAAGTTTTGTATAGTTTGGTTCCGCAGCTGGCGTGTGTCTAAACAGCTGCTAAAAGGGTATACATGTAGTATATATACCATTCAGGCAATGCTAATCGTGACCTATAAGACATGGAACAGTATTGAATACTCAATTAGGATATAAATAAGGGGAGCTTCAAATCTAACCTCGGAATTAAAGCATGAGAATACTTTTGGCCATGTTCATATTCTTCCGTTTTAGGCGTTTCTGAATGGCATTCACGTACATATGGTTTGGGGACTGGGGACTAGGTCGTCTGAGTCAATACTGTCCATCCATACTATAAGCTATAACCTCCTTTATCAATGGCATACCAATGACATATCGATTTCTTAAGTATTAACACTCACACTTTGTATACGGTAGGTTATTGACATTAGCATACTTTAGTTGAATATCGATGAAGTAATATATACACAATATTTGTGCTATAATACATGTGGTACATATAACATCAATAGTGACCTAAGCTAATTCATTCTCAGACGATCAAGTCATGGGAAAATTTGCCGTGGACATTGAACCAGGGCTATATCTAATTATATTACCAAGGTGCTATAGGAATCACTCCAGACAAACGATATTACTTTGACCTGGCGAGTTACTCGCCAGTGCTGCATTTATGCATTATACCAACAAAATGTCATAATGCATTAAAGCATTATTGCCTCCCTAAATGTCACCTAATACAACTCACCTAACTGGCATATTAGCCTCACCATGCACCAATACAAAGTGTCTAATCTCGACGTGGTAATGAATTAGTTGATTTAAGTTTAAGTAGATTTATGTGGAAGGGAGTCAGTCTAAATGTCAACCCACACTAATTAGAAGAGAGGCCCACTTTAAACTCCGCCGCAAGTCACGTCTTGATGGGTAATCACAGAAAATAGCAACATCCGGTGTCCGAATTCTCAGTCTGACCAATTTCCTGTTGGTATCAGCATCAGCAAAACAGAAGAATAAAGAGAAGATGTGCCTCTACTGGCAAAACATATCCGTCCACACTTGGTGCTTCCAATTTGTATAAATTTAGATAATTGTGTTTATTAAGTGTTCTATAAGACCCTGACCAATACCCTGCTACCATTACTTCCCCTTGAGTAAAATCACCACTTGTACTTGCATAGCACTTGGCAGCCTCCCCATAGCCAGTCTGTGGCAATGGCTAAGCTAGCACACAAACACTATGTGCTTGTTTGTAACTATTTTCACCCTCATTCCCTTGCTGCTTCTATGCATGAGTAGTGTGTGTTTTGTTTATAATTATGCTTTTAGTTGCTATTGCTGTATGGCCATTTTTTTGTACAACGCGACTTAATTTCAAGAGGCGGGTGTTATTATTAATTTATCTACCTCGGACGAGTCTCTACTATTCCCGATAACACTCTCATTACTAACCCCACCCTGGAGGACCCCCTGCCTGAGGTGGTATTGATCGCCGTGGTAAGCAGACCTTAGCCTACTGGAGGAGGTACCTGGTCCCCCCTGGGTGAGGACTGACCGGGGGCCGTCCACCCCTCACCACTATCATTAATGAATCATGGTACACACGACACAAACACATTCAGCAACCATTATAGGATGCACCATGTTGGCTATAGGCTTGTCAAACACGAGCCTATAGATTAGTTATATGGCATAGTAATTGACCATCCTACGTTGATATGGCCTATTTGAAGTACATCGCCATTGCACGGTTCTTCCTCCATGCCTAACAGATCGTTCTGCACATGTAACTGTATCCATATCAGAAGTGTCCACCCATTACTTAATAAAGGATTACCAAAGGTTTTAAGGCACGAAATGTTCACTGGTGTACTTACAATGTTAGGGTGGTCCATTTTCAGCAAAATTCCTATTTCCGTCCGTACTACCTTTTTGTCTACCTGTGTGGAAAATACACGTCTTTAATTTCATTAAAATTGAATTTCAGTAAAAAGGACACGGATTATCAGTTATGTGAAATAAGGACATTCTTTTGCGATTTCAAAGTAAAATGGTGTATACCAGAATCCCCACCAATTATGGGTTTTCTCATTAACCGGGTTGAGAGGACGGACCAATATTAATTCCAACAAAGTAGGACCTTAATTATTCATCAAAGAGTAGAGTTGTTGTTGTGGCGGGGGTCTGGTTAGAAGGGGAAAGGAACCGCCCGTGGTTTGCGTGATGCCTACTTTGGTTACATTTCACAACCCCACCAAACTCAGGCCCTATTTTTAATTCAGAGCAAGGGAAGAAGGAATTGCATATGTACGCTGTAAGTATTTTCAATGTAAAGCAGAGACTGTCAAAGGGTTGAATACAAAATATGAGTCTATGGTAGATACATATTGATCAATTAGGGCTCCCCAGGTTTAAATGAATAAGAAAGCTCCCAAAATATCTAAATTTCTGAGAAATATCTTATTCACACAAGGAATTACTAATGCCATAGGCAACACGTGGGATTGTTTAAAGAAAGTATACTGACCCGTTTTTCTATTATTTTGACGGCCCATGGCTTATTTGTTCCTTTGTGTTCACATTTGTAAACTATAGACGTGGCTCCACTGCAAAGAGAGCAACGTATGGATTGATCATATATTTGTAAAGCATGGAGGGTCAATAGCAATAAAATCAATGTCTGCAACTGGCACACACGTTCATTACATTGACTAGCAATCCAGTGAACCGCAGAATATTGACCTTCCCATCTCATACCATTGGCATTTTCGAACTGAAAATTCAGCAATATTTCCAATTGCAAAGTGAAATACAAATGCACTTTATATACACACGGAAGTATAGTTACTCACAGCAAAAACAATTATTTCACTTTTATCAATTCAATGCAACGGACTTGCCAGTTACCACGACACCATCCATAATTTAACCTCTAATTGTCATATTGCCTTGGCAGCTACCTTATCCAGGCCCTACATGCATCCCATCCAGAGCCTCCCATATAAATACCACCCTCATGTCCATATACATGCCAGTGCCAATACTACTGGAATGGTCCTAAAATGATTGGCTTTGTAGTATAAAGCTCACTGTGTAATTCACCCCTTCTATATATAACCTGCCTCCTGGTTGGGGCTGGAGGAGGGGTAGCAATGGAGGGGTAATTGTGTGGTAAAAACAGTCAGGTAGCCATTGATCCTCCATCACCACCCCCCTGGATAGACTGCCTGCTATGCCGTATGAACTCACGAGGCAGCTTACAGGTAAGGCTAGTCTCTAGTCATGCGTGCCGATAGGACTGTTTATACCGTACTCCTACAACATTGGCACACCACTGTAATCCCCTGAAGGGCCATACATACCACCCCAGCGCATGCTAACACTACTACGGCCACTGTTTATTACGTTTTGTACATATAGTATTAAGGGACCTACATAGTGACCCGGGGGCTGTGACCATTACACAAAGTAGAACCAACTAACTTTCTTTCATTTCATATCGGGACAAATTTATCATGAATTAAAGCATACTACTTTCTCTATACTACTTATTGTACCAATACCCAACTAATCACCTTGTAACTATGGCCACCTTCTCTATACTACTTACTCTACTACTACCCCTTCCAATTACCCTGAAACCATGGATACTTTCTCTATACTACTTATTGTACCAATAGCCCCACTATGGCAAATTTCTACATACTACCTACTATACCAATACCCCACTAATTACCTGTAACTGTGCCTACTTTCCCTATACTACTTACTGTACCAATACCCCTCCAATAACGTGTAACTATGGCCACTTTCACTATACTACTTACTGTACCAATACCCCTCTAATTACCCTGTAACTATGACCACTTTATCTATACTACTTACTGTACCAATACCCGACTAATTACCCCGTAACCATGGCTACTTTCTCTATACTACTTACTGTACTAATACCCCTCCAATTACCCTGTAACCATGGCCACTTTCTCTATACTACTTTGATACTGTACCAATACCATAGGCTCGGGCTAGCCATCCCCAATTCGTCAGGGGCGATTAAAGAGTAGGTCACATTAATTTTCGCCAGGAATTATATAGCTGGCGACAAAAAGGTGCATTTACTGTACCAATATCCCTCTAATTACCCAGTAAATATGGTTACATTCTCTATTCTACGTACTATACCTCCTTAAATTATGCTGTAACCATATCCCCTTTCGCTTTACTACTTAATGTGCCAATACGAAAACTGATCTAAATACTACTTACTTTATCGACACCCCTTCAATACCTATAACTATTGCAACTTTCTTTTTACAACTTACTCTACACAAGCTAACTTTCTCTACTTGGTACGACTTTCAATATGCATGTACTACTCATTTTATTGATACTTCCTTCCAATTAGACATACACCAATACTTCTCCCTACTACCTTGAGACTTGGGCCGCTTTCAATATATTACATTCTGTACCAGTCCCATTGCAATTACCCTGTAACCATGGTCACTAAGATACAATTTACTGTACCAATACCCCACTTCAATTACCATGTTATCAGTACTATAAGTTCCAAGATTAAACACATTGGGCAAATGCCATGGGCATGTAACAGATTGCTCCATATCCTTCATAAACAATATTTAAACCAACGCCCAGCAACACATTACATCATTTATAAACATGTTTTTCTTATTGGCTTACTACCTGCCCAGCTGTACACATGCACTGTCATGGAGATATCAACAATTGGCAGAAGTCTGTTTGCGTGTCTCCTCCTAGTCTAAGATTCTTCCCGACCTCTTCGCTCATGACTCGCAGGCAATAACAACTCCACCCCTCTACTCTCAACACATCTCCACCTCTCCAGGTGTAACTGGAGTTGTGCCAGACATATCACTACCATTTGGCATGGCATGGCGTTACCAATGAAACAGAGTACGAAAATGACAGAGGGGCAGGAGAGATAGAGAGACAGGGACAGAGAAAGACAGGTACAGAGAAAGCAGTAAGAGAGACAGAGACAGACAGTCAGACAAGAGACATGAAGATTCCTCTTTTTTCCATAGTTTCAATCTATTACCTCCTATACAACCATAACCTTTGCAATGCTTCAAAAACCATCAGGCGCCCCATGCATCAAGTAGCACCCTTTGGCGCTCAGATCCAAAATGACAGGCATTACTCTTAGCTGATAAAGCAGAATAAATAATATCAGATTGGGACGTCCGCTTTGTGTGATAAATGATAATAGACTGCTGCTTACGCAGACGTCTGGATGGAGTCCACAAAGTGAAAGGAAAACTAAAAGAAAAAAGTCGTCTGACCGGAAGTCTATCATTTACTGCCAGAAAGAGATCAATATGGGCTATTTCTATTTGATCTATCTACAAAACAAAACATCGGCGATGGGCTGACATTTATGGCAGCTCTGTGGATGCCACAACTACTAGTAGAAGATAAGATTAATTCACAGATGTATCCGTTGGGGGTTGACAGAGTGGTATTGCATGGTGAGTTTGTTTCTGTTATTATCCGTTAAGATCATTGGCACGTTACCTCTATTTAATTCATGAAGTGATCTTTATGAAAGGGTACACACTGAAATTAAATTTTTAATCTACAAAACGGAATCATTCACAATGCATAATGTACACATCTGTCTCGAATCTGGTAGGAAATAGGCAATTTCTGGTTATGCAATGGCATAAGAAAAGGGTGGGGGGCAGACCCCTCATAATGAGAGGGTCCCCTATACATAACAAATAATCAAATATAAAATCCCATTCTCCCCTCCCTCCCACCGAGACCCTTCGGTCCCACCAGTGAAAGAGTACTTTTTAGATTGCTCCTTCGGATAGAAACAAGCTGATTCGTAAATTGTTTTTGAACTGACCCCTACGCACATCCACGTGAGAACAACAACACCATACATTTGCAATTCAATTAGATTCCGGGCATTGACCTTGCTAGTGAGATGAGTAGTAAATTGCGCCTTATGGCATGTCTATCACTCAGAGCATGCAACTCCCAACAGACTAGGTGATAAAGAGTCAGGCAAGGGTATACAAGGATGTTTGTAGGATAGGATAGAGGCCGTTACACCTGGAGGAAGTATATACGTGGGTGGGTGCAGATGGGTCAAAAGCGGCCTGGCGACCTGGGCTGTTTTCCAGACGGCTTCCCACCTAGTACAATGATTTAAGTTAATACATCCGATGATGGGGGCTCATATTTTCTTTCTTAAAAAGGAGTCAGGATGTTCAAAAATAACATACTTCCTTTCCTATCTAGATCTACTCCATTCTCAACCATTTTGCTGATATTTGATTTTATTGTCCAATCCTATTTATCTACTCCATTCCCAACCATATTGCTGATATTTGATTTTATTGTCCAATAAATGGTCATTTTGGAATATAATCGTGCACAATTTTATTCTCCCATTGGAAATACACTAGAAGATCCCATAGTTGGGCCACATGGGATGCCTTTCTGAAACATTTGAGTGACACCCTCCCCTGAATATTGTACTGCTACAGGCTGTGTCTCTCGAAATCGGCACAATATTATAGTCTTTGACCGGGTGCCATCTTTGACTGGGTGCCATCTTTGGGCCGCCCCAGATTCTTTCACTTTTGGAAAGCTGAGATCATGGCCGGTGGCTAAGGCCTTACATCGACCATTAGCATTCTACATCGTCGAAAGCCGATGTGCCGGTGTCATTTCGGCAACAGCTTTTGGACATCTTGCGCTATAGTAAAAAAAATCTCAAAAAGTGACTTTGTGGCTGGAGCCCTTGATTTCGGCGACTTTCCGACCTGATGGGGGGGGGGGGGGGGGGCTCTGCACTCTCACTTGGCGCTGGTGCATCGATAAACACAGATGGGTCTCTCCCCGCCATCTCCCCTCATATGAATTACCATCAGGTACTGCATGATAATATTGACCAAAAGTCCGCTGGAACTAAGGTTACTGCATCGAGCGGTTACCATTGGAAATTAATGGAATGGAAATTATATTTTCCGCCCAATGCCACACAAGCCTTGTGTATATTTAATGGCGAACAGTGGATGGTGGGTGGCAAGAGAGTGTATAGGGAATTCTATCATTTCCCCAAAGGCCACACCAGAGCTGCATGCAATAATTGTTTGGTCACTGCGTTGTGATGTATAGCAACATAATTCAGAGGGGTACTTTTCAATGCATAATTTGTACAAAACTTCTAAGATTATTTGTGGGACAGAATTGGGAAATGTCTTATTGCATATTTTAAACTTTGAGACAGGTACCTGGGTATGTAATCGGCTTTTACTGAGGGTCTTATCATACTTTTTGTACATGCCCTCACATGAATAATATTACTGTCATTTGATTCCCTACAGGATATAACTTGTAAAAAAAGATATCGATATTGATGATACCAGGAAAATACCTGAAAATTACATAGGTAGTTGGGTTACAAGAGTATTTATATATGTACCAGCCTGTACTAACTTCCTACCCAGTAGCCTACCCACATTAAAGGCCAAATGGCCTTCACCTCTTTATTGTGTGGTGCATCTTTATTGATTTACTCCTTTTGTATACTTTAGTTACCGCTTTGTAGTATGTGGAATATGACAAGAATAACTTGGCTTCACTCAAAAGCGTTTATGTGTCTACATACGAGTCTCATTAACTTTCGATGAGTTTAAAATAGTTTTATATTCTAACAAGGTTTATTAGCAATCCCTGATTAACCCTATGGAGAAGGGGTTTTCATTCTGTCAGTAGGATAAGGGTTCAAGTGTTAACTCCGTCCAAGATACCCCGTGTTAAGTGAAGTGTGATACTACATTGATCCCCCCAGATCTCACTCCAACCCAAGCAGGGCTCTACTTGTGAGCTGCTCTGATCTTGCTCGGGGCTGCTCAGATATTACCTGCTGATACCTCCAAGTAATTGGTTCTCAGCTGACCACCTGGCCGGTAACTCTACCCCCGCCCCCTCCATTCCTATCCTACCCCGCCCCTCCCCTTCCCACCCCAACCTACCCCCTCCCGCTCCCCTCCTCACCCATGCAATACCCATGCATCGATTTCCTTGATATTGACTGATCCACTTGTGCCAACCTACGTATGCACACTCTCCGGTCCTCATCCAGGTACGCACTAAGGCACTTAGTCCTAGTCGCAATACGGAAATGAAGGGTGGGCCGATAGATGTGTAAATATGGTGTAACTTTGGGAGAACGTGGGTCGATAGCGGTATAGTGTAGTAGGTGTCTGATGTATGGCGAAACCACGTGAAACTTTGACTTTCTGTGGCCATAGCGCGCCGTGAGCTCCATGGGATTGAATGACACTATGGACAGCGTGATAATTGAGATGTAATACATTAATTCCATTTACAATGACATAATATCAAAATGAAGTTGGATAACTAGCTATTCATTTCTTTGTTCTGTGTGTTCTGTCATAGTATTCACTTGTATGAACTAGCGGCGGTTGTTTGGTTGTTTGTATTCACTTCAACGTCATTCACAGGATTTTCTTATCCTATTATATGTTCCTAATTGACGGTTCTTTTCACAACATACATGTACTACAATTGTAATTCCATAGCATAACCCCTCACATCCCATGTCTTCCATAGGCCCCTTAAAGCGTTCACAAACCCGCCTGTATATACTGTGCATTGTATGCCTAATCATTCACAAAGTTTCATTGAGATCTATGACATACAATGTACATATATGTATTATAAAAGCTCTACGGGTTCTCTTTGATGTGGCAGCTTAGAAGAGATTTGTTTGAGCGCATTACATAACATAATCGCCATTTGTCTCCGCAATCCTGCTTGCATCGTGGCAGAGGTATATCCTGTAAATAAATCGCAATATGCCTTACACAGCGTACCTAGGCTAATATTGATCAAGATAAGCGATTATTGTATTATAGCCACAAAATACCAGACACATATTAATCTGTAGCAATTATACGGGTGCTGTGCCGCAACAGCAATCCAAAACATACAGGGCATGCACATTTACAATATCTTCATTACTGTGTGCATAGCCAATATTATACCACATTGTACAATAAAGAAACACCAGAGTGATCAAGCTGTAAAAAGTGTTTGTTTCACACACCCTCTAGAAGGCTCACTTTTACAATGGGTCTGCAGAGTTCTATAGATAGACTCTATATGGGCCTCCTGTCAGAAAAAAGTGACGCTGGTGGTCACCCCGGCCAAAAATCGTAAATAAAAAAGATTGATGATTGTGTGATCTAAATAACAGATGGCACAGGGCTGTAATGAATGTTGAGTGTAGGAGATGACAATTGTCTATTCTGGAACGCTGTACACATTAGTATACTGCAGCTGAGTCGTGCATACCTAAGCTACGGACTGCATAAAGTCAACTTGCACTTTGGTAGGCACAACATCTGCTTATTTTCTCTGCAAACCATCGTAAGGCCACTCAAAAAAAAAGTTTCTCATCACCAAGGAGTGAAAAATGTGACAAGGGCGTTTTTTATTAATTTTTTTTTTTTACTTGCGGCCGAAATATATAGGGAAATTTAGACTTTTCGCGATCAATTTTTACATTTTAGTAATTTGATGATAGTTGATCCTCAAATTGTGTTTAAATGCAAGTTATTCCTAGCGGGATGTTTGTTGATCCTCAAATTGTGTTTTAATGTAAGTTATTCCTAGCGGACTGCATTACTGACAGCATATATAAGCTTTAATTTGATACCAAATTTGCCTATGTTTTTCCAATTTTGACAGGTTTTTCATCAAAAATGTAAAAAAAAAACACAAGTTTTCCCCAAATCACGATTTTTATGATGCGCGCGGTGATGAGAAACAACTTTTTTTTTTGAGTGGCCTAAAAGACATAGGCACTCACTCCCCATGGCATTTTCAGCATGTTTCCGAAAACATATCTTTTTTAGGCTTATTGATTCTAGGTATATGTGTTGATTTAATACAAGAGGTGCCGGTCAACTTTCCAGTGGAGGTGCAGACAAAAGGGGCAACATGTTTACACCTTCCACACCCTTGAAGAGTGTTCGACAGATTTCACTCACCCCACCCCCACTCCCATCATGCAGGAGGCCGTCCTAGGCCCTGTAATATTTTACTATTAAATAACATAGTATGGGGCCTAGCACCGTCGGCCTAGCTTGGTCTACACAGCTTTAACCCACGGTGCAGGGCAAAGACAAAGGAATCGCACCTTGGGTATATTGTATACACTCACATAACCGAGGGTTAAATCAGATAGACTACACCTGGCCAGGCTTCTCCCACACCGGGCTCCCACATACCCACTGCCCACTGGTCAGCGACTCGGTGTATAACACCTCGTCTAGACCTGGTGGGGCAGTCACAGTGGGTATATGGAAGAACCGTGTCCAGGTGTAGTCCATCTAACACATATGCAGACGTCTGGTCAAATTGATGAGATCAATTGATTTATAATTCATAAATAAATAAAGTGAATTAATACTCAAATGAAAATTAAATTATTAGAGGTTATTAGAGGTAAGATTTCGCGTGGAGCGCGTGAAATTTTTTCACCCCCCCTTAGAGGAATCAACATTTTTTACCCCCCCCCCCCCCCCGGCAAGCCGAAAATCGCGCACGTTCGCGCCCCTTTGTAGCATAGTAGCGCGCAGGCTTTTTCCCTCAAAACAGGTTGAATTTTTTTGACCCCCCCCAAGAGGGGTCCACATTTTTTACCCCCCCCCCCTGTTGTTAGAAAATGAGCACTCCCTTAGGCCATATAATATCATGAATCTAAATGTATTTAGATTCATGATAATATATATGATCTATTTAAATAGGCCTGCTACTAGCAGGCCCCTATAGGCTATATGATAGTCTATATATGTAGATGGATTTTTGTTATGAGATCTAATACTATAAGGTCTGAATTCCATCCTACATTCCATGGCACCATGGTGTGCAGATCTAAATGCACCTTGACAAATCGGCAATCACAACACCCCACTCGGTGGGATTAGTGTGGAACCTGTGGTGTAGACTGTACAGTGTGTAGTGCAGTGGCAGAAACACCGTGCCGACACCTAATAATCTAGAACACGCACCTGCCAAGCTCCTTTCCTATCTCGTACACGTCCTCAAATGCAACGTCCGTGATACTTTGGTCAATCCACTTCTCGAAAGACATGATTTCTTCGGGCATGCCGTTTCCTACGGCTAGTTAGATAAGTTCTGTATTGTTCTGGCCACTTTCCCTGCTACTTGACTGAGCAGTGAGAGGCGCGCGGATCCCGATAGTTGATGTTGCTACTAAGCAATGTGACGTCACTAATTGATCTGGGCATGCGTACTAGGTCAAACGCTCGCTTGAGCCACAGGACTCGCGGCACAGAATTTGAGCAGAATCTGGTCATTTCAACTTAGCTATGGCGTGCCGTTCTATGATTTAACCAATAGCCTAATAGGCCATGGTCTATGGTTTTTGGTACATCGGTGTTCTATTTGACCTCTTACTTTAAAGATAAGGGAGTGTTTATCTATCAATTGCAGGGGGAGGGGATAAAAAAAAGAGGCAATTCTTTAGGCAATTGAGAGGGCATACGGGGGGGGGGGGGGGGGCATAAACGTGCTGACCCCTCTTGAGGGAGGGGGCGCAAAAAAAAGGAAACTGGTATCTGACCTTATTTAATAGGACCCTATATTCCTTGGTAGGAGGCAATCTATTGCGAGATATTGACGATAGATGTTTCCATATGATGTTTCCCCCCACAGGCGTCCACTGAGTTCTGGTGGAGATGGTCTGCAGTGGGTTGGTAGTATTAGTATAAAGGCCTGACACTGTGCCTGTGGTGGTTCGGTCATCTAGGTGACCACGTGACCAAACACTACATACAGCTAGTTCCCAGGCCAATCACCAGGCCTATACTAGTGACATCTATTGATTGGCCTGGGAACTAGCTGTATGTAGTGTTTGGTCACGTGGTCACCTAGATGACCGAACCACCACAGTGTCAGGCCTTTATACTAATACTACCAACCCTCTGCAGGCCATCTCCACCAGAACACGGCTCAGTGAACGCCTGTGTTTCCCCCCGTGTCTTTGAATTCTATCCCCCCCCCCCCCAAGGTGTGACATCATTTATGTCAGACCCCTAGGGAGTGTTCATTTATTTATTACAGAGGAGTGGTGATATTTTGTGTGGAGGCACAAATATTTTTTAACGCCTCCCCCCAAACCACCACCCCCCTTTAGCTAATAAATGAACACTCCCTGCCTCCCATCCCCCAAAGGGGAACAATATGTAATTGCCTCCCTCTGTCCAATAGGGCATAGTATAGACTCTAGATCCATATCTTTTGCGGAAAGTCCAGACGTACATTGGGCCGATGTAATCCGAGACTGAACCCAAATCCACTCAGCGAATACTAATATTTCAATAGTATATATACAATAGTGATTGAACGGCCTGCCATAGGATCCAGACGAGGTTTGCGCTGATTGGTCGGCGCCTACCAGCAACCAGTTCTGAATCACACAGCGGCAAGATGGCGACTGGTGCAGTAGTTTACGTTGCATTGATATTGTTTACATACAGTGTTTGGGCTCAAAAACATGCTGATGATCAGGTCTTTCAGCCAGGTAATGGCAAAGAGTTCGCTTTTGGTGCAGCGCGCCCAACAAGGTAAGTTTGTGTCGCAAAACCAAATAATATTTGAAAATAGAGGCCCCCCTCATGTCCATCACTTCACTTTGGCTTTGCTCCAATCAGGCTCCATCACTGTGATCACATCTGTCATCACTTCATTTCAGTTTTCACATCACAGTTTTGGCAGCCTGCATTTTTTTTCGGGGGAGGGGGGGGGCTGGGGTAGAAAACTGCCAGGTCGTATTCGATCTAAGAGCCCCCCCCCCCGAAAAAGTGTATTCTCTTTGGCCCGACCCTATTTTTTTTTTTTTTTTTTTGGAAGACATTTTTTCTAGAAATTTTTTTTCACTGATCATTTTTTAGCGAAACTATGCGAAAACAATTGTCTCATAATCCTTTAATTAAGGTGCGTCGATCCCATTGAATCAAAGTCATCAGAATTCCACAGTTGTTTTTCTGTGGGCACCCTAAATCATTGGAAAATGAAAAGAAAAAAGGAGGTCCCGAGCTACTTTTTAAAATATGGAATTTTCAAAAATAAAAGTAGACTAGAGTATTTAAATTTTACATTAAAAAACGAAAAAAAATTCAAAACTCCTATGATTTTTATCTTTTATCAACCGATAATCACAGAATTCTGAAACATTACACAATGAATACAAGGATAGATAGACAAATGCCAATGCCCATTGATACCGTCTCTGTTGTATCAATGTAGTTGGCATTTGTGTTTATTTTTTTATTTGAAGCCCTTTAATGAAGAAAAAAACAACCTTTTCTTAGCCCATTGAATACAGACACATTGTATTCAATGGCACCATTGAATACGGCCTTCCAATGCTTAAGCATAGGAGATGTTGTATTTCCAAAAAATAAATACCTTTATTCTGAAAATAGTTTTGCGGTTTTATCACTTTGCATTCTGAGAAAAAATTTGATCTTTCGGAGAAGAATAGGACTTTTTTTTTTTTTTTTTTTTTTTATTACATAATTATAGAAAAATTGCAGTAAAAGTCGTCAGATTTTTCTTAAACTCCCCCAAAAGATTGCTTAGATTATTTGCTGATGAATAAGAGTAAGGGAGTGATCATTTTTTAACAACAGGGGGGGGTGGTGGTTTTCCATGCGGAGCGCGCGAAATTGTTTACACCCCCCCGGTCAAGGGGTCAAAATTTTTTACCCCCCCCCCCCCCCCCCCGCTTAGGGTCGAAAATCGGCTCGCGCGCAGGCCCTTTGAAGCATAGTTACGCTTTTTGGCTCAAAACAGGTTAAATTTTTTTGCCCCGCCCCCGGTCAAGGGGTCCAAATTTTTTTGCCCCCCCCCCCCTGTTGATAATAAATGATCATTCCCTAATTTTGATGTTAGGAGGGAGGGTATCACCCCTTTTCAGCTATCAAAAAAAGAAAATCTCTGCGTTACTAGGGTTTAACCCTTTAGATCCTGACCAAAAAATACTTAGCTTGCCATGGGTGTGACCTCTGAGAACCATTAGTTCCCAGAAGGACGGGCCTTATTTCAATTCCTTTAGTATTCCTATGTAAATGGTATCGACTATAGTCGACGCTAGGCCTGCCATTGTATCGACTATAGTCGACGCTAGGCCTGCCATGGTGCCGACTATAGTCGATGCTAGGCCTTAAAGGGTTAAAGATATCAGAAAGGGATAGTACAAACTAATTCCTTCTCTCCTTAGGTACCTTTTGTATGATGTGAATCCTGGAGAGGGATTTAACCTGCGGCGGGACGTTTACATGAGGGTGGCTAACCTAGTGAAGGTCTTAAATGACGACGAGCCATGGACTCTTGTGTTGCCGCCTTGGGGCAAGCTCTACCACTGGAAATCTCCTCAACATCAAACACAGATCAGATGGGCCACATTCTTTGACCTCCCAAGCCTGAGCAAGCATGTTCCAGTCATCGAGTTTGAGGACTATTTAAAAGGCGAGTTCCATATTCTATGTGTGTAGGCTTCATGTAATTACAGTAAAATTTATAATAATTACTGAAAATTTTCTTGCATGCCAAAATAGGCCTACGCAGGGGAAATTCTGAATTTAGTAAGTGAGGTAAATAAGAAAATGCAGAAGAATGCAACCCTTCTGATTAGTCGATAGATTAAAAATTATTGAATGAAATTGTTCTCATGTTGGTTAGGGAGTGATCATTAACAACAGGGGGGGTGGTGGGTTTTCGTGCAGAGCGTGCACCCTGTTGTTAAAAAATGATTACTCCCTTATAGTGGATGTGTACCGGCAATATCGCAATTTTGATAACTCTTCTCTCCATTTACCATCAGTTCGTGGAGAGTCGGTCATTGAAGAGATATACTACCTACAGCGGTACAAAGAGGGTTGGTCTAACGGCAAGTGGGAGGAAAAGATGGATGTACGCGACTGTCTGGATCGTACTGGATATGAACAGGTGGGAAACATTCTTAGATCAAAATATTCACTAGGGACAAGAGCTTATAAAGTTAATGCATATGAAGGAACGTCTATGTCTATTGTATTCTTTTTTAATAGCCCGAGAGAGATGACTATTTGATTCTAAATATTAGTTCATGTACGATGATTTTCCAAAGACAGATGAGAATAATTGAAACGAAAGTACTTCAACACGTGTTTGTGTTAATGTCTCTTTTCCCGTAGGACAGCTTCACAGTTGCGATATAAAGCTGGGTTAGAGCGATTTAGAAATTACCTTTCATAGAAGAGCTCTTTCTCTTTGATACTAAACACCTACTTCCCCTTTCCGTTCTGTGGATATTTCCGTAGGATGGCGATGGCCAGTGGCGGGCCTGGTTCTGGGGCTACGATGACGTCATCAGCAAGGACTTCAAGTGTTTGTCTGTTCAGGCCGAGTCCTCGTCCATGAAGCCCTTCCTGATGAGGAACACGAGCGGAGTGTGAGTACTCTAATCATGGAGACATAAAGGCTTCGCCAATACAAATGTATTCAAAAAAAGTATACTGTCTATATATCATAGAAGATTAAATATTGCGATTTTCTGGTGTTCTTCTCAGTACTTCTCTCCATATCTAGGTAAATAGTGGAACCACAGAAGTTTTGTGCGATACAGAATTCATTTGATAAATTATGGTGGGCGAGTATGATGTCTAATTTGAAAATCCTTGAAAAGTGTAGTGTCATAGGATTGATTACCTTCCTTCGGCACAAACACGAATCTTTAGCCACATTTTCATATCGAGCTAAAGTATGGGTAGACACATGATACGTTGAGTTAGTGACCACTTGCTCCCCAGGTGTGTGTTCATTGTACATGCAGAACACTTGATCCACCACGGCTTTGGGCGGTCAGGGTACTGGGCTGTGAGTATAGACCCTTTAATGCCGGAGGCTTATTTTAAACAGTATTGACAGTTTCTATATCATGCATGATGTATTTTTTACTTTGGTTTCATTATTCAAATAAGATGTGCACAAGGCATTTGTTTCATGAATTACGCGTACCGATTAAAGTAAAAGCAGCAGTCTCACCAATATGTTGCGTTCTAGATAAAGACCGCGTTAGTGAAATGCGCTCTGCTTTAATAGTTAGCGTGAATTCCACTACCGGGTACTATAGTATAAGACACATACCAATAGAAATTGTGGCTTTTCAAAGGCATCGCTTAGTCATAGTGATCCATAACAATCCAAATCCATGTACACTTAGTACAAAGCCTATGTTCTTCAGAACATCTACTGTGCATAATTCTACTAATTTCTAAACAAATGCTAAACTGAAAGCGATAACAAAAAAGTCTTTGAAAAGTCAACCTTTCATTGCTTCACTAGCACTCAATGAATTCTAGGCCTAGAAATAATGCATTATTATGATTTATTCAAACTTTCTTTCTTCCCTTAAAAACATCTGACCCACATGAGTCTTGTCTTTTTCCCGGCAATATGTGTGTATATTATCATGACAACATGTGAAGAGGCGGGAGGCCAGGGTGATTTTATAAGTGTCATAATCCAAGTGTTTATTTTTTATGGAATACAGCAGTCCCATTGACTTAACCAAAGAGGTCCGTATTTCACTCCCCCCGTGAAATAACCCATGTCCGTATTTCACGACCCTGTGACGTCATCAAAATGGCGGTTTGTTTACATTTGAACGGCGCAGAAATACGTCATATTAGCCTATTTAGGCTCCCCCCTACCATAATTTTGGTATTTTTAATCGAAAAAGATAAAAAATAAACACAAAGGTACACTCATTTAAGTCTCTTGAGTGGGTTATTGACTCAGGGTAACTGAGTAATACTAAACGACCCAACCAAGGTTTAAGACGTTTTTGTTACATGGGAGAAGTGCTCTCATTTAATGTCCATGGCCCACAGCCATTAAATAAGACCATGGAGAGACAGGCAAGATCGGGGGACAAATGTTTCCTTCGAAAAGAAATTTGAAATGTCTTTCCTTCTTGCTGTAATTGGCCTGCGATCTTTACGTAGTGATTTCTCTCTTTTCCTTAAACTCTTAAGTATTCTTAAATTGCTACCCTCTAAATGAAAGCCACATAGGCTTCAGTGTTGAAGCAAAGATAGAAATCACTACTTTTGCCAAAGTCTCCCAAATTTCTCTCTTCACACGCAGAAATGCCATCTTGTACAGTGGAAATACCCTCAAACACACAATAAAAACCATCTTAAACGTTTAAATTAAATTTAAATAAAAGTTTCCAACACAGAGCATCACCAAAAAATATTTTAGTTCCTATACTGACCGTACAGCAAAGGGTGGCGCCACCCCTACTTCTCGTACACTCCGAGAAGTCCATGATACAACACGAGAGTTGGCAGCAACAGCGTCAGGATAAAAGGAGCGTCCAGAGCAGTTCAAAACTGTACCACCCATATCGTTGCCGTTTATCGTCCGATCGACTGGCTTTTTGATAGAGACAGAAGGCGGTACATGCCCGCAGCCTGCAACCGTCGCCTACACCCACACCCACCTGCTCTCCTACACCCACCTGCTCTCCCACACCCACCTGCTCTCCCACACCCACCTGCTGGCCTGAAATGGAATAACATACATGTATGACACATGACTTTAGGGTACTTTTTAACAAGGAATTCATTTCTGATGCCAGAATGGACCAATGAATGATTATAAGGGAGTACTATATCTAAGTACATGATAAGCTACAGATTCAGCTTACCCTGAGTCATCTGTGAGGCCACTCACACGCTCAATCTTTTCACTTGTTGACCCTCGGGCCGCATTTCACTCGGCCTACGGCCTCGTGAAATACGGCCCAAGGTCAACTCGTGAAATAACCCAGTCAACAGACTGAAACTCGTGCACCTTTGTCTATTTATTTGAGGCCGTTGTCATGACAACAGGTGTGTATTCCTGCCGCGTGCTGAGCAGCTCATTCACGGGATGTACTCAGAGTGGAGTCCTGAGTACTGGACGGTAAGTGCCGCCACTAGTCTAGTGAATTAAGGGAACGAATTGGCATTATACTTTATTACTGGATAAAAGTGCCAAAAGTTTTTTACACATGGTTTGAACCAAGAACTTTCACTTTTTTCCTTGCTCCAAAAGAAATTTCCATGCTATCACCGTTTTTCAGCCATTTTGAAATGTGATCACCAAAATCATTGAAATAAACAGGAAATCTTAATTTGTAGAACTTTTATAGAAATATTTAGGGCTGAAACCATACAGGATGCTTAACTGGTAACTATAAATGTAGGTTAATATCCAAATCTAAATCATGCATTAAAAATTCAAGATGGCTGCCCTTCATAAAGATGACTGTCAGATCACATGAAACCAGAATTTTTCAGGTTTATTTAGCTGTTTCTTTTGATTTGAAAAAAGGCTGATTCAGGGGGAAGGAGGGGGGGGGATGCAACAGGATTGCCCCCAGCCCCACCACAAAAAGAAGAGAGAGGAGAGGAAAGATGGAGGAAAAGGAGAGAAGGAAATGAAAAGAAAGATTGGAAAACTAGCTCTTAATTTAAGAAAAGTATTTCAGGGGAGTAGATAGTATCTTCCTGGAGGGGGGGATTCATATATTTCTGAGCAGGTGGGGGAAAATGTGACTGGTAGTTCTAGTTTTGCCCACCAGGGGGCACAGTGATAGCAAAAGAGTGAAAAATAGGCCACAAAATGCACTAGGGTACTTTTAATGTAGAATATTCTCTTCTAAATAATCGTTGGTGCAAGTGTTCTCTATTTATTGTGGGACATAATGCATTTAAAGCTTAGTAACTGTTTTCAGTTATACATTTTAACTCATGTTTGAGAACTGATTTTGACAAAACGTGCAGAAAAATTTGCTATATTTTATATAGATCCTGTACCAGGTTATTTCCAAATTCCCCGGAGAGCAGGGGCATTGTCACGCCTTCTGCCACCCCCCCTCCCCCATTCCTCTTCTCAGGTTTGGGAGGGGGGCATGCTGCGGGCTGAGGGATTTCTTGAAGATGGAGGGGGGACGTGGTCCCTCCCCTACCATACACCTCCAATATCCCTCAACCTCACCTTCCATTCCATGTCCACTCTCCTCCCCTCCAGATCCCCTCCCATGCCCTGGCCTACCCCTGTGGCCTCTCCTCCCTCTACGACCTCTGTGTTCTCAAGCCTAGGGAGAGGGAAGCAGTTGGAGGGAAAGGGAAGCATTAGAAAAAAAAGGACATTCAGGAAATAGGATGCAAAACAAAAGAGTGTGGATTCACAGTCTTCCTTTTTGAAAGAAAAATCAACCAGAACAACCCCTGACTGCTGGCTGCAAATGAATCTATACAGCTCTCAGAACCCACCAGAAAGAACCCTTTTGCCTCTAGATCTCGAAAATAGCCTGTGGGTACCAAGCTCGCTGTACCCTGCTTGCAACTTTATATGTGACCTTAAATTTTTAATAAAAGGTCCACAAGTTCAGTTAAGCTCTCCAACCGCACCCCTTCTTTCCCCTCAATGCCACTCCCTCCTTCTCAATGTTCAAATATATGTTATAGGTGGGGGGCATGCCTTCAGGTGACAAAAGTATTTTTCCAAAGGATCTCTCCCTCCAAAATAATCCCAAACCAAATGATAGAGGCTAGATGTAGATCAGACCTTTCATAAAGTGTATGCAAAATTCATAAGAATGGACTATTTGAAGGCTATAAATTCAAAATTGTCTTGAGGGGGCATGCCCCCAAACCCCCCAGTGTGACAACTGCAGTTCACTTGTGGTGGCTGCAGCCCTTCGTTTGCGGTGTTCTGCTGCAATACCCATTCCATATAGATTGATCACATATCTCCCCTAGATAATCCTACTACTACCAATTTTGTAACCTAACAGGGTGTAACATACATGAAAACACATAGAATTACCCTCAAAATATATGAGCGGTTAAAAAAGTACTATTGACAGCTTGTGAAAGTAATTAAAATTAAAGCATCAAGCCACAATTAGTTTTGCCTTTCAGCTTTAATTTTGCACCCATATTGCACTTTTTGGGGGCTGATTCTTTCATATTTATGACAATAAATGTCTATTATGGCAATATTATTAGGTCTCAATGCTAGAAACCTGCAAAAGATTAACTTATAAAATTATTATTGTCATCTTTCACATTTTTCAGGAAAATGACCCAAAAATAGTGTTGCAGGACACTTTTTGCTTGGAGCAAGGAAAAATATTCAATAACATATATTTATCTACCTATAAACCAACTTTGGTACTTTTATCCAGAAATAAAGTATATTTCCCTTAATTCACTAGACTACACCTACAGAGGTCTACTCTAACTATAGAGCAGCTCTGTACATCTACAGGGGAGGGGGCATTGCAGTTCATACAAATATCACAGAACAATTTAAACTTTCTCGCAGGAATTTTCTCTATTGAATTGATTTTAATTTTTAATTTTATTACAAAAAAAAATTCTGTATTCAGAAGTTTCTTGTCGACCAGTGTGTGGTATCTCTGGGTATATCGATAGAGGACAAGGGGGTGAGCTCTAGACTAATAAAAACACTCTACGTCCACATAGATCTGGTCGGTGCTTACATATACAAATGTATCCGCACCCATCGAAATAGAGATTGCTGAACACTTTTGGAATTAGGGGAAAATCCTACAGTGTGACTGAGGACAAGGGATGATTATATCTCTCTGGGAGGAGTTTCATGGCTTAAGTTATAAATTGTCTCGTTTCTCTTAAGATTAAGATAGCTTCATCAATAATCATGACCACCATTTTCCAAGGAATTTTGACACAATGCATATCCAAACTTTTTTGCGAAATGATGATCTATTGGCGTTTCGGTAAGATCATTAAGATGTTTTGCTGAACCACACAATATATCTATGGCAAAATGTCGACTTAAAATGCATGAAGAGTGCTTTGTGTTAAAATTTTCTGCCGATTGAAATATTATGCACTTCCGTTATGATTAATAGTTGGCACACACTATCATGTAGCACACCGGTTCTCCTTATTTTTCATATTCAATTAGTAAATTAATAAAGCATCTCTTTGTAAATCATTTTTCTCATGGAATCTAACAATAAATACCAAAATCAATTTCATGAAAATAGAATAACCTTTCAATTGTTATTTAAAATTTGGGACCGAAGGCTGACGTTGAATTAAATGTCATAAATGTACAAAATGTACTATAAAGTCTTTGAATGTCAATTCCTAGGCACGACGCAGCATGGTGTTTGCTAAACATCTAAGGGAGATTGGGGATGAGTTCCGTCAACAGGAGCTAGAGTCCCTGGATGAGAGCGACAACACAATCTGGGACGATGACTGGACTCAGATGGAGGTCAGTCACGTTGACAGCGAAACACGCTTGCAAGTCTTAATCCTTGAAGATCAAATCATTATACGATACTTGATGTAAAACTTTGTAATCAATGTAGCACTTCATGATATACGAGACTATACTATACGTCGTGTACTACCAATAACACTAGCACTACTCACACCTAGAATATTGTATATTACCCGCACCTGAGGTTAGTTTCTTGCATAACCCGCGGGAAATATCGTATATGCGACTTTGCAGTTACCTACAGAATTTTGACGTATTTTTAAAATTGTTAACAGAGGCAGCATGGGGAGGCTTCAGGAGGCCCGTACCTAGCAGTCCACCTGCGGCGTAGGGACTTCCTCTATGGGCACAACGAGGATGTACCGAGTATAGCAGGAGCAGCCAAGCAGCTGCGGGAAGCGTTAAATAGGAACAATCTCACCATGCTCTTTGTGGCAACTGACGCACCTAAAGCAGGTAATTAATCCAGTGTTTTACTCATTCCTCGATCAACCCCATTTCTTGCTGGATGACTCAATCAACCCCATTTAAAGTGATATTAGAGCAGAGAGTGTAGACCCACTGTGGCCGCGCTTCCTAAGAATGGATTTCTCTTATTTCTCTTCCTTCTCATGTAAATTGCAAAAAAAGGCCAAGAACTTTGATTAAACCTTGTAGTTGATTGCTGCATTTTAAACATTTTAAGAATATGACGAACTGAAGAGCCTTTTAAAGGAATACAAAGTTACAAAGTATGAGCCGTCAGCTGAAGTCCAGGCGCGGTACAAGGACGGTGGGGTGGCCATCATAGACCAGTGGATCGCTGCACATGCGAGGTAAAGAAAAAAAAACATAAAGAAGGGGAGCAGGGTAACTGATAAACCTTTAACATGTTATTAGCAAGAGAGTAATAGACTGTAAGGTAATATAGAGAAAGAGAAAAGCATGAATGAATAAATTTATGTTTAATTTAATATCGCTGCAAGTATCTCAGTTATAACACAGATAACACTGATTCTCTGGTCTCCTTTGAGTGGTTAACAGAAATAAACATCCCCTAGAAAGGCTATCAACATTAATCTTTTTAAATAAAAAAAGAATATTTTGTGGATGTTTCAGGTACTTTATGGGTACTATGGTGTCTACCTTCTCGTTCCGGATCCACGAGGAGCGGGAGATCTTGGGCTTTGATCCAGTCATGACGTTTAACAGACTATGTGGTGATGATCAGGGGAATTGTGAACAACCGACCAAGTGGACCATCAAGTATTAAGTGATAACATAATTCCATAATAGACAGGAAGGTATTGATATATAGAGCAAAGCAGACCACTATCTTTTATATCGCTCACATGGACCGTCCTGCTTTGCTTAGGTTATCGGTTCATCTAAGACATGCTATACAAATGTACCATAACACCACACATTTTAAGCCAAACCTGTGTTCAAGCAGCACCCCTTATTTTGGAGAACCCTATAAGCCGCAACGGTAGCTGGTTTGATTATGATGACTTTGGTACTGTCTTGTATTTCTAAAAATCATTGTATAAGCCAGACCCTATGTGTAATTCCATATAAAAGCCGGTTTGGTATTAAACCAAATCTGGTTCTGATTCGCGTACAGGCTGCGGCTTATATACGAGAGTTTACGGTAATTTAACATTGAACCCATTCCATACAGAGACCGTGAGGTATTAACTACTCAGCAATGTGGACCACTGCTTATCCTACTCCAGGCAGTAATCTAGTAGAGACTGCCATCTTAGTTTCATGGGCCATCGCAGATCGTCATGTAGAGGCATCTCTATTGACCTGTTAGTTCCTTATAGTGATGCCCAAGTATAATACAACATAATGTGATATGTACATAAAAATGCATAATGATGGATCTGAAAAAAAGCAGGATGGATGGTTGCTCAACAACTGATACTTGCCTTACTTAGTAGTTGTACCTATTATATAGTAATATCAGCCTACTTTATGCATCGCAACTCTTCAGTTATAGATGAGATAGTGCATGCACTAGTATTTTGGAAGTTGAATTACTTAGATCTTTATGAACAAATCAACTGCCTTTTTAGATGTGAAATCACAATGTTATGATATTATCATGATGTTATTTGGATATTTAGAGTTTGTATTCTTAGATGTGTCTAATGACTCTGGTATCAATAAAGTACATTCAAGTATTACATGTATTACAATTCTGTATATTTCTGTTGATATATCAGGATGTTAAATGAAGGTGCTTTGGTACGAAATTTGTGAATCTGATCTATCCCTGTTCAGAGGAAGGCGTACTGCAATCTTTAAGGGTCATGTTAGTTGTAATGCTTGGTACCGGTACTTGGAAGATGTAATTTGGTGTGTTTGCCTTTGAACAAAAAAGGACCGCAGTATCTTGTGTCCCACTTAATGATACGGATACGGAGAAATGCCATTGTTAAATATGCACTGCCACATTTGGTGCACTTACATGTTAACATTTATCTTGTCACAAGAGCACGGTGCTATTGTAAGTTTGCCTTTATTCAATTTATGAATTAATATGTATGGTGGGAGTCAATATTGACCATCGTGATTTGATACACTATGGTGTTATTTCGCTATGATGCATGAATGCAGTAACCCATAACTCATCCTGTATATACCCCAACACAAAAACTGGAAAGGAATACCCCTACCTTGAGTAAGCGAAACCAAGATGGGGTCAACGCTACCGAAGTAATGTACTAAAAATCATGGCAAAGAAACCTTGTTATGAGTCATAACAAAAAAAAAAAAAAAAAAAAAAGTCGCCGGTGCTGCACTCATGCTTCATGCCAACCTTTTAGAGTTGATACATTACAGAAGGGTTGGTATCATGTTGCTTTTAAATATTATACTACTAGTATCGGATACCCTCATATGATGGGAGGATGGATTGGAATGAGATATTGAGTCTCAAGAGGAGGGTTGTTTTTATCTATTTTGAAATAATAAAGTATAGAAATAAAATCCACTTACAACTTTTGTGTCCTTACTTGATTATGGACGTGGGGCCAAACTGATTATGCTTATTGTAGAGCATGTTGTATCCAAGTAATCCAATCAATCAAAGAGCTCATATAAGATGTAATGAGGGTGTGTGAGCCCATATTACAGGCAGCGAGGGCTGTGCGAGCCCATACAAGTGGCAGCCAAGGGTGTGTGAGCCCATACTAGGGGTATTGAGGGGTGTGCGAGCTCATATAAGGTGTAGCGAGGGTGTGCGAGCCCATATAAGGGCCAGGGAGTGGTGTGCGAGCCCATACTAGGGGCAGTGAGGGGTGGGAGAGCTTGTATAAGGTGTAGCGAGGGTGTGTGAGCCCATACTAGGGGCAGTGAGGGGGGTGCGAGCCCATACAAGGGTGTGCGAGCCTATACTGGGGCAGTGAGGGGTGTGCGAGCTCATTTAAGGTGTAGCGAGGGTGTGCGAGCCCATATAAGGGCCAGTGAGTGGTGTGCGAGCCCATACTAGGGGCAGTGAGGGGTATGTGAGCTCATATAAGGTATAATGAGGGTGTGTGAGCCCATATTAGGGGCTGTGCGAGCCCATACAAGTGGCAGCCAAGGGTGTGCGAGCCCATACTGGGGCAGTGAGGGGTGTGCGAGCTCATATAAGGTGTAGCGAGGGTGTGCGAGCCCATACAAGGGGCAGCGAGTGGTGTGCGAGCCAATACTACAACTGGCAAATTGCGGACTAAAAAACTAGTTTTTCCCTACTACATTTCTTGCAAACAGTGTCATTTGATCAATATTTGGAGTAGAAAAGAACCAAAGATACCATGTTAAAGTTCTTTTGATATACTATGTGTTTATTTACTACTCCATATGTACTCATGGACTTGCTATATAGTTACTGGGATATATATATGGATAAATATTACAAAAAGTTCAAATTATGCCATCCTTATTGTTGTGAGATGGGCTATAAAAAATAGACAAAAAATTATTAAAATTATTTCACTGGTATAAATATAACCAGTTGACACCAGGGATACTTTCTGTACCATTTGATGCCAGTTTTGATCACTAGAATATATTATAGAGCTATCTGAAGAACAAAATCAAAATTCAAATTAGTGGCCTTTTGGAGCTCAAATCTTGGGACAGCGTAACTTGGGAAATTGATACATTCAATCATAATTGAAAAAACACTAGAATATGGTCATTTTTTATGGATTTTGAAAAATTACCTATAAATAGACAGCATATGATCAGTTTATAAAAAGTAAATGTCACAGATTTGATATTTTGATCACATTCTAGCAGTTTGAAAATATCACAGAAAATGGCCAAAACACTGAATTTCACCCCAATACCAGTATTTTCACATATTTATGGTAGCAGCCTATATAAATTGCCTATTAACATGAATATATTTCTTAAAAGGTCAATTTCCATAGTCCTCAGCTCTCAAGGCTTCTCATTCTTGCATTGTAGGCTTTTGAAGAACTAGAATAAGAATCTGAAATATAATTCAAAACACCTCCAATATAAGTTAGTAAGGCATCAGTCCGCTATTTGCCTGCCGGACGTGAGGGGTGTGTGAGCTCATATATGGTGTAGCGAGGGTGTGTGAGCCCATATTACAGACAGTGAGGGCTGTGCAAGCCCATACAAGCGGCAGCCAAGGGTGTGCAAGCCTATATTTGGGGCAGCGCGGGGTGTGTGAGCCCATTCTAGTGAATGCTGATGCACGGTGTGTCTTTTGCCAGGGCTGCATTACTGCATCATGTCGACCCTTTGGAATTAACCACATAGGTTCAGTGCGTCTACTCACAAGGGCTAAATTCATGCATCATGATGACATAGAGAATAACACTTTCCAGCTTACTTTTGTACTATCACCTTTACTATAGGGGGTTCTCACCGGTTTCTAAACTTAGGCATAATCAATATCCATGTTTGTCTCAATTTGTCACCCTTTACCCTTTCAAAATCAACTGTGCCGGGGCTATCCACGCATGAGTGCCGACAACAAAGTACTTAGCCACCTCGAGAGTACTAGTACATGGGACAATGGAGCGCCCCCAGTCGGCTGTTGCACGAGGCAGGTTAAGTTAATGACAACACATCCAATCATGGGTGCATGCCGCCACGTCACCTCTCTCCCTGTCACCTCTCTTGTGGGTCCCCTAGAGTTCTTTCAACATCACCCTTATCCCACTAACAGTAAGAGTCTCTCATAGGGGTCACTGAGTATGTATAACTGATTGACCACTGTCCAAGTGGATCACTGTTAACTTATAATAGTGAGACGCCCAGCATTTGTTAAGATATCATGAAATTTAAACAAAAGTAACCCTTCAAAATCATGGTGCTTCAACAACTTGTCATGACCCATCTGCTACATATGAAAAAGATCTTGATAACCTAATCTGAATCTTTAGCGGGGTTCTAAATAGGTCCCTGCTAACACCCCTTCTGCAACACTTAAATTTCACTATTAAGTCACTCCTAGGAGTGAATGTCACTCTTGAAAGCCACTCTTAATTCCTCATGCAACACTTAACTGAAAGTGGATCACTATTACAGAGACATACCTCTAGCCTGATGGCTGCAACAGTTTTTAATAGCAACATTAAAAAGGCCTGGTGCAACACCCTGCTGGTGTGGCAGCGGCCAACTACAGGAGGAATTACTCTGCATTCAATATACACATGAAAACCCAAGGTGTTTACATGCATGGAGAATAAAGATCAGAGTATCAGGCTTTCACTGCCGCCCCTCTTTCCTTCACGGGAGACAAATGCCATATTTTTATACGCATAATGATCTCATTAACAAACCAATTGGTATTCTTAGTATAATTGCTTTATTCTTCATTTTCAAATACAGTTATGTGTGATATGTAGTTGGCACGTTCTAAACAAAGGTGTGACCGTTAACCGGTTAATTAGGGAGTGCTCTCTTATTTAACAACGGGCGGTCGAGAAATGTTGACCCCTTGATCAGGAGGGGGTATTTCACCTGTTTTCAGTGAAAAAAACAGCATGTTCCTATGCTTCAAAAGGCGCGCACGTGCCCCTATTTTCGACCCCTCTACGGGTTGGGCGAAATCTCACTGCCCCCCAACCCTGTTATTAAAAATATGAGCACTCCCTTTAATCCGTTAATAATTATTGTGATTTGGAATATCACATTGGGCCTGCAATAGCATCATGTTAATCATGAATACTAAACTTGATGATACTAATCTAAGGCCACTCGAAACAACGTCTGACGTATCATCATATAAACAGTAAAATGAAAAGGTTTGGTATTGAATTAAAGTATGTCATCATAAATGCACTAATATAACATTTTGTATAACAAATGCCTGGCCGTATTTTGCCTGCAACTAGCTACACTAGTCCAGGCCCTGTCGCAGTACCTATTTCACATATACATGAAGACAGTTAGTGAGTACATACTTTCAATCAGAAGAGCAAGCCTTTTTAAAGGTCATCACCAGCAATTAAACATACTTGCTCACCAGCCAAGCTTGCAGCTTGGTTGGTGGGCACTGGTTACCTGCAACTGGAGTAGTCGGCTCTATGTAGATTGCAGACAAGATGTAAAGTACTGTTTGGTCACATTTAAATGGTATTAAATTTACTGTGTGCATTGTGATAAGGGATGATTAATACACTATAGTTACTGTAATAGAATATTGACACCAAAGGGTAACGACAATACCAGGTGTTTCTCCAATGGCTCCTTTAATATTTCAAACGGACATACGGTGATGTAATGTAGCCACGTTATATGATGTATATCCTAGGGCTGTGTTTCAGAGTTAGTTACCAATAACTGATGGCACGTGCTATGTTAAATGCAATAGAAAAATCTAAATTTGATCCAATTTCATATATTTGCTGATGGCTCCAATTCTGCCCTCATGTGGGTAATTCTTATGACATTATTACCTTCAGTTATATTGATAATACATGTATTGAAATGTTGAATTTCACATACAACATATCATACTTTAATGCATTAGCATGTTACTTGAATCTGTGGTGTAACAAGCATCATATGATCACAGACAATTCTCCCAGGCCTCCTCAGTTGATCCAGGTCCAAACAGCCTGTAGTATGAAGGGAGGGGTGGCCCAAATGCAAACTGCAGTGCAAGATGAGGATCGCTGCCGAAGATTTTCCCAAATGTAGGCTTTACGTCTAATTCATCAGCAATGGCATCCATCAGATCCCATGAGTTATTCTGTATAGAGTTATTTTCATAGAAGGAAATCTGATGTAAGTTTTGCATCGTGAAATTAGAATCTTGTTATAGACATAGAAAACTCTTCCATTTGTCATCAGTCAGACATGACCGTTATAGTCTGACCAAATGTCCCTGTCCTGAAGTTTATATGTATCATTCTACCTAACACAGAGATTACATTGGCCTATGTAGATAATCAATATACGCAGCTTTCATGATTTGTAGTATCCTTAAGGTTTAGACTAATTCTCACTAAATCGATACAGGTTCAAATTGTATGACCATATATGACTGGGGGACATATATGACTGGCTGATATATATGGCCGGCTAGCACTAGAAAGTGATTTAATGCCATGTAGAGACCAGTATTACCAAAAGCGACATATTTCCTGCAGGCCCTAAACCAGCCTGACCTGATACAGAAAATAAATTTATATATTATAGTCATTGTTTCTCGTACAGAGTTTTTTTTGTAGCTGTTCATATACGTGACCTGAGAGCCATTTCATAAGAAGTAATTACAATATCGTTAACTTTGTGTTTCATAAGGCACTATCGTTATTTTAGCTCTCTTTAGAGCTCTCTTTAATTTCGTTATTGTTAATTTTATAAGATATTGTTAAAAAGCTAGATTAAGTGCATTTCATAAGCCATTTATACGAGAGCAAACTGATATTTAACGACAGCGATTTTGTTTTAAAGAGAGCGATTTTGGTCTTTCATAACCTATATTTATCTAGACCTTGACCCCTGCTGATAAGGAAAAAAAGTTTGACTTTTTAAATATAGATGATGGGAACATGTGATACATGTATTAATGAGATTATATCTCAGATATTATGGAAAGCGATTTAAAAGAAAACCTTTTATTCAAGTTTTACCACCGATTTTGGACTCTGTCATTTTTTTGCTATCGTAAATTCCAAAATATGCACAATAAGATGAATCAAGATATTATTTTCCTGCATGATACCAGCGATATAAAGTACAGGGATTCGCAAGTAGGCCTGCTGGCTCTCCATCAGTGACATGGCTGACAGTAGCGCCACCTCCGGAGGGGTGGCAAAAAACGGAACTACATGTGATAGGTGACCTATGGGGCAGAGTTTTTCTTTGCCACTTAGAATTTTCATATCAAAATAATTCAAAGAGGGTTGGGAAGCCCTGATTTCATGCTTTAGAACTGAAAGGGTCTCTATTTGATATCAGATAGGGAACAATTTTTTGGGGGGGTCGGAATTTGGTGATTTTTTGGAAAAATTTCAAAATCTGGAGGACCTATTCTCAAAACACCCCTTTTCAATATTGTAATAAAACATGGTCAGTTAAAAACTACACATCAATATCTTTTTAGCACTTTTTGAATCAATGTGCTCTGATAATTCTAAGTAGGATAAAATAATTTTCTCCAGTTGGTCATTTTCAGAGAAAATGTCCAGTTTGAAGGGTGACGGCCTGGTCGGTGATCCAAAGGGGACAGTTTTCTTTGCCACTTAGAATTTTCATATCGCAATCAATCAAAGAGGGTTGGAAAGCCTTGATCTTGCTCTTTGGAACCGAAAGGGTTTCTATTTGATATCAGATAGGGAACAATTTTTGAGGGGGATGGGAATTTCGTTTTTTTTTGGGAAAATTCCAAAATTTGGGGGCCCTATTCTCAAAACACCCCTTTTTTAATATTGTAAAAAAACATGGTCAGTTAAAAACTATACATCAAGAACTTTCTAGCACTTTTTGAATCAAAGTGCTCTAATAATTCTAAGTAGGACAAATTAATTTTCTCCAGTTGGTCATTCAGAGTGTAATTTGCATCACTGCCATTAGTTCCTTAGTCTCTCACCAGGTGACCCATGGCAGAGAGATTAGACTGCAATGCTATAGCGATTCTCATCCATTGTACTATACCCCATGATGATACTAATTTGTAATTCGTAGGTAACTTTATATATCATTATGATATGTCTGCCTAAGTAATTTTCTAATGTTTTTTTATGCCGAAGTGGTGGCATAGCCACCTGGTGGTGCTGCCAGGCACCACCAGAACGAGGTATATGATGTTTGCACTTTGCCAGAAGTCAGAACGGGCGCCGCCATCTTGGATTGTGCCGCCATCTTGGATTAAGGTGTCACAACACAAATTTATGCTATGTGATAACAATAATATAAATCAACCTTTGATAGTTCCTGAGGTTGATTATAATCATACCTACCCCCCCTAATATGGACCCAAGGAATTCAATGGTTCTATCGGTTCGTTGCTAATACAGCTGGTTGCGTAGCAACAGCTATTCTAATTGTTTATCTGCCTAGCAACACACATTTCCATGGTCCTGAGGTTGATTATAATCATACCTACCCCCCTAATATGGACCCAAGGAATTCAATGGTTCTATCTGTTTGTTGCTAATACAGCTGGTTGCGTAGCAACAGCTATTCTAATTGTTTATCTGCCTAGCAACACACATTTCCATGGTTCTAAGGTTGATAATAATCATACGTTCCCCTCTAATATGGACCCAAGAAATTCAATGGTTCTATTGGTTTGTTGCTTATACAGCTGGTTGCCTAGCAACGGCTATTCTTATTGTTTATCTGCCTAGCAACACACATTTCCATGGTCCTGAGGTTGATTATAATCATACCTACCCCCCCCTAATATGGACCCAAGGAATTCAATGGTTCTATCCATTTGTTGCTAATACAGCTGGTTACCTAGCAACGGCTATTCTAATTGCTTATCTGCCTAGCAACACACATTTCCATGGTCCTGAAGTTGATTATAATCATACCTTCCCCCCTAATATGGACCCAAGGAATCCAATGGTTCTTTCGGTTTGTTGCTAATACAGCTGGTTGCCTAGCAACGGCTATTCTAATTGTTTATCTGCCTAGCAACACACATTTCCATGGTCCTGAGGTTGATTGTAATCATACCTACCCCCCCTAAAATGGTCCCATGGAATTCAATGGTTCTATCGGTTTGTTGCTAATACAGCTGGTTGCCTAGCAACGGCTATTCTAATTGTTTATCTGCCTAGCAACGCACATTTCCATGGTCCTAAGGTTGATTATAATCAAACCTACCCCCTTATATGGACCCAAGGAATTCAATGGTTCTATCATTTGTTGCTAATCCAGCTGGTTGCCTAGCAACATCTATTGTAATTGTTTATCTGCCTAGCAACACACATTTCCTTACCCCCTAACATGGACCCAAGGAATTCATAGGAAATGCCATATTTGAAGTAATATCATCCTTCCTCCTGATAACCCCTTCCCGGCCCTGCTTTTTTGGTGTCTTGAATGGGTTCCCTTCAAACATACCAACCATGTAGACATTATGTTTCTTCGAATGCAAGAATTGCAGTTGTTGCCGCGTATAAAAATGCCTGAGGCATTTTTTACGCGGCAACAACCGCAATTCTTGTTATCAGAAAATCCAAATTATAGTTCTAAATAAAAATGCCATGGAAATGCATTTCCGGTTGGAATATTTACTAAATTGTTTCCTTTCGGGGAGGCTAATAATATTATGGTCCTTAATCATACAAAAATTAAATATATATTTAAGCAACTTGTGTAATTAAGATAGCAAATATGGTAAAAATATAGAGTGTTTCATAACCTGCTATTGTTAAGATGACATCTGCTATCGTTATTCCGAATGTAAGGGAGTTTTAACGATAAATGCTTTTGAAATACACTCAGTTTTATCCATTTTAGCTCTCTTAAAAACGCTATCATAAATTCTGGGTGCTATTGTTAAAAATGCAAAACTTATGAAAAGGCTCTCTGGTCATATATGTCACCTGCTGGTCAGATTTGTGAAATGGAGACCCAGAATGGTACAGATATGAAAGAAAAACAATGCATAACAAGTTAATCTTTATTAGTTGCTATGTCCCCTCAAAAAATATTCCAGTTGAAGTGTACATATTTACAACGTTATTGGAGTTTTTTTTGTAGATGTGGGTAGTGGTTTTAGGATTAATTTTAGTTGTGAAATAAAATTTTAGTCACAACAAATGGTTATTCTTGACTATTCTATACTCAGAAAGAGTGCTGAATAAGGGTTGGAATAGAACAGATAGAATAGGAATAGATGGATTTTAAAGTGTTTCACAAGTTTTTTTTATTGGGAGTGATATTCAGCACTCGAAAGGTCACTATTAGAATATTCCTTGTGAAACACTTTATAAAATGACTATTTTACATTCTATTCTGATCCATATTCAGCACTTGTAACGCAGATCGAATATTCAAGAACTATAGTTCCTTGTGAAACAGCTTCCTTGTCATATATGTCAGCCGGTCATACATTCTAAACCTGTATCTATTTGGTGAGACCTAGCCTTTAGCTTTGAGTAGGCTCACATTACCTTCACATGTCCCTGCCTCTTGTACAACATCCTCATGTTGTTCCAGTAGTGTTTCCTGGTGGTGGGATGGGGAAGCGGACACTTCCCAGACAAGACACGTGCCGCCCATCTTCCCTGCATCTCCATCACTGGGGGGCTCCCCTGCAACACCCGGTCTGCTCCCAGGCACCCAATTGTGGGCTGGAGCGCCTGCAGTGGGAATACTCCCTTGTAGACAGGGAGGTCAGTTCTGCTGGGAGCTAAAAAGTAAATTACTACAATATACCTGTTCAACAGAGTTTAAGGGACTACAATCATTCAAAAAAGAATTTAGTAATGATGAACGGAAGGGTGTGGAGAGAGGCCATGTGTACACAGCTCAGCAGTTCTTACATGCTCAATGTACATTTCCATAGGACTGCCTTCTGTCTGTAGGTGACATACCCTGTATTGTTTTTGCTTTAGTGCCCTAGTTATGCATGATCACCATCAATATTAAAGGGCATAATAAATCGGCTTAACATGTATATTGTAATCCACAAGTGTCTTCTATTTGTGTTCATGTGTTTTTTAAAATCATTCTGATACTTTAAAAAATCATTAAACATAGAGAAAACCAGGTCAGAGGACCTCTCTCTCTATAGAGATATGATTTGCTCTATATTTTATGGATTTATAAGTGTCAGAATTGAAAAGCTACACAAATATTTATATAGACATTATGAACACTAATACGGTCTATAAAAATATAGAATAAAGCTCCTAACCCATCTTTAACTAGACTGTACTAGATGTACAAACCTTGCAAGAAGTCACAATCAATGTATTTGAAATCAGGCAAATAGCCTGTAGCACATATGACTGCATCAATTGGCCCCTCCATACTTCCATCACTGAAGAATGCTTTTCTTTTCTCAACCTTCATGAGACATGGTTTGATTTTAACATTCCCATGCTGAATCTTGGCTGGTAGATCATCATTTATCATTATATGCACACGATCACTGGCATTCATCGTGTTTAAGGTGAGGCCATGATTTTCCTGGTTATTCAGAACTTTGGCCTGCCTCTCGAATCTATGTTTACACAGCCATTGTGGAGTAATGGCAGTCTCAAATCGTGACATCATGAGATCGGAGGGAAGAGAATTGTAATGTCGGGGAGTAACGTATGTTCTGTTATCACCAATTGACAGCAATACCTGTATAGTAACCAAAATGAATAACACTCCATATACAATGTATTTCATAGCATCTTCAATATCTTACAATTAGATCAATAGCTGCTACATAACTTGATGACAAATCTTCAAACAATATTGTCAGATTTCGAAAATACACATAGGTACATTGGAATTGCCTAAACCCGCATCGCAGCTGGATACTGCATATGTGACAATAATTGTTAGTATATGACACTGTATAATATTTGTACTCTTGATGGCAATAAAATAATAAACCTAAATATTTTGCAAATATAATTATAAACAATCTAAGAAGCAAGTACAGTAGCTACTAAATTGAAGACACTAATTGAAAATGATATGTAATGTTGGGAAATTCGATACATCCAGAGAGATGACATTTAGACTTACGTTTTCTGCAAAATTTGCTGACATGCATGCTGCATCCCCTGCTGAATTCTGGTTTCCTGTTCAAACAACAACAACCCGACATATAACAGGCTTTTCATTGCAGAATGTTCAAATAATTCTACCTATTATGCCTACACTTTTCCCCCAATCATCTTAATGTAATGTTTTGTTTAAAAAAGAGGAAGTTATAATTAGGTTGTGCAAGTATAGTTTCAGAAGAGTATTATACAGTCAACACCATCATCTATATCCTATCCAGAATATCAGTTTTACCTATTACCAAAACGTTCCTGCCATTCAGATAGTCAAATGTACTGATTTGATGAATATGCTTCACATCTATCCCCGATTCGTCCAGACCTGGTATTTTGGGGTACTTTGGCTTTCTGTAGAAACCGCTACACACCAGAACAGCATCAAAGTCCTTGGTGTTCTCTTTTCCAGATTGGTCGGAAGAAGTCACTCTCCAGCCACTGTCAAGTCTCCCAGACACCACTGCTGTAACCTTATGGACTTTAGTGTTCAGTTTTACCCTGTGGTGGAGATTGAAGTGGTCTGCATACTCATTAAGATAGGCCAGGTATTGATGAGATGTGAGGAAGGTTGGATAGTGTTTGGGCATGGGGAAGTCAGAGAATCTTGTCATCTCTTTGCTAACGTTCATGACTAGACCATCATACACACGGGGTGGCCGATCAAAGAGGTCCTTCTCTGTGTAGACCCAGGTTCCTCCTACAAATCAATTACAGATATAATCAACTCCAGCCAGGTTCCTCCTAACAATTAATTACAGATATATCAACTTACAGATTAATCACAGATATATTAACTACAGGGGTAAGTTAATTCAGGCAAATTTGCCATATACCGTAAAACCTCGCGTATAAGCCGCGGCTAGTACGCAAATCAGATCGGCAGTGCGGCCCAGGGTCGGGGTGCGGCTTATACGCAAGTTTTTCCCACTATGATACAGTACTAAAATCGGCACATTCAGATCGCTAGTGCGGCTTATAGGATCGGTCATAACTCAGGGTGCGGCTTATACGCGGGTTAGGCTTATATGCGAGGTTTTACGGTACATGTACATGTATACATACTCAGGGGTAGACACTAACACTGGCCCTGGAGCCAATGGCCCAGGGTTTTGAGTCTAGACCTGTGGTTTTCTGACTATTTGCATTGCTAATACAGTTCCGGGTGGCCCATAGCCCGGGCCCATAGCTAAATGTCCGACAATTTTCTGTAAAAACGAGCATTGAATTATTGTCCATCTCGATGCTGTAAAGTATAGTCCCCCCTCCAATTACCCAATACATTTCTCGGTGCAATTAGTTATTTGCCCCTGGAAGTGACTTCTATGTAATTAGCTAGTGGTAGACCATGAGTACAGACAGAGTAGTCGTCCCCTGGGATCTGCTGCCACCCACTACATAACACAGAAACTCATAGATAGGGACCGCTAGGTGAGCCCCTGTGCACAGTGTTATGAAACTCCCCTCTTAGGGGGTGACATTTTAATTATTACTGTTAGGTTATCACTCAGAGATGCAGTCAAGAGAAAGGCCTATCCAGCCATACCTATGATGAGTGACTGCAGCTAACAGAAGTTACCGATTTTATTGGTGATATGATAGATTTGATCAAAAGACAGGGGAAACCCTATGAACTTATGAATCTTGGTGGTTCCTTTTGGGTTTGTGTTATGATACAATATGTTCCTATATGATGTTAAAAAAAGGAAGCAATCAGACGATGCTCTCACCTGTTCCCAGACCATAACATCATAATAACCATGATTGGGTCATTGGTTTACTCTCTACTCACGGCAATTGGTTTACTCTACTCACACACACTGAGGTGATTGGGTAATCGTGTAAGAAGAGTCTGTCAATCACAGGCTAGCCTTTCCAGTACTCAAAATGCCCTTCAAACTCCTTACATAACTACCTCCCAAATACCAACACCCTCCCCTACCACTATTAAGGTGGCTCGATCTCTTGGTGTAAGTGTAGCTAGATTTTTGTCAGATTTTAAAATAGGCTTAGAAAATAGGGGGGTCCCAAGCTATTCTCTGAGATATCTAAGCCTCAAGCTAATGTCTTATGTGATAGGATTATACAGTGTTTTGCCACATGTCTGCATAAGATAGTATTGAAAAGTAGCTAAATGTCTGTGTAATTTTCTCAGAGTATAGGCTTGAATGTTCTCTATAGAATTTATTTCTAACATATGGTCCCCTGCATATTTCTAAGGTTTAGGCCCATTGAAATAAAAAAGTTGAAAAGAAATAGAAAAGTACCGAGGGCTAGTTATGTACGACTTTTGAATTGGGACTTCCACTGCAGACTGCATAGCACAGCGGTAAAATGCATGCCTTCATATTCAAAGGTTGGTGGTTCTCGCCCCGGTCAGGCAACATCTTTCATAATTTTCTAATAATTTGATATTACCTATGCCAATATGAAACAAAGGTCCCCTGGTGGTCTGTGGATGTGTCTGCGCAGAAAATGGCGCAGTAAACGGAATTGGCATCAGATCGACCCACCTTAATTGTCCTTAGACTAACTCCAACTGTTATATGTGACAGGTACTGGGAAAAGGGACCTTAGTGCACCCTGCACTAAGGTCCCTTTTCACAGATCGTGTTACATATAGAGAATGTACTAGGGGAACTTGGTGGATTTTATTCACGACATATTTGATGATTGTCTGCAGCTGGGTTCTATGATAGATGGAAAGAAAATTCCAAAAGATTTGGATTACATTTCTCACATTCTACACCATAGAAGAAAGTAATTGATCATTAAGAAATTCTCGATAGAAAGTCCCTATCATAGACTTACATACATTCCAGAAGGCCCTTAAAGGCCCTTAAACAAAGACTGTGCATTTATCCCAATCTTGGACTTTCACTATCTAATGTGACATTATTATAAGGACTCTTGTTATACTATACTGTCTTCTTTCTCCTTTGGCTAATTGATGAAAAACTCACTGTATTATTGAAGATTTTTCAGCCAATAAATATTACAAATACAGGAACGTTCCATCCTATAACGTTTGTTAAGCTGCAGGGTAGTAATACATAAAATGATACTATCAGACTAGAACTGTCACGTTTATCATTTTTTGGGCTCATAAGGCTTGATAATGCGCCACTATATTAGTTAGTTTCCTAAATGAATCGATGTAGGCCCCTATAGCCTATGTGTAGGGGAGACTGGGGTACAGTGAGACATGGGACACAGTGAGACAGAAGGCCTGGGGCCTCCGGATTCAGGGTTATAGCCCAAAATAATTTATTCTAGATAAAATTAGCTACATACAGCATATAAAAAAATATTTTGGCGAAAATTTGAGTACCACAAGTACGTGTTCTATCATTTAGGCCTATATTTTAGCAAAAGGTAAATTTCTCATATTTTACGACGAAGCAGGTTGTCATGGTAACCAAAAGGAATTTTCGTAAATTTTCCCATAATATTGAAGCACACTAATATACTTTACAAAATTATTGTTTTGGATAAATTTAATATGGACCCATACATTTTTACATTGAATTGTTGATAACGTGGGAGGATGGGGCACAGTGAGACAAGCCATAGGAATATCATTGGTTACAGTGTAATACCTGTGTCACGGGGCACAGTGAGACAGCCAACACAGCATGGACATTTCGAGAGATAACGGATCCATCCAATATATGTTATACAGGATTGGCTGGGGTATTGACGGAAGAACTCCCCAGGTGGCTCCACTCTCACCACCTACCTGGGCCACCTGGCCACTTGCCCCAGCCAGTGCCTCTACTGGGTGCCAAGACAGAACTCAATTACTAGAAATCTTCATTTTAATCATGGTTAAATGCCAGAACTGTGGCCATGGTAAACATGGGAATAGCAAGAGCTGCCCTTGATGTGGTCAACCCACTCCCGAGCATAGAACCAGTACACAGGAGGAGGCACAGGGAACTTCACCCTGAGGACACCTCAGGCCAGGCCATGGACACCAGTGGCCATGGTGGAGAGGTGGGGGGAGGGGGTGACCGACAACAACAGTCCAGCCTGTCACACCCCCTCCTGATCAGAGAGAGCCTGAAGAGGTCCTGGAGGATCGGATCGCGGCTGCTAGGGAGAGAAACGAACTCTTGCAGTGCAAGAAGGACCTCATCGAGCTGAACAGGAGGTTAGCGGAAATTGAGCTTGACAATGCGGATCTGGAGGACAGACAATCCATGCGATCGCTATGTGCGACACAGCAGTCGGCCATTGCCAAACGTCAACATGGTATGGCTGCATTCGGACCCTCTCAAACAGCACCTCTCTCCGCCTATGCAGACTCACATTCCGCTCCCACCGCAGCTCAAGCAGCATCAGTGAACGTGGACAACAGTTAAGTGACTAACTATCAAAAAGTGCTATTCTTTAGTTTTAGGTTAAGAATAATGGTTTAAGTTAGATTTTTCATATATTCACCTATTTACATTATCTATCACAGATTACCGTAACATTGTCTCACTGTGCCCCATCTACACTGAAAATTCCGGGGGTTAGTCAATGCTAATATATCTTAGTCAAAACCACTAACTTATCAGCATTATCAAATCAAACTAAGATTTTGCTAAACTATGACTAACTTTTTACTAACCAGCTACCCACAAGAACTCCACACCAGGTGACAGTACAAGCAAACCATGAGATATTTATCTATATGATAAGATTGTAATTGCACTTGTTATCATGCTTAGAGGTAACCTTTTCTAATTTTGAATATGATATGGGGTGTAACATAATGTATGTATGTATCTACTTAGCCAGATTTTTTTTTTAACTGATCAACCTATTCCAATGAGGTTTTCTGAATGGGACACCTTTTTTGTGTTTTTGAAAAATGCATATATCAAAGACAGACTCAAGTCTCAATATGGCCACTTCTACAGGACAATAATTGTTATGTAGACAAACTGTCTTCAATGGATGGAGTTACCATTGCACAGGTAACTACCGTAAAACCTAGCGTATAAGCCTAACTCGCGTATAAGCCGCACCCCGAGTTGGTGCCGATGCTATAAGCCGCACCGCCAATCTGACTATGGTGACATTTAGTACTGTACCGATCTGACTCACGTACTAGCCGCGGCTTATACGCGAGGTTTTACGGTAATGCTGTGGTTATTGCATATTAACCAGGGGGCCCCATGCCACTGACTGATATTCGATGTACTAATCACTAATGAATGACTATCGTAAATTCCTGTGTGTAACCTGTGGGTTATACGAGAACCAAACCTCTAGTGCAGGTTATATGATATTCTCAGGTCTAGGGGCCTGCAATACAAGGGTTTTTGAAAGTAGTAGGCCTACAGTACTAAAATCACAATTTCCAAGCCCTAGGTAGAGGTTATAGGATTCTCTCAAAGTCGGGGTGTGGGTTATATGTGAGATGCGGGTGTACACAGGATTTTATGGTAGCCTCATAAGTTCAGGTGACCTGAGCAATGCTAACTTTTAGCTAAGGGTTAGCAGCAAAACGCTTAGATAGGATAGGAACTTTGGGCACATGTTTTTCGCTAATGATTGTACAAAAGTTAGTAAAACCTTAGTAAAACCTACTAACTTTGGATTAATATTTGAGATTCATTATTTTCAGTGTAACGTCTCACTGTGCCCCCTGATTTTTCATAGTGGGGCACAGTGAGACAATATTTTATTTTGTCCATAGGCTGAATACCATTGATCACAGCAAATATGTCGTGAACTCCAAAACGAGTGAAAATTATACACTTTTGAATGTTGACATAAACGTCTATGCAATTTAGAGTTTAGGCCCTACGGGGAAAATAAACTTATCTGTCTCACTGTCCCCCGGTCTCCCCTATACTGATAATACTCCCCAACGAAACCCTGGGCTATAAATCGTCGCCTCAGTATACAAAGGTCGTAAGTGGAAAATTCATGTTTAGATATGAGCAAAATAAGAAAAATCTATCTGATCTTTAGGCTGTTATCTTTTAAATACATGGTATATTGCCCCAGAAATTATCCTACATATAACCCCAAATAACTAAAAAACTAATTATGTGAATGATACTAACATATCCTACCTAATTCCTTAGATGATATGGCAAAAATTAGGGAAAAAAGGGGAAAATTGGGTCACTTACGACCTTTGTATACTGAATTGCACATATATTTTTGTACATCTATTCAGAATACAAAGGTTGTAAGTAATTTCCTCAGTTCAAAACTGTAAATAAATGCCCAAATAGTTGATTAATTCAAGCCTAATGGTCACTAAATGAATCCTTTATATTTCAGTTGCTTATGTCAATTATACACAACTTGCTGTTGCCTAGCAACAGTGAAATTTCGGCTAAAATATGCAATATTAGTCATTTTCTCATTAAATTTGCCCCCTTTACACCTCAAAGCAAGCATATTTTGTAAAAATATCCAAAATGTACCTATACATTAGGAATTATATAAAAGGGTTAGAAAAAACACACAAAATAAGTTATTTTAATGATAAAATAGATTGGGGTTTCAATTTCCACATCACTAACGACCTTTGTATACTGAGAAAAACATAAGTTTCTCAGTTACGACCTTATACTGAGCTATAACCTCATTTTTTGAAAAATTCCAAAAATTGTCGAAAATTTATTGGATATAGAAAAATATTGAAGAATAAAAAAAGAATCTAATTTTTTCACTTACAACCTTTGTATACTGAGGCGACGAAATAACACCTACGTAGGCCTAACACTACCAATTTGGATGAAAGGCATAAATGTCAGGCGGAATGCTTGCTTGTATTTTATTATGCCTTTTACCTGTAACTGTAGGCTATGCTCCAGTTCACACACTCGTATTCATCATGCTGTTGCCCAAAATAAGACAAATGAAAATGTCATCGGGGTTTAACGAGTGCATGTTATCGTCCTTTAAGATTTATTAGACTGTTTTGCACCGGAAACACGTTTTGGCGCTGACAAAACGGGTTTGTCGGTGGCAATATATAGGCCTAAGACTAAGTCTGGGATGCGTTCCACAGTTGGCCACAGATAATGCTGCCCGCAATCATGCCTTATTTTCAGTTTACTCCTATAGTATAGATCTATTATTTGTAGTTGTACTTTAAATACAATACATCCCTCATTAGAAATTAAGGAATATTACTATTATAGCCTGATATGGCGACTAACATTAATAGGGAGGCCTGGGAGAATTGGGACAAAGGAGAACTGGGACACTGTGTATTCTGCCCATAACCAATAACTTTAATGCATAACCACCAATGCTATTTTTTGGGCCAATAATATTTAAGTTTTTTATGATAAAAAAAATTACGGTGATGTCATTATTCTTAGAACTATAACAGATTATAACATTTTTAGGAAAAAAAGTTTTTTTTTCAGGTCTCGGACGATTAAATTTACGTAGTGTTACCTTTTGATGAGAAAATATTTTAGTGTTGCATTATGTAGCATTGATAGTTGGCAAAATGACCAGCTACTTACAAAAACACAGTTAAGCATATTTTGAACCATATTAACATTTTGCTTTAAAATCTCAACCTGGGGAGAACTGGGACACTCATTGCAGGGAGAACTGGGACACTCTTGTCTATCGGGGAGAACTGGGACACTCCGGGTGAGGATTTATTGTGCTTCAATTATTTTTCTCTCAAGACCTATGACTGAAGCTAATATGTTACATATGATCATATTGAACGTAAAGTAAGGCAAAATGATGTTTCATTGGTTAATAATCACACTATTTACACTGTCCCAGTTCTCCCTGGTGTGTCCCAGTTCTCCCCAGGTAGTGTCCCAGTTCTCCTCGAAATGTCCCAGTTCTCCCTGGAATTTCTCAAAATTTCAAAAGGCCCTAGACCGGAATCATGGCAGGCTAGGATGAATCTAAATAGTCCAAATGAAAGATTTATTGGTAGCCTTTCTTCATGAAACAAAGGCATTTGGTTATTGTTGGCATTGTAGACGTCACAAGCAAACATGTTATGATTTTAATTTAGTGTCCCAATTCTCCCAGGGCTCCCCTACATTTTGAAATCTAACATAGCATAAGGGTAATACTGAAGTATTACCAAGAATTGTATGTACCAAGATTGATGCACATAATGATGAAACATGGCTGGTGTTTCCTTATACAGGCAATGGCCCTCGGGTTTAGCCTATCATATACCAGGATAAATAAACAATATTTAAAAAAAAAGACTGCCTGCACTGCGGGAAGTGTAGTCTGGTGGTAGAACCCCCATCTGTAGCCCAGTCTAATCATTACATTGTTACCATCTTGCATTTAAAATGGATACTTTGGAGGACAAGGAACCATTCTGCCATATCATAGAATGAGTGTGACAGCCATTTTGAATTTTAAAGTAGGTCACTCGTGATAGTGGCTTAAAATCAGCTAATAATAATAGCATTCTAATAGGTGATACAATTATCACATAGGGCCCCAATTAGTAGAAACAGGTGTCCCAGTCTTCTCTATCAGGTTACCCTAAAGTAGATGTTATTGTAACATCTATAATACAATCATTGGAATTTGTCATTATACAGAGGGGCGATGATATAGGATACTTGGTGAATAAAATATTTGACAATTTTATGAGATAAGTCCACTGGATGGTGTTTCTCCACAAATTTGCGGAGCTCCGCAAATTTGTGGAGCTCCGCAAATTTGCTTCCATAAATTTGCGGAGCTCCGCAAATATATATGGAGCTCCGTATTTGTATGCTTAATTACTAAAAAACATTTCCATATATATTTGCGGACCTCCATAGATATATGGAGAGTGTATTTACGGACCTCCGCAAATTTGCGGACCTCCGCAAATTTGTGGAGAAACATCATCCTGGGCATTTATGAAATTATTTTGATGGCATTTTAGAAGTTATATTCCTTCAAATACATACACTGCTAATGCAACGAGTGGAACAGGAATGGTAGGCATATACAATGCAGTCGGCAATGTGATGCTCTGTAGTGTATTGAAAATACTCATTGAGGTGCAAATGGTCGCTAGCGATATTCGCACGAACTCCTCATGTGAATAATGTCCGCTATTGGAAGTGGTGAAAGTCCAGTATATATTATGGCCTTATCTACCACCTCCTATTTAGGTGGTTATAGAGGTGCCACGTTCCAGGGAAAATATACGGACCGTTTACGGATTTCTTGACCATCACATCATGTGGTGAAATGGAAAAACGCCACATTTGAATACGGACCCCCCACATTTGAATACGGACCTCCACATATTATGTGGTGAAACGGAAAAACGCCATATGTGACATACGGACCCCCCCCCCCCTCCCATAATATGAGTGATACGGGGGTCCATCATATTATGTGGTGAAATATGGCTCCCTGGATGGTGTTTCTCCACAAATATATTTATGGAGCTCCGCAAATTATGTCTTTCTGGTACTTAAGCATACAAATACGGACCTCCATATATACACAGAAAAAGTGTCTGTGGTATATATTTGCGGACATCCGTATATATTTGCGGAGCTCCGCAAATTTGTGGAGAAACGGGACCCTGGGGTAGCATCTCCGATGGTAGCACCTGCCGCATCCTACGGGAATCGCTGTCTTCAGGTGGGGACAGTCACAGTCTCGATATTGGAATCAATACTGCTTTTTGGGAGAGGAGGAGGTCTGAGTGAGGGAGGTTGGGAATAGGACCTAGCCGGGGATCTATAGCATTAGCCGGAACAAATTTCCCGATGAGTAATTCGTGGCCTTGCCCCCGGGAATAGTAGCGGTCACTTGGCTATTATAATTCAAAGTCCAAACTAAGATTGGGTGCCATCTATGATATCCTTCCACAGATAGCCTTTCACATATTTTTGCTTTAGATTTAAAAGAAATCTGGTCCGATTTTCACCATTTTTTCATTGTTTTCCCAGTTAAAACAATTCCCCCATCCATGCTCTTACATTGGACACGATTCCATTCACCATTCTTGTAGAACTGAGACTTATAACCACCTAAATAGGAGGTGGTAGATAAGGCCATATATATACTTGACTTTCACCACTACCGGGCCAGGGTCCCGTTTCTCCACAAATTTGCGGAGCTCCGCAAATATATACGGATGTCCGCAAATATATACGGATGTCCGCAAATATATACGGAGGTCCGTATTTGTATGCTTAAGTACCAAAAAGACATCATTTGCAGAGCTCCATAAATATATTTGCGGATGTCCGCAAATTTGCGGACGTCCGCAAATTTGTGGAGAAACACCATCCAGTCCATACACACATACGTCGATTCTGTTTCTCCACAAATTTGCGGACCTCCGCAAATTTGCGGACATCTGCAAATATATTTATGGAGCTCCGCAAATATATTTATGGAGCTCCGCAAATATATTTATGGAGCTCCGCAAATATATACGGATGTCCACAAATATATACGGATGTCCGCAAATATATACGGAGGTCCGTATTTGTATGCTTAAGTACTAGAAAACGATTTTATTCATCATTTCTATTTCCTCCACAAATATATGGAATGTGTATTGCGAATTTGCGGAGGTCCGCAAATTTGTGGAGAAACCATAGTAGTTTTATATCTGCGGCGAGCCGTGGAACGCATCCCTGGAGTGGAATGCAGATGCTTACTGCGCAGCTAGGGTAATCGAACATTCCTGAAGATTTAGTATGGGGTCATTCACGAAGTAGGCCATATGTCCCACATATGTTGGCCCCCACCCCCTTTGTCACGCGTTCCCTCCTACCTCCATCATTGGGGACAAATCCCCCCCTCCACCCCTCCTGGGTGACGTACTTTGTGGATCATAGACTAAAGGTAATTACATGTATACATGTGAGCAGGCAAGCAGAGAGGGGTATCCCCGCGGGATTAGTACCAATTTTAGCCACCAGGGGGCACCACCATGGCTTAAAATGGAAGAAATAAGCTAATATTTGCTTCTTGGTACTTTCTTCTGGACAGTTTAGTAGTTTTACACAAAACATTCTATTTTTTGGGAAAAGCTTCCTTATTTGGAATGCAAAAAGAACGTTTTAGAGCCTAAATGGGTGTCTTTGTTGATATGTGTTGCCATGGAAACATGATTTTCATTAGTAATAAAGAAAATTAAGAAGCCCATTGATAAAATGATTCACGAGGATTACTATGGTCAAAACAGATATAAATTATCATTTCTAGATCAAAATCTATGGCTTATAGGATGAAAATGTATGATCATTTTCCAATTATTCTAATTATGCTAATTAGATAGAGATTTCTTGGAAACTATGAGACCTAGAGATTATTCGGGTTTTGGAAAGGGTAATGCCCACCCATATTCATATAGCCATTTCTCAAAAACTAGAAATGATATTTTCTTGTGTAATATATCACTGGAAAGCTTATGACATCAATTTTAAAGTTGACATTTTCGTTGGATATCCCTTTTCCCTTGCCTGTACACACATGTGGGAGACTTTTATAGCCCTATATCTCTGATATATATATCCTGCGTCTATATACAATGCCCCTAATGCACTAGTCCATGTACATACCATGTACATGTATGTAGACAAATGTCATGGTCTGTGTGATACTGCGAAAACAAGTTCAAGGGCCCCTTCGCCCGACTGGATGGTGTTTCTCCACAAATTTGCGGACGTCCGCAAATTTGCGGGCGTCAGCAAATATATTTATGGCGCTCCGCAAATTATGTCTTTTTGGGACTTAAGCATACAAATACGGACTTCCGTATATATTTGCGGACATCCGTATATATTTGCGGAGCTCTATAAATATATTTGCGGACGTCCACAAATTTGCGGAGGTCCGCAAATTTGTGGAGAAACAGCACCCAGGCAAGAGAAGAAGCTATTTTTAGTCTTCAGAGTGAAAGTAACTATAGGGATCGAGTTTCGGGTCGACTCGGAGATCACTTCGTAGCAGTAGTTCACTTGCATATTGCAGGTTCAATTTCCTAACTGGCTTGATAAATAGCTCAAATAACTTCTGTTAGAAATCGAATATTGAGCATTTGCAAAAAGCGATTACCGGGAATTTTGGCAAAATGAGAGGGTCAGGTTTTCAAGCTCGAATCAGGTTTCCTGAAACACTTTTATTATACCTTTATTGTCCTATCTGAATGCAACTGTATTCTTAAGGCTTACCTATCTGCGTATCCTTCTCAAAGCAAACAACATCTAGGCCTTCTTCTAGACAGCTCTTTGTTGCTACCAGACCGCAAACACCTGCACCAAGGACAGCAACATTCCTCTTCTTATCAGCTGTTACATATGATGATATGAAACAAAAAATACACGATTCAATGACAGAAACAGCGATAGAATTTGAATATTCCTTGGTAGCAATACATTACTGGATGGTGTTTCTCCACAAATTTGCGGAGGTCCGCAAATTTGTGGAGGTCCGTAAATACACTCACCATATATTTATGGAGGTCCGCAAATATATATGGAAATTGTTTTTTAGTACTTAAGCATACAAATACGGAGCTCCATATATATTTGCGGAGCTCCGCAAATTTATGGAAGCAAATTTGCGGAGCTCCACAAATTTGCGGAGCTCCGCAAATTTGTGGAGAAACACCATCCTGATAAAGGGACAAGTCATTTATTACTAGTTGGGAAAATGGTTTTCCCAACAAGAGCCCCACAACAATTAGCTGACAATAATATGACCTGCTCTCCCACTAACGTCTGCTTCTGCGAAATGGTCCCCCCATAAAGAAAAATTAAAATTGCATACGCTGGTGGAATTACACGTTGCTGCAGGGAATTAAATGGACTGTTTTTAATTTTGACCGCCACAGCATGGAGGCTTATCAAGTTTTGGCCCCCCCACTGAGGGTTTGTTTTTCATTATAAAGCCACCCCCCCCCCCCCCCCTATAGCCTGGGCTCCACTAGGGCGACACAGGTCCCTACGAAACGAGGCGATCCTTCTAATGTTTTGTTCTTGTATATTTCGCCTCATTTCGCTTCATTTCGCGGCAGTGTCACCCTACGTATCACCAGAAGCAGGGGGAAATGAGGACGAAACTGGGCGAAATGGGGCGAAATGAGGCAAAATATACAAGAACAAAACATTAGAAGGATCGCCTCGTTTCGCAGGGACCTGTGTCGCCCTAGTGGAGCCCAGGCGTATGCGCCTGGTCCCGGCACTCAGCATGGAAAAGGGACGTCACCTGCATTCTAAAAAACGTGAAATATGGGTTCACATATTTTTCACATATTTCCACTATCAGTGGATTTCTAGAATAAGGGGTCTTTTTACCAAATAAACTTAGCGGATTTCAAAATAAGGGGTCATTTTTCTTCATGAAATTTTGTGTATTTTAAAATAAGGAGTGTAAGGCCTAGCATACATCAGTTTGTCAACTCCTGTGGGTGTTACCATGGAGGAAGGAGTCATTCCTGTAAAGTCTGTTATGTAATGTATTTTTTTAAAAGTGTTTTATTGGGTAAAAGATAACAAATACAAAAGTAGATGCATCATCCTAGCTTAGGCGCATTGCCTTTCTTCCGCTAGGTCCCCTTATAGTAGACTAGACTAACAATACAGATATACAGAAATTAATGGATATGGTGTACAGGTTGGCACATTTCTTTTAGACCAAAATGTTTCTTAGGGATTTCTAAAATAAGGGGTGTTTTTAAGGCTCCAAAAAATTGTGTTTTTGTGAAATAAGGGGTATTTCTTTAGCCAAAAATTCGTGGATCAGGGGGTATTTTTAAAGACTGAGAACGCATGTGACGTCCCCTTTTGATGCAGAGTGCCGGGACCTGGGTATGCGTCTGTGGAATAGAAGAGACCACTTTTACTGATTGATCCCCCAGTTATATATACAATACATAATCATATTACTATAACAAGTCATTTTCAATAAAGAAGACACATAAGTAAAACTTCTTTAACTATGACATTGTATTAAACTCTGGAATGGTCAATTGTAAAGCACTTTCCATATTACAGGATAGCGCAATGAAACAGTAGGCATCACCTTAAAGATAGCAGAGCAATTTGAAGTTAATTCAGGTATACTATAAGAGGCACTTACTTTCTAAATTTTCTGTTGTAGTGGGTGCAATTTGTTGCCCACTTTGTTTCAAAATGATATCCCATCCGCTCCACATTGACCTGCGCAACCTGGCACCATACCTGGCAATCATCTTGATGTTCAATGAGATATGTTTTGCACTAGAACGGAGGGTGTGGGTTTATATATATAGATGTAAAACAAGGTTGGGCCCTTGATGAGGGGTCCCCAAATTGGATGTCGATTTTAAGAAAAGCCTGTGTTCCATGTCTGCCATTTGATAATGACCATGTCCCATGTCAATTTTAGAAAAAGGCTATTTACTATATGTCGAGTCTAAAAATGCCAATGTCATCATCCAAGACCATACATATCACTATCCTTTTATCCCTCCTGTCGTTTGTCACTATTAGCCCAGAAATACCAATGTCGCAGGGGTGGGCAGCTGTCGCCATGTCGCCAAAAAGTGGCGACACTGGTCTTGAAATTGGCGACAGACAAAGCTCCTGAACTCAGGCTTTTCAAAACTGAAAGAATTTTGTAAATATTCCATCTAGAACCAAAGTTGTATTATAGTTCTAAATTCTAAAATTCTATGAGATTTCACTATTTAACTTCCATATTTTCAAAATCTTCCTGTCTTTAAGTTTCGCCTAACCTATCTTGCCCTATTGAGGACCCCAGATTTTTTTTTTTGGGGGGGGGGCACATTTTGATTTCAGGAAATGGGTCTTGTCCCTTGTTAATTTTAAGAAGTAGGTCTTGCCTTTTGTCACCAATATATTGGGTGCCAAAATGCATAATAGACCATTCAAGTCCAGGCTTTCAAATTTTCTTTTTGGGACATATCCCCAAACCCCCTCTTCAGTTGAACCGAGTTGTGGGCTAAAATGCACCAGAATCCACCATTTGGAATCTAACATTTCAAAATTTCCTGGGATGATACGTCAAGACCTCCTGAAAGTACTGCAGTGCTTTGCTTGTTATATATTTGCCTTATATTTGATATCTGAAGTAATTGTCACCACTAAAGTCATACATTTGACATTAAGTGTATGGAAATCTACTCGTTTGCATACACAAGTTTAAAAGTACAACATCCGGGGGGGGGGGTTAGGCCTACATCCGGCATAATTTTCACACATCTTTCCAACTTGGCTACAGCCCTTCCTGTGTTGGCTCCATGGTTTTCACATATGCCCACCCCTGTGTCGCCATTAGGGGTCTAGGGCCATTAGTTTGAGCAAGCTTATATATATTATAACCAGAGGCACAGATAGGTCTAGAGCACGCCACCCCCACCCTAAATGTGTCGACATCTCCCTTTCCTGACGGGCCCGAAATCAGTCAAATGTGTCCTTTTTCATTATGTAGAGTAACGTGCAGACATTTTCAATGAAAACAAAAAGAAAGCCCCCCCCCCCCCCCGCCCTCCATGCAGAATGATTTTTCTGAATAGGTTTATTGACCAAAAATTCATGGAAAGGTAGAACACGTTATGCCAGATTGGTCAGGGAAATATATGCAAATATAATACAGATTTGATTTTGTCACGAATCGAGCAAAAGCTACTATCATCCTAGTTCATTTTCGTAATTCCTCATTTCATATTATTTTCACGGTCAGTACCAGGCAGCATACATATTCTCCAGATACGTAATACTGTGCAGTATGATGACATAATTCATACAGTCCTTTTTGTTACTGCTCCTAAGAGTTTTTCATCTTGATTGCATTTCATTCGTAGCCGCACAAATTTTGATTTATGTGACCCACGATCACCCAACCTCATGAAAGCAGGATGTATTGACGAGCAGTGTGTTGCAAGGCATATCAGTGGGACCTCGATAATCCGACCACCCCCGTTTCATGAAAATCATGGCCGGATTTCGAATCTGCCGGATTATTGAAGTTATATGCTTATGCAAATAGACAGAGGTTCACGTTGAGCTGTCTGAACAACAGGTTTCTCTACTCGTGGGACCTTGGGTGGAACATTTGTATCACACTCGGAGCAGTTAGTTGTTTCTCCGCATGAAATAAAGAACTGTCCCTGACAAAGTAGCCAGATAATCGAGGGTGCCAGATTATTGAAGGCAGGATTCTCGAGGTCTCACTGTATTGCTAGTTCCAATCAGAATCATCATTGGCAGATCATTTTGTATCTCAATGAGAACCTAATAAAAAAAAAAAGGGTCTATCTTTCAAGGAAAAATCACCCTAACAAGGGTCCACTTTCATGAAAATCGCCCTAACAAGGGTCTACTTTTCACAAAAATGTCTGAGTTTTCACCAATATTTGTGCAGTTTTCAACATAATTCTCTGCAAGAGGGTAATTTTTTCAGCAGATTTGGTCTATTATATCGCTTTCTTTTAACCAAAACCTAGGCACTTTTGGCCGAAAATGCCCTAACAAGGACAACTTTTTGGCAGCAAAATCTACATTTTATCGCTTTTTTGCTGAAACCTAGGCACTTTTCGCCCTAACAAGGGTAAGAGTTGTGAGAGGTCCAGCCGCACACCCCTGTTCAAAAAACGTCAAGTGCCTCCCCGCCCTGGGTGCCAGGCGTCTTCGAACCTCGTCTTCGTCAGGGGGCCGAACCATAAAAAAAAGCACGTTTGAGACGTGATTTCACGTCTGGACGTGAACAGTGGTTACACCTTCACCTTTGGAACGTCATGTCACGTTTTGTTCACGTTTGGAAACTAAATCAGCCTATACTGTGTTTAGTCTCCATTGTTTTTGTCTGAAAAGCAACCTGCATATTTGCTATGGCCATTTGACCTGATCCCATGCAATTTTGATGGAAAGTAATTTCAAAAATGTTTAACCCTCCAAGTAGCAAATATGAGATACTTGAAAAATCTGCCTCCAAGTAGCAAACGTGTAGCAAACGTGGGCAAGACGTGACTATAACGTTTGAAACGTGACTTTTTTATGGTTTGCAAAACTCTCACGTTTGAAACGTGAAAATCTTTATGGTTCGGCCCCCTGTTGGCATTCGTGGGGCTTACTACTACTGAGTAGGGGAGACCGGGGCAGAGTGGGACACTTTTTTTCCGTTTTTGCTCCTGCAAGCTGATATTAAACAGAAATTAACAATCAATGCCATGAAAAAATAGCCTTTAATATCTGTCACAGACACTGAAAACCCAGAGCAAGGAGCCTAGTCATTATCACGACCTAGGTAGTCATAATGAATAATGGCAGATGGAGTGGAGAATGGTGTGTGAATATAGTCTCTAATTAGTTCACTTCTTAATGACAGACATCCTTTTCACATATTTGGTGTAGTCTTGATTGAACTAAGTAGCATTACTTGTTATAAATAAGTTTCCAATGGGTGAGAATGATGGCCCCAGAGGTAAAGAGACCACTCTGCTCCCTGTCACCAGTGTATATCTCACGACAGATATAGTAAATGCAAATATTAAAACCAGGTGGCAGTAGTGTGCCATAAGTAGCAAGTGTGGAATAGAATTATGTACCATAGGGTAGTCATTGGGACAACCTAGGACTTGAGAGTTGTCAATACTGATGACTTTAGGTCTTCAAATGGACAATACCTAAATTAACAACCTTAAGGTAGTCATTCTGACTACCTAATTATTGTGACTACCTAAGGTCGTCATTATGAAAACTTTGGTCTGAATGGCTCAGATGGGTAGTCACAATGACGACCTAAGGTGGTCACTTTGACTACCTAAAGTTGTCAGTTTTGGCATTATCAGAATGACGACCCTGAGGTTTTCAGTGGATATGGAGTAGAAATGAACCTATAACCATTATGGATTTTCTGGAATATGATTATGAAAAAATAAATTAAAAGTGTCCCACTCTGCTCCATGACCGGGGCTTACTGGGACACCCTCCGGGGCACACTGGGACACCAGCTCCTTGTTGACACATAATCATCATATTACAATGTTAATGTCATTTGCCTAAGCCCTTATATCAATGTAACTAACAAACTACATGTAGTTTGCTAAACTACTCTACATTCGTTGGTTGAAATACAGTTGCATGAAAAAAAGGGGCACAGTGGGACAGTGGCACCTTGGGACCATGATATTTGAGCTAATAAATAATTATAAATATTACAGTTTACTTCTTAAGAATAAAGCTAGAGGGTTATTCCCTATTATTTACCAATGTGTATTGTGTATAAGCATATGAATTAATCAATGTGAGTAGATGTACTTGTTTTCTACATTTTAATAACATGTCATATATTCGTGATTATGTAGTGCTTCATAAGGATCATTATGATGAGCATATCAGCATTTTGATCTTATTTATAAATCTACAATACACATATTATAGTCCCTGAAGTTCCTCATTAATATATTAATGCATAAATAATGCTATTGGAAAATATATTCATTTCACATGAAAAGACAATAGTTTATTTGAAATGATTAATCTGTGTCCAATTGTTATATACCCGTTTCTGATTATCATATATTATTGTTATAATTGTAACAAGTTCTGTTTACCAACATTCCACTATCCTACATTAATAATAGCTTTGCACTGAAGTTCCTGTATTAGTAACATTCTCCCATCAAATGTATTAGTGCATGGTGACTACCCTCTGAGTCTCTCCCACCCACGTCATCGGAGGGTGACGCTGGGAGGAGCAGCTCATGAGGAACCCTACGTGTGTACCTTCCTAAAATAGTCCCAGGGGGGCGACTCAGTTCCAAACATACCGGGAGGTGTGGTCAAAAATTGGAGTGATATGGGTCCTTTTTAAGCCTCCATGGAGTGGGACTGTGAACTCCATTATGGGTATCTTTTTTAGGAGCTACTCTGCTATGGGTCAGATATTTAGGGTAGTGATACTCAGTGTCAAAACCTGCACAATTATATTATGTAGACGAAATGTATTGTAAAGAACTTAATAGCTGTAGCAAAGTAAATTGGTAAGTTACAGACATTTACTGGATAAAAAGTAGTACATTATGATGAGTAGTTCATGTTTATACTACCGGTAATGCAACTAAGTTGCACACATATGGGTCCATATTCTTGGTAGGTCTGCACCATAATGGGTCATTTTTCAACTAATCAGCTGACTCACATATGGGTGAGTTGTTGAGGCCCATGACCACACATCCCGGTAAAATTAATTCAAGTCGCCCCCCTGGGAAAATAGTAAGAGGGCCATTAAGGGGAAACCCATGGCCCACGCACTCACCAGATACACATACCGGAGGAGGGCCTCCCTCCTCCACTCTACAACAGACTACCAGTTACACTGTACCTCTCTGTATCATTCCTACAATAAAGACCAGCTGAAGACACAACTAGGACTTTACTCTCTATCACCTAATACAAGAAGGAGCCCAACATTGTGACTATACATGGGTAAAAATCGACACGTGCGACACGGCGACACGGGGGGTTGTTAAAATCGACACGTGCGACACGGGGGGTTTAAAAATCGACGGACATGAAATTATAGGCCAGAATGTATAGGATAAAAATCGACACGGCGACACGGCACCTTAGCTAAAAATCGACACGGCGACACGCCAATAATTCTGGCTATTCAATTCAATTCAATTCAATTCAAAGATTTTTATTTCAACTGCAACTGACAGGAACGGGTCCTGTATTTTGTCGGCTACAGCAAGTCTGATATATATATATATGTTCAGCGTTACAAGCAGCTATCATACTGTGTTGCATCAGTTTTATAGATGCATATTTTAAATCAACATATTTATATCAAAAGTATACATGTTCCGGGTTAAAATTTTGTGTGATTAGTCATGACTATTTTCATTATGTTTTAATACAGTTAGTATATACTTGGGTGGGATCTAGGACCCACTGAAGAGTAAGGGTCACCAGAGGGGGTCGCTCGGGCTGGAGCTAAAACTATCATACATGTTAGGACACTCAGTTTGCTTTTAGCTCATGTAATCTTATTTTTGAACACCTCGAGGGAAGTTGCATTCCTTATCTCTGCTGTAAGGGAGTTCCACCTATGACCTAGTTTATAGGTGACACTATGCCTGGCAGTTGCTAGTTTGTAGGTTTTCGTGACTACCAACTTAGCATCATGCTGTCGTGTTCTTATCTCCCGGTTATCTAACATATCTGGGTTTTGGGCATATTTGTAAGAGGCTATTGACAAAGCCAGACTCCTCCTTTCCTCCAGGGCCATTACATTTGCTCTAACCCTTATGTCCTCGACACTCTCATCTTTATACATGAAGAAACATACCTTTAGCATCCTATCCAAAGTACTTTGTATCTTTTGCAAAGCCAATTTATTACCTGAGTCATAAATGAGCTGACCATAATCAAGGACTGGTAACACCATTGTTTTGATTGTGTCCAGGGCAGCATCTAGAGTCAGTCTAGTTCTATATCTGGTCAACAGATAGGACTTATAGGATAGGCCTTTATTTAGCACTTTCAGATGCCCTTTAAAGTTAAGGTCACTATCGAGCTCTATCCCTAAGTATCTATACTGACTTGTCTGAAGCAGATTTTGCCCATCAATACGTAGCATAATATTTCCATGGTGTTGCAGTCTATATTTAGTGCCATATATGGCATATTTAGTCTTTTTTATATTCAGAGAAAGCTTATTTTTCTTGCACCAATTTGCCACATTGGCAAGGTCCTGGTTCACCTCATGTATGATATCAGGGGTTGGTATAGGGTAGGTACAGAATAGGGCTGTGTCGTCTGCATATAGTTGGCTGTTCAGAGTCTTCAGGGAGGTACTTAGGTCATTTATATAGACCAGAAACAACAAGGGGCCTAAAATGGAGCCCTGGGGCACACCACAAACTATAGTAGATGGGTCAGACAGGAACCCATTGGCCTTTGTTGTCTGCTTCCTATTTGTAAGATACGACTTAAACCAATTTACAGTGGCTTCAGCAAGTCCAATTTTCTGTAATTTTTGGCAGAGTAGCGAGTGGTTTATGGTGTCGAAAGCCTTGGCAAAATCGAGGTAGGTGACCAAAGTAATATTGCCATGTTCAATGGCATCATACATGACATCAGTGAGATCATATAGACTTGTCATTGTAGATCTCTCTGGGCGGAAACCGTGTTGGTTTGGGCTACCCATGTATAGTCACAACATTGGTCTCTTTCACAATACATCACATGCTGCTCATTGGAATTCATCAATTTATTGAGGCTAACTTGAAAGATCTCATGCCACATACATAAAGCACACATAGACATTAGAACAAAGTTAATGATGTAAATACATAGAAAATGCTGTATGGCAAGCAACCTGGGGCACAGTGGTGTTGTCCCACTGTGCCGCGGAGGTTTCCCTGATTGATTTTGTAATATAGGTCACTTAATACAGTCTTTATTCCATGGGGAGGCTTCAGGAAGCCCGTACCTGGCAGTCCACCTGCGGCGTAGGGACTTCCTCTATGGGCACAACGAGGATGTACCGAGTATAGCAGGAGCAGCCAAGCAGCTGCGGGAAGCGTTAAATAGGAACAATCTCACCATGCTCTTTGTGGCAACTGACGCACCTAAAGCAGGTAATTAATCCAGTGTTTTACTCATTCCTCAATCAACCGCTTTTCTTACTGGGTGACTCAATCAACCCCATTTAAAGTGATATTAGAGCAGAGAGTGTAGATCCACTTTGGCTGCGCTTCCTAAGAATGGATTTCTCTTATTTCTCTTCCTTCTCATGTAAATGGCAAAAAAAAGGCCAAGAACTTTGATTAAACCTTGTTGTTGATTGCTGCATTTTAAACATTTTAAGAATATGACGAACTGAAGAGCCTTTTAAAGGAATACAAAGTTACAAAGTATGAGCCGTCAGCTGAAGTCCAGGCGCGGTACAAGGACGGTGGGGTGGCCATCATAGACCAGTGGATCGCTGCACATGCCAGGTAAAGAAAAAAACATAGAGAGGGGGAGCAGGGTTACTGATAAACCCTTAACATGTTATGAGCAAGAGAGCAATGGACTGTACGGTAATAAAGAGAAAGAGAAAAACATGAATGAATGGATTTATGATGAATTTAATATCGCTGCAAGTATCTCAGTTATAACACAGATTACACTGATTATCTGGTCTCCTTTGAATGATTAACAGAAATAAACATCCCCTAGAAAGGCTATCAACATTAATCTTTTTAAATAAAAAAAGAATATTTTGTGGATGTTTCAGGTACTTTATGGGTACTATGGTGTCTACCTTCTCGTTCCGGATCCACGAGGAGCGAGAGATCTTGGGCTTTGATCCAGTCATGATATTTAACAGACTATGTGGTGATGATCAGGGGAATTGTGAACAACCGACCAAGTGGACCATCAAGTATTAAGTGATAACATAATTCCATATTAGACAGTAGGTATTGATATATAGAGCAAAGCAGACCACTATCTAAGACGTTTTTGGGACATGGGAGAATCTATGTCATTCAGTGTGTGTGGGACATAGACATGAGATGACAAAAGGGACAGATAGGCAAGGTCGGGGGACAAATGTTTCCTTCAAAAAGAAATTTAAAATGTCTTTCCTTCCATGTGATATTGAGCTGCGATCTTCGGGTACTAATTTCTCTCTTTTCGGTAAACTCTTAACTACTGTTAAATTGCTACCCTCTAAATGAAAGCTACATATACACTTCAATGTTAAACCAAAGATAGAAATCAGGTTCTAGCCTACACTGCCTGGTATTTCTCTCTTTACATACAGGAATGCCATCTACTACAGTAGAAATACCCTCATATACACAGAAAAAACCCATCTAGGTTCTTTAATTTAAATTTAATTTAAATGAACCAGGAGAGGTGGAAGCGAGGCTAGCACATGCCACACGTCAAAGAGTGGCGCCACTGTTACTTCTTGTACTGCGCGAGATTTCAATGTGTGCAGACGAAATTGTACCACCCGTATCTCTGCCGTTTATCATCCGATCTGCTAGTTTTTTGGTAGAGACAAAAGGCGGTACATGCCCGCAGCCTGCAACTGTCGCCCACACCCAGCTGCACACCCACACCCACCTGCTCTCCCACACCCACCTGCTCACCCACACCCACCTGCTAGCCTGAAATGGAATAACATACATGTATGACACATGACTTGAGGGTACTTTTTAACAAGGAATTCATTTCTGCCAGAATTGACCAATGAATGATTATTAGGGAGTACTATATCTAAGTACATGATAAGCTCCAGCTCCAGCTCCAGCTTACCCTGAGTCATCTGTGAGGCCACTCACATGCGCAATCTTTTATGTCGCTCACATGGACTGTCCTGCTTTGCTTAGGTTATCGGTTCATCAAATACATGTGCCTCTACATGGGTACTCACAGTTTTGACCGTGTCGCCATGTCGAATTTTAGCAGGAGAGTAGTGGCATTGTGTCGATTTTTAGATATATAAGAACTTAGAGTCAACCCACTGTGGGTCGATTTTTACCCAGATTTTCCTGTGTCCGTCGATTTTTTAAATGGCCTAAAAGGGCCGTGTCGCCCGTTTCGATTTTTACCCATGTAGAGGCACATACATGCTATACAAATGTACCATAACACCTCGTATATAAGCCAAACCTGCGTTCAAGCAGCACCCCTAAGCAGCAGAGCCCTATAAGCCGCAGCGGTAGCTGGTTTAATTATGATGATTTTGGTACTGTCTTATATTTCTAAAAATCATTGTATAAGCCACATCCTATGTGTAATTCCATATAAAACCCTGTTTGGTATTAACCCAAATCTGGTTCTGATTCGCGTTCAGGCTGCGGCTTATATGCGAGAGTTTACAGTAATTTATCATTGAACCCATTCCATACAGAGACCGTGAGGTATCAACTACTCAGCAATGTGGACCACTGCTTATCCTACTCCAGGCAGTAATCTAGTAGAGACTGCCATCTTAGTTTCATGGGCCATCGCAGATCCTCATGTAGAGGCATCTCTATTGACCTGTTAGTTCCTTATAGTGATGCCCAAGTATGATACAACATAATGTGATATGTACATAAAAATGCATAATGATGGATCTGAAAAAAAGCAGGATGGATGGTTGCACAACAACTGATACTTATAATTATTGCCTTACTTAGTAGTTGTACCTATTATATAGTAATATAAGCCTACTTTATACATCGCAACTCTTCAGTTATAGATGTGATAGTGTATGCAGTAGTATTTTGGACGTTGAATTACTTGGATCTTTATGAACAAATCAACTGCCTTCATTAGATGTGTGTAATGACTCTGGTACCGATAAATTTTTTCAAGTACTACATGTATCACAATTCTGTATATTTCTGTTGATATATCAGGATGTTAAATGAAGGTGCTTTGGTAATACACAGAGAAAGGCGTACTGCAATCTTTAAGGGATATGTTAGTTGTAATGCTTGGTACCGGTACTTGGTAGATGTAATTTGGTGTGTTTGCCTTTGAACAAAAAAGTAAAGGCAGTGTCTTGTGTCCCACTGAATGATCCGGATACAGAGAAATACCATTGTTAAATATGCACTGCCACATTTGGTGCACCTACATGTTTACATTTATCTTGTCACAAGAGCATGGTGCTATTGTACGTTTACCTTTATCCAATTTATGATTTAATATGTATGCTGGGAGTCAATATTGACCATAGTGATTTGATACACTGGTGTTATGTCACCATGATGCATGAATGCAGCAGTTACTCGCCGGTGCTGCATAATAAGTCATCAGTGCTGCATTCATGCTTCATGCCAACCTTTCAGAGTTGATACGTTACAGAAGGCCGGTATCATGCCGCTTTTAAATGTTATAGTTACTACCGGGTACCCTCATAAGATGGGAGGATGGATTGGAGTGAGATATTAAGTCTCAAGAGGAGGGTTGTTTTTATCTATTTTGATATAAATAAAGTATAGAAACAAAATCCACTTACAATTGTTTGTGAATTGCTTGATTATGCTTTTAGTACAACACGTTGTATCCAAGTAATCCAATCAATCAAAGACTAAGAAACCAATGTCTCAATAAATAGCCTTTATTAATGCATACAATGAACAATCGACTGGTTATCATCGTTTAAAATAATGTAAAGGGAACATTGAATGAAATTCACCCGTGACATCAAAAGTTGACTAGTACTATCCATATTACAGCCCTGATAAGGGGGAATATTTCCATATTACATGGATTCAAAGAGGAATGTCATGCATGAGGCTATTGCTCCCGTGTACATTTCAATATATCCACAGTTATATATTAGAAAATGCAATGTCTGTGGTGTCGGATAGACTTCGCTAATGATATCTTAAATTGAGACTGCTAGGTGTAATTCCAAAAAAGATGTACACATATGATACTACACGTATGATAAAACAAAAGTGTATACAAATAATAAACATAAAAAAGCATACAAATATGACAAAAAACGGAATTATAATTTACACCAACGCTCAACGCCGATGACTGAGACTACTAAAATGAGATTTCCAATGGAAAACTCGAGAAATCGTTTTCCAGATAACTCAGCATATTCAGAAAAAATAGTTAATATTTGAGACCAGCCCGTAACCTTTATCTCTTTGGGCAACATCACATTGTTATTTGTTGATTGTCTTTGTTGAATCAAGCTCTGAAATCTACCATAAAGCTTTGTATATTATCACAGAATTAGGAATGTCTGAAAAGAAAGGTGTTTTATGCACATAAAAATATTGAAAAATATTGATATGTTACAATCTATCAGTGAATAATTTTCTCTCTAACTGTGATGAGATGAGGACTATTCAGTTCTCACGTACATGCACTTATTGATAGCTGCGGGTTTGTTACGAGGGCGTAGTATTAGTAGGTTGGTTTACATTACACACCGTCAACTCCTCATTTCCATTCCCCCACCCTATCTCCCTTTCCGAATTAAAATAATGATACATCAGGAAATAACATATTTTCTTAGGGATGTCTGAAACGTTTTGAGAATATAATGGGTATTTTGTACACGTATGAAAAATATTGATAAACTATCAGTGAACATTTTTTTCCTGTGTGATGACATGGTCAACTCACAAGGACGTGGTCATCACACCAAAACATGATCATCACACTTCCTAAAACATGACCGAATAATTCTAAAATTCTAATAATTTTCGACGAATTTATAAGAGTTGTCGCGTCGGCCCTGTTTTGCTACATTAGGTCAGGTAACATGGAACCCATATATTTGGGTACCTAAGTGGCAAGACTTATTTGTGTTCCCGCCATCTTTCCTGGTACTATAACTGACACCATAACATCAGAATGGCCCAGTGCACCCGTATTCAGAAATCACCTATTGCATTTGTTACTCAGCATATATCACTTTTAAAACATACCTGAAGAATTGTGTACACTATTCTCCCATTGGTCTCCTTCCCCCATGAAGGAAGACCAGCTAGCCAGCTGAAATACAGCTCCAGTACACTGTACATATGTATTTGCTTAGAGGCTTGTCAATACTCCAGCCTCAGACACTGAGGCTAGTTAGTATTTATTAGCCTGTGTTCTCTTTCAGCAGCATAATTATATATTAAGCATAGTACAATTGTAACAAAGTGAACAGTACACTGCTCTATATGCTAGATCGTACACGATGAGATCTGAATGACATATCTATAGGATACCTATGATAATGTAACACCTATACCCTACCGGGCCATAAATAGTTGATAATTTGGTTACTTCGGTAGCATGCAATAAAAATACCAGTATGTACATATTTTTATCATTTTGTTTCTAATCGTACTACAGAGTCATAAATATGACACTAATTTTACATCTATTTTAAACCGTTTGATTAAAAATATACTTAAACAGTTAAAATAGATCACTTATTTTTTATACTGTAAGCGTAGATATTTTCGCGCTGTACATATTTTTGCGATAATTCATGTAGTATTGAATTAAATTGCCAAATCTCGGAAATTCTATTAGCGAAAATTCATACATGCGGAAATATCTACATTTACAGTACATTAGGGCCATTAGGCATTTTTGCCACAAATATGATGTGACTTAAATGCGCAGTGGATTTCAAATATACTGTTACTGTCATACCATGAAGAAAACCATCACAGCTACGGTATGTTTTCACTAGATCTCACAAATGTACACAAGACTAGATTCAATATTTTGTAATAAATATACTTTGAAGAATGCTTAAATACGTGCAGGTATATGTTTACTAGAGTAAAATCTAGTTATGTCACATGATCGAGAATATTTTAAACGTTGTTCTTCTTTCTATTCAGAATAAAGGTATGTGTAAGGTGTATATACCGGTAGTATGTCATTATATATAATTATGTAAAACTCGAGACCTTTTCAAAGACAATACTATAGACCGTACTACTAACTAGATATGTTTAGGAGTATTCGGGAACTGCTATTCATCTGTATGTCACATACCTGAATTCAGATGTACCATACTATGAGTATGTATTTTGTATTGTATAATTTGTAATGTGCTATTTATCTAAAAAGTTGAATTGTCCTAAAAGTCCGTTATACACTGGGAATCATACATAGTGCATGTATATACATGTTATTATCATCATCATCATTATTATTATCATCATTATCATTATCATTCAGTGGCAAGAGGTAAGGGTAAACCCGAAATAATGTGTCACTAATTGAATAACTGTTACAGTTCCAGACACGACTCACCAAAATGTGATACATTATATACATGAAGGGGAGGTATATCCATAACAGACAAAACAGATATGTGTCTATCACTCTATGCTACCACAGAACGCTATCAACTCACAGACCTCTGTGTTATTTAGTTCACTGTACGTCTATTCTTGAAAAATATGAATGTATTTGTGTTTTAAATATATAATATACAGCAGTCCAACATTATAGCACTCCAATGCACTATATGGATATATATCTAAAACTGGACATCGACATCCATGTAACAGAAAGCTATATTTATTAGAAGTAGAAATCCATGAATATCTATATGAAGGAGAACACCATGTTCATGCCTATATGTCTGTGTGTATGTTCATTTCGAAATTCAAGATTGCAACCATTGATTGAATGCCACCATGCTTTCAATGTAATCTCGAATTGCAGTTGCAGTAGTTTGATACTAATAAAAAAAAATCTATTCTATTTTTCTTTCATGAACAGTTGGCATCCCATAGATTCAAGATGGCTATCACTTATTGAATGTCCCAATGCTTGAAATGCAATCTTGACTTGTAGTTGCATTAATTTGATACTATCAAAAAAACAAATCCTATTTGATTTTTCCTTCATTCAACCCATTCAAGATGGCTACCATTTACTAAATGCCACAATGCTTTCAGTGCAATGAAGAATTGTAGTTGCATTAATTTGATATCTATATAAGAACATTTCTATTTGATACCTTTTTCAAACACAGTTGGCACCCCATAGGTTTAGGATGGCCACCCTTCATTGAATGCCACAATGCTTTAAATGCAATCTTGAAATGTAGTTGCATTAATTTTAAACTGTTAAAAACATCCAATTTAGTTGTTTTTTTCATGAAGAGTTGGCACCCCATAGGTTCAAGATGGCCACCAATCATTGAATGCCATAATGCTTAAATGCAATCTTGAGTTGCTGTTGCATTAATTTGATTCTTAAAAAAAAAACTTTTTTTTTTTTCTTTCATGAACAGTTGGCACCCCATACATTCAAGGTGACTACCAGTCATTGCATGCCACAATGCTTTAAGTGCAATCACAAATTGTAGTTGCATTAATCTGATACTAATAAAAAAACTAATTCTATTCTTTTTTTTATTCATGAACAGTTGGCACCCCATATATTTAAGATGACTTCCATTCATTGAATGCCCCGATGCTTGAAATGCAATCTCGAATTGTAGTTGCATCAATTTAATGCTAATAAAAAACAAATTCTTATCAATTTTTCTTTCATGAATATTTGGCACCCCATAAGGTGGCCACCATTCATATTAATGCAAATAGAATGATTTAAGTGCTGTCACGACTTGTAGTTGCATTAATCTGATACTAAAAAAAAAAAAATCTATTTGAATTTTCTTTCATGAACAGTTGGCACCCCATAAATTAAAAATGCACCCAGCACCCAGGTCAACAGCTATATACAGACACGTGTACCTCCCCTGCCTGTTCTCCTTCAATGCACAGTGAAGAGGGTGGGAGGGGGTGACCCTCAACAGTGCATAAACACTTTGATTGGATGACAATGCAGTTTTTATATTACAACCTAAAATTGTGCAACGAAAATCATCAAGAAATACTAAGTATTTTTTCCAAAGAATAGCTTTTCTAGAATGGCTCGGTATTCAGGAATCCTACTGCGAATAAAAAAATGTCAAATTCTAATTCTAAATACCTGAAAATTGAGAAATGCTGGCGTTCACGGGTTATGTAGGAAATGTACTAAAAACAGCAAAAAAGGGCAACAAAACCCTAATTTTCTCAAAAACTGTTCAGTAGGATTTTTTCTAATTGAGGTTCCACTGTTTTCTACCCTCATATTACACATTGGCATAGAGAATATATTGACACCTAGTCAGGATTTTGCGCTAGGAGCAATCTGTGAGGCGAAAAACAGCCAAAATGAGCCACTGGTCTGAAGTATAAAACTGGGCATCGATCACTATAGAGCTACAAAGAGACAGAGAATCGATGTCCAGTAACAATGTAGTTCATCTCCATTGCGGTACTTTTCCGATTGCTCATTTTTGGGTGATGCTCTTTGAATCAGAGTTGTGAAATTTCCATGCTAATCATGCATCCAACTCCACAGATACAGAGTCCCTAAACTAAGTGACAGATTTTAATGCTTTAGACAAAATGATTTTCTTTGTAAATGAGAAAGGGACACGTTTTCTTAATCTCCCTCATACATGTGTATAATATTTTCCCCTAATGGAAACGATGCAGATCTATCATACTTTTGGCACGATGTATCGATGAATGTTCCATTAAATTTCAGTCAAAAATAATTCCGTAATATCAGCTACTAATTGCTACATTAATCACATTGTCGATACATATAAAATATCTTTTCATAACAGTCTTTCATCCCTTTCAAGCAACTTTCTAGTCCTTTTCTCCCTACTCTAACCTCTTTCAAAAAAGTTAATACCTGACTTTGGTCCTTTGCCATATCCTACTAAAAGCTAACGTAATAAATAATTTTCTGGTCCTGAGGATTATTATTACATTATCTACTTGAGATTCCCAGCTACAAGGCCTGAGGGTACAGATTTGTTAGAGCGTAGTGAGGCCCGGCTGTTGTTGATAGACTTGAAGTCCACTTCGGAGGCAGCGGGTGAAGTCTCCGCTTTGAGTTTGCCGACCAGGAACCGGTGGAGAAGATTGTTGACCATATCCGGCTGCTCCATCATGACCATGTGACTCGCGCCTTCAATAATTTCCAGCATCGACCCGATAACGATCTGGGGTTTAGAAAGAAAAGCCAATAGATGGATATATTCTATTCGGAGAGGAATATTATTGATTCAATAGAAAACTCTTTAGAACACTAAATCGAGTATCCTTAATCAATGCTGAAATTACATTCCAATTGTAATCGTTCGACATGTAATTTAATCAGGGGCGTGGCAACCGGGGGACGGAGGGGGGGACATGTCCCCCCCCCCCCCCACTTTTGACCAACCTCAAAAAAGGTCAAACCTAAAAGGTCAAGGTCAAAAAGGGTCAGAAACCCCCCTTGCCCCCCCCCCTACTTTGAAGCTGCTTGCCACGTCCCTGAATTCAATGTATATTGCAATATCCTAAATATTAGAAGAAAGAAGGTGTGTGTTATGTCAATATATTTAAGAGTTCTCAGAATAGAGAACACAGTGTTCTCATATGTTTCTATTATCAGCTTAAGTGTCAAGATGGAATATGAGGGAAACATTCCTAGATGTCAACAGTGGGGTAGGGGTGGTCGAATATACTGTATTCGCAATGACGACAAAAACCATGAGACGATAACCTACCCGTTCCATCTCCTGTTCCTCGTCCAGGGTGACCAGTTTGTCCTGACGGCCGTAGACCAATAACGTGGGAGGGGTCAGCCACCGGTGATAGTCGTCGCCCCCCTCCAGCCATAACTGACCGTTCATTGTATACTTGAGCACGTAGGTTGGCACATCAAATGCACGACCCATCATTGTGTGTAACTTCTTATTGTGGAATGCACTCCTGATTAAAATATGGAGCAACACATTATTAGGAACTACCGGTACACAGATTAGACAAGTTCAATGAATGGCAGTTAAAACAAATGTTCCATTAATGTTTTTCGAAATCTAAGCCATTACAAATATATTTAACATAGAATATAAGGATACATGTCATAGTATGCTAATTCATTCAGATCTAGAGAGCGACGCATTCATCATTTTTAAACAACCGGGTTGATCGAGAAAACTACATTTGCCTTTGTTTATTTCTGATATGACTCATTACTTTATTGTCGTGTTTTTCGGGTCAATTTTTTTATAATACTGTTAATCAAGAACCTATCGTACCTGCGGAACCCCCGGTTGAGGACGGGTTTACAGCAGGCAAGGAGCCAGGTGGGAGCGGAGAAGGTGCCGGGTTGAGGAGCGAGTGGTGTCGGGCTACCCCCGCTCACCATAACCAGCTGCGTCACCAAGCGGGCCCGCTGCCGCGCCAACACTGTCGCAAAACTAGACCTGTAGAAGTAATACACAATGTTTAAATCACTGTTTTCTCACATAAAAGGTTTTATCTTGGAGTTATCAGATGAGGTCTGCATGAATTCATTCTTCTGGTCTTGCCCACTCCATGTCCCTATTGCGGGCACTAGATAAGTTGTGGGTTATACGTGAACCAAACTCTAGGTGTGGGTTATGGGACAATTCCCGATTGCCAGTGCGGGTTATACACGTTTTTTTCCCAGTATACTACATTACTAGAGTTGCAATAATCAGACTCTTGGTACACGTTATACAATTTTCTCAAAGTTTAGGTGCTGGTTTTACGCGAGATGCGCGCTATGAGAATTTGCGGTGTATCAAACTGCCTATACCAACTTAGTGACAGAGAAGAGAGAACTGACTGGATTCTATACATACCCATATGAGTGGCCAACCACCATATTTTTCCGCTTGCAGTATAGGTCAAATATAACTAGTAGGTCGCAGGCGATCTCGTTGAAGTTGTATGATTCCGGTGTTTGCGGCGCACTACTGAAGCCATGGCCGATGAGCTCAGGCATCACCACCTCATAGCCCTCACGTAAGAAGTAGTCCGCCTGGGCCTGCCAAACTGCTGCTGAACCACCCACGCCATGGATGAAGAATATCACAGTCTGTTCCTTGGCTGGGTCCACAGCCGGCAGATCAGGCATGGCTGTGGCTACATGCCCATTGGCTGCGGCCACATGCCCGTTGGCTGCGGCTACATGCCCATTGGCTGCGGCCGCCTGCCCGTTGTGCAGCGGTGCTGATGACTCTGGCTGGGGCTCCCGTTCCAACTTCTCCACCATCTGAAGCTGGACGCTAGTGGCAGTGGACGCCCTTGTCAGACTCAGTGTACCACGCGACTTGATGGTGACCTGCGACCCATCACCTTGAGGCCCCCTATCTGACAGGCTGGCTGTCAACTTCTTCTTTTCCCTTGGGATTGTGCCATTTTGCCCTGGTATAGGTCTCCGCTCCACCTCTGGACTCTCAGCCCGAAAACTGAGGTTATCCTCCCCTTTGTAAGTCTGATTCAGTGCTCCGTCCCCATGGTATGACTGGTAGGAGGAACTGTGGCTGAATATCCCCCCTTGTTGATTGTTAGAACTATTCTGCTTGTACTGTTGGAATGAAACCGTCTTGTCCATACGACCTGGTTGGGGCAGATCCCATGCTTTCCCTTTGGTCCCATACTTGCCGCTTTTTACCTGAGCTGCCATGTACTTCTCCATCTCGGCTTGAAACCGGTCATCCCTTCTCCGCGGGTTTAGATGCATCACACGCAGATGTCGCCCTGGTCGGATCTCGAAGATGTCATATCCTGGGTAGCTGCCATTGACCGGTTTGACCTTGACGGACCTCCGGCCACAGCAGCAGAAGCGAGATGCCGGCTGGGGTGACGGTACCTGGCGAGCCGGGGACGGCGGGGGATGTTTGGGTGTCACGGTGGACATGGTTACCTTTGCAACCTAACCAAATACATTATCTCTGAAATTGAAAAATAGTGTTCTATGTTAGTCTACTTATGTTTATAAATTTGGTTTTCTATATCTAATAGGATGATATATTCTATTTGATAAATACACGTGTAATTCTTAAATTCAATGCCCCCTAAATAACAAAATGCAGTTCCTATGGCCAAGGATATCTCTATGCTATGGCCTACATGTATATTCAGACAGTATTGACTAATTAAATATTTCTCTTAAAATAATGAATGGTATATGTGATCTTTAAACCACGGTGGTGAGGCACCTTGGTTATACTGCATACCCTGGTTTAAAACAGATAGACAATGGTTATGAAAAGGTATGTAGATTAACCACAGCTTGCTGGTAGGGCGACTTGGGCTTCGCCCTCGTCTGGCCCCACCAGCAAGCTGTGGTTAATTATACATACCTTTTCATAACCATAGTCTATCTATTACATATCACATGTGAACCAGGGCCTTTTTTTGCAATACTGTTGTTTTCATTTAGTTTTCTTTTTTCACTGTTTTTATCTATAACGTTTAAAATGAAAATGAAATGTAAGCAAAGATTGAATATGTGATAAACATCGCAAACGACTCAGGGTCAGGTTGATAAAGGGATTGAATTGATGGACTAAATGACTAAATCCATAAATTTTATTTCAGGAACAATGAATTATTTGTCAATTCTGAGAGCAGGAATGTATTCATGGGTCAAAACTACCCTCAAATCATGTGTCACACTAGTATGTTATCATATTTCAACTGAGCAGGTGGGTGTTGGCGAGCCGGTGGGTGTGGGCGAGCGGGTAGGTGTGGGCAAGCCGGTGGGTGTGGACGAGCTGGTGGGCGTGGGTGACAGTTGCAGGCTGCAGGCATGTACCGCCTTTTGTCCCTATCAAAAAGCGAGTTGATCGTACGATAAACGGCGGAGATACGGTGTCGCTGTCGCTGTGGGACTGTCATGATGTTTCGTTGACTTCTTGTGGAGTACGAGAACTGCGAGTGGCGCCACCATATCTTTTACGGGTGGAGAGAGAACTAAAAAGCTATAGCCTTACCTTCATTTTCATGAAGGTTACCGAAGGTAGGGGCAATATTGCGGCTTCAGAGCGTCTCAAAAAGTGTCTCACCCCGTTTTTACATTAGAACAAAGAGGATTTCATGTAAAGGGACACTTCATGAAGGTCTGTAGTTTACTTGAAACCCTATCCTTTAGCATTGCGCCGAAAAAGATGGTTTTTCGCTGTTTAGGTGACTTTTTTCAATATCAATTTTGTGTATGAAATATTGCTTTTTTAGTTTCAATCTTTGATGGCATGGATTGGCATTGATCAAAACTTGTTTGTAGCAGCATTTAAATATTTTATTTCCAAATGTTTCACAGGAAAAAAAGGGACAGAAAGCAAGGGGCTTTTTTGACAAAAGTCCAAAAATACCTGTCTCTAAAGAACCTGGCACTACTGTGCCCTGGTTCAACAAATACTATCGTACCTATTATAATTGCACTGTCAAAGTTTAAGATATCAATAAAAAATTCTACCATTCACGAAATTAGGTACCGATACACGTCCATGAGTTCATAGTGCAGAGGCAATAGATGCAGTGGGTGTTCCTATTGATACCGGTATAACCCATCCCATGTCTACAAAGCAATAAACTCATAACTGGGAGTATGATTACCTTGATTTATAGATATCAGTGTTGCTATGGCCTGTTAATGCTCCCAACGACTGATAACAGAGGCATAGACGTCCTGCTATTACCAACATTATATAGACAGACTCTTAACTAAGAAGAGGTTCCCTGATAGGGCTTCGCAGTGGGGGCAGCAGCATAAAACATATAGACTAGTTATACGTAGGCTATGTACTATACTTGGATCACAATTCTCTTACATTGATGTTTTGGGTGGTTAAACTATCCAGTGTGCATTCCTGTTGAATTATTCGAGTAGGTTTATATTTTTGTTGGGCTGAGGGGCTTGGTGAGGAGCCAATGTCATGAAATGCTAAATATATTTTTTTTTTTTTTTGAGGCATTGTTTTGGATATTTCTCTTTGGGGGAGGGGGTGGAAGTTGGCATTGGTGGTGGGTACTGGTAATTGTGAGTAGGTAGCCTATATGGTATAGAACTAATTTCATCAACCAAAACAAGTAACTTGTTTTATATTTACTATATCATGTAGGCCTATAATAGGGTAGCTTCAGTCAGTGACCCAATTGGAATTGGGCTATTGTGAGTTCTTTGTGTCTCCCATAGCCATACATAGATTGCTGGGTATCCCAAGATTTTTAACGTAATACGGTACCACACGAGTTAAGCTTAGTCATTGGCCATTCCCATCGTCAGCTGATCGGCCTACAGCCTGCTGGAGGCCTCGACAAGTTAATATGGTCCTTTCCAATTCCACCTACATAATATTTTTATACACGCTAGCTTATAGTAGAGGAGTTTGGGAAATTTGAGATTCTTCCTCAGTAGGCCTACCGGTAGGCCCTATTTATACGTAGGGACTTGCATAAATTTTGTAAATTGATTAAAATGTATGATTATTGGCTCAGTCATGTAGAGCTTGTTGACAGCTTTTCAGAACTGTTTAGATCACCTTCCTACTGTGGCTAGTTGCCGAGCAATCAGGATCGAAGAGCCAGAATTGATGGGTCCTTGATCCCCATTGAAACAATGGTTAAGCAGGATCCAAAACTGTGATCAGAGCAGATGAGAAAGATACCCTGAACAGACAAAGAAAACAGGTTATTTTAGGATAAATCAGCTATTATTTAATCTTTTAGGATGAAATTTTCAGCATACATTGAGCACCACGGCTCAGATAATATGACCTTGTTTCAGATGACCTTTGACCTAGTTACATTGACCTTTGGCCTAATTAACTAGGTCAAAAAGGTCATAAGAAACGTCATTTTAGGATAAATCAGCCACTATTTAATATTTTTGGATGAAACTTTCAGCAAACATTGTTTGTCATGGATCAGATATTATGACCTTATTCCAGATGACCTTTGACCTACTTAAGCTGACCTTTGACTTAATTAATTAGGTCAAAAGGTCCTCAGAAAGGTCATTTGAGGATAAATCAGCCATTATTTGTTCTTTTTGGATGAGATCTTCAGGATACTCTTCATGATTGATGTCTAACAACAACTAAACCTTTGAAAATTAAATAAGGAGAAGAAAAAGAATTTTAATTGAATTTTTTTTTTGAAAATTTGAATGATTTATTTTTTTTTTTTACCAATTTTCTTTGATTTAAATAAAAATTGTACATGGCCTATCTTGGCTTTTCATATCTTATGGAAATTACTATGAGCATACAGTTCCCATGGGAACCTTTCCAGAGAAACTGATAATTAATCTCCCGGAGCGAAGGAGATACATGCCAAATAGAATATCAATAAATATCAATAAGGCCTAAAAACAAAGTTGTGTTCCGGTAACATTTTTCATGAATTCTTTAAAGCATTATGAAGGGTTTTCTCCCATATTAGTGAAAAAAAAGTACCCCAATACATAAAAAAATCAATAAAAAATTAAGGTTGGAGGTATACAATAGGGTTGGTCAGGTTACAGGAACACAACTCTTTTTTTTGTTGTTGCCTTAGTCTCCCGGAACGAAGGAGATACATGCCGTTACAAATACTATGACAATGTCAAAGAGAACAGAAGACATTTATTTGGTGGAAAAACAGGTTGGAATCCGGCCCTGTCCGGTTTATTCAATAAAGACAAACACATTTAATAAATATTCTATATTCCAATAAATATATACATCCATGTATTAATAAATACAATTTCAATAAATCAAAGATATCACAGATATCACAGATATCACATTCGTTGGTGCTTTGATCCAGTCATTCTTAACTCAATAAACATTCCAATAAATACATACATCCATCAGTGAATCCTAGTCTTGGATGAACACAAGGTCTCCAAGGACAAAATCAGCAATCAGTTCAACAACACCTACTTGTTCCTTGTCCTTACTTTCAGTCTCGTTCTGTGTTGCGAGCCAGTAGGAGATAGTTGCTATGGTCGAGTTCTTTTTCGTTTTCCGGACATAGACCTTTTCCACGAGTTGAATACAACCATGATAGAGGACATCATGGCCATTCTCCTCATACAGATGATCAATGTATCGATCCACTAAGCTCTGAGGATCTGCAAGGATGTCATTGACTCTTTGGAGACGGTCTGGTGTAATGCCATCCTTCTGTTCAAGGTTTTCATTCTTCTCGAGTGCGGTCTTGATCCGCCGTTCAAGAGCTTTGCGCTGCGTTTTATCTCTCTGGCGGGAGCGTTCCTTCTGGCGTGCAGAGACGATTTCTTGTGCTCGCAGGACCCGCTTCTTCCTCATTTCCCGGATCTTTGCACCTTCCTTCCTGGCAAAGCTGGTTTTCATAACCTGTTCAGTTTCTGGCAAACTCTCAAGTTTGCACTTCTCAAGACTGCCATGAGGCCTTTTATAGCTTAGGGAGTATCATTTGTTAACAACGGGGGGGGGGGGAGGGGAGGGTCGAAATTTGTTACCCCCCCCCTCCCCGATCCATCACATTCTTTACAAATGTGTCGAAAATATTTTTGCCCCCCCCCCCTGTTGTCGATAAAAAAATGATCACTCCCTTAGCCTTAGCCTAGGCCTAACATAGATATAATATTGTATATCTATGGGCCTAAGGGAGTGTCATTTATTAATTATGGGGGGGGGAGGTGAGATTTCGCGCAGAAATTTATGCCCCCCCCCCTGAGAGCATGTGGAACGTTTCGCGCCCCCCGCGCCAAAGCCGGGCAAAGGTGTCACCCACCCCCCTTTGAACTTTAGTAGGCCTAACCCGTGGGCTTTTTTGCTAAAAAGGGGTTACATTTTTTACGCCCCCTCCCCTGAAGAGAGGTCAGAATTCTTTACGCTCCCCCTCAGAAGGGGTCGGAAATTTTTATGCCCCCCCCCCCTGTAACTTATACATGAACACTCCCTAAAATTAGCTAAATAATTCATTTAATAAATACCGGTATTTTCTCAACAGGAAAAAAACAGTCAGCTTACCTTCCGATACATCCACATGAGTTTGACAAAGCAGTGTGGTTCCCCACCCCTGCCATATTTTAACTTAGATTGGCATGAAGAGTGTTCACCTCCTGGCTACACACTGTCACTTGCCACTGGCACTGCAACAGGCAAAACAGCTCTCCGCCCCCGGAGTCTTGTCTCCTACTCCGGCTTCTCGAGCGGCCGTGGCCTCCCGCCAAGCAGTCAACAGAGCCCGGCCTTCAGTTTAGCCAACCATTACACCGACCTGCCAATTCATTAAGTCTATCGTGACCCTAACAAGTCAGGCAACGGCAGCTTGCCCTACTATTTACTACCCATTCGACCCAAGTCGTTGGGCATTAAATACATAATGTAAACACAGTTGAGTTGTAAACATTTGGCTGGCGAGCCAGAATGCAGACTGGTCCCGTGCGCCGCACATTAATAGTATCATGACAAATCTCTAGACGGCGCCACCCTTGAAATTGGTCGTTGATTTCACTTTTTTGAGTCTGTTTTGTCATGTCACTCTTTTCTGTTGCATAGTAGCGTTATTTGTTTCATATATGTGCTAGAATAGTGAATGAAAAGTGCCAGCCATTCTTCAAATAGCTGCATTACAGTTTGAGTTTCAGACTCTGCATTCCAGTCAAAACAGCATCAGGCACCAGTCTATTTTGCGTCTATTTTACCATTCTGCGCACGCAGCCTACACCGAGCACCTGCTTCCGCTTCCTTTCCCGAGATCGACACGGCCTCAAGATGGTGTGTATTTTCCAACTATGTTTTAAAATCTACGATCATCTGCCATTTCCAGGGGTCTTTATGGAATATATGTGGCAGATATGTGTAGTATAGATATGTATCAATATGCTTGTTGACATTTTGAGAAAATAAACCATATATTTGTTAAGTACGGATGATGTGTATTCAGTAGATGGGTCTTCTTCACATGTACTATTTACCTGACGATAATAGGGGCACTTGTATACTTGTCAGATTTTGACAAGCAGATTTCCCTATGTTGTGACGAGTACAACTTACTATGGATATTATTGAAGGTCAGCTCTCAGTGGCTCCAACGTTCTGTTGATTGGCATGTTATGGAGTTTGTATAGCTCATAACATGCTCATTTAAAAAATGTCAACAAACAAGACAGTCACTGCAATGTTAAATTTCTATTTTCTTGACATCACAACCATCTCAATTTAAAACATCTGACACTAGCTCACTTCAATACTGGTTGAACCAGGTAACACATTTTTCTAAATCGTGTGAAGCTTAAAGATAATGAATGTTAAAACATTTTCCAGACCGAAACAGATGCAGCCACCGCGGAGCTTATGGAGAAGAAGAAGAGGAGGGCCTTCAGAAAATACACCTTCCGTGGTGTAGATCTGGACCAGCTCCTTGACATGTCCAGGTATGTTGCACTAGTTCAAACTCTTATAAAAGACGTATAATTTTAAATCTGGTCATTTTCCTCGACCTAGATTATATGAGAAGTACAGTGAATGTGCAACTAAGGGAGGGTTCATTATTTATGGCAGGGGGGGGGTGAGCATTTGAGGGGGGGGGGCAAATTTTTTTAGGGGTATTCAAAGGGGGGGGCCTTTTTTTTTTACCCTATTCTTAGGGGCGGGCCTTTTTTTTTAGGGGTATTCCTAAAAATGTCGCGAATTTAGTACGTTGAAATGTCGCGAATTTTGGTAACAGCCTGTGTTTTATTTTTTATCAAATACGACAGCTTCATTGATTTAACCAAGGAGTGCCGTATTTAACACCCCCCGTGAAATAACCCATGGCCGTATTACACGGCCCTGTGACGTCATCAAAACGGCGCTTTGTTTACATTTAAATGAAGTAGAAAGAAGCCAATTTAACCTTTTTAGGCTCCCCCCTACCATAATTTTGGTATTTTGAATCGAAAAAGATAAAAAATAAACACAAAGGCACACTCGTTTTAGTCTGTTGTAGGGTTATTTCACTTGTTGAAGAGGGGGCCGCATTTCACTCGACCTACGGCCTCGTGAAATACGGCCCCCCCCTTCAACTCGTGAAATAACCCTGTCAACAGACTAAAACTCGTGAACCTTTGTCTAAATATTTTACCAAATTATGTCAATATTTTCAAAATTTTCTAAAATTTTCCTCAAACTCCCAGCAAATTTCTCACTGCATCACTTTTAACACTCAGAATAGCCCACCGTTTTGTCAGTCTTCAAAAAAGTGCCGGCCTCATGTAAGCACTGAGGGTATGGGAGCTTCCAATTTATAAGCACTGGGGCCCTTAAACTCAACGGTATGTAAGTCGAGTGTCTGAGGTTTGACTATTATCGCTCACCAGCGAGTATCATGAGACGTTTACACTAAAACACCTTATGAATGGATGTATTTGTTGCAAGGTAGTAAATTGTAGGTAAAAAAGTGCCCATGATTAAATGCATACAATTAGTAGACACCACTATCGTTTTTGTAATAAAGTTGAAAACGATCCAGGGTGAGGCCCACTGAGGGGGGGGGGCGCTTTTTTTTCAACCTATTCCGAGGGGGGGGGCCTTTTTTTTTCAACCTATTCCGAGGGGGGGGGGCCAATTATTTTTGACGTATTCGATTTGCCAAACGCTCACCCCCCCTGCCATAAATAATGAACCCTCCCTAATGTGCGTCAAAATGGACAGTGTCTTTTATAAATATTAAAAGTTCCAGTAATCATAGGCTACTAGTAATTAGTAAGTTGATACTACTTTTTACTGTTGCAGCATTGCGAAATATCTGTGCAATCTCTTTTATGGTAAAGATGCCACTATTGCCACATTGCGAAACATGTGTAGAATCTTTTTTGTGGTTATATTCAGGCTAAATTCAGGTATGGCAAAAATGTAATTATGCATTGTCAATGCCATTGAACATTATTTCTATGATGCTATGCCCTGTATATTATCCAGGGTGGGAGTTCAACCTGAGTTAATTAATCTGGGATTGCAGTAGGCCTAAAACCTCATGTATATGTATGCGTATAGCACTTCTATCAACTTGGAATAAATTTAGTATGTGCTTTGGGTATAATCTTTTCATTCTATGTTGTATATGTATGCTTTCCCTTACAAAATGGCCTACTGACAGTGGCATTGCATTTATATTGAGTGTCACTTTTGCCTTGTAGCGAGCAGCTCATGGAGTTGTTCAAGTGCCGTGCCCGCCGCAGGTTCTCCCGCGGACTGAAGCGCAAGCCCATGGCCCTGATCAAGCGTCTGCGCAAGGCAAAGAAGGAGGCTCCCGCACTGGAGAAGCCTGAGGTGGGTCTAACTAACTACTAAGTTATGACTTTTCACGACATATCCATATCAGATGACTTAAGGCCATCAGAATAAAAGAAAGAGTTTACCGTCCGAGACTTTTAGAAAACAGATGCGGCCCTTTTTCATTATTAGGAATTCCCCTAAAAGGGTTTTGACTTTTGGTGCATAATATTTTCAAATATTGGAAAATATTGGTGAGATTTTTTGAGGTATGTCAATAATAATGAAAAACTACATTAATAATGAACTTTTCATGCGGCCCCTTTGAAGGCATGCGGGCGGTGGACGGTAAACTCTCACTTCCATTCTGATGGCCTAATCTGAAACAGCCAATAGGCTTTTTCAATAGGTGGGAAAAGTGCAATATTATATAAATGGTGTGCGGTTACAGTACTGACCCCGCTGGCGTCATGCTCCCTTAACTACGATCAGTCAAAATCGTAGTGGCCGTGGATTTTAATTGGTATAAACGATTGTTGCCCCCGATGTCGTCAAAACCCGTTCCTCAATGGGTGCATTTAATGAGTCTAATGTGTAGATGATCGCAACCTCTGTGAACTGAGTCAGTATACATCTATATAAGAGCTCACACCTAGGGTATTTAAAAAAAAAAGAGGCAACAGTGCATGGGCAATTGAACGCTAGCGATAACAAGGAAGAGCAGGGGTTAAACCAATTGATTTTTTTATGGGGGGAAAACTCGTGGTTTGTGTGTGTGTGTGGGGGGGGGACTAAACTAAAAACTGAATATCTAAAATAAAGTTACAGCAATCGAAATATCAACGTAACCTTTTTTTATAGGATTTTGATCTAAATCAATGATTTTCTCCTTTAACAGGTTGTCAAGACTCATCTGCGCGACATGATCATCGTCCCTGAGATGATCGGAAGCATGATCGGAGTATACAACGGCAAGACCTTCAACCAGGTCGAGGTCAAGGTGGGTACAAGCAGAAACACTTAAACCTGAGATAACAATTATGTGGATGAAATACTATGCTAATATAAACGACATTTGGGCGTCGTTATAACGCTATGCCCCTCAAATACTTCTGGCACTTTAATATATTCAAGTAGATGTGTCTGTGCAATGCCATAATCATTTTATGATATTAAAAAAGGGAATTCTCGACATTAACTAGAATTTGAGTTTCCACTACTCGTAAACAATTACTTTCCTTGCCCTTACCCAATATAATATTATATTGCTCTTGCAGCCTGAGATGATCGGACACTACCTTGGAGAGTTCAGCATCACATACAAGCCTGTGAAGCACGGTCGCCCCGGTATCGGAGCTACCCACTCTTCCCGATTCATTCCTCTGAAGTAGATCGATCTGTATGTATATAACACCACAATAAAACAACAAACAAAGGATATCTTGTCTTTGTAATTTATTGCATTTAATACCAGTATACAAAATATACCGAGTATCAGTGACGAATATTTATGGCTTTCTATTTGGTGATATTGATGAAGGTAATGCAGCGTTTTAATGTCCGTGAACAAGTAAGGCGTTAGCATAACTAGATTTCGAACTACAGGATTCCAACGGGTATGAGGCAAATCTAGGGAAATGTTTCTTATGGGAAACTGCCCTATTTAATTAAGGGCCCAAAAAAACCTCGCCTTGTCCACACTTTAAAGGATAATCACCTGAGTTAGCCGGTTGTGCAATGATCAACCATTGGACCTATTCTGATCGTGACATAGAATACAACATGTAGGACTTCTAGAAATCTAGTTAAGTTTCACGCACAAAGGTGGTACAATAACTAAATTCAGTAACAGCCTAAGCGTAAACACTAGCGGTAATTACACACCTAAGGCCGCATAAAATAATTATCAGCTTTGTGGATACTTTTGGAAAAAAACAGGTGCAGGAGGGAGGCTTTTTATTTTATGATTATTTGGTATTCCCATTTTATGCCATGAGAGCGGCAAATTTTTATTTTGATTTAGGTTTAATAGAATTTGGAAACATTAATTGATGTATTATCCTCAATACAACCAGCATAGATGATGGGGACAATAATCTAAATACATCAGGAATAAAACCGAGAAAAATGCTTTTTAAATTTAGTTTCTACACCAATTATAGTTGTATTTTATATGTTACCCTCTTCATACATGCGGAATTTTGGCCATATTTTTTATGAAAAAATGAAATAAAAAGCACCTATGTGGCCCTTTTTAACTGATGCGGGCGGTGTCCGCAAAGCTGATAATCTTTTCTACGTGGCCTAATCAAATAAGTTTTATCTGCGGTTAGCATATGATTGAGCAATTAGCCGTGCACGGTACTGTATCTAGGAGCTCCCTTCACCCCTATTTTTTAGCTTAAAAAAACACTTGCCAAAAACCGGTTAAGCATGTGGTAGTTACGACAATGATGATACCTGAGATTACAAAGACGGACCTTTGTCGAATACATAAGTGATATCCCCCCTATAGATAAGCAACATGCATTCCTGTAAACCACTACATGCTAGTCCCATTTTTGTGAGCAGAACCTACGTCACACAGTACAGTGTGGCCCTTACCAGGCTTAGCTTCCCAAAGGGGTCTCAGGGATGTAAGTCTTCCTGGAATTGCAGGAATTTCACTTTTAAGAAACTTTTATATTTCTGTAGATTCCTTTATTCTATCAATGGTGCCCAGCCAGCAGAAGGCCCTAGAAAGGCCACATAATTGCTGCTGCCCTCCCGGCCTCTCTTGCCATCATAAGGCCCAAGGAACACGCCCCCACTTCCTGTTTTTTTACCTCTCCTGACTTATATCCCTGGCCGGTCTAATAAAAGACAATGCACAAGAAAAAGGACAAGTGTAAGAATTCTTATCACAAGAGATAAGCTGACAAACAAAATGCATTGTAAAAGATATTCAAATATGCTCCAGATTTGAGATGCACTATGTTCTAATACCATTATTTGGAGAGAAAAATTGTCACTTTTCTTGATACATTGCCTATGTTTCTAGATCCTTTGCACTCTCCTTGACGACCACAGTTCTGCTGTTGAGAATAGATGTACAACGTGTACATCTGAGGAAGGGCATGCTCGTTAATGTCCTAATCATTATCTACCCAGGGGTGTGAAATCGCAGATCTGCGGAATTCTGCATTTTCTGCGCCCACAGGACCATTCCTGTGATTCTAAATCCACTAAGAAAATAATAACCATTTATAAAGGGGGGGGGGGGGGGTACACCCTTAACAATTTATTATTATCTCAAACTCCACAGATTTATTCTAATTAAAGCATTAAGATATGCAATTTGAATCTGTCATTGATTAACTGGTTGATTTTAAGTGCACAAACAACCATTTATAAGTAATATCCCTTGATTGGAATGCCTCCCGACAGCATCATGCGCTTCAGCAGAAACCGTTTTCGGCATTCACAGCCTTGTTACCATATAAATCACATTTAGTAACGCATCGTATCCTGATACTGCAGTCTGTTCCTTAGTCCTACTATGGAACCTGACTTGAATAATGCATTATAAGGCAGTCTTCTGTGGCATATATCCATCACATAGAATGTGTATCTGTGCTATAAAAGTAATAAATATCGTTTGATGCCTACAAGGCAATATCATAGACTGAAGTGCAATACTACATCGAGATAAATTGATCAAGTTAAGAGGTCAGTCATTCTGATAAAAATTGGCAGTGTTATATATATACACTCTTTGAGATGTAATAAAATTCAACTTGATTTCTCTGATAACGGTACATTCATTATGTACCGCCGTAATTCACAATCAGAACACAGTACAATCAAGAATTGATATAGGAAAGTACAATATCCTATACGTGCATACATATATGAGATTTGATTGCAGTTTCTTCCCTTGGCCGGTATCAACAACAGAGTTAGATCCATTATTGGAATGTTGAATAAATCCCTAAGAAGAGGCTTACTCAAAGGTATAACTAGGCACCATTACATGACATGTCAGCAAATTTCAAGACGGCTTGACCTGCCAGCGATATCTTACACGTGAAGACGTGGTAGGTGCTATTGTAGGTGGCGCTGAAGTTGACCACCTCATTTGCCGCCCCAGCCAGAACAACCTGGAAATCGTCCTGGTCGTATGTAATACGCTGCACGCGCTGGGGTGAGATGGGGACCCACTTATCACGCTCCCCTAGAAGCACCAACTCCTGGTCCCTGGAAGGAAAAACATGGTTTGATTTTAATTTATATGATCACATCACAGTACATTGGGTGTGCTTCCGTTGAAACAGCGGGTGGCCCTTAGACAATCAAGACGCTCCAGATCGCGTAACCTACATATCAATACAAAATGACCACACATACCATACGCCCAATTCAACCTTTTTGAATAATAAGTAGGCCTCCAACGGATACCATTTTCACCCTCAGAATTCAGGGAATTATAGGATCGGTCTAGGGGCTAAACGCCTATAAAAAAAAAGTTTTTTGACATGCTTACCTGAATGTGAAGATTGGAGAGCTGTAGAAGAGACAGAAGTTTTGTCGGGAACATCCACTGGTCAGCACCACCGGGTGTATGTCGCTGAACTTGGCCAGATGAGGGGAAGGCGGGTCACGGTAACTATACACCCGACTCGGAGCAAACTGAAATGTGATCAATAATAGTCTATTATGGACATCACAAAACACTCACTTGATTTGGATTTGAAATGGGTCGGAGAATCGAAGATGGACAATTTACCCGAATTGCATACTTTATCATCAGCAGCCTGGCGATTTTCTGATGCTAATAAATGTGGGGAACATCACTGATGGAAAAAAAACTTGGATATTACTGTATCTCATAAATGAATGGTATTGGCGATTGGCATCACATGTGACCCAGGGGAGGGAGGCAGGGAGGCAGGGAGGGAGGGAGGGAGGGAGGGAGGGAGGAAGGCAGGCAGGCAGGCAGGCAGGCAGGCAGGGAAAAACAGCGTTTTGAAAAAAAAAGTTTTTAAGGCCACACCAAATTAAAAAGTTGGTCTACGGATTTCCCGCACCATATTTTCGAAAATGGAATTTTTTTTTTTTTGAAAAAAATTGTGTCTATGGACTGCGCCCGCATCATTTTCTGAGAAATTGGATTTTTTTTTTTTTGGTGGTCTTTTCTGCCATCGTTAGCCTGAAAATATCAGTTTGTAAAAATTAAAAAAAAAAGATTTTCCCTCAGGAAAAAAAAAAATTCGTCCGCCCCCCTAATTTAAGGTTGAAATCCATAGACCAAAAAAAAATTTGGAAAAAAAATAAATAAAAAATCGCCCTCCCGCACCTATTTTTGGAAAACAAAATCCATAGACCAACTTTTTAATTTGGTGTGGCCTAAAAAACAAAGTTTGGAAAAAAAAGTTTGGAAAAAAAAAAAAAAATTGGAAAAAAATTGGAAAAAAAAAAAAAAAAAAATTAATTAGAGGGAGGTTCTCACAAAGCGTCTCATATACCGTCTCAGAAAAGCGTTCCTGAAGCCTTTAACATGGAAGTCTATGGGCTCAACAAGTTGGTGGAGGGCATAAGAGGGAGGTTTTTCCTATACCTGCAATGCTAAAGAAATTTGTGAAAAAAAAGCCAAAAGTGACACTTTTTTAAATGCCTTTTTTGAGAATTTGAGCAAACCCACATTTACAATACTGGTATGGGGAGATTGGCATTAAGCTGTATGACTCAAAACACAGACATTTCTTTGGCAGGAAGATTTATTTGCTGAATTATTGCAGGTACAAGTGATGGGGAAAATGTCTTAAATTGGGTTGAGAACCGTCGTATAAGACCCTGAGGCACAGTAGTGCCCCTGGGTCAATAAATGGAATATATGTCATTCTTGATAAAAATCACTTACATCGTCGCCAAATCCTGCAATACTGGGACCAACGGCGTAAAGATTACTACCATCTTCCATGGCAGAACCAAAAATTATCCCGAAGCGATGTTCATGGATATCGGAGTATGTAGTCCACACCTCACCGCCAGGACCAAGCAGTCCACCAAATGCAGTCTGAAATAACGAGCATTTGCACATAACTATATAGGGGTCTGGACGGAGGTGCGCTGGTTATGGCGACAATCACTGATAAGAGCTGATAAGACTGTTACAAGAATGTCCCCTGTTTGTCCCCCAATGTTTACCCATAGTGTCAGTGGGTTTAACCTCAACCAGCGAAATTTAAAATGGCGGACCTACGGGGCATGCATCTAGATTGGTATACATGTATATGAAATGGGAATATGGAAATGCATCTCAGAATTTGGGAGAAATGCAAGGAATGACCAGGTATGTATAATATTCTTGGCAAAATTGTTTACCTGCTTCAATTGGTCATCAACAGGGAAGGGTGGCCGAGAGGGTTTCAATATGAGTCCGTCCTCGTTACAGCACCTAGAAATCAACAACAGCATTAAAATACCAATTTCAGATTTTTTCAAATTGTACTTTAACCTATTAACCCTTTGAGGCCGACCAAAAATAGTATTTTCTGGTGATGGGGGCGAGACATTTTCACAGGAACCTTCCCTGGGCCGAGCCTTTGCTGTTTCCCATAGAGTTATGTTGACTATAGTCGATGCTCGGCCAGCCATGGCATCGACTATAGTCGATGCTCGGCCAGCCATGGTGTCGACTATAGTCGATGTTCGGCCCTAAAGGGTTAAACCGGTGATGTATTATTTTACCCTCAGATTGTTTTCTTTTCTACCTGTTACAAATGTATACATAGTTCATGCTGTGGCCTTTCTATCGCCCATCTAGAAGAGGCATACCAGTAAATTGCCAGCATTAGACAGCTGGATAAAGACATTCTTGAACTTACTTCATAAGGAGGGTCCTGTTGGTTCCATTAATCATATCACCTGGCCCCACGGGACCCGTCGACAATGTCGCCACAAGAGCTTGTAGTTCCACATAAGGGTCACGAGCTTAAAGTACAATGTAAACTGGAGTAGAGTGAAAATTAAGTGGCTCTTGCACAACCTTCAAGGTTTCATATCAAACATGACATTTATTTGTAATGCGACCATAAAATGAGGTAATTGAGGACAAAATACTCCCGGTAGCTGCTGGGGTTATTTATTTGTAAAAGACAAAAAAAAGTTATCGAAAAAAAGCTCACCTTGGTAAAAGTTGCCTGGTTGGTCAGAGGTCGTCCAGAAGGTATCTTTAAAAGGTGCAATACCCACAGCGTCAGCAAACATGGACGTGATGCCAATCCGCCATTGTTCATAGCTGTAGTCACTACTGGGCTGGTAGTCATCACTAGCTCTAACCTGAAAAGCAAAGTAGGAACTAGTTTAGATCTTTAGCCACAATACAGCAAGCATTTAATTTGGCTTATTCAAATACCACATATACAGCCGACAGTTTCCATTACTACGCTTTCCCATTGAGGAGGAAATTCACGGAATAAATTCAATGCACCGAACGTAAAGTCTCTTGTACTCTAAGGGGTCCTGGTGCAGGTAGTATGAGGGTTTTCAGAAGTATAGTACAGTACTGTACTAAAAATTGCTATTTTCAGAGCCCAGGTGGGGTTAATTCAGGATACAGGGTTAAACGGGGGCTGTGGGTAGTACTTTTACTTTAGACTCAACCTTATAAAATCTCAATAATTGTTAACATTAACCTGAGTGACGGCAGGGATCATGAGGCTCTGGAGGATGTGTCTGCTCAGGGACATACAGTACTGGATGGTGATGCCATTCTTCTGGGCCCCGACCCCCATCTGGTTCAACCACGTAGCCGCCACGTCCACGTCAAAGTTTGTAGCGTTCATCAGCTCCATGGGCAGTTGCAGCCAATCCTATAATAGTAGGGAATAAACAAACTAAATGAATGAGATTCTAAAGGCATAAAATAGTACAATGACACTGTGGCAGGGATACCAATTTAAACAGTCACCACCGTTTTTGGAATTTACTGACATCAGTAAATGTTCCATAAAGAATCTAATTCCAGCACAAAACTCCCAAAAAGAAATGAAAATGACAAGAAATAGAAAAAATACCGATATCTTTTTGTTATTAAATGGAACTGGCTTCACAAAAGAAAATGTCTTCAGTAAAGCAACTATGTGCATTACTAATTTATTGGTGCTGAAACTAACCTGCATGTAATTCATGATTCCCCAATCCTGTGATACTGCAAACATGTCTGTCCAGAAGGCTTCGTCCTGGGGCAGGGCATAGCGCTCTACGATGAAGTTGTATCTTCCCCCATTCTGCTTAGCGTATGGTGTTTTAGCTGACCTGTAATTTAACATATCAGTTGTTATTTCTCATTTATCACGATGTACTTGAGATTGGCATTTAATAGGTAGATCACCTATGAATGCCAATATGTAGGCCTACTCAAAATCAAGTACATATACAATCAAGAAATGGACTAACAGGTTCTCCAGTTGTTAACATTTCTACTTCCTGTAAATGCACTTTATATCTGAATACATTGTAACCAAATAAACCTCAAGAGATTATAACTGGAGCAAATGTACTTACCACCACCTGTTGTGAGAAGTGCTAGCCAGTCCGGTGGAATCTCTCATGTATCTGAGAAAGATTGAACGTGTGATTTGCATCACATATGACTCAGGGTTAGGGTGATAAAGTGATTGAATTAAGGAATTGATTGACTGAAAGACCGAATCTGTAAACATTGTGATTGACTTTTCCCTTACTATTGGTCGTTATTGTGTGGGGTCTGAATTTATTAGTACCGGTACACAATGTTAGTATGAGGAAAAAACATGAATATCATTTCAGGAACAATGAATTATTTGTCAATTCTGAGAGCAGAAACATATTTCTGAGTCAAAACTACCCTAAAATCATGTGTCACACTATGTAGTTTGTGACCACATTTCAGCCGAGCAGATGGGTGTGGGCAAGCAGGTGGTATGGGCAAGCACACCCACATGTGTATGCATTGCATCTGCCATCAGTCGATGACAGTGGTATTATATTGACACTTTCTGGATTGACCAGATTTGTTCATTGTCAGAACCGCATTCAACCATATCGCACCTGCGAGGAGCCTGTCGACCAAGGCGCTCCGTCTCGGTGTTCTGTCCCATCGCAGCTACTGGATAGAACCCCTCGACGTTGTGCCTTGGTCATAGGCCCCTCTATCCGTGCCATGGTTAAACTTGTAGTCACTCCTGTCCACATATTAGTATAATTCAAGATGATTCAAGATAGTTCAAGAGAAATACACCAAAAAGGTCTTACAAAAAACGTCTCACCTAGTAATACAAGATACCTCCCATTGACTTAGCACTGAAATTGTGTGGACTGTAATGTAGACGAAAATCCCTTCTAGTTCTTAAGAGTTTAATTTTTCTGCACACATTTTTTGTTTTTTTGGGTCACTTTTTTTTGTTTTCAATATTTCAAATGGTTAGAGGTGAATATTGATATGAGTGACTGATGTTCCATAAACCTGAGTGTCTAATCTGTCCATCTGTCAACTTTTTACATTTTTTGAATCATGAATTTATGTCAAAATTCACACTCAAAAATGAAGTTTCACTATCTTGATGCAACCCCTCATGAGGCGTCGCATAAGACCCTGAGTCAATAAATATAGGTACATGTATCACTCACTATTAGTAACTGAACCATTCGTATATTATACTTCTGGCTTCAGGTTTGTGGAACACAAATTGTCTAATCATAAAAAAAAGGTGATTTTAACAGTACCAGATGCAATAAATCCATTGGTATAAAAGAGATGTGGTGTAAACTCACGCCATGCCCCTTGGTAACATGTGAGGGTTTGCCTTCCATGCTGTCGTGCCACCATATGCCCCTCCATCAGTCTGGTACCACACCGAGTATTGTATGGTTCTGAAACGTAACACAAAGGTGTAGAACATAAACAATGACACATATTTCTGTTAATTCTGATATGAAATTGTTAGGAGAATATAAAATACCCCCCTCTGAAAATATAAATCTTCACATCATTTCAATTGCCCTCCACACACTTTAACGACGGTTACACCATGTGATTCTACATACCGATATAGAAACCTACCTGAATGGTATTTTGAGATCCCGTGCATAGTCCATGTATCGGAGAACTGCCTCTTCGTATGTCATATTCTTTATGAGGAAGTCGGACACGTAGTAGTTCACGTAATACGCACCTATACCAAGGATAAAAGGACATTGTCATTGTACATCAATGGGAATTATTAATCACATATAGAGGAACCATGGTGACTTTATACTTTTAAGTCTCAAGGTAATACCATGAAGGCCATATCAGATACATATTTTTGTAGTAAGTGCTAACATTTGGTATTGAAACATATTTAATCCACAACTGACCATTATCTGTCCAGTAGCTGAGGTAGTTGTTGGTGAAGTCGGCATCTCGAGCCTTCGTGTCCTTGTTGTACATGCGCCTCATAGCTACACCCCAACCAGAAAATGCCTGCAAAAAAATATTGTCTCCAATGTCATTATGAACTCATTACAAACTACTAGTATATAGCAGGCCTTTTCATGGTTACACTTGTTCATTTAAAACAGACGAATCCTTTTGTCGTGGTCTCTTTATGTGAAAATTTAGAAACTTTTCAAACTGATGGCTACTATGTTTACATAATCAATATTAAACTTATTATACATGTATTTAGATTACTATGTCTGGATACACACCTTGCGTATCCCTTGGTCGCTGTAGTATAGAATGGTTTCGACTTTATACTGCGCAGGGAGACTTTGCGCCTCACCCATGATACCCCAGCCATACGCACTATTGTTGCGGTCATATCTCGGGGTGGCTACCATGAAGGAGTTGAAGGGTGTCATGAAGACTGCGTTCGACTTCTTGTCAAAAAGTAATACAGGGCCACCGTCAACTCCATCCAGGATGCTCATATTGCTTCCACCCCATCTGAAAAGAAGGGAGAAAACATCCAAATCTATCCACAGAAAAAACGAAAGCAATCGTATGCTCTAAAACAGTTTTGCTATTACATGTACTAGCAGCAGATTTTACCCCCGAATATTTATTCAACAATTGAACCCCATGTAGATACCGAACCACAGTGAGCCAACGTAAACTGAGATACAATGTACTACTCTTAAAACTGAAGTATAGCGACCAGTAGGCACACTCACCTTTCTATAGACTTTCTCATGTCTCCTACAAACTTATCAGCATACGCCAGATAGCCAAGCTCTAGGTCTGCACCCCTAGTCAGGAAGTTAGGGAATGCGGACTGCGTCAGGTTCCGCTTCATTACACTTGTACCTACAGCACCTTTCGGAAATTCCTATAAAGAAAAGACATATCTATAAACCCCAAGAAAGGTTTTATCTCAAGTATTAGAAGTAATCTTTAAAAGTCGGTTGAAACATAGGTAGATGATATATCGCAGATAGATCATACTTGATTTCTGTATTAATGTGAATTATATTTTCTCACCTTAATCCGAGTAGATATCTACCTCTAATAAGAATCAACAATTTTCCCAGGTATAATTGTATACCAAGATACATGTAGTAACTAAACATGCTAGTTTGGTATGTTCTGTGATGACTTTAACATGAGTTTAAGTTTATAGATCATTAACATGTTTACACCTAAGGTATATGATCTATACCTGGCCAAACACTACAGCAGGCTCAGTTTCATAGGCTCTGATGGTTGCCCAGACAGGGGTTGTTCCGGCGGCGAACTCATAGCGAATGCCACTCCAGGCTCCCACCGCGTCGTCTCCTGCGGTATCTGTGATCCCCGTTAGGACGAGGCTCTTATCAGCTGTGCTGTACCTGCGGCCATTCACCTATTGTATGAAACAACTCTTCATGTACTGTATGTATACATTGTACAAGGATGAAGGGTAAGGTGACAAATCGCAGCAGAAAGAGAAGTTGGTGATGAGAAACCACTTTTTTTTTTTGAGTTGCCTTAGATATGATTACATGCTAATACAACAGTTTCTATGCCATATGGTACCTCATGATGTATTAACGCTTATTCAATTTTTCAATTTAAGGCCTGAGTAGTCACATGTATTATATACTAATAACTCATTTGCTTCGAAGTATATCATACATGGTTGAACTTCACGTGTATGCCAACAGTATGAGTTTATTCATCAATAGTTTTGGCATTTCTACTCACCTGGAAATACGTCGGCGCGCTAAGAAGCCACTTATATTTATTGATAAGCACAGCATAGTACCCATCACTAGTGCACATCACTTGAAGTTTTCCCTGAGAAGCACTCAATATGCGAGGTGCTGCAGCTTCACCCACTTGAACAAACAAAGTGACAAGAATTATTGATAGCTGCCTGCAGAAGTGTGCGAAATACATATGGAAATTCGCAAATCAACCCGTCAGCTTCTTCCCTGATCTCGCTGTTCATCTTAATTACACCAATAATTTTCATATGTATGAACAAATATCGAAAATCATGTATTGTAGGCCTACATGAGCTTTTTTGCAAATCATATGAAATTTTTGCCAATCATGTACAATTTACATGTTACTACTATAGCAGTACAGAGGAGACTTTAAAAAGAGACACCACTGCCCCACCCCGTCAATCAATGAATGGTATCAGTGATTGGCATCACTTGTGACCCAGGGCACTTTGCTCTTTGTTTTACTGTTACTTCGATTTGTTCCATGTCCCAACTTATGTCCCAACTCCCATGTCTCAACTCATGTCCCATGTCCCAACTCATGTCCCATGTTCCAGCTCCCTTCCCATGATCCAGCTCCCGTCCAATGTCCCAACCCCCAACCCCTACCCTGGTTTACTGAACATCTCCGAGTGAGGTTTTGGTACCGCTGTCCAAGCGTCTCATATACCGTCTCAAAAAAGCATTCCGCGTCCCTCAACATAGAAATGAATGTGATAAATATTGTATCGGTTTATTATTACGGGTACTTTGGGTAACCATATACATTCAACTTCACGCACATAATTTAATTGTTTCCTTCCTCTATAACTTCTTGATAAGCTGTCCTGAGTACATTAGAATCTATGCGAGGCTTTGTAATAATATAATAATACGTCTAATAGGGGGAGTGTGTGTGACCTAGATACTCCCGCTCCCCATATGATATGGATACTTCAAATTGTTCTGACAAATTTTAGTATTTTTAATTTGTATTTTTGAATATGAATGTCGGAGTACCTCCTCTTTATGAGGGATTTGAGTGAGTTCTTAGACCAAGCGTATCGATCAAGCCAGATGTTTTTGCAGCCAATTTCACATAAGAGATACTATGATACTGTGTGTGAAGAGTAAGGGAGTGTTCATTTATTATTTACAGGGGGGTGGTGGGTTTGGGGGGGGGGCGTAAAAAATGTCTGACCCCTTCTGAGGGGGGGGCGTAAAAAATTCTGCCCCCTCTTGAGGGGGGGGGAAAAATTTTCGGCGAGGGGGGCGCGAAACGTTACACGCGCTCTCGAGGGGGGGGGGCGTAACATTTTTTCGCCCCTCCGCGCGAAATCTCACCACCCCCCCCCCTGTAATTAATAAATGAACACTCCCTAATGAGTCAGGGGGGCAGTCAGACTCGATCGTCCCTATGGGCCCTATGTCTAATAATATTTAACAGCCATTCATTATCTTACCTGAGCAATACGCAATCCACAACAGCATAATGCATAGGGCATGAACCACTTTCCACGTAACCTTCTCCATCATGTCAGCCTAATCACTCAGACTCATGAATAATAAAACTGAAAGTCATGTGATGAGGTTGTCTGTGAACTGAATCAATGATGAGTGAATGCAGTCAGGTGATGTATTGTGGCCGGTGGCGGTGCAGGTCAGGTCAAGCCTCAAGGTAGTCAAATGGTCAAGCCATTTAGACACATAATGGGTCAGTTGGCATTGGACACTAGTTTTGACTAACTTGTTAGCTAAATAGCCAGAAACAATGAGAGATATTGGGGTAAAACTGTCTGCAATATCAAGTCGCAACTACTCCATATTTTCCTCCTCTGTTTGTTGACGGCGGAAGTTGTGTACGGAGTCATGTGATCAAGTATGATCATGTGACCGCGGTCAAAATGGTGGAAGCCCGCGCTGGAGCTGTCCAGAGCGGTAAATTTGCAGTGAACTGTGCAATATCACAGATATGTCATTCTTCTAGGAAGGTAATATCGCTGATCTTACGAGAGAAACATCCCTTCATATGTGGGGTCTAA